>JABWTJ010000016.1:2500000-3240400 GCA_016801875.1 Solanum sitiens | reverse complement strand
AAGTGTAGGAGGAAGTTATATGTTTTTCTCTCGCTTTATACAAAAACAGAAACACAATTTATACACTTCTGTTGTATAAAGCGAGAGAAAATTGTATTTCACTGCAATTGTATAATTCGCAATTGTATAATTCGTTGGCCTTTTTGTATAAAATTTGCATTTGTCTACAATTGAATCGAAGTAAAATATTTGTAAATTGTATAATTAAGTGTATAGCACGAAGATATATGTTTTTGCATGTGTATATACAATTTTCTCTCGCTTTATACAAAACAGAAACACAATTTATACACTTCTGTGTATAAAGCGAGAGAGGCGAGCAGAGGGAGAGTGGCGAGCGAGAATGGGAGAGTGGCGAGCGAGATTTTTGGGAGAGAGGCGACTGACAACTTTGGCAAACGTTTGCTATGGAGCACAATTAAATCAAACCATAGCTACTCAGTTTATTTTAGGTTATTAGTTTGCTATTATATATAATTATCCCTAAATTATTCGATTTAATTCGCACTCAATAATAATAATAGGGGAAATAATGGCTTATGGCCTTTGGTTAACAAAAAGTAATTCATTCCTTTAATATATGATAATACAATACAATACATCAATAAAAATAAAGAATTTTAAAATGGGTTAGGAAATACAGATTATACAGTCTCGATTGAAGATTCTATAAATAATGGGTTAAGTCTCGATTGAAGATTCTTTAAATAATGGGTTAAGTCTTGAATGAATTGCTGAACTCTCAAATTTTTTTGAGCTTATTTTGACACCCCTAATTCGAATTTTGGAGCAATCATTTATTTTTTTAAATCATCTTTCTACGTAAAAACTACATAAGTAGACATACTCCACTATTTTTATTCTTTTCAGGAGAGCTTTTGCAAAAAAAACCTTTGCCTCATCTAAGGCCAAGGGGGAAATAAGGTTGTCAAACATAGTATCGGAAGGGGTCATCTTTCACCAGATATTAAAGAGATATCTTAACTCTCCGATGTTACTATCATAAATATTGTTATTATCTATACTTTTAAAATATTAGATATTTTAACTCTAATTAAGAGTTTCTTATCATACAGTGAGGAAGATATACATATGCATATGGGTGAACATGGTGTGGAATATAAAAATTATCATATCATATCAAAAAATTTAATACCATTATTTTGATATTATGGTATATGGTATACATTTTGACATTTTTTTAATATTATATATGGTCTTTGGTATTTAGTATTTAGAACATATTGAAGTATAAAGTTGCATAATTAAACTATATATATATATATATATATATATATATATATATATATATATATATATATATATATATATATTCAAGACTAATAACTCACAAGGATAAAATAAAAATAATAGTGTTATTAATTCATTAATTTTATAAAATAATAAATATTAAATATTATCTATTTTTAGTAAGAATGACATATAAATAAACAGAAAGGAAATATATTCTTCAAGCACACATGTTGACTACTTTGTGTGTGTTAACGGTGTGTGGTAGACTCTTAGGGGTCGTTTGGTACAAAGATTGATAATGCAGGGATTAGTAATGCTGGAATTAGTAATGCAGGGATTAATAGTGCAGGGATTAGTAATACAGGAATTATTTTTATCAAGTGTTTGGTTCATTATTTTCGACCTCATCTTATGTTTGGATTAAAACTTTATAAAAAACTTCTTTCCAATTATACCCTTAAATTCTTATGCAATTGGGTTAAGGTAAATAATTGCCGGATAATATTTTTTTATGACCTTCTAACTAGCTAAGAAAAGAACAATTTTATCGTCATGTTTGCCTTTTTTTTCTTAAATTATTTGAGGATAAATAATTGTCATCTTATTTAATTGATCACTTACAAATGTCAATTTTCAATTTAAAAAAAAGATAAACTATCAACTTTTAAAATTGAAAAGACGGTAAACAATAGTAAAATTGAATAAATCATCTACATTTACGAATAAAATTGCAAGTTGTAATTTTTGTATGTATTCAATGTTATAAATTGTTGAAAATACAAAATATTAGAAAACCGCACAAACATTTAATTATGTATTTATTTTCTTGATTTTATGTTTTATGGTTGTGCTAGTTAATTTATTTAAATAAATTTACTTGCACAACCATAAAACATAAAATCAAGAAAATAACAAATAATAAAATATTTTGAGGGATATTTTTGTCTTTAGGTGACTTATCCCATGGTATTATATCCCATGTATTGCTAATACCTCCAAATAGAAGGTATTAGTAATACATCATATAATACCATGTAGGAGGTATAACTAATCCATGGATAGTTATACATAGACCCAATTTCCTACCAAATGTAGTATTAAATAATACCATCTATAATACATGGATTATTTGTTTTAATGCGGCCTACCAAACGACCCCTAAGAGTATATATATTAGTCGAAGTTGAACAAACTATGATTACCGATTTACCATGCCATAGAATACTCAAATCGAACTTCAAAGTATCGAACCATACCAAATTAAATTGGTATGACAATAGTATAATATTTTAAAAATTGAAAACCAAAATTACGATATCGAACGAACCTTTCAAATACCGTACCGCACCACCCGATGCTCACCCCTATCTATACATGTATTTTTGTTAACGTATGCACTAAAATAGGGAGATAGACGAGCGAGACGGAGAGGGAGGCAGACGAGATTTGTTATGTACCTCAGATACATGCGAATCCACACTTGGATACAATGTATCTAGAAAAAATTACATCTAACTTTGACCCGATATATCTAGAGATACATGTATCTTGACATATTTGAATGTATTTTGACACACCAAAATCTGATAAGATTTGTAATATTACAAATTAAAATATATCTCATTAGCTCTTAAACTGGGGAAATTTTAATAATTTTTTCTTTTTTTATTAGGCTGACGAACCGAACTCCAAATTTTAGTTGAACCTTATCAAATAACATGTTGAATCAAATCAATCCAACAGACCTAGCCCATATTGATGAGTTTAATCTTTAACACAATAATTTAATTGAAATTCTCAATAAGTACACCTCTCTAATAATTTTAAAAAAAAATCTTGAGACCTTCCAAAATATACAATTTACCATGTTTTATTTTTGTAAATTTATTTAAAAACTTATATCCTAAGATATCATGATTTATTTTTTTCACTTGGCCGACCGGTCAACGCGTAAATTAGATTTCATATGATTTGAATATTTAAATAAAAAGGTAAGCTAATTAATAATCGCAGAACAATAAAAAAGTTTATTTATTTATTATATATATATATATATATATATATATATATATATATATATATATATATATATATATATATACCTTTTTATTTAAATATTCGAATCATATGAAATCTAATTTACGCGTTGACCGGTCGTCCAAGTGAAAAAAATCATTTTTCCATCTCTATATAAAGACATTTAGTTACAATTGTCTAACCTTATAAAAAAACTGAAGAAATATTCTTTTAGAGGTATACATATATTAGTTTATATATTTTATAATTCATTTTCTTTGATTTTCTTGCTAATTATTTTTCTTTTCTATGCATTGTTCCTTAAGTAATTTAACAAAATTTATTGTAGGAAACATGGATGAGAAACGAAAAAGATCTGATGAGTCTGATTTGGAATTGTGCTCGAAAACTCCAACTCAAAATGAACCAATTAATAATGTTCAAACATTGGAAGAAGCAATGAATTCTGAACTCAAGCATGATCAAGTAGATCCGAACGTAGATTTGAAGAAAATGAAAAGGTTATATACATATATAATTTATTTTTATTCCATGCTACTTTTTAAAAAGTGAATTTATCAACATTTGAAATTTTTTAATGAAAAATTTGTTGAATGATACGTGAATTATCACCTGTTTCGATTAGATTTTCTTTTTCTAGTTATATGGGAAATAACTAGATTTACTTTATTTTTATGATGTTGCGCTATATATATATATATATATATATAGGTTATATACATATATGATTTTTTCATTCCATGCTACTTTAAAAAATGTGAATTTTTTTTTGTCTAACATTTGAATTTTTTTAATGAAAAATTTATTGAAATGATTGATTATGCGAATTATCACCTGTTTCAATTAGATTTTCTTTTTCTAGTTATATGGGAAATAATTAGATTTACTTTATTTTTATAATGTTGCGATATATATATATATATATATATAGGTTATATATATATATGATTTTTTCATTCCATGCTACTTTTAAAAATGTGATTTTTTTTTATCAACATTTGAAATATTTTAATGAATTTTCTTTTAAATGATTGATTATGCGAATTATCCCCTGTTTTCAATTAGATTTTCTTTTTCTAGTTATATGGGAAATAATTAGATTTACTTTATTTTTATAATGCAATATATATATATATATATATATATATATATATACTAAAAATATAAATTTCTAGATGTATAAAATTTTAATGAGAAGTCAATTGAAAATATTTTTAACAAACCAATGGTTAATGGATATGATCCGATTAGAGAATTTTATTAGAAAATTGCGTTTTAAAATTGTGGTTTCTAGTTGTAAGATTAATAATATTTTTATTTTGTTTTTATAAGATTTTCTGTGTTAAACCTAGTACGTAATTTAATTTAATTTTTTGAATTTGCCTTTATAGAATCATGTCAAATCGACTATCAGCACAAAAATCCAAAATCAAAAAGATGGAATACACAGCTGAATTGGAAAAGAAAGTCAAAGAACTAGAGGTAATAAAAATCTACATCAATTTTTTAAATTCAAATAGTGTTTCAATTCATTATTTAATTTCATTTTCTTTGTCCTTGGTTGGTTTGAAAATAGTACACGTGTGTACATATATAAGAAAATTTATTTAAATATTTGTGATGGAATAAAAAATTTATTTTCGTTACACTAGATTAAGCATACCTAATTATATATATGCAAAATTTCTTTCTTACATTTCACACATATATATATATACAAATAAAATTAATGAAGCGATGTTGAATGAATTATCCAAAGTGCATAAGAATTTTTTGAATCTTCCCATATCAATACGTTGATTGTTCTATTATATATAATTAACACTAATATTATTATTTTTCATATACGTATTGATGCAGAATACAATAGCTTGGGCGGGATCAGAAATAGAAAATGCTAAAGATAATAAAAAGAAGATGATGCT
The DNA here is from genome assembly GCA_016801875.1 of Solanum sitiens. Lineage (NCBI taxonomy): Eukaryota > Viridiplantae > Streptophyta > Magnoliopsida > Solanales > Solanaceae > Solanum > Solanum sitiens. The sequence goes on along the minus strand of JABWTJ010000016.1, from coordinate 3,235,184 downwards.
GGAGAACGAAATGTTGCAAGCACAATTGGATATTATCACTCACAAATCTAATTCAAAAATTGGTATCTTATATATCTCCTCTCCTACTAATTTTTAATATTATTATTTCAATTTCTACTTATGAAGGAATTACAATATACAAATGTTAATTAAATAATAATAATATAATTATCATATGATAAAATATGTCACACCCCAAACTAGAGGAGGTGCCTATACCTTACTCCATTGAGGTCACAACAAAATTGATATCATAAAGGAAGAGCCAACAAAGATAACTTAATTGATAAAGAACTACGAGTCGTCAAGGCTGCAACTAAAATCATATATATTTTAATAGCTTTGTCAGCTTATTGTAGATATGATTTCAGTTGCAGCCTTATCAGATTGTAGTTCTTTATCAATTAATGAGTAGGTCTTGCTGTCTCTTTTTTTGTGTTATTGATTTTGTTATGACATTTTCGACTCAGTTATTTTATTTCAACAAGTTGTTATGATGGACTTGTTGTTCCTTATTATTCTTTTTCCATTATGTCTTAATTAGTGGCTAGCTCAATCGAATAAGGTAGCCAATGTTGGTCGCACCTCCTTTAGTTTGGGGCGTGACAGATAAGTAAGAAAATTTATAACTAGCTAGAACATACTTAATTAAGACCGTGATCGTATTGATTGCAGCTCAAATTGAAGAGTTGAAACTTGAGTTGAAGAGGCTATAGGAACTTGCAAAGACTCAGAAGATTGAAGGACAAAGTTCCAACTTTTGTGAGTCAGAAATAGACATGGATCAGTATCTCAACTTTGATGCCATGAACTTTTACCCACACCAGGATTGATGACTTGTGAACCTACCAAAAAATGTTGTTGCTATTTTTGTGGGATTATTCCTTTTTTATGTAGGGTGGGGATTTTGGGGTGGGGGGGTGGGGGGGGCGGGTAAGTTTTAAATTTTTCGTTATGCAATTTAAGGATTAAATTTTTACGATATGAATATCTAAGACAATGTTAAATACTTGGTGATCTTATGGATATTTTAATTTCTAATATTTGAAATGAATTTTTAAGTTATGTTTGTTGTTGGTTCTTATTCTTTCATGTATATATAGATTATGAGTTTATAAAATTGCAAGTTAAACATAATCTTTTTTTTGTTGATAAGTATTAGAAGTAAAAATAAAAAAACTTAAAAACATGAAAAATAAGACAATTTTTTCACAACATATTTCATTAATGGGAGAAGTCAAACCTCCTTTTTACATTTATTTTTCTATTTCAATACTAATATGCTATTACATTCTTTTAGATTTTAACAAATGATTTACAACTTGACGATCCATGTTTAGGATACCTAGGATATGCTACGTGGTTCATGTCCGCACGAAGCAAAAGTTGCACGGAATGTGGTGGGCGATCTATTATTACCATGTCTTCTTGTTGTATCCTTCCCAACTTCGCCAGGTGATCTGCACAGTTATTTCCCTGTCTCAAAGTGTGAATTAGTACAATACCAAGTTCGGATATAAGATTGTTGCATTCTTCTATAACAGCGTGTTCTGGATGAATTTTCGAGACTTTACCCGTTCGACATAGCCACTTCAGGGCTTCGCTTGAATCTGTCTCGATAATAACCTTCTTCAAATTGTATTTCTTTGCCAAAACCAGACCTCCATGTATTGCCCATAACTCAGCTGTAAGACTTGACGTAGCTCTCATACCAAGTCGTCCATAAAATCCACCCAACCATCTTCCCTGATCATCTCGTGCCACCCCTCCAAACCCTGCCAACCCCGAATCAGGCATGAAACTGCCATCGGTATTAATCTTGATACATCCCTCGGGCGGAAAAGCCCAACGGATGAAAATAGGTTGTGTATATTCAACTCTTGGAATTGAAAAAAAATGTGAATTTTGACAGTAAACCGGATGAACGTATGTTGACATTGTTTATTTGTAGTATCTAAAATTTCACTTAACACTAACAACAAAACTATATAAAAGAAACAGGGAGAAAAGTGAGAACTAATGCTAAAACTAATAGCGCATATATATAGTGTAACTTGTAATATGATTCAATTAATTAGTCTTTTCGAAAAAGGAAACTAATAGTTTTTTTTTTTTTTAGTAATCCTACTTCATGCCTGATTCATTTTAATTACTCATTTATGGAAAGTTAGAAAAATGAAATTATACGAAGATTTATAGGTTTATATTTAGAAACTAGCAAGGTAAGGCCCAACGCGTCCAACATAAGCTTTTTTTTTTTTTATATAGGAAAAATTATGGTACATTTTAATAAATAATTACTAATTTTAGCAAAATTTTTTATTTATTATCATTTATAGCAATACTATGTTAAATCTGCATAATGAATTGTAATTATTTTTTTAAAATATATTATGTTTGTTTGGTAAAAATTTGACACATTATATTATAAGTGTATTAAAATGTGTGATAAATGAATTATCTATCATTAAAATTTGTATTATATGTGAATAAAAAATTATTCTTTGTAATATGAATTAAACTTGTATTATAAATAAATTAAAAGTGATCAAGTGAAAAAGAAATAGTATTGCTATAAATGATAAATATTTTTTTAGTATAGTATATTTATGTAAGTTTCCCTTTTTTATATATACATTTATACAAATTAGGGGTGTCAAATGGGCGGGTTGGATTGAAATTGAGAATGTTAAAATGGGTTTGACATAAAAGTCGGGTTGGGTCTTGACCTACCCAAGTTTCCTTTTGCTCAAATGGGCAAAAAACGAGTTGGATCCCCAATTTGACCCGATTAATCTCAATAATTTAACATATTTATATTTAACTTTTATATTCACAATTTGAAATTTAGCTCAAGATTTTTTTAATAAAAAAAGTAACAAATTGATAGGTAAACCCTAAAAGATGTTAAATAGATAATAATTTGTACATTAAATATAGGAATATATCTTAATAAAAAGTTTTAAAACGGATTGAAATTGGAGATTGAATTGGGTTCACTTGAGGATTTTCTTCAAATGGTTTATGCTTGAATGGGTTGAGATTGAACCCAATTCAAATTATCTTAAGCCTAACTCTTAAAATTCTGAACGGATTGGGCGGTTAACCTATGTTTGAGTTCATTTTTGACCACCCTAATACAAACTATAGGAATGCATTCACATACATCGCTTTGGTTATAATTACACAAACATGAGTTTAGAAAAAATTAAGTACACCATTATACAACTGAATAATCGGTGGAGGTCAATATCGTAGAGAAAGAGAATTACAAAGTGAAGAATCGAATCTTTCATCAATATAGTAAAAATTTAGATAAATTAAACAACCAACTAGCACTTCACGTAACTCGAAATATTACTCCATTGAGGCCGCAGAAGAGCTCACATTACATTTATGATTTATTGTATACTATTTTGGTTTATAGCTCTACCTCATAGATCATCTTTCTTCCATTCAAAAGTTACTCCCGGTTTATTTTACTTGTTCACTGTATTATATTTTTAAAAAAGTTTATTGTCTGAAATATATCATAAACATTTTCGTGGATACAAAATCATATATTGACGATAATATAAAAAATTTAGAACTAAATTATTAAAAAATGTCATTGATCTTTAAACAAATGAAAAATGTGTTTGTACAAAATGAAACGGAGGAGCAACTCTTCTTTTTTTTGTATAAAAGAGAACTTGGCTCATCGATTCTCAATAGGCGATTTGAGGCTCAAATATGACATCGAACTTGTAGAAAAGACTTGTCATTATTATTAAAACATTGAAACAAGTGCATGAAAAATGTAGTATTACTACTAAAGACAAAGCAAAGTTTGTTTCTTTTCGAAAAGAACTGAAAAAGGAAAAGATAGCACATGCTACTTGCTTTCTTGTTGAAAGGCAAATGGACATAAGGCCCCCTTAATCCAACAATCTATATCAAACTGTTCTTGTTGGTTTGTTACAACCCATTGAAGTACACTTCAACAACAACATACCGGGTTTGGGGAGGATAAAGTGTACGTAAACACTTTGTTGTATATAATTCAAATTCATAACTACAACATTTCCAATGTCACAATATTAATACCAACATAGCTATGGCGTAATGCTACAATTTAGCTGCTACAACATCAAAGATCATCCAGAAGAAGGGACATGAATGTGTTTCCGGTTAATAAAGACAAGTCATAGTGATTCCATGAAGAGAACAATATTCACTGTAGTTTATGTAGACTGCTTCTTGAACCTCAAAATTGTCACATGCCTTGTGGTGTACATGATACTTACCAACACCCGATTGTTTATATCAAACCAATAAATGTAAAACCTCTAAGTCGTCTATAAACGCATCGTCACTTTAGTTTTCAAGTGACAAGTCAATTTGTCTGGTCTAATACCTGAGTACGCATAAGTTTTTACTATACCTCTATATCCAAACAATGAGAAAAGAAAACAATTAACCCTAAGGAACGACAGTAATCTACCATTTACCAAGATAGCTGGTTGCACTTGGATCCTTAAGCAAGGTATACTATCTTAGCTTGATCAATTTCAAATACTCACTCTTCTCAAACACCAGCTTTCGCTGTCCGCCAGTTGTAAAAATTCAAATGAAAAAGCTGGCCATCATAGCAGTTAGCATCATTTTACACTTTTACAAGTGAAGGCAAAAATAATTAGGTAGGATGTTTTAGGTCAATTGTGATCAAGGCCAGAGCTTACTCTTCCATTACAAGATTTTCATTTGTGATAGTGAAAGACAGCCAGCTATATTCTTCCAAAGCATGCATTCACCATGAACAATATGTTTGTCCTTTAAGCATACACCTACAAATATAGTTTTTACAGCAACAAGAGAGAGCCCACGATTCTCAAACTAGAAAGCTTTTTGTGGTTCGAGAACTCTAAACCTCTAAATAGACGTGTATAGTAGGGAAGGGAGAGCATACACACTTAATATTTAACCAATGAAGGTACCTGAATATATAGTGTAAAAGGAAAATGGTGGATCTGACAACGGATTTGAGGGATTGGCATTGAAATTATAGATATTAAAATGGATTACGATAAAACTATAGTGTCAGCTACTTTGTAAACTGCCTCGTGTGGTAATTTGATAAGAGTAGGTTCCATTGAAAATTAGAGATATTTAAATGGGTTACGATAAAAAATTAGTGAATTACTTTATTTTGGGCTCTGATTAACTAAAAATTGGGTTAGGTCATAAATTATTGGACAATTTTCATATATAGCAAACAAAAAATTCATATTTGTATGCTATAGCAAAGTTGCATAATTGTGCTCCATAGCAGACATATAACTGTATAATTCGCTATACATATACAATTGTATGATTCTCTGGCCTAAATTGTAAATTCGCTGGCCTCGCTATACATATACAATTGTATGATTCGCTGACCTATTTCACTGCAATTGTATAATTCGCTAGCCTATTTCACTGCAATTGTATAATGCGCAATTGTATAATTCACTGCCTATTTCGCTGCAATATCTGTATAAAATTTGCTTTGCATACAATTGAATCGAAGTAAAATATTTGTATATTGTATAATTATAAGTGTAGGAGGAAGTTATATGTTTTTCTCTCGCTTTATACAAAAACAGAAACACAATTTATACACTTCTGTTGTATAAAGCGAGAGAAAATTGTATTTCACTGCAATTGTATAATTCGCAATTGTATAATTCGTTGGCCTTTTTCGCTGCAATATTTGTATAAAATTTGCATTTGTCTACAATTGAATCGAAGTAAAATATTTGTAAATTGTATAATTAAGTGTATAGCACGAAGATATATGTTTTTGCATGTGTATATACAATTTTCTCTCGCTTTATACAAAACAGAAACACAATTTATACACTTCTGTGTATAAAGCGAGAGAGGCGAGCAGAGGGAGAGTGGCGAGCGAGAATGGGAGAGTGGCGAGCGAGATTTTTGGGAGAGAGGCGACTGACAACTTTGGCAAACGTTTGCTATGGAGCACAATTAAATCAAACCATAGCTACTCAGTTTATTTTAGGTTATTAGTTTGCTATTATATATAATTATCCCTAAATTATTCGATTTAATTCGCACTCAATAATAATAATAGGGGAAATAATGGCTTATGGCCTTTGGTTAACAAAAAGTAATTCATTCCTTTAATATATGATAATACAATACAATACATCAATAAAAATAAAGAATTTTAAAATGGGTTAGGAAATACAGATTATACAGTCTCGATTGAAGATTCTATAAATAATGGGTTAAGTCTCGATTGAAGATTCTTTAAATAATGGGTTAAGTCTTGAATGAATTGCTGAACTCTCAAATTTTTTTGAGCTTATTTTGACACCCCTAATTCGAATTTTGGAGCAATCATTTATTTTTTTAAATCATCTTTCTACGTAAAAACTACATAAGTAGACATACTCCACTATTTTTATTCTTTTCAGGAGAGCTTTTGCAAAAAAAACCTTTGCCTCATCTAAGGCCAAGGGGGAAATAAGGTTGTCAAACATAGTATCGGAAGGGGTCATCTTTCACCAGATATTAAAGAGATATCTTAACTCTCCGATGTTACTATCATAAATATTGTTATTATCTATACTTTTAAAATATTAGATATTTTAACTCTAATTAAGAGTTTCTTATCATACAGTGAGGAAGATATACATATGCATATGGGTGAACATGGTGTGGAATATAAAAATTATCATATCATATCAAAAAATTTAATACCATTATTTTGATATTATGGTATATGGTATACATTTTGACATTTTTTTAATATTATATATGGTCTTTGGTATTTAGTATTTAGAACATATTGAAGTATAAAGTTGCATAATTAAACTATATATATATATATATATATATATATATATATATATATATATATATATATATATATATATATATATATATATATACTCACAAGGATAAAATAAAAATAATAGTGTTATTAATTCAGTAATTTTATAAAATAATAAATATAAAATAATATCTATTTTTAGTAAGAATGACATATAAATAAACAGAAAGGAAATATATTCTTCAAGCACACATGTTGACTACTTTGTGTGTGTTAACGGTGTGTGGTAGACTCTTAGGGGTCGTTTGGTACAAAGATTGATAATGCAGGGATTAGTAATGCTGGAATTAGTAATGCAGGGATTAATAGTGCAGGGATTAGTAATACAGGAATTATTTTTATCAAGTGTTTGGTTCATTATTTTCGACCTCATCTTATGTTTGGATTAAAACTTTATAAAAAACTTCTTTCCAATTATACCCTTAAATTCTTATGCAATTGGCTTAAGGTAAATAATTGCCGGATAATATTTTTTTATGACCTTCTAACTAGCTAAGAAAAGAACAATTTTATCGTCATGTTTACCTTTTTTTCTTAAATTATTTGAGGATAAATAATTGTCATCTTATTAAATTGATCACTTACAAATGTCAATTTTCAATTTAAAAAAAAGATAAACTATCAACTTTTAAAATTGAAAAGACGGTAAACAATAGTAAAATTGAATAAACCATCTACATTTACGAATAAAATTGCAAGTTGTAATTTTTGTATGTATTCAATGTTATAAATTGTTGAAAATACAAAATATTAGAAAACCGCACAAACATTTAATTATGTATTTATTTTCTTGATTTTATGTTTTATGGTTGTGCTAGTTAATTTATTTAAATAAATTTACTTGCACAACCATAAAACATAAAATCAAGAAAATAACAAATAATAAAATATTTTGAGGGATATTTTTGTCTTTAGGTGACTTATCCCATGGTATTATATCCCATGTATTGCTAATACCTCCAAATAGAAGGTATTAGTAATACATCATATAATACCATGTAGGAGGTATAACTAATCCATGGATAGTTATACATAGACCCAATTTCCTACCAAATGTAGTATTAAATAATACCATCTATAATACATGGATTATTTGTTTTAATGCGGCCTACCAAACGACCCCTAAGAGTATATATATTAGTCGAAGTTGAACAAACTATGATTACCGATTTACCATGCCATAGAATACTCAAATCGAACTTCAAAGTATCGAACCATACCAAATTAAATTGGTATGACAATAGTATAATATTTTAAAAATTGAAAACCAAAATTACGATATCGAACGAACCTTTCAAATACCGTACCGCACCACCCGATGCTCACCCCTATCTATACATGTATTTTTGTTAACGTATGCACTAAAATAGGGAGATAGACGAGCGAGACGGAGAGGGAGGCAGACGAGATTTGTTATGTACCTCAGATACATGCGAATCCACACTTGGATACAATGTATCTAGAAAAAATTACATCTAACTTTGACCCGATATATCTAGAGATACATGTATCTTGACATATTTGAATGTATTTTGACACACCAAAATCTGATAAGATTTGTAATATTACAAATTAAAATATATCTCATTAGCTCTTAAACTGGGGAAATTTTAATAATTTTTTCTTTTTTTATTAGGCTGACGAACCGAACTCCAAATTTTAGTTGAACCTTATCAAATAACATGTTGAATCAAATCAATCCAACAGACCTAGCCCATATTGATGAGTTTAATCTTTAACACAATAATTTAATTGAAATTCTCAATAAGTACACCTCTCTAATAATTTTAAAAAAAAATCTTGAGACCTTCCAAAATATACAATTTACCATGTTTTATTTTTGTAAATTTATTTAAAAACTTATATCCTAAGATATCATGATTTATTTTTTTCACTTGGCCGACCGGTCAACGCGTAAATTAGATTTCATATGATTTGAATATTTAAATAAAAAGGTAAGCTAATTAATAATCGCAGAACAATAAAAAAGTTTATTTATTTATTATATATATATATATATATATATATATATATATATATATATATATATATATATATATATATACCTTTTTATTTAAATATTCGAATCATATGAAATCTAATTTACGCGTTGACCGGTCGTCCAAGTGAAAAAAATCATTTTTCCATCTCTATATAAAGACATTTAGTTACAATTGTCTAACCTTATAAAAAAACTGAAGAAATATTCTTTTAGAGGTATACATATATTAGTTTATATATTTTATAATTCATTTTCTTTGATTTTCTTGCTAATTATTTTTCTTTTCTATGCATTGTTCCTTAAGTAATTTAACAAAATTTATTGTAGGAAACATGGATGAGAAACGAAAAAGATCTGATGAGTCTGATTTGGAATTGTGCTCGAAAACTCCAACTCAAAATGAACCAATTAATAATGTTCAAACATTGGAAGAAGCAATGAATTCTGAACTCAAGCATGATCAAGTAGATCCGAACGTAGATTTGAAGAAAATGAAAAGGTTATATACATATATAATTTATTTTTATTCCATGCTACTTTTTAAAAAGTGAATTTATCAACATTTGAAATTTTTTAATGAAAAATTTGTTGAATGATACGTGAATTATCACCTGTTTCGATTAGATTTTCTTTTTCTAGTTATATGGGAAATAACTAGATTTACTTTATTTTTATGATGTTGCGCTATATATATATATATATATATATAGGTTATATACATATATGATTTTTTCATTCCATGCTACTTTAAAAAATGTGAATTTTTTTTTGTCTAACATTTGAATTTTTTTAATGAAAAATTTATTGAAATGATTGATTATGCGAATTATCACCTGTTTCAATTAGATTTTCTTTTTCTAGTTATATGGGAAATAATTAGATTTACTTTATTTTTATAATGTTGCGATATATATATATATATATATATAGGTTATATATATATATGATTTTTTCATTCCATGCTACTTTTAAAAATGTGATTTTTTTTTATCAACATTTGAAATATTTTAATGAATTTTCTTTTAAATGATTGATTATGCGAATTATCCCCTGTTTTCAATTAGATTTTCTTTTTCTAGTTATATGGGAAATAATTAGATTTACTTTATTTTTATAATGCAATATATATATATATATATATATATATATATATACTAAAAATATAAATTTCTAGATGTATAAAATTTTAATGAGAAGTCAATTGAAAATATTTTTAACAAACCAATGGTTAATGGATATGATCCGATTAGAGAATTTTATTAGAAAATTGCGTTTTAAAATTGTGGTTTCTAGTTGTAAGATTAATAATATTTTTATTTTGTTTTTATAAGATTTTCTGTGTTAAACCTAGTACGTAATTTAATTTAATTTTTTGAATTTGCCTTTATAGAATCATGTCAAATCGACTATCAGCACAAAAATCCAAAATCAAAAAGATGGAATACACAGCTGAATTGGAAAAGAAAGTCAAAGAACTAGAGGTAATAAAAATCTACATCAATTTTTTAAATTCAAATAGTGTTTCAATTCATTATTTAATTTCATTTTCTTTGTCCTTGGTTGGTTTGAAAATAGTACACGTGTGTACATATATAAGAAAATTTATTTAAATATTTGTGATGGAATAAAAAATTTATTTTCGTTACACTAGATTAAGCATACCTAATTATATATATGCAAAATTTCTTTCTTACATTTCACACATATATATATATACAAATAAAATTAATGAAGCGATGTTGAATGAATTATCCAAAGTGCATAAGAATTTTTTGAATCTTCCCATATCAATACGTTGATTGTTCTATTATATATAATTAACACTAATATTATTATTTTTCATATACGTATTGATGCAGAATACAATAGCTTGGGCGGGATCAGAAATAGAAAATGCTAAAGATAATAAAAAGAAGATGATGCTGGAGAACGAAATGTTGCAAGCACAATTGGATATTATCACTCACAAATCTAATTCAAAAATTGGTATCTTATATATCTCCTCTCCTACTAATTTTTAATATTATTATTTCAATTTCTACTTATGAAGGAATTACAATATACAAATGTTAATTAAATAATAATAATATAATTATCATATGATAAAATATGTCACACCCCAAACTAGAGGAGGTGCCTATACCTTACTCCATTGAGGTCACAACAAAATTGATATCATAAAGGAAGAGCCAACAAAGATAACTTAATTGATAAAGAACTACGAGTCGTCAAGGCTGCAACTAAAATCATATATATTTTAATAGCTTTGTCAGCTTATTGTAGATATGATTTCAGTTGCAGCCTTATCAGATTGTAGTTCTTTATCAATTAATGAGTAGGTCTTGCTGTCTCTTTTTTTGTGTTATTGATTTTGTTATGACATTTTCGACTCAGTTATTTTATTTCAACAAGTTGTTATGATGGACTTGTTGTTCCTTATTATTCTTTTTCCATTATGTCTTAATTAGTGGCTAGCTCAATCGAATAAGGTAGCCAATGTTGGTCGCACCTCCTTTAGTTTGGGGCGTGACAGATAAGTAAGAAAATTTATAACTAGCTAGAACATACTTAATTAAGACCGTGATCGTATTGATTGCAGCTCAAATTGAAGAGTTGAAACTTGAGTTGAAGAGGCTATAGGAACTTGCAAAGACTCAGAAGATTGAAGGACAAAGTTCCAACTTTTGTGAGTCAGAAATAGACATGGATCAGTATCTCAACTTTGATGCCATGAACTTTTACCCACACCAGGATTGATGACTTGTGAACCTACCAAAAAATGTTGTTGCTATTTTTGTGGGATTATTCCTTTTTTATGTAGGGTGGGGATTTTGGGGTGGGGGGGTGGGGGGGGCGGGTAAGTTTTAAATTTTTCGTTATGCAATTTAAGGATTAAATTTTTACGATATGAATATCTAAGACAATGTTAAATACTTGGTGATCTTATGGATATTTTAATTTCTAATATTTGAAATGAATTTTTAAGTTATGTTTGTTGTTGGTTCTTATTCTTTCATGTATATATAGATTATGAGTTTATAAAATTGCAAGTTAAACATAATCTTTTTTTTGTTGATAAGTATTAGAAGTAAAAATAAAAAAACTTAAAAACATGAAAAATAAGACAATTTTTTCACAACATATTTCATTAATGGGAGAAGTCAAACCTCCTTTTTACATTTATTTTTCTATTTCAATACTAATATGCTATTACATTCTTTTAGATTTTAACAAATGATTTACAACTTGACGATCCATGTTTAGGATACCTAGGATATGCTACGTGGTTCATGTCCGCACGAAGCAAAAGTTGCACGGAATGTGGTGGGCGATCTATTATTACCATGTCTTCTTGTTGTATCCTTCCCAACTTCGCCAGGTGATCTGCACAGTTATTTCCCTGTCTCAAAGTGTGAATTAGTACAATACCAAGTTCGGATATAAGATTGTTGCATTCTTCTATAACAGCGTGTTCTGGATGAATTTTCGAGACTTTACCCGTTCGACATAGCCACTTCAGGGCTTCGCTTGAATCTGTCTCGATAATAACCTTCTTCAAATTGTATTTCTTTGCCAAAACCAGACCTCCATGTATTGCCCATAACTCAGCTGTAAGACTTGACGTAGCTCTCATACCAAGTCGTCCATAAAATCCACCCAACCATCTTCCCTGATCATCTCGTGCCACCCCTCCAAACCCTGCCAACCCCGAATCAGGCATGAAACTGCCATCGGTATTAATCTTGATACATCCCTCGGGCGGAAAAGCCCAACGGATGAAAATAGGTTGTGTATATTCAACTCTTGGAATTGAAAAAAATTGTGAATTTTGACAGTAAACCGGATGAACGTATGTTGACATTGTTTCTTCGTAGTATCTAAAATTGCACTTAACACTAACAACAAAACTATATAAAAGAAAAAGGGAGAAAAGTGAGAACTAATGCTAAAACTAATAGCGCATATATATAGAGTGTAACTTGTAATATGATTCAATTAATTAGTCTTTTCGAAAAAGGAAACTAATAGTTTGTTTTTTTTAGTAATCCTACTTCATGCCTGATTCATTTTAATTACTCATTTATGGAAAGTTAGAAAAATGAAATTATACGAAGATTTATAGGTTTATATTTAGAAACTAGCAAGGTAAGGCCCAACGCGTCCAACATAAGCTCTTTTTTTTTTATAGGAAAAATTATGGTACATTTTAATAAATAATTATTAATTTTAGCAATACTTTTTATTTATTATCATTTATAGTAATACTATGTTAAATCTGCATAATGAATTATAATTATTTTTTTAAAATATATTATATTTGTTTGGTAAAAATTTGACACATTATATTATAAGTGTATTAAAATGTGTGATAAATGAATTATCTATCATTAAAATTTGTATTATATGTGAATAAAAAATTATTCTTTGTAATATGAATTAAATTTGTATTATAAATAAATTAAAAGTGATCAAGTGAAAAAGAAATAGTATTGCTATAAATGGTAAATATTTTTTTATTATAGTATATTTATGTAAGTTTCCCCTTTTTATATATACATTTATACAAATTAGGGTGTCAAATGGGCGGGTTGGATTGAAATTGAGAATGTTAAAATGGGTTTGACATAAAAGTCGGGTTGGGTCTTGACCTACCCAAGTTTACTTTTGCTCAAATGGGCAAAAAACGAGTTGGATCCCCAATTTGACCCGATTAATCTCAATAATTTAACATATTTATATTTAACTTTTATATTCACAATTTGAAATTTAGCTCAAGATTTTTTTAATAAAAAAAGTAACAAATTGATAGGTAAACCCTAAAAGATGTTAAATAGATAATAATTTGTACATTAAATATAGGAATATATCTTAATAAAAAGTTTTAAAACGGATTGAAATTGGAGATTTTAATTGGGTTCACTTGAGGATTTTCTTCAAATGGGTTATGCTTGAATGGGTTGAGATTGAACCCAATTCAAATTATCTTAAGTCTAACTCTTAAAATTCTGAACGGATTAGGCGGGTAACCTATGTTTGAGTTCATTTTTGACCACCCTAATACAAACTATAGGAATGCATTCACATACATCGCTTTGGTTATAATTACACAAACATGAGTTTAGAAAAAATTAAGTACACCATTATACAACTGAATAATCGGTGGAGGTCAATATCGTAGAGAAAAAGAATTACAAAGTGAAGAATCGAATCTTTCATCAATATAGTAAAAATTTAGATAAATTAAACAACCAACTAGCACTTCACGTAACTCGAAATATTACTCTATTGAGGCCGCAGAAGAGCTCACATTACATTTATGATTTATTGTATACTATTTTGGTTTATAGCTCTACCTCATAGATCATCTTTCTTCTATTCAAAAGTTACTCCCGATTTATTTTACTTGTCCACTGTATTATAATATTTTTAAAAAAGTTTATTGTCTGAAATATATCATAAACATTTTCGTGGATACAAAATCATATATTGACGATAATATAAAAAATTTAGAACTAAATTATTAAAAAATGTCATTGATCTTTAAACAAATGAAAAATGTGTTTGTACAAAATGAAACGGAGGAGCAACTCTTCTTTTTTTTGTATAAAAGAGAATTTGGCTCATCGATTCTCAATAGGCAATTTGAGGCTCAAATATGACATCGAACTTGTAGAAAAGACTTGTCATTATTATTAAAACATTGAAACAAGTGCATGAAAAATGTAGTATTACTGCTAAAGACAAAGCAAAGTTTGTTTCTTTTCGAAAAGAACTGAAAAAGGAAAAGATAGCACATGCTACTTGCTTTCTTGTGGAAAGGCAAATGGACATAAGGCCCCCTTAATCCAACAATCTATATCAAACTGTTCTTGTTGGTTTGTTACAACCCATTGAAGTACACTTCAACAACAACATACCGGGTTTGGGGAGGATAAAGTGTACGTAAACACTTTGTTGTATATAATTCAAATTCATAACTACAACATTTCCAATGTCACAATATTAATACCAACATAGCTATGGCGTAATGCTACAATTTAGCTGCTACAACATCAAAGATCATCAAGAAGAAGGGACATGAATGTGTTTCCAGTTAATCAAGACAAGTAATAGTGATTCCATGGAGAGAACAGTATTCAGTGTAGTTTATGTAGACTGCTTCTTGAACCTCAAAATTGTCACATGCCTTGTGGTGTACATGATACTTGCCAACACCCGGTGTTTATATCAAACCAACAAATGCAAAACCTATATGTCGTCTATAAATGCATCGTCACTTTAGTTTTCAAGTGACAAGTCAATTTGTCTGGTCTAATACCTGAGTACGCATAAGTTTTTACTATACCTCAATATCCAAACAATGAGAAAAGAAAACAATTAACCCTAAGGAACGACAGTAATCTACCATTTACCAAGATAGCTGGTGGCAGTCATTCAAACATCAAAGAAGAATGAATTAGTCCAACTAGACTTGCACTTGGATCCTTAAGCAAGGGATACTATCTTAGCTTGATCAATTCCAAATACTCACTCTTCTCAAACACCAGCTTTCGCTGTCCGCCAGCTATTTAAACTATTGTAAAAATTCAAATGAAAAAGCTGGCCATCATAGCAGTTAGCATCATTTTACACTTTTACAAGTGAAGGCAAAAATAATTAGGTAGGATGTTTTAGGTCAATTGTGATCAAGGCCAGAGCTTACTCTTCCATTATAAGATTTTCATTTGTGATAGTGAAAGACAGCCAGCTATATTCTTCCAAAGCATGCATTCACCATGAACAATATGTTTGTCCTCTAAGCATAATTCTACAAATATAGTTTTTACTGCAACAAGGGAGAGCCCACAACTCTCAAACTAGAAAGCTTTTTGTGGCTCGAGAACTCTAAACCTCTAAATAGACGTGTATAGTTGGGAAGGGAGAGCATACACACTTAATATTTAACCAATGAAGGTAAGTCGAGGATTGTTACAAACACCATTCAATACAAATGGTACCTGAATATATTGACTAATGCAAATAGATAGTGTAAAAGGAAAATGGTGGATCCAACAACGGATTTGAGGGATTGGCAAACCAAATGTCTGGGATTGACCTATGTATGCTTGAAAATAAGTATAGATGGAGTTAAATACACATAATAGAACCCATACTTGTAACATACCATGTCTAAATTTGAATTCGCTAATGTAGAAGAGGTATTGGACTAGTAAAGGAGGCTAGCCTGCCCAAACAACAAACTTTTGCTAAGACAGTCAATAAATAGGCCACAGCCCACAAGCAAAGTCGAACACATCTAGATGAATCAATGAGCAACATTTGAGTGTCATTAAAAAGGATTGTTATAAGAACTTCAATTAGGGACCCTTCGATACGTCATCAACCTAATGGATATGACTAAACCACCAAGCACAAACAATTGTTACACAGACATAGCATATGTAAAAATCAGAACAGCCAAAAATTAAACAAATCTACGAAATTTACCGAAGGACAACATCACAATTCATGCATAATTAGCATGTATTATCCCACATAGTTGTAGTCACTTTTCAATTAGTACTTTACAGAACTATGTCAAAAGCAAACACCGAAGAAAGAAAATCAACTAAAGAGAGCATTTTGCAAAAAAACAAACTGCCTTCTTTACTTTACGCACAGCAATCCCTCTAGTACTAAAAATTTTCACCTCCATTTTCAGCTAATACTTTCTGACTAATCTAACGAAACTAATCTAACGAAAACAATGTTCACGATTGCATTCAGAGTATCGGGATGTAACAGGAAGGGCACCTGATCAAACCATTCTCATTACAAACCGTGCAAGTCCTGAATCCACTTTTCTCGCTATAACACTTTTGGCTACCACTGCACTCTTCACAGAGAACAAATCTATTTCCTCCACACACTTCGCACGTGCTGAATTCCGCCGGAGTCAGCCCTTCAACGTATTTCTTCAGCTCACCGGCTTCATGCAGCTGAATAATCTCCGCCGCGCCACCAACATAACTCCCGGCGATGAAAACTCTGGGCAAGGTCAATTTCGTCTTTACACGGGTACCCAGTATCGTCTTTAGCTCTTCCATGAACCCAGCATCCATAGACACATCTCGTTCATCAACGGAAACACGAAAGCTAGAGAGAATCGATCGAACGGCTTTGCAATCATCAAATGTAGAACGAATTACTCTAAGGCTGGTGAAGTAAATCACTATTTTCTTCTCAGCTGCTGGGATTTGAATGGATTTCGGAGTTGTT
Source organism: Solanum sitiens (assembly GCA_016801875.1). Classification (NCBI taxonomy): domain Eukaryota; kingdom Viridiplantae; phylum Streptophyta; class Magnoliopsida; order Solanales; family Solanaceae; genus Solanum; species Solanum sitiens. The sequence continues at coordinate 3,218,046 of JABWTJ010000016.1, read as the reverse complement.
GATTCCGGTTCGGGTGAGGGTGAGGGTGCGGTTGCAGGACGGGTTGAGAAAGCACGGAGGACGGCGTTAACGCGGAGGACACGATGAAATATATTGGGTTTTTTGGTGGTGGTGGTGGTGGTGGAGGAAACGGGTGAATTGTAATCAGAATCGTCGGAGAAAAGGGTGTTGATATCTTTGAAAGAAGAACAAGAGAAATTAGGAGAATTGTTGTTGTGAATCCAAATCTTTGATTTGGTTCGACTAAGCAACATGATTTCCAGAAATCAAAACAACAAAAACGCTATGATCAGCGCCACACAATGGGGTGTTGTTGGCTGTCCCTTCAGATTTTCCGACTTTTAGAAATGCCTTATTATTATTATGAAACAAGACCCGGTCCGCATCCATCAAATGCTTCCCTTTTACTGTAATTTTGTTTTGGCTTAATACATATTTTGCCTTTCTAACTTGTAAAAAAATATACCCCTTTGATAAATATTTTTAACTACCAAATCCTTACATGGGGCCAAAAATTGTACAAGACTCCAAACTGGTGGCGCATATATTTAATAGAAAATTTGAACTAATTATACCACAATTGAGCGTTTATGTATGTGGGCACGTACTTAACAAAAGGGTACTTTTTTTTTTCAATTTGTTTCTCTAACATACATAAAATGTGCTACAATAATAACATAATATGTGTAAAGTAAAAATTAAAGAGTTGTAAAAGATTATTTCGGTGAGATGGCCGAAGACAGCAGAATCGAAAGGGAGGTTGTAAATTTTAAGCCTATAATTTTAAAACTATCTCAATGCTTTGATTAAGTGACACGTGTTAGATTTTTTTAAGAAAATATTGATCCTCTTCCTCAGGCTCCGGCCGGCCTTCCTTTGGTCTTGTCTCACAGAAAAATTGGGAAATTTAACGAAATTATTGAAGTTGGCTGACCACATACCACACATTCTCCTCTTTATCTATTTCGATTATTGTTCATAACTTCATATCATCTCCTTTTTTCTCATTTGTTCGATTTAATGGTGTTTGATGATTTATCTCTGTGAGGCGGAGTTTCTGGAATTAGAGGTGTTTGGGTATGGCAAACAATGTTAAAGAAGGTTATCAACAGAGGCGAGCTACTGGAAAGGCGAGAAAACATCGGTAATGTGCCTTTCCTTTCTTTTTCTCAAGTTAATGGTGCATATCAACAACATCATCGATGCGTGAAATATAAATATATGCATGTTGATTATCTAAAGTGGTAAAAACACCGATGAGGTGACGGTAATGTCCCAGCAATTTACATGTACCTCAACTACTATTTCATCAAGTTATCTGCTACAACCAGCAGCACATGCACTATATAATTCTGCCTGCTAAAATTCAAGGCAGAAGTGGGGGGAAAATAATCACCTTACTCATTTGCGACAATGAAAGACAGCCAGCAGTTTTTACCTATCCCAAGTTTGAATGTACATGTCAGTATTTTCATTCAAAAGATGCTTTCACCGTAAACAATATGTTTCTCCTTTAAGCACAACTATACTGCAACAAGGGAGAGCCCACAACTCCCAGGCTAGAAAGCTTCCCTTGGCGCTCTAGCTTTCACTAAACGACTATATAGTTGGGAAGGGACTAAACAAATACCTAAAAGAATAATCGGTCATATGCAAACTCTTCGGAGCTGCATTGTTGGTAAAACAAAATAGAAATAGATAGTTTTGGAAGGGGTCTAGGGCTATACACGGAGGTTAGCCCCTGCCTCAATGTTGCTAAACACATTCAATAGATTATGTCACAAGCAAAATCAATATTCAGAAACCAGAATTCAAGGTATGTAATGATTTCTTTATCGGAAACAACCTCCCTATCTCTATCTCCACGAGATAGGCGTAAAGGTTTGTGTACACCCTACCCTCCCTACACCCCACCTAATGGGATTTGTCGTTGTCGAATTAGAGCTAACCCAAAAAATGAGGCAATGTGCAAGATTTGATTGTCATTACTCATTTATCCTTATGCAAAATTGCTAACCAACTTTCAGAAAGACAGTTTAATAGAACTTAACTTCATCACATATATACAGATATTGGATACGACTAAGACACTAGAACTCTAACATTCTGTTAAACAGAGAGTGTTACCCCTAATCAATAACAATTTGCTCAGGCACAGAACTATGGAAAAAAAATACATAGAAAAATCAACTAAAGATAACATTTTGCATCTAATCAAACTGCTTTCTTAGCATATAAACACACCCAATGCACCAATTCCCTCTACCTCCACCAAAAAGGGGGAAAAAGAAGAAGAGAAAGAGAGATTAATCATACAAAAAAGCTGCTAATGGAAGATTAAAAAAAGAAGAAGAAAATGAAGTGTATAAAGTTTTCATCTTCATTTTCAGCTTATACTTTCTGACTAGCCTAAAATATAGTTATAGAGCTTGCTAATCTAATCATAGTGTAATTGGGGCATAGTAACAAGATGGGCACCTGATCAAACCATTCTCATTACAAGCCGTACAAGTTCTGAATCCACCTTTCTCGCTATAATACTTGTGGCTACCATTGCACTCGTCACAGAGGATAAATCTATGGCCGCCACACACTTCACACGTGCTTAAATCCGCCGGAATCAGCCCTTCAACGTACTTCTTCAGCTCACCTGCTTCATGTAGCTGCCGAATCTCCTCCGCACCACCAATGTACCTCCCGCCAATGAAAACTCTCGGCAAGGACGGTTTCGTCTTTTCACGAATACCCAATATCGTCTTTAGCTCTTCCATAAACCCAGAATCCATGGACACATCTCGTTCGTCGATCGACACTCGGAAGCTACGGAGAATCGTTCGAACGGCTTTGCAATCGTCGAATGTAGAACGAATTACTCTCAGACTGGTGAAGTAGATCACTATCTTTTTCTCAGCTCCTGGGATTTGAATCAACGGCTCCGATTTACGGGTCTCCTTGAGGTTAGTTTCGGGTTGAGGGAGGAGGGTTTTGAGGGGTAAATCGGGTCCGGGTCGGACTGATAGAGCACGAAGAACAGCGCTAACACGGCGTACACGATGGAAGATATTGGGTTTTTTGTTGGGAGTGGGTGAATTGCAATTTGAATCTTCGGAGAAAAGGGTTTGAATATCTTTGAAAGAAGGACAGGAGAATTTGGGGGAATTGGTGCTGTGATTCCAAATCTTTGATTTGGTTCTAGTTACCAACATGGTTTTCAGAGATCGAAGAACTGAATCAACTTACAACAAGAAGAAGAAGAACAACTTTGTTGAAACTTGGTTATTGAGTTTTCTTGGTTGAAATCAATGGCGGAAAATGGAAGAAAATATATTGTTGAAGAAGATGGGAGTGGGGACAGTGAGAAGGAGAAGGGTTTGGCGTCAGTGTTAAGGGATTATAGAGAAGAAATTGCGAACGCGGTGAAGGTGTGTCAGGGTGGGTGGGGGGTGACAGTGGCAAACAGAGAAGGTGAAAATTACTTTGATTTTAATATAGATTTTTATTTTTACTTGTTATTAATTATTTACCAAATCTAATAATATAGTATAGTATTAATAATTAATATAAATATCATCATAAAATATTTAAATCAGTTACTACTATTAAAAAAAGGAAAAATTACGCGGATAAACAAACTTATACTATTTAATTACTCATCATAGCTATAGTTTGCTATAATTACCACTCACAACTAACATTATACATTAATTACATGGGCTGACTTCAAGTTTGTATAATTAGTCATGTTTGTATATGTATAATTCGCCAGAATATATAAATAAATATGTATAATATACAATTTTTTAGCCTATATACATATACAATTCACCTCTCTCCTACTCTCTTATCTCTCTCGCTCGCCTCTCTCCTCCCTCTCTCAATCTCGCTCGCCTCTCTCCTCCCTCTCCCAATCTCGCTGCCATTTATATAAATATATATGTATAATATACAGTTATATACACTTATATACATATACAATTTACCTCTCTCCCACTCTCTGCACTCTCTCGCTCGCCTCTCTCCTCCCTCTCTCGATCTCGCTCGCCTCTCTCCTCTCTCTACCAGTCTTGCTTGCCTCTCTCCTCCCTCTCCCAATCTCTCTTGTCATATATACAATTATATATGTATAATATACAATTATCTAACCAATATATATATACAATTCACCTTTCTCCCACTCTTTTCCCCTCTCTCTCGCCTCTCTCCTCTCTCTCCCAGTCTCGCTCGCCTCTCTCCTCTATATAACATGTAGCTACATATTGTAATTATCAAACTATAGCTATGGAGAGTAATTAATTATTTTTAAATGGCTATATGTGAAAGTTTTCCTAAAAAAAAACATACAAAGTCATTTTGAGTGTGATTTTTTACATAAATAATTTAAAATTGATTTCTTCTTAAATTTTTCTTAAATCAAGCTTATTATATAGAATTTATCTAATACGATTTTTATTCCCTATATAATTTATAAATTATCACATAATGAAAAATTTATCAGATGTTCACTACATAGTGCTAATTCGAAAGGCAAAAAAGGAAGAAAATAAAACTGCTATGCATTATTTTGGGATTAAAAAAAAATATACAGGAAAAGTACTAGTATATGAAGTGAAAGAGAAATAAATAAATAAAAAGGAGATTTTTAGGATAAAATAATATACTAATAGTTAATGGAGAAGAAATCTGACTTGCACATGTTTGGTTTGACTAATTTTATAGTTTTTTTTTTTTGGTAAATTAGAAATTTATTTAACTTAAAAAAATAAAAGCCATACGATTTAAATCTGTCAAAAAAAGTTTTGGTCATAGTTTTTGGATTAAATTAAAAAATTGTCTTCAGATAATTATTTGATTAAATTTTCCAATATTCTGAGCTTCAACTTATAAATTTTAAATTTCAAGTATCAACCTCAAATTTAATATGATATTTTATGTTAAGTATCAAATTTATTTTTTACTGGCTACATTAATAGATGCCTCTTTAAATATGTTTGATAATAGATAAAATTTATCTGCATCGGGTGTTTATATCAAGTCAATACATGCATGTCATATGTTTAAATTCATAGTTTATTTTATTTTATCAAATCACGTAATAATGCATTGATTTGATATAAACATCTTAAGTCTTTTCCGTTTTGACAACTATTTTATTGGCTTCCAGCAAATACGTTCAATATGAAACTATAGGTTTAATAATTGTGTGACAATTATTAGGTAGGCTGTTTCCGGTTCTAGTTCTTAATATTTCACTTCTTTTACTAATTTTAACACTCATGTGATGCTTCATAATTTTGTATTAAGACTAAAAATATACACTATTTTACTTGATTATCGTAAACAATTACTTTCCTTTTTCTAAAAATTCTCTAAAAACAATCGATTTAGTTTGAGTCGTGACATTATTGTTAATATTCAATTAAGTTTGTCCTTCACAACGATTTGAGTTTTGACTGATTGTCTTAACAACATCAATAATAATGATAATTATATCAATTTAAGTTAAAAATAACTTCCTCTATAATTATGAAAATATGTACTCAACATAACTAATAAATTTATTTATAACTAATATTACATTATTAATACTGGTATAAGTCTAGCCCTCTAAAGTCTAAACTGAAAAGTCAACAAAATCATAAAATATGAGAGATTTCTAAACTTGCTACTAAAATCTGTCTAGTAGATTACAAACTTTAAAAAAATAAAAATAAATTGCAATTTCTATGATTTTTATTCTAATTAGTAACATTTTACAAAGAATAGTTAATTTACACATAAGAAAAATGTATAGAGTTAATTAGGTAAATGCAATAAAAAAGAAAGGTCATCCAAAAAAGTTTAGAATCATTGAAAAGAAGTCATTGAGTAATTAATCGATTATAGGTTGACTAATTAATCGATATATTGAATAATCCAAATTGAACCGTTTAAGAAATGGGTCGGTTTGGATTACAACCTAAATTGACCATTAAGAAAAGTCACTCACGTAACTTATCAAAAGTTTTGCAAAATTATAGTGTGGAATTGTCTCAAATAATATCACTATCAGGTTAAGAATATCCTTAATCTATTTTAGCCCAACAGTTAGTATGAAAGTCAATAATTCAGCGAGATGATTACAAAAATGATAGGGTGCTGCCATGAGGCACGATTCAATGTCTTTGTGGTGAAAATAATAATTTAAAGTTAGAGTAAAATTTTAAGTTGATTAGAATTTGTTATTTATGTATTCACTTATTTAAGTTTAATCAGGATTTGTTAATTTGATTTTACTTTTATAAATAGAAATGTTACTGTTATTTTCAATCTACACAGAAATATATGGAAACATAGAGAACTTTTAAATTTCTAAATAAAATACTTTTTCCACTAGTTGATTTACTATCTTTATTTGTATCTCTGGAGACAAATATACTAAAAGAAATCAATAAATTTTGGTGATCATGACTACTCGATTGATGTGGGTAAGGGTGGGAGACATTTAATCTCCAAATAAGCTCATGAGATGATGTACCATGTAAATTACAAAAAGATATTTGATTTATAAATAAAGTCTCATATTTATAGTGAAAAAAATAATTTTTAGTTCAAATATAATACAAACACTCTTAGATGAAAGCTATATAAGATGTTGATCCCAATGATTGAGAATATAATTAAATAATAAAAATATGTTTTCTCTATCAGTTGAAGTTTTCAGATAAAATGATTACACATTTTTATATGGTATCAGAGCACGCAAGGGTCTGAGATCGAATATTACCTCCAACCATCCATACAAAAAAAATCACGTATTTAACTCATGAAAAAGAATCAGACTCAAACGTGAGAGATGTATTGATAATATAATTAAATAATAAATAACATCTAAAGCTAACAATAACACACTTTAACACCAACAAACAATACGGATGTGAAAATCTACTCCTATTATCATTAGGAGAATAGGAGCTAGCTAAAACATTGGTACTCATAACGTTGACATTATTGCTTATTATTATTGAACATATTAAAAGTTGGATAGCTATAATGACTCAATTTTTTAAAAAAAAGTTTGGTATAATAGTAACAATATCAAACTCAAGAGTTATTAGTACTATATAATAGAATCTAGCCATCCATAAAATGAATTAAAATGTGTATTTATGAGTACTGATGAGAGGATGAGCCAAGCATGTGGATTGTCTAGAAAATGGAATTTTAGATTTGGGTATGTTAGCAAAAATTGCCAGGAGTTTTATTTTTAATTAACGAATTCAAATTTTAAATTTAAAAATCGTGAATTTTAAAAATGTAAATATAAGTTATTTGGATTTTCAATAATGTCTTTATGTATACTAAGTGGAGTTCTTGAGAAAAATACTAAATTTTGACCAAATCGATTAAATTCTCACGGATCTATAATTAGTACTCTAATTTCGACTTTGTTCTTTTCCTAATCTTTTTTAGTAAATTAGTTTTTTAATAGGGGCAATTTAAGCATATTTTGTTTCGATTTTTATTTTTGAGTGAAGATCTACTTAGAGATAATATCTCTATTCCACAAAAATAAGAATAAAATCTCCATATATTTTAACGTCTTCAAATCTTATTTATAAAATCACACTGAATATTTCAGTGTTGTTAATGGCAATTTAGGCATACATAGGATACATTGTATGTACAAATATTATATGTATTTTGTTCTTACCCTTCTTGATTTAATCCAACCACCTAATATAAAGATGAAAATATATTCCATCTTTGTGCTGAAGTTTCAGTCTCAACAAGTTTGATTCAAATTATAAATTATTAATTGGTACTAATTAATTTAAAGTGAGATGTGTTAATCACCACAGAGAAAACTAATCATAAGGATCAATGGATATATTCTTATCTAAACTTTTGGTGTGAGAGACACCCATCACATAAATTTTTATCCACATTTTTGTTTGAAGATTATAAAAACACATTATCGATTCGTTTGATCATAAGAATTATTTACATTTTTTATATAAATAAAATATTACGATAATTAAATTTTTGTATTTAGCCATAAAAATAAATTTAATTTGAAGTTGAATTTTAAATTTAGAAAATAACTTATAATTTATTTTTAGGCTCGCTTCTTACTTTTGAGGTTGTATTTGAATACCATTAAAAAAAAAAACATTATTCAAAAAAATCTTTATAAAACGTATAACCAAACACAATTTCATATTCAACATCAACTCCATAAAATTCTCAAAAAAGTAGAATATATTTGAAATGTATGGTCAACCCTACTAAAATTAATATATATTTGTTGTTTATATCAATTTAATAGATTTTGATATAAATTATATTCTCATATACATATTTATATTTTACTATGACTATATATATATGATTGCTTGGTCTTGTGTAACCAATATAGATAAATATTTGTCAAAAATAGTACTACTCACAATTAATAGTTGAAAAGTATTTGATTGGATTCAATATTAATTGGAAAACTGATAAATAAGCTATATATAGATAATATATCAAAAGTGTCTTTACAATTGTCTGATCTTCAATATACCATGTTGTTTCTATAACGTTATTTTAACACAGGATGACACACATTAAATTTGAAAAGTACATAAATTAACATAAGAAAATCATTTTACTTGAATAGAGCCACTAAGAAAAACATGTCTTTTTTTTTCCTTTTTAGCTAATACTCACAATTAAATATGGATAAATCCCTTACAATAATATATAGCATCAAATTCATGGTATTTCCATAACGATGGATTCATATCTAGTATTTATTATAACATTAGTGAATATATTCTACATAAAAGACTTGAAGTAATCAAATGAATTCGGTGTCATAATACAACATTCACCCCTCAATATTAAGTATTTATTAAAATAATTGAGATATACGTAAATTATTTAGACACACGTTGAGATAGAAAAAATTATGAAATTCCTTTTTCTTTTGGGGGGTGGGGGTGGGGGTGGGGGTGGGTCATGGGTGGACCATGTAAGTGTATGATTAGAGGGCACGAGAGGAGTTAGATTGGATCATATTTCTGCAATATAAAGGAAGATAAAGGTTAGGTCATTTATTTTTGACACAACCAAAGTAGGTGGTTTCTGAAAAGTTGCATGTGCTTCATAATTCTTCTACAGCAACCACATTAACAAACCAATTTTCACTTTTCGTCACATGCTCTCTTCTTTCACCCGAGTTAAAGTTATATACATCGTCAATATAAAAAATTTACAATAAAATCAATTAAAAAAAATACAATGCTCATTTTATATTTCGTACTATTTGTTATCCTGAAACATGAATGAGAATAATTATGAGGATATAGGGAAAAAGTTTTTTTTTTTTTTTTATATTAATTTTAGATCTTAAAAGATAGAAAGGGTATTATGATTCATATGCATAAGTTAATTATCCAAAAAGAAAATAAAAGGAGCACTTGTCTTTTGTTTTACTTATTTTTTGCTTTTGACAGTTTATCAATTTTCCCCCTTTATAACCTATTATATTTTTTTGTAAAAGAAAGCAATATTCCTTTTGGATAATTTATAAAGTCTTTGAGTGACTCGTGTCTGTTTCATTTCAATATGATGATAATAAGCGTTTTTTTAATAATTAATAATTATAAAGATTAAGGGAAGAAAGTACTTTTCTTTGCTACTGGCCTACAATAAGAAAATCACGAGTATTATTATCATTATCATTATCATTGTTACTACTATTTTTCAAAAGTAATAATATAACTATATCTGAGGATTATCTTCGTTCCTGCTAAATTATCTGCGAAATTCGGTTAATAAAGAAAAACAATGACAAGAACAAGTTGCTCAAATGATAAGCCCGACCGAAAAAAAGAAAAAAAAAGAGAAGAAAAACATTCTATTCAAATTTGGAGTCTATCTTCATACGTCTGATAGATTGAAAACAATCAAGCATGTATTAAAGTCCAAGCCCAACCGCAGGTAGGCTACAATTGAGATGGGCCGGCCCATGAAAAACTAGTAATGCACTGGCCCATCAATCTTTCTTCAATTTACTTGCCAAATACTAACTATCTTCTGTCAGGACTAAACCATAATTAAAGGTAAGAAAAAATACAAAGTAAATATGTTAAGTGAAAAAAAAAATATATGTCACATATTCGTTGGTTCAGTGTAAATACCTACGTATTTTCTTTTCTTTTTTTTCTATTGGGACCTACTCCGATTCTTTGATTTACTATTTAGAATAATTTTACACGTAATGTTTTGACGAGTCTCCAATATCCTTCTTTCTTAAAAGGATCGTTTTGTTGGGGAACAAATGATCCTGAAATTAATTATCCCACCCTCAATTTAGATTAAAACGACACTACAATCCTAGGATAACTATTTCGTGAGAAGTTATTCCGCAATTTTATCACAAGCAAACATGGCATAAACACATCCTAAAATTGATTTCGAAATTAATTATCTCTTTATCCCTCGTACCAAATGAGCACATAATGTCTCATTACACTATCAAGAACTTAATCCGTATTTCAAACTAAAAACTCAATGTATTAAGAAAACGATTAAATTAGTTCAAGCTCTCAGTAAATATTACTAGTATACGTTTGGCCATAATTTCAAATATTATTCAAAAGCTGGTTCACTTTTCCAGCTTTGGATCTGCCTTTGAGGTTAAAAGTCCAATTGAATCTGCCTTCAAAAGTTGGCCCATCAAAATGTCATTTGGATCTCTTCTATGGGGAAAAAATAGTTCAGGTCTTATTTTCGTTGTTTTTACTTCTACTGACAAGGAAACAGAGAAGGGACCCATAGTTAGCCACCATAAAAACATAAAGTGCAGCTAAACACAAAAGACCAAATTACTAAAGACTTTGTGGTCTCTCATGCCATGCCTCAATCCTTATATTTCTGTCTTTTTCTGCTTTATGCTAGTTTATCAATTCACAGTACAGACAACATGAAAAGTAACTATAATAATGATAATTGGCAACCATAATAGGACTAGGAGAGACCAGATGTGACCCAACCAATCATTTCTCTAGCACAAAACATAAACTATAAGCTGGAAATACATTCCAAGATGGAAAAATGCAGTAAATTTCTTTTCCTTTCAATATATATGATGATGATAGGAGGATACTTATCATTAATCAAGGAAGGATTTGATTTGCATTGCTCCAAAGCATCTACAATCCACTTGAGGAATTACACTGGATAGGTTGTTGTTGATACTACAAAAAGATCTACATGAGGGATTGCGGCACCTACTAGATTAAACAGCTTCTTTTACATTTTTATGAGATGTAAAGGATTTTCATTACCTACTCTTACTGTTGCTATTACTGCTGGAACGTACCAATGTTGACAGAATTTCCGTGAACTGAGGACGATTTGAAGGACAATTGTCCCAACACTTGATCATAAGAGATCTCAAAACTTGTGGGCAGTCCTTTGGAATTTCAGGTCTAAGCCCACAAGCAGCAATTCCAACGGCAGCCTGTACTGGCGAGTAAGCAGAATATGCTACCTCGCCAGCCACCAATTCCCATATAATCATTCCGAAACTATATACATTACTCATCCAAGTCTCTTTAACACTTTCAGGGTCACCTGCAATTATCTGTTACAACCAAATACATGGTTAAAATGTGAAAAAATATAGGGTTTTTCATTTATTGTGCATAAAAGCAAACAGCTCATGGTGCAAAACTTCTTTGATAAAGAACAAACAGATCTTAGCATATATAAACATCAACGTCCGAGGCAGTCAATATAGCTCTAAAAGGATGAGCGCTTCAAATTTGATCTCATGATATTTGATCAACCAGATTTAATTAATACAATTTATATACTAATTAATAGAATTATGCAATTATGGTCTCTACATGAACAAATTTTCGAATACTTAATCGATTATTGACTTTGAATAAGAAGTAGAAGTATTAAATAATTCTCTTACCATAAAAGAAGCAGACACATAGCTTTCTTGTTAGGGGATGGACCAACTGATATGTTTAGTATGATATTCAATAACATACCCCAAATGGGATCTGGAGAGGGTGTGGAATACACAGCAGACATTACCCATACCTTGTGATGTTTAGTATGATATTACAAAGGATAAAATTGGATAAGCCAATATCACAATTTCCCCTAAAAGAATTGCATATATTCATTTGAAAATTGTCCCCACTCCCAGCAATAGAAAGGGAAAAAACTGTAGCACCAAAATGAATGTATACCAAACATCCACAAGGATTTGCATCTTCAATTAAAAGTGGGTTCCACTGAGAGAAATTAACTCAGAATTGTTTACTAGAATAAAAACAAAAGTACATAATCATGGAGCAGAACATAAGTGCTAATTCCATAAAGCAAATAAAGCAAAAGTAAATATGATAATACGCTGCGCATGCTCAAAAATCATGCCAGGATTAGTGGCAACGTTTTTATAAGTAGATAATCATCAAAAGTCCAATCCAATAAGACATTGTTATGCTTTCAGAATGGTAACAAAAATCAAAACTTTTCTCCTCTTGAGAAAAATTAAACTACTCATCTTGTGGCAACAAAAGAGTAATTTCCCCCTTCTCTTTATGTATTGACAACACACAGAATATGCTTCTCAAGAATTTGGGATGATACTTTGTGGTCATTCTATGAATGGGATACTCAAAGGACTGGAAAACATCACATGCCACTCAATGAACACGAACTCAAATTTTTTGTAGTACAGAAACTGTCATTGCTGCGGGGATATCCTAGTTTTAGAGAACCTTAATTTTCCATAACAAAACAAATAATTAAGTAGTAAAATGAACGGGGCCAGATGGAGCAGAATAGATACGGAAGATTCATTTAAGTTAACTAGTTTGACACATAGTTGTTGTCATTGTTGTAGAAACTGATCATTGCATTGCCCTCTTATCACACTACATCTACACCCAAGCACCATAACAGTATTTTAGCCATTTAGGCAAGCCCTTTCAACCTCCATTGTCCTTAATTTCAGGTAGATTTAGCACATCTGACACAGAAAAACTCTCCCTTTCTACTCACATCCCTTTCTCTCATCCCCAAAGGGCCAAAAAAGAAAAAGACAAAGGAGGGGGGCCAGGTATTGTCTTATAAGAGCTCTCAGCTTCTCCTACCTCAAGCTGATACTCAGTTTGGCACTGATAACTGTTTACTCGGGCTACCACAGCATATATGGAAAGATTCTACCAAGTTAGCTGAGAACTCATGTAAGAAAACCAATTTTTGACAAAGCAAACCCCAATGTCACAGCCTAAAATTAATTATACCACTAAAATTTTGGTTAACAACTTTCCGACAAATCTACTATCTCCATTCTGTTAAGACGTTTTCCAATTAAAAACTGTAGTTCAGTGAAAGCGGATCACTTGAAGCCATTACCTAAAGATGAACTTCACACAACATATGAAAAATACTTTGTTAAACTTCCAATAATTATATAAGTTCCTCCACTAATGTTTAATTTTTAATTGGTATAACAAATTTCATCTGAAGTGCTCTGCCAGAAATGGAACAAAAGATCCCAACACTCTTCCCCTCAATCTATCACGACCCTCAAACTGTAAAGCAGTCTGAGAGCCAACCATAAAATAATGTTGGTACCATCCCAATAATAGCCTTTTTCAATATATTTCCAAAAACATTACTGAATATTTCAGAATAAAGAGAACATATGAATGTATATATATGGATCAAATTGGATGTAGAAGAGAACAAACCTCAGGAGCTAGCCATCTATAACCATCAGTCTCATACTCCATGGCCTCGTCAATACTCCTGCAGGCAGCTATTATGCCCATATCGCCCAAGCAAGCATTCCCACTTCTGTCTAAATGGATCCTCTGTGTATTGAGATCTCTATATGCAACTCCATGATCATTCATGAACTTGATTCCCTCAGCTACATCAGTGGCAATCCTAATTATTTCTTTAGTCTGGAGTTTCTTTTTCTTTATCACTAAATCATAAACTGATCCACCTTCCATCAACTTAGTCAGAACACACAAGCCATGATTTTCATTGATGCAAACACCAAAAAATTGCAATACACTCTTGTGCCCGCAAGTCATCAGCTCCAACAAATCTTTTCGAAGCACAAACTCATAGGCAATTCCTTTATCACAGCCCCTGAGCTTCTCAATCGTAACTTTTTTCCCCTTGTATACCCCTTTGAATGTACTAGGTCCAATCTGATCGATGAACTCAAGATTATCAGAGCTCAATAACCACTTTCCAATCTCTTCCCCGCCAGATAACACAGTCTGCCATTCATCCACTGAGACTGTAAACAAAGAAGTAGGTAAAGGCATTTGAAGCTGGACCTTTGGGCTCGAATTCTCGAATCCATTTTTGTAAGTTGGCTGTCCAGAGTCCTCTTCAATGTCTCCATATTCTCTGTTCTTCGTGTTCTCTTCTTGAGTCCCACAAAGGCCAAATGGCAGCTTCTTCATTGAAGTAGATTTTGGCTTCTTAAGGGCTGATTTAAGAACATTCTCGATACGAGCTTTAAACATTTTTTCTTTCCCAGATTGAACCAAAAGTATCACAACGCCCAATGTAAAACCTTTCTTTTCAAAGATCTGTATCTTTTTGCAGCAAATTGAGGCGCTGTCGAGTGCCCCGGACATTGTAGGCCATGAAATAGAGGAGTTACATGCAAATGTCAACTTGAAAATCGACCCTTGGACTTCATCATCAGACACCTCTTGTATCATAATGGCTGGGTGGTCCTCTGCAGATGCCTGCTCTATCAATCTAATATGTAGAAACACATCCTTCATTTCGAATCCAGCTTGCCCATAGCTATCAAAAACAAGCCAAGTATATAAGAAAATGCAAATACCAAAATTACAAACAGAACCAAGCACAATATGAAAATATCTAGCTTGTGGTGGTCCATCCAAACAGTGCTCTTGGTCCAATCCTTACACATAACAAGAAGAAGTCAACAACTACTACTATGTCTCAATCATAAACTAGTTGGAATTGATTATACAAATTCTCGATAATCACTCCACTCCATTGATCCATTTTCAAATTTGATGCTCATGATCACGTATATACAGTAGCGCAAACACTTCAGGAGTTTTGGAGAACTCACAAGTCACACTTCATACAGATGTAAAAAAATAAATATATATATATATATATAACTAGAGTTAGACAAATTTAGAACTCACACTCTAAGCTCATAACACAGGATTTCTAAATCTTAGATCCGCCATTGTAATCATACACATATAAAATCATCGTTAAATATGCAACGACGAGTTTAATGATAAATAGTAGAAATGCTAAACCTGAGTGGGAAAGAGTCGTAATGCTTGCGAATGTTAGAGACAAGCTTCTCCGGAAGTTGACTACCAGGATAAAGCTGAGTCAAGCCCCGTACAGCACTTCCCCAAACATGCTTCCGGCAGGTCTCAACCCGGTCCGAGGGCGGGTCACGAACCGATTCAAGGTTGAGCGAGTTCTTAAGCGACGCAATGGCTTCCGATACATTCCGGCTCAGCCTCTGTAAACGCTTCTGCATAGCAGAGGACTCTTTAAAACTTCCATTGCTTCCGGCGCCGGTAGAACTAGCACCGCCGGCTGAGCAATCATTTCCCGGCGGCTCCTCCGATCTGTCATTGTTACTCATTAGAATTTGTTCTACCATGTCCTCATCCATACTTGCTCTATTGGACCAGCACTCCAATGCTGCTGCCATGAGTTGAAGCACGCAGATCCAGAATACCACGTATTCCTTGTTGATTTTTAATAATATGAATAGTTAGTTATGTGTATATGATTTGAGAACACTAGCTTAGAGGTATAAAAGTTTCTATAAAAATGGACTGAAAAGTAGAGAAATTGTTATTTATTTATAAGAATATAGAGTAGGGAAATTGTAATAATAAATGAAATACATCAAAGTATGTTAATTATTGTTGTATGAATTATTAATATGATTTCCTTTTTAGGTAATTTATTTTCAAAACTTATTGATTGCCTTAAGTTGATTTTTCAACATGCATTATTATTCATTACTGTATTTGTATCCTGATAAGTTTTACTTGAATAGACAATTATTTATAATTTACCTTCATAAGTTAAAAATGAGATCTAGTGAAATATATTCCTTATATTTTTGTTCGAATTTTAAAGTGTTTTTAACACTTTTTTAATTATTTTATTAAAAATTTTACGCTATTATAAGAGTTTGAAATCATTATTCATATTGTATCATAATTCAAAGATAAATCTGAGTTTAATTAATTAAATAAAAAAATATTTTTGAAATTATATAGAAAAAATACTAATAATTTGTATCTAATTCAACATATTTTCAATATTTCTATTTAATTTAAATGTTTATTTAACTCTAGGAATCAATGAAAGTAACATTTTTGTCTTTGTTAGGGAATTGAGGGGGTAGTTTTATGGGAGATGGTGGGGAAATAAATAGGACCGGTGAGCAAAGAGTGAGCTTAAAGCGACGGCCGGAGCGGTGAATGTGATGATAGTTATGTCTGATTAAACATGGAATAGTGATAGTGATTTGTCATTCGGTGTCCTTGGAGATTGAAGCATTTCTTGGGATGTGGGTCTCAATTTGGCAATCTGGATATTTCTGGTCATAAATTTTTAATATTGTTTAGTAAATATTATTTCAGTGAAATTTATTATGTGTTTGGGTATGATTAATATGCATAAGTTTTAGAAACTATCAAAACTAATCATATATTTGCATTACAATATAAGTCAATTAGATCATTGTTATAACAAATACCAAACAATGTCCATTACATTTGAGCAATGTAATAGTTTGGAGTGAATGCGACAAGCATCATTTCATACATATTGGAGTAGACAAAGCACATGACTTTGTTATCCTAGGTCGATTGTTCATCGTTGTCATCAATAATCATATCATCACTTTCATATTCACCGAATATTTCATCACTACTTTGATGTTCACGTAAAATATTATGCAATACAAATACAAATAACTATTATAGAGAGTGTTTTTATAAAAGATGGTGTAAAATTTTAATTTTTTAAAGATCTCAAACTCTCAGCTAATGAAATTTGATCCAAGTACTAGAAAAAATTAGTATTTGAAATTTGTGATATTTGCTAAAAAAAATTATTAAATAATAAATATATAGATAGACAAATACTATTTGCTAAATTTTTTTCAAATATTACTTGAAAAATATATGGCCAAAAGGAATCCTCTGAATCTGCTATTATAATTTGTTTGTATTATTTTTTTATATAAAAATTATAGTTATAATATTTAATAATTATTTCATTTTATTCATTTTCGTATTAAAATAGAACAAATAATTTTAAAACGGAAAAAGTAAATCATATCGCATGTATAGTGTAGCTTATAGTAGGTCACGTGTTCTCTACTTTTTCATTCTATGTGATTATATACTTCGTGTTAATAACAACTTTACAGAGATCTTTGTTGGTTTTTGGGTTGACAGATTTGAGCCCATGACTTTTGTGTTGGATTGAAAATTGGGAACGAATAGTTGTTCAAAGTTGATTTTATTAAATATGAGTAGAAGATATTTTTAAAATTTAAAGAATTTGGAAATAAAGAAAGTTCTTCTATTATTATTTTTTTTGAAGCGTCCAAAAAATTCATATTAGAATTTTAATTAGATTTAAATTATGGATCATAAAATTTATTTAGAGGTCGCGTGTGAAGCAATTTTATTATTGTTCCATAATTTATATTGTCTGATATTGATATTGTCATTATTACTTAGCTTTGTTTTTGTCTTTTAAATTTTAGTCGAACAATTATCTTTGTAAAATTAAAATTCATATTTTAGCTATACAAATAAATGTCATATCCGTTGGTTGTAGTACCAAGTGTCTTGTCTAAAAATTATATACAATCAATTCTTTAAAATTTCTGTAATATTTATCCAAACAAACTTTGAGTCGTGATTTTCTTTTATCTTTGTATCAAATCGTCTATTTCGATATATGATATATTTTGCCATATTTTTTAAGGACATAATCCAACGCCTCAAATACTGTTAGAAATAAATTCACTAAAAACACAATGCATTTCGTGAGTTTGAAATGTTATTTCTATTTATATGTTTTATATGGATTAGTTAAAACATAAATATTAATCATGTCTTTTTTAATTTTGAAAGTAAGAAATAAAAAAATTGAGATATGAAAAAGTTACGGGGAGTGACCAGTAAGAGTTTGATCTTTTAGAATAAAATGCACAATCAATTCTTTGTTGTGTCCCGCCTATCTTTTAATTGTTGTTACCCTCTCTTCAATTTCATGGTCTTTGGGTATTGATCACGTTCGACATCATCAATATAAATATTAATGTGTCTAAACTCTAAAAAAACAAATTTGGTAGATTTTTGGCAAACAAAGTCATAAATATGAAGAAAATTTGTTAGTTTAGAAAACACACACAATTAATTAAAGATATGAATTTTTTGCTAATTATTAATTTAAGCAACGTAGCTTACGAAGGATTTAATTTTGATTTTCAATTCCATATTATGTGCCAAAAAAAAATGCTAGACAATATCAAACATATGAGAAGATGTAACACAGTGGAATTCACAATGTAATCAACCAGAGAGTTATGTTAATAAGGGATTTGGATTGACTTATTTTAGGTGCTTTTAAAGCCAAAATAGTTTTAAAGCAATTTTGAAGTGTTTGAATAAAGTTAAAAAGAGTTTATAAGCATTTATTTTAAATAAAAATAACAAAAATAAGTCAAAAACTATAAGTTAGAACCTAACTTATGACGTTTGGCTTATAAATTATAAGCCAAAAGTCAATTCAAATAGGTCATTATTTTTTCAACAATTTATGATTTTTTTTTATATTAATTTTCATATAATAATATTATATTTTTTTGTATATTAAAAAATTGACAATGTGATAAAACATAGCAAGTTGAACTAGTAACTTTTAATTAGACCTAATACAATTCTTAACAATCTGATTCGATCCTATTTTTATCCATTAGGTCTTCAACAAATGATACTTTCCTTAGTTCCATGTCTCTCACCATTAATTCTTATCCCAACCACCACTCCACTTAATCCTTTCTTGATTAAAATAAATAAATCATAAAAGTGAAGTTAAAATTAAAATTTATAATTTTAAGATCGTAATAACAATAAAATTATGGAATTTTAAAGTTACAATTTGTACAAATTCAACGGTATAAAAAATAGGACCGGAAAGCTATGAATTCAATCAACTAGTAATCGAAGCATTAGGCTGCTAGCTCAACATCATTTGTTCACACTTGTACTTTAACTTATATTATTCAATTAATTTAACTATACAAGAGTTATAAATTATTTTTGCTTAATATAAACTTTGAATGCTTTTGCTTTTTTTAATAGGAAAATTTATGAGTATCCTTTTAGACTATAATCGAAATTTTAGAGTCATATTTTAACTAAATTAAGATTTTATTATTCTTAATTTTTTTTAATTATGTGTACCTGTTTGGCTTACGTGGCATGCAAATATCTTTTACTTCCCTCAATTGTGTGTAGTCACGCAGTGTGCCACATAAAATAAAAGATATATAAAATTAAAAATAAATTCAAAAATAAATAAAATCCTAAATTAATTAACATGTGTCTCTAAAATTTCGATTATCATCCATGATACTTTGTGCATTTTCCTTTTTTTAATTAACTATCATATAGAGAGGGTTCTTTCCGTCAGTAGTTAGCGAATAAGAAGATGTCGTTAAGTAGAACACTTCACCGTAAAGTGACGCCGTCATAATCGAACCGTCATCTTCTTCCCTCTCCTGGTCTCTCTCTGCACATGTTACCCATAATCGACGCCCTAAAATCACACGAGTTGCTTCAAAAATTATACTAGTAGAGGATCCAGTTCAAATTTACGTGTTGTAATTCACAATCTCCGATAAAAATTCTTATAATTCGAGGTATAATCCTAATTAATCGTTACTGATCAACAATTACGAACTGTAGATTTTGATTTCTGCGAAAAATTAATGGCGTCAACTAGCAAAATGCCTAGCTCTGCTGAGGATGAGGATCTACAAGAGGAGGTACTTACATAATTGTTTTCTTTTTGTTGTTGATAAATTTCATGTAAATTATTGTTGCGACTTTTGTATAATAGCACGCATTAAGCCTAAAATCTAATAAATCGTCCATACGAATTGGGATTTTTCTGTGCAATTATATAAAAGAGCTAGGTTTTTAACTTGAAAAGCAGATTAAAGCAATATTCTGTAGTTTGTACTGATTGTGCCATTTGGAATAGTGCAAGATAAAATTTGTTCGTGTTTTGGAACATCCGTTAGAAGGAAGGCTATTTTGATCCGATTGGATAATTGGAGGGTATTTTAAAGCCAAAAAAAAGTGACGGTGAGGCAATTTTTTACTCAAAAATGTAACGAGGGATAAATTTGAGCTATTTTGAGTAGTTTATGGGTATTTTTGGCCCTGTTTCCTTACATACTAAAGTCTGTATAATGCTCATTGCTTTTATCAGTCAACGAGCCACATTTGAGACATATATGCCGTAAGGAAAGTATTGGTGGATTGCAAAAAAAAAGAGGGAACTTGTAAATACTTAGCTGCATCACTTCAAAAGATTGTTCATTTTCACATTTTGGGTTTCAATGTTGGTGGAAGGTTTTATGTTGTTTTAATTGTTTAATTGCAGTTTGAACATTTTGATGATTTTACCCTGGCTTCGTCATGGGAAAGGTATTTTTTTCAACCATAACAAGTTACTGCATTTACTTATTGTGTCCTCAATGCTCAAATCTCAGATCATAATATATATACAGGGGCATAGAATCTAAAGTTAATAATTTGTATCTGTAGGTTCATATCCGAGATAGAGGCCGTTTGCCGGCAGTGGTTGGCTGATGGCACCAAGAATTTGTTGGTATGATTTTTTTCAAATTCCTACTTCATATTTTTTTTACATGGTGATTCATGGTTTATCATTTTGAATTTGCATCTGAGTGATTATATATTCCACTCAATACATATGACTCAAAATAGTGCACTTATACTACAGCAGAAGTTCAAATTCTCCCTCTCAATCTCTTTTAGGAGAGCTGAACAATGCTAATGATTATAGTTGAGCATTGATACCATTACTTTAGTTATTAGTCTGGTCCCTAACAACATCTTGCTAGGATTGGGCCTTTGAATCATCTGTTTGAATTTAGTAGACTGAATAATAAGTCTATTAAATAATTCAGATAAAGGTTGCTTAGTTGTTCTTCAATTGAGGAAGCAATTTTGCTGTTTACTGCAGCCATCTCAAGGAATAGTGGTAAGTTGACAGTTAGAGTAAAGATAGTCAAAGTATAATGAATTTACATAGGAATTAGGATCCAGATAGTCTGAATTTAGGCTTAGCTGTTGTTATTATACTTACACTAAGTCTCATGTTTGCCCGAGTCTGTGTAGTTTGGGCAGACATTTGTATTGTTAGTGTTGGATTAAGTATTAGATAGGATAACATTTAGTTTAAGAGAACATCTAATTTGTCTTAAAAGAAATATTATAGAGTATTGGAAAGCAATGAGCCCAAATAGAGCAGTATGGAATCTATGGATATAGAGGCTTCTTGTAGCCGACCCTCACTAGTTTGATATTAAGGCATGGTTGACTAATTGATTTGGATGATAGCTAAAACATCTTACTGAGAACTGCTTTAACTATACCTATAGAAAGCTGCAGAGAGAACAGTCTGAAAGTATTTATAATAGCTTCCCAAAAGTTCAATGGATACCATGGTATAGTTATCAGCTTTTATTTTTCTCCTAGTTTGGTGCACTTTGGTTGTATACTATATTCAAGTACTTGATATTGGAGTAATTGCAGGTCAGATCAATCATCTCTGTTAAATGTTAATGATATTCCCGGACACTGGCATATGTATATTTCCTATCAATTCAAATGACGTGGGACTTAGTCTTGTCGTTATGCTTTGACTTGAATTATAATTGATAAATTTTCTTGACTATATATTACATTGAGTTGATACTTCTGGTAGATGTATGACCAACAGGTTCTCGGATGTTGTTCATGAATTTCTTGTTTGTGTATCTTACATATTATCTAATGACAGAGAAAGGGTGCTATCAGTTTGAATATCGCTGAGGGCCTGTATAAGGTCAAAACTGACCTGAAGTATGCGATGAAAAGCTATTGCATGGAGTACTATTTTGGAACACACAATGAAGGTATGCACATAATTCTGCTGCAAAAATCCATCTGTGAGTGTTTTCATGTTTGGCTTAATTAACCAATCTTTTGAATTTAGTTGGTCGAGAAAACGGAAATGGATGGAGTTGTGAATTGCATAATGTGCAACTGTCTTTTGGGGTGAATGAGTTCCTGGTATCTCTATCTCTTTTCCCTCATTCATGTCCATGACCTGTTTCTTGTGTATTTAGTACCTTCATCTAGTACATATTGTTTTGCTTTCTCTCTGAATTCGTAATGTTCATCTCTAGGTGATTGCTCCTCAAAGTGCCAGTGGCGTGGTTCTTGATGGACCGGAGGCCAGCAAACTTCTAAGTGCAGTTGCTATTGCATTGTCAAATTGTTCAGGGTATGTTGTCACAGGATGTTACCATTCTGTTTACTTCGTTACTTTTGAGTTATGAGCCTAGGTTTTATTCCTGTTGGTTATTGAAGCACTCATCTTTCTTTTCAAAATCATGTGCTAAAGCACTAAAATCAAAGTGAGAGATCTAATAAATTTTGATGGAGCATTGTTGTTCTGTCAGTGAGATTTTTGTAATCATAAAGAGGTGCACTAGTGGTTTGAGCTTGGGACTTTCACGATGGAGGTCTCAAGTTTTAAACCCCTTGCCAGCGAAAGTAAGGGGTTTGCCTTTTGGGTCGAGCTCGTTGCACCAGGCTTGCCTAGTGTGGGTTACCTCTCCTATGTGGTTTGCGAGCTATTGCATAGGAGCGGGGGTTTTACCCTGTACCCATCCAAAGGATAGTGTACCCATCCAAAGGATAGTGGCTGTGGGTTTCCCTTGTCATAAAAAAAAAAAAAATACTTTTAACTACCCCGATACAGTATTCGATTCTCTTAGCCCTCTAAAATATTAAAGAGAGGCTAAATTTTTTGTATTGTAAACCTTTGTGGTAATGTTTTATCTAGCTTGAAACTTTTACTTGGAAAACCAGTTATGTGAACGAGTGGATTCCATCAATAAGAAAAGCCATTATGCTAGTAACTAGTAAAAGTGGCAACCAATTAAAAAATGCAGAATTTTCAGTACACCTTTCATTCTATCTCTTAAAAAGGGGCTCCGGGAAACCTGCTTTCTTAATAAAAGGGGGGCTTAAAATATGCAGAAAAGAATAATTTGATATCATATCGGTACTTAGATTTTCTTCAAGGAGAACTCAACTCTTGGCTCTATGTTTGTTATACTTCCTATCTATAGTGACCAATGTAGGAAATGGTTGATATGCTCACACCATGCAGTTTTTGGCCGGCATTTGTTCCAGTGCATGATCCTTCTCGGAAAGCATACATTGGCATCCAGAACATGGGAACCCTCTTCACTAGACGATTTGAAGCTGATCGTATAGGTAGCCAGGTGCCAGTGAAGCTTATGCATTTGGAGGGATTGTATGAGCTATTTATTTCTAAATTTGTAAGTTCTTCTCGTGTAGACTTTTGATATTACAAGTGATTTGTAGGTTCTGATGGTTTGTTGATCTTACAATTCTGGTTGACTTGCTGTATTTCCTAAGCTGTACAAAAAACTTCATGCTTCATGAGCTGCTTTTGCGCAGTTTGAAATTGGCCGATCTCGGTTTTGTGCTTTCTTCTTTAAATCAGATGATATTTACATTTTGGATTTCTGAAAGAGCAGCATATTGATATCCCCCCGTTGGCATTTTTGTGACACGACAAAGGAGGGACATCTTGGTGCAAGGACCCTCCATTTTCAACTTTAAGGTTGGGGTTTGAATAGCCAAAGGAGCAAAGCGGGCTCCTGCATTGGAAAGTTCGTGGTGGGGTTTGCCAATATCAATAAAACAAAAATAAAAATTGGCTTTTATGGCTGTCCAGTTTTTAGCCAAATGAATGATATGTTCTTGACAATTGCATTGTTCTTGCTTTCAAGGAATTATGTTACTAGTTGTATGAGCTTTTTATTATCTTCAACTAATGTCTTTCTAATATAACCTATTTTGAATTCCTTGGTCAGGCCTTCTCCAATATGGACCTATCCATGCATCTTTTTCAAGTAAATCTCAAGATGAAGATGACCTATCGTACACTTCCCTACAGTGAGGATGATGACATACACGAATCTGAGGGAGGTTTTACAGAATCTGGGGAGAGTCCCAAAAGCAACCATCAGAGTAGAACACAGTGGGATGATAATTGTCCTTGGAGTGAGTGGTACTCTGCTGAGGACCCATTAAGAGGTAATTGTGTTGCTAAGGAGATTAATAACTGTATTTTGTACTATCAGACCTGGTCGTAGCTCATCAGGGGGAGTGACATAAGACCCATCTTAACCTGAGTTTGCAGAGTTGCTGCTTTAAGTAATTGAGTGTTTGGATCTTTGCTTACAACTGGTAGCTCTTCTTAGAACAACATTTATGAATAAATCAGCCAATTTTTTTTTTCATCAACATATATGGTTTTTGGCTCTTACTATTATTCATGAGTGCCTCGAGGAAAATTATCGTTCTTTCAGCTATTGAGAGGATTGAGATGGAAAGGATTTCTAAGAGTATTTAATTGGAGAGAATGACTTTCTTTTAGGGGGTTGTAACAATGTACTTCAATCTTTTTCTATCCAACTATTACTTTTTGCTATATTATTTGGTACAAGAGATTGAACTTAGTTTAATTTAATTCTCTGTCCATTAGTGTTATTGATTTACTAGATGTATTTGTTAATGATGCAGGGTTTGAGCTGCTTACACTATGGTCAGAGAAAGCGATAGAGAGTTCACTTGAAATGGCTGAGATGGAAAATGTGTCACCTCTTGAGGCTGAGAAGTGGTTAATAGCTCCATGTTTATCTGAGATTCTGTAAGACACTATGAATACTCACATTTTTTTCATTCTTGCTTCATGAAAAATGGAAGACTTGGGTCTTCTCCACCACTTCCTTACAAATTATATTGGTAAATTTTGTGATTTAGCAAGTGTTCATTTGCCTGCTGGATGTGTTCCATTGAGATTCTTGTTTGCTATGTGGATGTAATGGTAGCTCTATGGATTGTTGTCAAGGGTGACCGAGCTGGTTGAGCATGTGATCTCCCAGATGGGGGTTTCAAGTTCGAAACCCCCTGCTTGCTTTCACTGTTGAGCATGTTGCACAGGGTTTGCCTAGTGCTATGCTATTACACTGTAGTGGGTTTCCCTGTGCCTACCTGAAGGGTAGCGACTATCTTGTCAACAAAGAAAAAATATCTGCACATACTATTCAGTGAAATGTGTTCCTATCGAAGTCTCTGCAGCCATTTACATCACACAAATAAATATAATCACCTTATATCCAGATAATGCTTTTAAATTCCTTCAGTAGTCAATGATTCAATATAGTGAAAGATAGGTGATCATTTTTGAAAAATTTGCTCTACACTATAGTTGCTGGCCACTCTACTGTGACAAAAAACGTTGATTATCATTGAAGTATATAACATCAGCAAGATTGTTAATTGGTCCTCCATTCATCTTTTTTCTTCCAAAAGTAGATAAAATTGGCAACAAGAAGCTTATAGAGTTTTACAGGATATACCCCGCTGAACTTAAATTTTGACCGTGGGCTTAATTACTTGATGAACAGGATGGTACTACTCAAACGTGCAAGCTTTTTGTTCCCATGGGTCGTTGTGGCTAATGTTTGACCAGCAACCCGTGACTCGTCTTGCTAAGTCAGTTTATCTGTGCAGTAGCTTAAGAGATCTTAAATTGTGTAGTTTACCACTCACACAGCTTTTCATCAGTTAGGTAGATGAACTTTCTCAACTAAATTATCGACTAGGTATTGGAATGGAACATCGTCTTCTTGTAGGCTGTAGCATTATGTGATTTTCTATTTCTCTACATTAAGAGGATGGAGGTAACACTGTAATGCTTTTGACATTGTGCCAAATATAATTAGGAAATGGTGAAGTTTAACGTTTTCATTTTATGCTTGCCTCATTCATTTCATTTGCTTTTGAGGTGTTAGCGAGTGACTAACACTTTTCTTTTTGAGAAGGTAACATGTAATTGGCTGACTAACACTCGAAAACACTGAAAAATATTTTTATCAAGATTAAGCTTCTTAAGAAGGTCCTAGTTATAGTTGCTTATAAAAAAAGAATGTCCTAATTGTCACATTAAGAGGGGGGAAAGGGTTTCAATATTATCTAATATCTTCCTTTGATTCAATATTGATTGGTTTGGACTGAACTTTGCGCACTAATTTGGAGTCTCACTTCATAAACACGTTTGGTGAATTCAAAAGTGATGGTTCTGGCAGAAAGAGAATTGGATTCGCATCGCAGTTGCTGCTCTTAATTGACGCTTTGCATATGTCACTGGATGCTAAATTTGTGGAAGATTTTATTTCAGGTTCTATAACTGTGCACAAATCATCTGCAATTTTCTGTTCAATTGTGCTGCAATATCAGATTTGTATAAATGTGGAGATTTTGATTTTGATGCATTTGTTCACTAATCTGCTCCTTTTTTTTGGCAGTAGAGAACTCAGGACCTGAGAATTTGAAGTCTACTGCAGTCATACCTCCCCCAACTGTCCTTGATCGAGTTCTTAAAGACCTCTTTCATGAAGGTATATCACGAGTTCTCTTTTTCTTAGTTGTAGCCTTTTCTACGTCTCCCACTTGGATTGCAATTCTGAAAACGGTAACTGCTGCTTCCTGAGGTTTCAATTTTGATGGACAATGTCGCTCTCAGATTCTATACTTTATTTTACTTACTGTAGGTTAGGCATATGATTAATAACTTATACATTTAAATCTGCAAGATGTAAGAAAATGGAGGGGGGGGGGGGGGGGGGAATGATAATGGCTTAGGTTAGTGTTACTTCATATCAACTTAAATTTTTTCTGTACATTGTTTGATTCCTTAAAACACACTTAACTACCAAAAAATCAACTGTTGTTTGTATAACTGAAAATGATGAAGTTCAACAGCTAAATGGAGCAAATACATTCCTCTTATTGTTCACTAGTTAGATACATGTTCTATTCATCATAGAGAAATGATGTTGAGATATGTTAATCTGGATTCTTGGCTGACCTAGCCATATTTAGGCAGTGTACTTTGATCTGGTTTACCCTACTAATGATGAGTCTCCTTTAACAACAAGAAGAGAATTAGAAATCAGACATAATAAGTGTATTCTTCAGAATATAATTGGTCAATATGGTGTTGGAGTTCCAAATTTAGGGTCTAAATGGAGGGAGAAACATCAGTTGACTTATCTTGTCTTCATTTCAATTTCTTCATACAGTTGATGCACTGCAACTTGATTTTGCTGAAGGAGATCATGAAAATTCTCGTACCATTAAAGGCGCTCCTCTTGAATCACTTTTTGGCCAGTTCTGTCTGCATTCTCTCTGGTTTGGTGATTGCAATATAAGGGGTACCTTCTGACTCAATGGGCTGATTAGTTCAAGAAATCACTTCCTTAGTATATTCCTTCATTAAGTTACTTCATCATTCTTTTCCCCCCTAAGGCATATTTTTTCTGTGATGTCTATTTAGCTATTGCGGCATTCTGGATAGAGTTTGTACGAGAAGTTCGCTGGTGTTGGGAAGAGTCACAGCCATTACCTAGAATGCAAGCCAGTGGTGTAGTCGACCTATCTACATGTTTAATTCACCAGAAATTACACATGGTGAGTCACTTGCAGTAATGCTTGACAGAGAAATAGAAAATAATGTGCATAACTTTTTTTTTGATAAAGAAAATAATGAGCAGGACTTCCATACCTGTCTACGGCTTTTGATAAGTGTATCTCCAAATGCCACAATAACTAGTTTTATCTTTCAACATGTAAATTGTATCTGAATATTCAGTCAGTTCACCTATTTCCTTTCTTTCACTGCCTTCTTGCTGTCTCCCACTGTTTTCCTTGATTTTCATTATAGTAGTTTTGTTGAAGCCCAGAATCTTTTGACGTAGATTTAATCCCCAAGTTTTCTGATTTTATATCTTGCAAAAACATGAATCGAAGTCTCAGATCTTTTTGAAGTTGTTAGTTTGTAGTTATCCTGATTGTCATGAGCTTCCTAATAAATCTGTTTCCAAGATCAGTCTTGAATAACAAAATATTTCTAAGAATAAGTGCAACAAAATGGTATTCTAAATTGATTAATATGGAGGTTTCGTGAGTACTAGTGAATGATACTTTCCTTTACCCTTTCTCTTCGATGGTCTCTTTTAAAGATATGGCAACGGTAAATAATCTATCTGGTCTAATTTTGGTTTATCTCCCAAATATGTAGCTTTCAATTTGCATTGATAAAAAGCGTCAGTTGAATCAAGAGTGTCCAAAGGCAGGTGAAAACAATTTTTTCCTTTCCGCTCATGTTAAGGTACTTTTATGACAATTGTCTACATTGTTTCTATCTAAAAGTTTTTAAGCGCTTAAGAACATCAATTCGTGTTATACTTAATTTCCTGTCAGGATATTAATTAACTTATATAATATAGGGAGACTCTCAGATCCAGAGTGACATATCTTCTGAAGATGGAGATACTGAGGCTTCTTTTTTTGAATGTGACAGGTGAAAAGCAAGTGAGAACTTTTTGTATTAATTGTTGAATGCTTGTCGATTGTCAGCCAATCTAGTTTTTCTAAACTATGTCATTCCAGTTTTTCTGCATTTTAAGTATTGCTATTCTTGTCTATTTTACAATGCTAAGCTGCATGAAGGTCAAGTTTTGTGATTTTGTCATGATGGAGGAATTGAAGCACCTATGATTTTAAAACCTGCTGATTTATACCGCGGCAGTCGACACTCTATAAGCTGTATCTTAGAGTGTTTAACTGAACTAATTTATTAATTCATTTATTCTTGCTTATTGTTTTTAGCACTTCAATTTTTTTAAATGTTTGACATGGTTTGTTTTGACTCTAAATGAGAATATTCCCTCTTTTTACCCTAGGGGAATTTCAAATTTCTGGTATTGGTGGAAGTCCAGATACTTGATTTGGACCCATTTTCGACTTAAATGAGGCTCGTTTGAGGCAATGTTTTATCTAAATAGTTAAATATGATGTCGGGGCAGGATGGGTGTCTGACCTTTCTCTTTACACTTTCCCAGCTACGTAAAGGATGATTGGCTAATCCAAAATGATCTGGCCATTTCTCCTTTTATTCATCTTTTTATTTTGGGTTTTGCTTTGGGGCTGGGGTAAGCTTACCTAGTCTAGGCCTTACATCTGGATCAGAGATTCATAGGTTTTAAAGTTGCAGCATTGGACTAAATTTAGTCAGGGTAAAATGCATTTGTGCAAGATAGTGGGTATACTCCTTCTGTATCAATTTGTTTGTCTTTCTTACCTTTTTAGTCCGTTTAAATAAAATGCCTCTTTCCTTTTTTTGGCTACTCCTTAATTCTAGCTTTCCACATGTTATGATTAAGATCACAAGATTTAAGGGAATTTTGGTACATTTTGCATATCTTTAGTTTAAAACCACAAAATTCAGAAGTCTTCTTTATTTTCTTAAATTTTGTGCCAAGTCACAACAAACAAATTGAGCGGAGTTAGTATTATGTTTCAAAAACCTACTAATCTGTATTACTTTGAATTTCTGCCCTTTGAACTGAACTGAGTTTGTTTCCTGTTCTCTCTGCAGTCTGTCAACACCAGATAGTCCAAATGATCCTGAAAGTGATATTTCTAGTTTTGTACATTCTGATGCTGTGAAGTTAGGTGATCCAAAGCATTCGGCATGTAGCAGGAAGGGGTCGGCTGGTATTGTGGGGTCTATGATGCTTCTGAAATCTTACCAGAACATGCATGCTCCATTTACACAGGTTTATTTATTTGTACTGCTGACTGAGTATTTGTTGTTTTTATCAGTCTTCTGTTTCCTTCCCACATTTGCTTATGATATAATAGCAACCTTTTGATGTTAATTTTTTTTATAGGATCCACCACTTATGACTGAAGACATGCACGAAGAACGTCTTCAAGCTGTTGAGGCCCTTGGTGAATCTTTTGTGAGCTCAAAACTCTATTAGATAATCATTTTTCTGATAATCATGAAATTTGCTGCTGTTACTATTCTAGTAGAGAGTCATTGCATACTGTAATTGAATGAAGAATGATTGCTATATAAGAAGTCTATAGTCTGTGCATATATATGAATGCCAATTTAATGGTTTATTGGTGAATCAACTACGTGAATCTTGGCTTCAGGTCATATAGAACAACACATGATAATGTTTTCTGTGACTTCTTGTGTTGTTTAGTACTAAACATGTTCAATAAGAGAAACGGTTTTGTAATTCCCACCAATTCTTACATCTTCTGCTTAAGAAATTGCTAGCAAGCACTGCAATACATTGCAAGTACATCTCCTAGATGATTAGGTACTTAAATCCATATACATGTCTCAGATAGAGAATCATCCTTATTGATGATCCTAAATATGCAGCTTAAGAAATATTGAATTGCATTCCATTAATGATATGGCTTAAACAGCATGATCAGGGTGAAGTAGTCTCTTTTCCACCTGATATATAATAGAAAATTTGTAATTCATCTATATACTAATAAAATGCATATAAACTGTGAACTCTAGAATAACTACCTTGCTCTCTCCTGAATTTCAAACACTTATTTACTCCATGTTCCCACTACTGATTTCAGCAATTATAGGTTTTGGTCTCTTCACTAAACTCCACTCTCTCACTTTTGAGCCACCATAAAGTTTTCTCGTTATTGTTATTATTATAAGTTTTGAGAAAATTTTGAAACAATGTTACCTCTTTGTATTCAATAGCTACATATGTCTAGAGTTGACAATTTAAGATTGTTTTTGTTTTTTAAAAAATCACACAAGGTATGGCAAATTTTCTAGTATTTGGACTGTTTGGTAGTGGTTTGTGTTTTTGACTATCCTAGTCTTGTGTGAAGGACATATTCATAGATTCCTATTGCGATATTTCCTGGGGAAACAGTTGTTATATGTTAAGCTATCCTTCAGCTGCTTCATAATTTCTTACCATTTCCACCATTATTTCATCTGACAATGGAACGTCTAATGTTTATTTGCAGAGATTTTCTGCCCAACTAGAGAAAGACATATTGTCATCAGGTAGGAACTTCTGTACCTTCTAATTTCTTAAAGGCTTTCTTGCTGTCTTCGGCACGTTTGTGTGTAATGCACTATGTTGCTGCAGCCATGTTAGATCCTCCAAATAAATAACTTCTGGAGGATCTTACACACACCCGACAACATTTTTGAAGGATCCAAGCAACAAAGGTTATATGGTTATTATTAGTCATTGCAACTTATAGGTTTCTTCTCACTTGGCTAAAGCATCAAGTGGGCATCTTGGGGATCTCAGCTTGTTGGCTGTTGTGTGCTGAGATCATGAGATTCTTCAAGAGTTAGAAAATACATAAAATAGATGGATGTGCATCTTGTGATGCATTCTTCTGTTTTACCTCAAGAGTTATTGGAACAAGACACTGTTACTCGGGTTGAAATAACACTTAATGCAGTTTTTCACTGGCTGAAACATCAGTTGATTAAGGGTTGTCTTCTAAATTAATTAAGGATCCTTGGTCAAAAGTTTGTGGATGGGTTTGTTAATTGTCTATATTGTCATCTAATTGTGGAAGGAAAGTCAGCACATTACGATTCTTTTGGTGCTCGATGTGAAAACATAATCTGTAGTCAGGTGTTTTGGCGACAGACCAACCAACCAGTTGTACGACATACTCGTAGGGTCGTAATACACCTTTATGAACAATAACTTTTAATTGGAATCCATTGGTTATCTTATAGGTTATCTTATCACTGGAGATATGACACCTTAATAAGTGTCAAATGGGGTTAGAATCCTTACATGTTTAGAAGGACTAGACTTTTGTTGAGTTACTTTTTTGCTGCACATGTACAGATTTGGACATCACTTTCTTAATGCTGATCATTTATAAAATACCTTCGCAAAAAATTGTCAAAAAGTTACAAGGAATATACTAATTATGAGTTTGTTGGTGTTTTAAATGGATTAAGTATCTCAGGCCAAAATGTTATAGATTGAGAACTTTTTCATCAGATTTAGTCAAGCTTCTCTAGGTTCTAGAAAGTGTACATAAACTATTTCTTCCTAATTGTCTATGTGAATCAAATGCTTGATTTATTTTCCATGTAGTTTTTTGTTTCTGCTCTAGCAGGTTGTATGGATCACACTAGACTTAATCAGTTCCAATTATGATTTGCTTGCTGATATTTGAAGAATTTATCTTCTCTTCTTATTCACTTTTTATTATCCTTTGCATTCTGCAATAGATATGTCTGCTTTTAAAGCAGCAAATCCCGATGCTGTGTTTGAAGACTTCATCCGATGGCATTCACCCAGAGACTGGGAGAATGATGATAATATGGAGAAGGTAGTATCTAACACCAATGCAGTGGTAGAGTCAACAAACAATTGGCCACCTCGTGGAAAACTTTCAGAAAGAATGTCCGAGCATGGGAATTCATGGAGAAAGATTTGGAATGAGGCACCGCCAATGCCAGCTTCTGAGCAAAAGCCCCTTCTGGATCCAAATCAAGAAGGAGAAAAGGTATACTGAGATTGCACACTTGCATAAGCCAGGCTCATTTATAATATTCTGGTATAAGTGATCCATCATAAATCGTCATGAGAATTTCAGTAAATTAGTAGACAAATTGCAGGTTTTGATCCTTGGAGTAGGATTTGTGGGGTTTATTTCCCTCATAATAGTTAAGGTGGAATATTTGGTCCCCCAGAGACTAAATTTTGGAGTTCTCAGAGCATTCCTCTCTATTGAATAACTCAACAAGTCTATTCCATCTGTGTTTGCCCTATTCATCTATTGCCCCCTCTTTAATCCAGACAGATGGTTCCTTACATGTTGTAGTCTTTCACCAAATCTGCATAGTCTCTGACTTCCTTGAACACTTGCAGTGTTAATGGCCTGAGAGTTCGAGTCGGGGTTTCTAGCTGGGGAGGGTTTTAGGGCATAGAGGAGGACCAACTAAGAAAGGGCCAAGGGAAGTTTTATAGCAAATGTTTTTGTAGTTTGGTCAATCCATTTAAAATTGCACCTTCATGGAGTAGCTTTTTGATTTGATTGGAAGTAATTTGTATCGTATAACTCATGTAGGTTCTTCATTATTTGGAAACGTTGCGTCCATATGAATTGTTGGGACAAATGGTTTCTACTGCTTTTAAAGCAGCAGCTGACACGCTAAACAGAACGTCATTTGGAGGCCTAAAGCAGCTGACCACCAGAATTGGACAACTTTACCTCACTATGGCAGCCACTCTCAGATGCTTGCGAAGTATATTTTCATTCTAGTATGTTATTGAGTTGCAATAGGTTTTTTGGAGCTCGTAAATTAACAGGTTGACCTTTTTGTTGCAGAAAATAGCCTTTCTGTTGGCACTGAAGATATTGAAGACCTGAAGCGACTCTGTGCAATTTTTGGACATGTTGAGAGTTTGATAACACTCGCTGCATCTCTTCATCAGAAGTTCTTGCAAGCACCACGTCTATCGGAATCCATTTTCAATGACTACTACAACTTTTATCTACCAAAAATGGGAACAGTATCAATTGGTGGTGATGAGAAGAAGGTATGATTTTATATCTCTTGTTCTTTCTCTTTTTCTATCACTAGAATGAGAGATTGACGTCTTGGTCAAGACTCAAGAATTATTAATATATTTCCTAACTTGCTTAACAGCATATACCTCTCGGCCCCTCGCTTAGGTCTTTGTGGCTGAAGATGTTGTTTTTAATAAATTTCCTTAAAGAAGGGTAAATTTACCTGTGCCTCTATCTCTTGCTTTCCCATTTTATATGGTGCAACTTTGTTATGTTAGGATTTCGATAAGAAACAAGAAGTTAGGCAACAAGAGAGAGAAGTTGTTGCAAGCATGTTCACTCCACCTACTGTGAATCAATCATGGAGGAAAGTCTTGAGCATGGGAAATCTTCTAAATGGCCATGAACCTACATTGCGAGAGATCATATTTTCCAAACGTGATCACCTTAGCGAAAATTACTATGCTAGTCATGCACCAAGGGGTTACCAACAAGAATTAGAAACATACAGAATGTACATATGCGGAACCTCAAATGATCTGAGTGTGGCACTAGCTGTTGCCTCTTGTGACTAGTTTCGTCATTAGAGGAACCAGGTAAAATTATTGTTATTTCTATTGTTAGTATATATCCAGCCATTCTTTCAGTCGCATACCATAGATATGCTAGCTTATTAGATTTTATAATTTGTTTGAAAGAGGCTTCTGATTGTCACATCTTTTCAACCTTTCCTTGAAAGGAAATACAGATTCTTTTTATTTTCCGCTGTGTCCAAATTTAATTATTGGGAACGATTTGATGGTTTGACACGGGGTTATGAAAAAAAAATATGCACCCAAGGGTGTAGCCTAGCGGCCACTAAAGTGGGTTGAAAACCATAAGACTCGAATTCAAATCCTTGAGGGGACTAGAAAACATTAGGTGATTTCTTTCCATTTGTCGAAGCCTTAATGGATAGAGTTACCGAGTACCATTGTTGGACCGGATACCACGATTATCAACTTCTTCTTTTTTGAGGTTCTCCATGGTTCATATGAGATATTTTTTGTTCCTTAATTACTGTCGCCAGACTTCCATCTGATGATTGTGAAATGGGAAACATCTCTATCGTCTTTCTTCAGTTTTCTTGCGTATGGCATGTCCCTATTATCACTCTTCTTAGTTCTAATAGGACTACTTTGCAATATTATGGTCCAGAAGGGAACCATCAATCATTAATCATTCAGTTCTCTCTCTAATCAAACGCCTTCCAACAAAGACATCATGTATAATAAAGTTCCCTTACGTTTTTCTAGTTTTCAACCAATCAGACGGTTTCCATGATTGGCAGACAAGACCCATGCCCTGTATGTGGCTTATTTTCTTGTGTCTTTTCACCAAGTTTGACACTTCTCCAACTAGTCCAAACTTGCGTCGAGTAAGGTCCATTTTAGTGTTAGGTGTTGAAAAGAGAACTGTAAGATTACAAGGAAAGATATGTAGTTGAGCACCCAAGAGTGTTTCATACTGTACTCTTCCTTTCTCTTTCCTGCCTAATAGGAAAAGAAAAAACCAGCTTCTAGGTATGAAAGAGGAAAAGCAAAAACAAAATGAAGGATAACCTCCACAATCTTCTTATTTCTACAATAATAATAATAATAAAATTTGCTAATCAAAAGAAAAGCTAAAAGAGCTAGGGGTGATAGCCTTAGTGGCGGAGTTACCTGGTACCTATTGTTAGTGAGAAGTGTCAGGTAATTCGTGGAATTAGTTAATGAGTGGGAAAGTCATCAAAAAAAAAACAAAACTAGGGGGATGACCCTACCCAAAAAAACATCTGGCTATCAGTGGCTAAATGCAATTGCTTTGAACAAATGGGAGGAAAAAGTAATAAGAATGATGATGATAATTATGATGGGTCCTTTTCTAAAGAATCCAAATCTCTTGAAGGGTCATTTCATTAAAGGGAATATATTCTCCATACGTTTCTTTCTATTGCTATATGCTTCTCCCTGAAATCATCTTTTTTCCATTTTTTAATTCATTAATCATAGTAGAAAGATGAAGTGTATTAAAGGGGAAATACCTTTTTTTAGAAAAGTTGCAAATTGAGCAACAACGGTTATAGGCGTTTTAAAAATTCTTCTCAAAAGTATTTTGATAGATAGATGAACGTTTAGATTCCACTACCTACATTTACTTTTGACCTTAAAAGTTTTTGGTGTTTTCAAATACCAATAATTTCACATTTGATTCTTATTTTAGAGAGCATGAAGCTAAACACCCTTGACACATATTATTCATGATGATATGTCTGGGCTAATTTTATGGGACACCTGCTACCTCTTATCGATACAGGTATGGGATAAATCTATCCATCAGGACTTGAACAATGATATTTGTTGGTTTGTTTTCGAATTATTTGATTATAGTTAACAATCAAAAGATTATATTATACCGACGTGAATAAGAGAATTGAAATATTCAGTGGTCCTTTCTTGTGAAGGGAATAAGAGTCCCAAATTCAAGCGTGAATTGTCTCATTATACAGGACAAATAAACAAATGCTGTTGTAATTTCCTTTTCACCTTGCTTGAGCCTGTAGGGATTGTCGAATGGTTTAAGATATTATACTATCATATCAGTTAAAATATGATAATTAAATGTAAATTTTATTATTAACATTGATTAATAACTTAATAAAAATGGTAGTTAAGTAGTAACTACTATTTCATACTAAATTACATTTGATAATGTAACTGGTAAAGTTGATGTCAATTGTCAAGTAATGTGTCATAGGTTTGAGTTGTGAAAATAGACTTATGCAGAAATGCAAGATAAGACAGCATATACCAACAAAACATCGTAGTTCGATTTTTATCGAATCTTGGATGTAGGAAAAACTTAGTGCATCGAGCTATTTTTTATTTTTTTTTGGTAATACGTATGCCAGCACAAGGATTGGTAGCTTTCACAGAGGTTTGTGTCTCTATCAGCTGGAAATAGACCCAACATCCAAATGGGAACACAGACATGGATGGTTGATGGGGAGTAATAAATAGACCAATTTCTTGCGTATACACTTCTTCTCCTGTTTCGTCATATACTCGTATCCTCTTATCAACACTTTATAGTTCAAGGTAAAGAAACAGTAATTATATTAGGACAGTAATAATATATTCGAATGATTCTATAAGTAGAGTATAGTGTATGAAAAGAGTGGTGTACACGCAATTTTATTTACGCGTTGTAAAGATAGGGAGATTATTTTCAATAGATTGTCGGCTCATGTAATTCATATCAAAATCGGTGATAAAGAGTCATGCAGAATTTAGAAATAATGGAGAAAAGGATAATAGCAACAATATGACTATGAAATATAAAGGAAGCAACAAGTAAAAAAAAGAAAATTAAGAATAAAGTAGTTGGAGAGTTGTAATAATATCATAAGTAGAATTAGACAACACTATATTATCTACTATGTTTTTATTTTAATCTTCAATCTTCATACTCTCGTATCTAAAGTCATGTCTCATCTAATCACATTCCTCTAATACTTCTTTGACTTACCTATATTAGATCCACCAGAACCGGCATCTCATGGACTCTAACCTTTTTGATATGACGAATCATTTAGTAGTTGAAAAGTTTTTAGATTTAACATTATTTTGGATGCTACTTCACTTAAATGTAAATGTCAAAAGCAATAAATTTCAGAAAACAAAACTTTCAAACCGCTACTAAACAATATTTTAATATCATGAACAGTAGGTCCCTAGTCGTGATGTTATATACTGGAAACTTATATCTTTCGTTATCACTAACTATAATTTAATTAGAAGAAAAAAACCCTAATGAAATCTTCAATTATTATGATCAGCATCATCAATTTTCTATAATGTCATTCTTGAAATTATTCATTCTTTTCATTGAAAATAGTACTACCTATTTTTTTCTATATATTAAAAAAACAAAACAATAATGACTTCAAATGATTGTACTATATCATCCATCTTAAAGTTTTTTTTTCAAGATTTTATTTATTTAATAATAAGGTTCATTCATCTTAAAATTGGTTGTTTATAGGGTATACCCTATGAGAATTTTCATTTAAAAAGCTATCTTTTGATTGCTTGAGAAGATGATGATAAAAGGAATCCCTTTAGTGTGAAGGCATAAATGATCATGAAATTAAAGTCAATTAAATCTTTTTCCAAAATTATTAATTTAAGGAAATTGTGGGGTTTTGGAATTAAATTGACTTTTTTGTACACATTGTAAAGTTAATGTCTGAGAATTTATATTAATGGGATGAAGCATCGGATACCTTTTCTTTTAGGTAAAATATAATAGAAGTAATTTTTATAGGAGGAAAATTTTCCAAGATGCTGTACGATGAAGTCACACTATTATTTTGACTTCATATAAATCCAAGGAGCTTATGTTGTGTATCTCCCACATCGTTTAAAAATTATGTTTTATATATCGATAGTATAAATAAATATTTATTAAGTTTAATAGTATATTCTAATAAGAGACGTAGGATCATACTTATTTTTTTTTATCTTTTTTGAATCCTATAATATCGTAAATTTTGAAAAAATTTAATATATTTAAAATCGTAGACCTTCCCTATATAGAACGTACAACGCTTGAATATTTAAGTAAACATGTTGATAGGTTAAGTTACATAATCACACTAATTAAGTCACTTATATACAATAACTACATGTAAGTTCAATAACCATTAATTGTTAAGTGGATTAAAAAAAGGGGAAATTGTTTTGACAAACTAATAAATCAAATTAAATGTTATAACCATACTTTAATTTAATTGTATCCTGTAACAAACTGTTTTTAGTCACCTCTCTCACTCAAACTCTCGCTCACCACTCTCCCTTTCTCGCTCGCTCCGTCTCACTTTTATACAAACACAAGTGTATAAAGTGCATTTCTATTTGTATAAAGCGAGAAAAAATTATATATATACATATATTTTTGTTTTCCGCTCCCATATCTCGCTCGCCACTCTCTCATATCTCGCTCACCATCCTCGCCTCTATCGCTTATACAAACAGAAACGAAATGTATAAATTGTGTTTCTGTTTGTATAAAGTGAAAGAAAATTGTATATACACTTGCAAATAGATATATCTTCGTCCTATATACTTATTATTATACAATACAAATATTTCTCTGCCCAATTTTCTTTTGTCTCTCTCTTTCTCGGTTTATACATACAAATTATACAATTGATTAGTATACAACTGCTTTCTTTTGTATATGTATAGCGAATTATATAATTGGTTTCTTTGTATATGTATAGCGAGTTATACATATTTATATTTGTTATGGAGCGCAATTATGCAAATTTTGCTATAACATACAAATATGAATTTTATTTTTGCTATATGTGAAAGTTGCTCTTAAAAAAATCGATAAGATTAATGTAAAGCAACTCTAAATTGTTTAATTAAATCATTTTTAACAATTGGGTGTCTACTTTCTTTATTCCAAATTAGTTGTTACCTCTTGCTTTTTAAAAGTTAAATTATATTAACTTTGCCTTAATATTTTAAAAAATTTCATTATATTGACATAAGAAAAATTACAATTTATCGTATCAATCTAATTCAATTTCACTTCTAATCGAATTTCAAAAAGCAAAATATAATAACTAATTTGAGATTGACGGATGAAGAGAGTAATGTGCTTGTTTTTCCTTCTTGAAACAACTATTATCTATACAAATATTTCTTCACAAAAATAATACTATGCTATTGATCAATTAAAAGTTTGTAGTTTTGTCGTTTGAAATGTTGCGCTCTTTTGTCATGTCATTTTCTAAAATTTTGAAATATAAAGAAGACAAATTTGGTGTGAAATTCAAATGAATGGACCAAAGGGAAAAAACAAAGAAAGAGATGCAATTAAATAGAGTCACACGAGATGCCTCATTTTCCACATTTTGGCATTAACTCCCACCGTCAAGTCCTCCCCCACCCATACTTTGTTTTTTAGTGAATATTTTTGGTGTTCAGTATTCGTATCAAGGGATAACTAAAACCATTGAAGCACCCATTTACGAGGTGATATTTCCAATAAAAAAAAGTTATTGTTTTATTTTGAAGGATTAAACTTGAAACGTCTTGTTAAGAATGAAGATAATTTAAAATAAGGTGAGAATGACCTTGTGGTAAACAAGATGAGAAAGATGAAGTTGAGATGGTTTGGATATGAAGAGGAGATACACAAATACCCTAGTGATTAGGTGTGAGAGCTTGCCTATGTTCAATTCGAGGAGAGATAGATGTAGGTCGAAAAAATATTGAAGAAATAATTAGACAGGTGCTTACAGAGGATATGATCATAAATAGGAGAATGTGTAGTCGAAAATTAATTATGATAGAAGATTAATAAATACTCGAGCATTGTGTAGTAATTTCCCTACCACTATTATCAGTACAACTCTTTAATTTTAATTATCATATTATTATTATTGTAACTTATATTTTTTCGAAATCAATTAGGTTAAATATGTTATTGATATCGTAGAATTTCCTTGGTAAAAATCATCGAGGCTGCCAACGATAGGAAATTACTATTTAGTACATAGAGCTAAAATTACTATTTAATACTGACATTTGGAATCCCACTGCAAAAGTAAAGTTCGTACAGTGGCCCCTACACTCCCTTGACCAATTCAAGATGCCATTTTGTCATTAACCAATTCTATGTGCACCACACACAAGTGAACAATTAATTACTTGGGTATCAATTGATTTAGTTTGATTTTATATATTATTAATTATTTATTTATTAATTTTTAGTACCTAAAATTTTTTAGTTTAATCAATAAAAAATACTCATAAAAGAAATATATATCTTCTTTAACAATTTGGACTGATGGAGCAATAATTTAACTTTACGTAGTGCTTATAAGATAAAAACAACAATAAATATTAACATAAAAAGAATTATACAAATGTAACACAAATAAAATAAAACAAGGACAATATTGTGATTATTGTCTATTGTACAAAGGATTATACAAATGCAAAGTGCAACACAAATTAAAAAAAAAAGGACAATATTGTGATTATTGTCTATTGTACGAAGGATTATACAAATGCAACTGAAATAAAAGAGCAAGAACAAGGTCCATTTACTAAACTATGTATGGTAGTAATTTTTCTAACTCGACAGTTAATTTAGAATAAATTAAGTAGTATCACACCCTTCGTTGCAATTGGTCATTTGACATATTTACTCTGACGTCTCACAAAAAATATCACTTTGATATAATTATAAAAAAAAATTAAAAATTCTTTTTTTACTCTTAATTAGATAATTTTATAACTACATAAGTATCTAAGTTTTTGTTTTGAACCACAATATCAAAAAAAAATCTTTTTAAAATTGTATTAATTTAAACAAAATTACGAGAAAGTATAAATTGGTAGAGCCGTAGAGGCAATAAAATTCCTTAAGCATAGCAAATTAAAATATATATAGAAATTAGTATATAATGTAATGATAATTAATCAGTTTTACGAAAAAGTGAAAATACAATTAACATGCAACTAATAGAGCCTGTTAATTTTATTATCTATCGATATAAAATAAATTTTCTGTGTGGGGGGGGGGGAGGGGGGGGGGTATATTGATACTATAACACTTTTTAGTGATGTGAAATTCTGAATTGGACCAATTTAGACCTTTTAGAGCTAAATAATTAATGAATATCTGCATCACTCAGTCACAAATTAAACCATGAAATTTCTTAGGTTAATACTCCAACGTTTTATATTACTTATATTAAATTTTTTATATACATATTAACAAATCATAAATATAAAATAATTTTACTTATTCACCTCTTGAAAAACTTTTTGGAAATCTTAGAAATTTTACAAACAAATAGAAATATTTTAAAAAAGAATTAATTGCGAGGATAATATAAAAAAAAATTTAATTGATATTTTCTTTATTTAGTAAAGTGATCAACTCATACGAAATAACTATTTTTAATACGATAATCAACTAATATGAAATGAAAAGAATAATTTAATTAACTATCTAAACGTTCACGTATTTTTATGTTTCACCTCATAACCTCCTCCCTAAACCCCTAATGTAATAAAAAAACAAATTAAAGAATATGCTTTCTTCATTATCAATAGTATTTATTTGGGACTTTTGACTTTAGATTATACTATAATTTATACCTATCCACTACGTATTAGTAGTAACAGCTTTTCATAAGATCTATATATTCTAAAAAATACTATCACTTTGCAATGCAATAACCGTTCTTGTACGGTGACCAGAGATTTATATTTCTGAGTCCTGAAAATAAAATACATTTTAATTGAGAATATTATCTTTTATTACCTGATGTAAATTTAAATTAATTAAGTGAATGATTATAAGATTAAAAACATGTAGATTTATCTGTTTAGATTTGATTTGTTCCTCTAGAATTAAGTAGGTTCGGTAAAAAAATAAATGCTACTCTAATATTCATACTTTTTTATTATCATTTCATGTGATATTTTTTTTTTAGTTTCTATTGAGAAGAATAATGATGATACATTTTCTATTGAATTTGGAAATAATTAACTTTACATTTCTTATTTTATTCCTAATGAACAATTTTATACTACCCATATTATATTATATTGTAATAATTATTATATTGCCCATTAGTTGCAATAGCTTTAAAAATAAAATAAAATAGTATATGCTGTTGTAAGGGTGGGGGATATAGATTGTCAGCGTAAATTATGCATGATTAATATAAATATAATGACATTTATTCCAAAAAACAAACATTGCGTTAGTATGTCGAATTGTATCGATAAAATTGTTAACAAATCACGCGATTGTATTAATAAAAAATACTAAGTTTCGTATGAAAATTATTCTTTGCCCTTGTTGTAGACCCTCTCCGATCCAATTTTAATTTGTTTGTCTTATTATTAGTTTTTTTAATCTAATTTTAAAAATAGTCTCTAACATAATTTGACAATCGCGGAAAAATAAAACATAATTTGACAATTGTTGAATTTTTAATTATGTATTTAATTTAAAATTATAAGATTAAATGATATATTAATATATTATATATATTTATATAATTTAAGATAATAATACTTTCTTAAATTTGTGCTTAGGCAAGACTGAAGTGGGTGAGGTTTCATTGGAAAATTTGAAAAAAATATTTAAAAATTGAAAGTTGTAGTTGTCCATGAATACAATTGATTTTTTATTTTTTTTGAGTAATTTGTACTGAATTCTTAAATTCATTTTCAAGTTAAATTTCAAAATTACATGACAAACATATTTTTCAAGCTTAATTTTGAAGAAAAAAAAGAGTGAAATTTTCATAATCAAACGTCCTTTAAAAAGAGTTGTTCGGTGCACTTGGGTTGCACATATAGTCCGAGAAAGAGCCGAACAATAAAAGCCTGTTATACACCATCTTACTTTATATTTTTCCTAGAGACTTTATTTCTAAGACTTAAACTTGTGATATTCATAACAACATTTTAATCGATTATTTACCTCGTGATCGATCAAACTTCCTCTAAATAAATTAAAACGAAGAAAAGAGTAAACCTAAGATGGTAAAATCATGTGGTTTTGAAGAAGGGTACGTACCCTAAGTCAAATTGAGTGGGGCATAATACATTTGATAATATATATATACTAATAGAAGACAAGATAATGAAACAGTGCAAATGCATATGGAGAGTGGCGGGGCCTCCGGTGGTGTGAATAGTAAACCCCCCTGCCCCACTACCCTCTCACAATTACTCTCCCTATTTTCAATTCTTTTTTTCTCACTCTTTCTTCTTCTATTATTATACCAGTAAACTGTATAGTTTTTCTCTCTCTTTAATTTTTCTGAATTCATCAAAAATAAAAAATTCTCATCATCACACATTCAGTGTATTCTTAAGTCGCATCATCATATATCAAAACTTTGAAAAAAATTCAAAGTAATCGAGCTCTATATATCCATTAATATTTCACTATATTTTTTTCTCGAAGAGTTGCTTCAAATTGTAGAAACAAAGAGAGTAAATTGGAATCACTTTTCGCCTTGTGGAGTAAGGTTTTCTTTTCGCTTTGACTTGATTTGATTTGATTTGAGTTTTGAATTTGAATGTGTTCCACTTCCTCATATATAAAGTGATTGTGACTATCTGGGTTTGAGTTAGACAAGCAAAAAGAAATACTATATGTTATGCAATCATTGATGACCGGTCTGTCTATCTAGTATTCAGTACTAGTAAAATAGATGCAATATTATTGCAAGGAGATCTTCATCACAGGTTCTCTCTTAGCTAACTGTCAGACGAGGATGTAAAAGCTCCATTTTTACAATTTGGGGTTTTAAAAGGCACTAATCAGTGGAGTTAGTTAGTAATTGGATCGTCGCGATTACAGATTTATCAATAATATTTTATTCTCATAAATTCTACTAGCATTTTATGGATTCAACATCTAGAGTTGAACAACCCGACCCAAACATTGTCGGTAGCAGCGAAGGAGGAGAAGGTACGGGTACATCATCAGCAAGCGCTGTGACGGAGGGGGGACAGTCAACAACGGTGTCTGCAGCACCACCAAGTCGATACGAGTCACAGAAACGTCGAGATTGGAATACTTTTTTACAGTACTTAAGGAATCACAAACCGCCATTAACCCTAGCCCGTTGCAGCG
Source organism: Solanum sitiens (assembly GCA_016801875.1). NCBI lineage: Eukaryota > Viridiplantae > Streptophyta > Magnoliopsida > Solanales > Solanaceae > Solanum > Solanum sitiens. The sequence continues at coordinate 3,173,476 of JABWTJ010000016.1, read as the reverse complement.
GAGCTCACGTGATCGAGTTCCTTAAGTACCTTGATCAATTTGGGAAAACAAAAGTGCACGTGACCGGGTGCCCGTATTTCGGGCACCCGAATCCACCAGCACCTTGTGCGTGTCCGTTAAAACAGGCTTGGGGTAGCCTTGATGCACTAATTGGAAGGCTAAGAGCTGCTTATGAAGAAAATGGGGGAAAACCTGAATCAAATCCATTTGGTGCTAAAGCTGTTAGAATTTATTTAAGGGAAGTTAGAGAAAGTCAAGCAAAAGCTAGAGGAATTCCTTATGAAAAGAAGAAACGTAAACGGCCCAGTACATCCAGTTCGGTCACGACAGCTGGCAGTGCTGTTGCAGCAGAAGTAGGAGGTAGTAGTGGTGGTGGTGGTGATGGCAGTGGCGGAGACGGTGTTACTGGTCAACAACCACCTACTGCTCCTAATACAACAGTATAGTATAAATACTATTCATTTTCAATTTTAAGTTTAGTTAGTAATTGTGAATTACCTAAAATCTTATGTGACACGAATTCAAATTTAATTTTGATCACATTTGTTTTATTAAAATATATTTAGTAACAATTGAATTATCATTATCATGATACGACTATTTTTCCCTATATATTGCGTATAAGATTTCACCACATATTCTTCCTTTCTATCCAATAACTTTCTATCCAATAACTTTAATAGACAGAGTTATTTAATATATATTTGATAGACATTTCATGAAATTAATTGAGATTTATGAAAGTTGATCATCGAAAATGTATTGCATATGAATACATATATGGTCCCCTATTTTACCTTGTATGAAAATGGAAATAAATATACTGTATATCCTCACGTGTGTATCTTTAAACTGCAGCATACAAATATAACGTCAGACTTTTTGCAGTTTCAGGTGCCTCCTTTTTACCCCCAAGATTTTGTTACCCAATCTGTTTTTTTTTTTTAAAATTTGATGTGTATATTGTTATTGATAGATGAATTAAATATTTTATTTTTACATTTATCAGTGAATATAGTAACGTATGATAAGTAGTACGTACTCCATTTTTATCAAGTTAACAATGAGATATTATATAGTTATTCTAAAGATTTATATAATTATCTTCCAAGTAATTTGAAAGTATTTATAATTTTTTTATCGACCTATTGTCACAATTCAGCTATTACAAAGTTCGTATATGATCAAATTTCAAAAATAGTGTTTTATTTCAAATTTTAATTGTTATTTCGATTCTAAAACATTAAGATATAAATTGGTATTATCCCGAGTCAAAAAAAGAAATAAAATATAAAAACCAGATTTTAAAATCAATTTTCTGTTCTTGAGGTCTTCTTGGTTAAGAATGAGACGTCAAAAAAGGTTTTATTGGGGGTGATATCAACAGAAATAATATAAGAACAATATAAGGGCATCCTTGAATAATTAGCTACTATATATAATAAGAATAAAAGTACAATATAATATATTGTATAACTTTTTTTTAATAATAATAATTAAAAAAAACAGGAGAAGGCACTACCTTCTTTAGTGCGAAAAGGACCCTCAGCCAACTGATGATGCTTCCATTCTATTCATTATTTTAATTTTTATTATTGAAGTAATTATTGTTCAAATCCATTAATTATTTTATTGTTGAAATCTATTCATTGGTTATTAATTATCATATCTTTGTTTAAAAAATAACATTTAATTATACTAACAAACAAAAGTTTCCTCCTCCTCCTGTGCAAGGCTACGTACGCAATAATATTCTTGATTATTTATTTCCAATATATATATTATAAATTATTACAATTATTATGCCTTATTATTTTATATATGTATCCAAATCTGATTGATGTAATCCAATGATCACCATATATCATTTTTCTATTTTCCCTTTTCCAGCTGACTTATTTTTCTAAAAAATCAAAAATAACTTATTATTTACTGACTTTTCTCTTTTATTTACTGCTGAAATAAAACTATCCCTCATTTCTTGGAAACCTTTTTTTATGCTTGCAGCTATAGTTTGTCCTTTGATCAGGAATTTTAATTGGACTGTTCATTATTTGGTTAAAAATTATTTATCGAAGTGTTTGATCATTTTATTTTAATTTTAGGCTATTCGAATACGTAATTTAAGTTTTTAGGTAACATTTTTTGGAGTATGATAAAAAGCTCATTATTTTGTTCAAGCGTATATGACTAAAGTTCAATTATTTTTACTTGAAATTCAATTATATATATATATATGAAGTTAAACCATTTCCTTCTGAGTTTAGTGAGAGGCAGAGTAAAGTGAGGGTTCGTAGATTCGGATAAATTCTATTGTGTTTTCGCAGATCTTGTATTTATATTAAAAATATAAATAAATATATATATCTACATTTAACTTGTGAATCCCCTAAAGAAAGTTGTTTGATGGCGAATGTGGGGTGGAAATGCTTGCAGGTTTTACAATATTTTTCTCTTTTAGTTCTTAATTCTGACTTCGCCTCTGATTATAGCCAAATTGAATTATCATTTTTACTTGATATATATATATATATATATATATATATATGTATATATGTATATTATTTTTTACCCCGTTCTAGCTATATAAGGCAGAAAGAGTAATGAATTTTCGATATATACACACAATTATTTGGTCCATTCCCCAAAATAATGATTTTTCAAGCCAACCTTCTACTGCAGAAATGTCTCATCAGACTTTAGAATAATATCTAGAGAGAAAAAAAAAATGATTGTATTAAGAGAATTGTCCAGCTTTATTTTTCTTATTCTTAATTTACTACTCCATTTGTCAACTTATACTTCTCGTCTAACCTAAACAAGTATTCAATGTTTATTTATTCAATTAAAATGGGTGGTCAAAATGTTTTGAAGGAATATTACTGATTTTTTAAAAACATTTTTTTGGTACCTGATGTTCAATATTCATATTAATATTCACATATTCACATCAAATAAAATTCACTAAATGCTCGTAACTCGCTTAATAAGATTTTTGTGTATGTAACGCTCAAATCTGAGATCTGAATTAAACAATAAAACAGGATCACATGATAATGTATATTAAACAGGAAAGAGTAGTAATAGTATTTGTTAAAGACAGGAGCGGCTCAAGCGTATTAGTGGCCTAAAGCAAAAATTAAATGGGGCCTTAAATTTAATTGTTAATATCTTTTATATAAATTATTTCTTCTAGTTTTCATATGATAATATAACTATTCTTATTTTAAATTATTTTTCATTAGATAAAGTACTCCAAATATGTCAAATTTCTTCTAATAATCCCTTTATTTTTAATGAAATCTTTACTTTTTCTACAAATAGTATTCAATATTTATTAAAAAAATAATAACTTATAACCTATAATTATAAAAAATGAGGCCTCTTAAATTTTGGGGACTAAGACACATATTTTTTTTTAACACTATCGAGCCACCCCTGGTTAAAGGTAAAAACAACTGAGCAATTATTTGTCTTTGTCCAAAAGTTCATGGCACTCGTGAACAATATTTATTGAGCATGGTGCGCAATACATGCATATATTATAACAATAGAAAAGCATGGTCTATATACGAAGTACTTTTTTGAAAAAATATTGACAACACATCATAAAACAACAAGAGCACATTGTTTAGGATTCGAAATATATATGTACAAAAATTTTAAAAAACAATTTGGATCAAAAGAATGTTGTAAATGAAAAGTTATCAAAATTCCTAAAATTTAAATTCTTATCGTATCCTATTTTTGCAATATGATTTCAATAAAAGAGATTCGCTTACACCGCCAATATGATAAATTAGGACGATCACACCAAACAAATTAAAAATAATTGTCCTAGGAAACATTTATTAATTATAAACTTTTGTTTTCTCCTAATATAATGTGACTCAACGCTTAAGCAAGACAAATAAATAAAAGAGTAGGTAATATTTATATTGATATATTCATGAGTGTAGGGTACGTGATGAATCTTCGAAATGAAAGGTTATCTAATTGATTACATAATTTGATTTTATCTTTAATTATTTTTGCTTTCTAGAAGAAAGCAACGTATCATACTAGCTACTTTTACTAGGTTGGGGAAAATATCTACTCACACACACTAGTCACTAGTACCAAACTAATAAAATATACTACTACTTAATATATATTCCCTCCGTCTACAATTATTTATCAAAGTAAGGTGATGCATTCTTCTCAAGGAAAAAATTTAAAATAAGGTGTAAATTGATTAATATAACCATACTATAGCAAAAATACCATAAGTTTACATAACTTTTCAATTGAACAAAATACAGCAATTATTAAGGATAAAATTGAAGAAAAAAAAACTAATTATTTCTTGATTATTTAAATTGACAATTATTCTTTAACATCTTTTTTTAGTATATCTATTAATATTTATGGACGAAAGAAATATATTTTTATATTTATTTAATATAAATATATAAATATCGAGTACGAATAAATTTATAGGTCTTTCAACATGAAAAAAGTTGGGGGAGGGAGATTTGAGGGATGGGGAAAAAGACTAAAGAGTGAAAATTTTGACCAAGTGTATGAAAGGTCGCCGACAATATATGTGCACCGTATTTTTATTCACGAGACGGTCTTCTAATTTAATTGGATTAATTCGTATACATTTAACATGAAGAGTTTCCTTTGTTGTTCCTATTTTGTCCTATCAAATTTGAGTTGGCACCACATTGTCAACCACCATCGAATTTGATAGGTAAGATCTCGAATAAATACTTACGTAATATATTTCAGATGATTAAATGTTTGAAATTTCTTATATTTAATTATTCAGTAAATTGGTTGCTTGTATTTTTGTTTTATTAGTGAAGATTTGATTTATATAGTATAATCTCCGTAAAGGTTTCCCTTTTCATTTCCCTTTATGTATAGCTAAAACTTTAAAAATAAGAAATTTCGAAGTTCTTTTTTTTTTTTCATGAAAAAAACACATATTTTCCTATGGGAATGTAACGGACGTAAGAACAGAAAGGCCCAAGCTCTGGAAAATATTGGGCCAACGAGATGACAGGCCTAAAATATTGGGCCTTTGGGCCAGATGAGCTGATTGGCCCATTTAAGCAATTGGCTTGGCAAAAAAATTGGGATAATTGTATATAATAGCAAACTAATAACCTAAAATAAATGGAGTAGCTAGGGTTTGATTTAATTGTGCTCCATAGCAAACGTTTGCAAAAAATTGTCAGGCGCCTCTCTCCCAAATATCTCGCTCGCCACTCTCCTCCAATCTCTCGCTCCCTTCCTCACTTTTTATACAAACACAAGTGTATAAAAATTGTTTCTAATTGTATAAAGCCGAGGAAATTGTATAAATACATATATTTTTGTTTCCCTCTCTCCCCTCTTCCAGATCTCGCTCGCCACTCTCCCAAATCTCGCTCGCCACCCTCGCGTTTCTCACTTATACAAACAGAAGCGAAATGTATAAATTGCGTTTCTGTTTGTATAAAGCGTGAGAAAATTGTATATACACATGCAAGTACATATATTTATGTCCTATACAATTATAATTATACAATAAAAATACTCCCCTGCCCAATTTCTTTTGCCTTTCTCTCTTTCTCGTTTTATACAAATTTCAAATTGTATCTAATTTCTCTCTTTCTCGTTTTATACAATTCGATTCAATTGTATATTCCCTGCCAAGTCTCTTTTGTATATTCTCTCTTTCTCATTTTGTACAAATTCAAATTGTATATAATCGTTTTATACACTTATAATCATACAATTCATTTTATACACTTCGTTTTTATACAAGTCTCTGCCCAAGTGTCTTTCTCTTTCTCATTTTATACACTTCGTTTTATACAATTCACTTCAACTGTATATGTATAGCGAATTATACTTATTTGCTATATGTGAAAGTTGCCCAAAAAAATTCGTCGACAGCAGGATTCGAACCTGCGCAGGCAAAGCCCAACAGATTTCGAGTCTGTCTCCTTAACCACTCGGACATATCGACGTAATTGCGTTATCTTTCTGATTAAGAATATTAATTTAATTTAGAAAATTGGATTATCCAATTAAATTAACCTATTGTGCCAAACTCTTTTTGTTTTCCTATGAATTTATGTCATTAGACAAAGCGACTCTGTCTAATATTTTTTTTATTAATAATAAGATAAAATCTTTAACGTGTATAACTACAAGCAAGGAAAATTAAATTCTCCATGGCTAATTACTAACAAGTATAATTTCACAAAATCCCAGCATTATAGAACAGAGTGTATTACAAAATAGCAGGGTTAATAAAATCGCATGTAGACTTATAATAATGCACTTAGCTTCTTCATTCATGATGAATTGCTGAACTTATATTTGATAACTTAGAATTACTTCTTTTTTTGAATCCAAAAGGCTTAATTTTCCTACCTTTTTGAATCGCATTGCAAGCTGGAACAGCAGCAGTTCCTTTGTAAGCTTTACAAATGTAACTTATGAAATTTTCGCAGTCCTGCGATAATGAACACAACATAATTGTTCGGTTAAACTGGTTCAAAGATACTCTTAATATGATATGATTTGTCTGCTTAATTTAGGTCAGATTCATATAAAAAGTCTCACACCTTTACACTAGATATAATTATATGTAACTTATTTTTCTTTTCAACTATTAATGTGAGACTCAGTTAAAGTAAATTCCTGAAATTGGAAGTGCAAAAAATATAAAATATAGAACAAATTAACTTACCTTATAAAGTGGTTGGCTATTAACAACAACCCATGGCACATATGTGTGAGGAGGTTGAAGGGCTATTGTCTCATCAGCTGCATAAAGAAAAGCTCACCTCTTTCCCACGCGCACTTTTTAGACATTCAGTATTTTGAGGCGGAGCTAGGTAACTTGTGAACTCCTAATAAAATTGATTGACAGTTCATTGCTAAGGAAGGGACGTGAAAATGTTTTTCACGCTAGAGTTGTGGGTTCGAAACCCCCCATCTCTTTTTTTAAGAAAATTTAGAACCTCTAAACTCTTAATCAGGACTTTTGTCAATAAGGGGTCGTTTGGTAGAGTGTATAAGAATATTGCAAAAAAAGGTGCATTAGTAATGCTTGCATTAGTAGTACTTGCATTAGTAATGCCTGCATTAGTTATGCCTGTATTAGTTATGCAAGCATTTATTCCTTATACATTGTTTGGTTTGATGTACTAAAAATAACAAAGCTTGCATAATTTCTATTAAAAACATACATGTTTACAAAAATATCCTTCACACTTTATTATTTGTACACATCGTTTGCAACAAAGTTATTTGTTAAACATCAGAAACTATTTCTTTGCTAAAACATCATTAACTCTTCATTCTTTTTTTTTCAAAAATAAGATTAACTAATTATACTATTGCGTTAAAATATTTTTATGAAAAATTGGCAAACAATTTCTTTTGTCTACATTGAAAATAAAGCATTTAGGTTGTCATCAAATACTAATAACATACAGGAAAGTGATGCAATCAACTCAAGAAAAAGAGAGTAATTTACTTTTTTCACATCTAATTATAACTTGACTATTAAGATAAATCAACTAAGATCAGATTCTTTTAAAACAAAAAAAATTCTACCTTAATTTTTTATTCATATTTTAAGGATGAATTTATGTACTATTAATTAAGAAAATAACGGAGGTGAAAAAAGAATTAAGTTTTGTTTTTTTGAGTTAATAAGTTGAGGTGAGGCAGTGGGTTGCTTAAAATTTTTCTAGCGTCACAACAATAAATTTTTTAATTAAATTATATTAATTTTTTTTTAAAAAAAAGAAATAGTTAAGAGGCCATAAAATCTATTAAGACACCAATAAATTAAAAGATACTGAAAAGCAAATAAAAAATAAAATAAAATTTTATGACAAAAAAATGAAAAGACTTTAAGGGTAGTTTTGTAATTATTAAATCTAATGCAAGTGTTAAAATGCTATGTATTACTAATACCTAGAATTCTTTGGTATTAGTAATACACAACTTAATACACAATAGAGTGTATAACTAATGCTAATGCTTGCATTAGTTATACATGGTATGAAAAAGTGTACCAAACAAAGTATTGCTAATATACACATCTAATGCATGCATTATATTTTCTAATACACTCTACCAAACGACCCCTATCAGATTTTGCTTCTAATTTCAGCTTTTCAAAACATGTTTTGGATACTTTCTTTTGTATACAAAACTTTCCAACACCACATTTTCCATAAATTTAATGAAAGGGAAGTATTCGTTCTACACTACAAATTTAAAATTTTCGTCCAACCAACTGCTTTAACTTACCAAATCTGGCCTCACATCTATCCCACAAGCCTTTACAGTGTTCAACAACCATTCAAGTTTGCCATTCTGCAAACAGTAAGGGCAAATATTTCGTTAAGTCTAACTTAACCACAAAAGCTAGCTCAAGATATGAGAAATGTCCGAGTTTTATTGAAGAGATCGCACATTCCCTAAATAACAGATGTAAGACTCTTTGCACAACATAATTATGAGCTTATAAATTATACTAGTAGTGAAACTTAATTAAGCCTAACAATCATGTTGATGCAACATGGTCAAGTACAAATGTAAGACAAAATATTTGAAATTATATGGTCAAACTCCTTATTAAATAGTCTCCATCCTAATGGAGAATGCAACATGCAAACACCTGGTTTAGTACTTTTGGTGTGAAACATAAATTTATTTATAAAAAATATTTAAATTGTAATAGATAGTAAGTAGGTTTGGACGCATAATTTTAAAAATACAGTGAATCCAACACTAAGAACTTTAATGAATCAAATTATGTATCCATCTCTAATTCACCCAACCAATTGAAATGTAACCGTTTGATGATCATACAATAAAATATAGTAGTATAACACATGTATAGACTTTTTTTAAAAAAAAATGCTGAGTTTGAACGGCTATTTGTCTAAAGATTTCATATTGTCATATTTACAGTGTCCAAATTTCATCCAAACCCATGTTATATTAGTTGTGGGCTGGATTTTTAAGAAGAAACAAATTATGCCCAATCGAACATATTCTCATATGTATTTCCCATATTAGTTATATTTATAAAATATTACGATCGCATTTTACTAGAATTTAAAATATAATTTGGCACAATTCCTGATATTAATTATATTTCCAACATATCACAACTTAATAGAATTTGTTATCTCATCACAATTTACATATCAAGGGAGTGTTAATGGAACAAGTTTTGCGGTTGGGGTTTAATGTATTTTTGCCTAGCAAATAAACTTAATTTCTTGTCATTTTTATCCCCTTATCTCTCTTACTTAAAAGAAAGATGTAAGGTTTGTTTGATAGTGAGCTAAAATTAGGCAGATATTATAAGAAATATAAGTGTTTAATTATGCATAAATATATTAGTGATACAAATTTTATTCAAATTCTATATTATTTTTATACATGATATCTCATGTCATTTTTAATTATCAAACATAGTATAACTTATATAAAACTATGGATAAAATATAATTTATTTAAAATTTAATAAGACATAATTCAGCACCAAATCAAGTGAGGTAGGTGATTATTTGCTGGAGAAGTGGACAAAGATTAATAAGGAAAAATATCTTGTGTAATTGGCATATAAAAGTTGACCCTTCTATCCCCCATATAGTATTTTACTTTATCTTTTCTTCTCTCATTCATAAACCCTAGCTAGTGCAGTCGATGGCCGGTACGTACGGTTACGAAGGCGGCGGATCTGCTCCGCCACCAAGTGGCGGAGGAGGCGGCGGGTATGGATCGGGCGGCGGAGGATATGGTGGTTCAGGTGGTGGTTACGGAGGCAGTGGCGGATCATACGGTGGCGGCGGTAGAGGTGGTGGAGGTCGAGGAGGTGGAGGTGGAGGCTATGGTGGTGGCTCCCATAATCGAGGTATCTATTTGAATTATTAAACTATGGCTGTACTTTGAATGAGTTTTAATTCATATGTGGCTCTATTTACAGGAGGTGGCGGTGGATACCATGGAGGAGATCGTGGAGGTAGCGGTGGATACCAAGGAGGAGATCGTGGAGGTGGCGGTGGATACCAAGGAGGAGATCGTGGCGGTGGCGGTGGATACCAAGGAGGAGATCGTGGAGGTAGTGGTGGATACCAAGGAGGAGATCGTGGAGGTCGCGGCGGCGGTCGTGGTGGAGGAAGTGGTAAGGAGGGTGATTGGCGTTGCCCTAACCCAAGGTAATATTCTCACATCCTTCTCGTGGATATTCAGGTCATGTTAAATTATCCTTACTCATTTCTCCCGCTAATTCCCTTAAACCTTGACTCCTACTTAATTCCATAAGAGCAAAAAAGGATTATATTTGCTTTTACTCTTAAACCTAATCCAATTGATAGTGAGGCGCTGTTAGTTTGTGCAAACTCTTTTAGATACAGAAGTTAATTTTTGGAAAAGTGTTATCCTATCACTAGAAATATATGATGTCCTATTTCATTACTTGTATGAAATCCTACTACTGAATTGTCCAGCCATTTTGTTCAAGATGACCAGTGTTTCCGTGTGCAGGTTCACTAAGAATTTATGCTTAGTCTTACTTTTTAGTTGGGTTAACCTTACACCTTTGTATAACCCTGACCAATTCTTGGATTTTGTCAACTTTCTTGTATTATGTAAGGTTCTATTTCTGCTCTTTCTAAAGCTTGCTCTTCCTACTTCTGTACGTCTTGCATCCCTGGATACTTAGTTATTTTACTAGTACTCTTTTTTTTTTCATAAAAAAGAAATTTATTTTGGTTATCCTTGCCTTTGTCATTCTAATTTTAATGATGCTTCTATCCTATCAATTTGACAAGATGTTAGTTCAGTGCGGTGGTTGTTCAAGGTTATGTATCCTGGGTTTCATTTCCTATTATTTCATTTGACATATGTTATTGTGTTTGTTACCATTTCATGTCAATTGTTATTAATTCTGGCATGTCTGGGTGTAGTTGTGGAAATTTGAACTTTGCTAGAAGAGTTGAATGTAACAAATGTGGTGCACCTTCACCTGCTGGTTCTGATGATCGTGGTGGCAGAGGCGGTAGCAGTTATAACAGAGGTGGAAGTGATGGCGGCTATGGAAATAGTCGAGGGGGAAGAGGTGACAACTATGAAAGCAGAAATGCTGGAGGTGGTAGAACTGGTTCTTATGGTGGTAGTCAGGGAAGAGATGGCGGTGGTTATGCTCAAGGTCCTCCTCATGCTCCTCCATCTTATGGGGCTACTGATAGCAACTATCCACCACCTTCTAATACTTACGGCGGAAACCCTGATGCAGTTCCCCCGCCTGCGAGTTATGTTGGTGGACCTGCATCTTATCCCCCTTCATATGGTGCCCCTGGTGGCTATGGTGGGGATACACCAGTTGATGCCCGTGGGGGTGGACGGGGTGGTCCGCCGGGTGGATATGATGGGGGATATGGCGGTGGTGCCCGGAATACAGGAGGTGGTTATGGTAGTTCTCCAGCTGAGACTCCGGTAAAGGTCAAGCAGTGCGATGAGAGTTGTGGAGATCTCTGTGACAACGCAAGAATATATATCTCAAATTTGCCTCCTGATGTGACCGTCGAAGAACTTAGAGAACTTTTTGGGAGCATTGGACAAGTAATATGCAGATTTCTTTTGGTTATGATTCTCAGTATCAGATTCATTCTGTATTTTAGCATTTACGTTGTTTTTCTCTTTAACTTCACGTGAACCCTAGCTGTGTTAATGTGGTATTGATGCCTGAGCTTAGACAAAAGGACAAACCCAATACTTGCTATTTTGGTCTGCTTGATTTTGCAGACCATTAAAATATTGCCATTGAATTGTGACAATGAAGTAGCTTACTTTTAATGACTCTCTCTTAGCATATATACCAGGGTTAGTGCTTAAGTTGTTTCTTTTTAATGTGTAGGTTGCAAGAATCAAGCAAAAACGAGGCTATAAAGACCAGTGGCCTTGGAGCATAAAGCTATACACAGACGATCAGGGAAATAACAAAGGAGATGCAGTTCTGTCATACGAAGATCCTTCTGCAGCTCACTCTGCCGGCGGCTTTTTCAATAGTACAAACTAGACCCAAAATTTATTCAATTGAGTTTATGCAGTATATAATTTACATGCTGACCATAAAATATAATCATCATCAGATCACGACTTCAGAGGTTACAAAATCACTGTAGCGATGGCTGAAAAGTCTGCACCAAAGCCGCCTCCGGCATTTGGTTCTGGGTGAGCCTTCTTAAATTACTGCACACTCTTTCTACTCCAATGCATTTTACAATCAGTTGTGCTACAGTCAGTTTATGTTAACTCATAACACGTCTTAGTGGTTACACTGTGGAATGTATACAGAGTTAGCAAGTGTGTTTAACTAGTTAGTGGATGTATGGTTATTTTTATGAAATCTCTGGCGTTTTGGTTGTTTACTAAGTAGATGAGCAGAGTTGTTCTTGCATCTGATGTTGACTGTAATTGTTGTGTCAAATTTCATACTAAAGTTGCATGCCTAAAATTCATACTTGATGTTTATCTCGTAGGGTGTGTATATTGAAGTTTAATTTCAATAATTATTTTTCAATAAATTGTTCACATCATTGATACATTGATTTGTTCCCAGAGTAAAGCGAATTGAGCAATCAGTTTTCATCTCTTTAACTTGGTACTACATTTGTCCTTTATGAGGTGCATGGGAATCAGCTTAATCGTAATTGTGTGGCTTCACTAGTAAACATTCTTTCTTTATCCTGCAAAAATATATTCATCAGCATCATCTATGTATATTTCAGTGTAAAACTGCAAAGTTACATATTTCATAGTGCTTTCGAGAACTAATGTTTTTGTAATTTTTTTTTTGTATGTTGTATGTTTTAATTTTTTAAAGTGTTCTTAATCGTTGCCCACCTTTGCTACTTGAAAATCCACTTGCTGATTGACACCGTATGCATTCTTCCTTCCTGCCCTATGTTCTTTCTATTGCCATTTAGAACTGTATATGTATTTTATTTGCTCAAGGTATAGAAAATTGTTTAATCTATTGGATAGAATGAAGAATATGTTGTTTCTTTTATATTATATAGTTCCATAGGGTTAATAATATATTTGGCTGGCTTTATTCAAGCTGAGGGTATATCGGAAACCACCCCTCTATCTCTACGAGATAGGGGTAAGATCTGCGTACAGTCTACTAGCCTCCCAGACCCACTTGTGGGATTGCACTGGTTATGTTGTTATTTGTTGGGTTAAATGTATAAATGGGATGGGGGATGTTTTGTGTATTCTGAACTTACGAGTCCCTGTGCTAACCTGTATAGTTAATATATCTCTTATGCTCACGTCACTCTATACTTTGACAGCCGTGGCGGTCGAGGAGGTTATGGTGGTGGTGGTGGTGGTGGTGGGCGCAGGGATAACTACAGAGACAGTGGAGGTTCCGGCCCAGATAGACAGTTTCATGGTGGAAACCGTTCACGTCCTTATTGAGTTCCAGTCAAGCATTTTATGTACTAAAATTTGTGGTGGGAGGGTATTTTAATTAGTTCCATTTCAAGATATACTCTCTGTGACTTAAAAGAGGTAGGCTGTTAACTCACTTTCATTTGAGCAATATCCACCTTTTCTCCTTTCTTTCTGCTACTTGGGGTTGCGGAAGGTGTGGGGTTTTCTAGTTCAGAACCTTTTTTGATATGTTGAATGTTTTGATAGAGGCGATTGGATATTCTGCAAATTGCTGCTAAGGTAGGTGAAATATTCAGGTGAGTGTTACTACTGTGGAAAACCGATTTCTCTGGTAATTTAAGCTGAATGATGTTTGGTCTCTTTAAGTGATTTTGCTTGCATGTTGGAAATGCTAGCATCTCTGCACTGGAGCCCTTGTATAATGAATTTGTTTCCTATATGATGTTGCTGTTAATTACTTGAACTGTTCTCTTTTACTGTATCTGCTAGTTCGGTTTCTTTTCCATGGAAGAATATTGAGGACAAGTCTCTTGTACTTAACACATTTTTTCAGCAAGAATGGCGGAGTACAATGGTGAAGTACTTGCTAATTTGTTTGTAGGGAATAATGTTTGGATCAGAAAAAAGACATACGACCACACAGCTATACAAATAATGATGATGTGTTAGTTACAATTTGAGAAAACAAGACAGTAAATTGATTGTTTGGTCTGCACGATTGCAAGTTGGTTCTCAATTAATTCACAGGAAATAGTATTAGTGTCCCAATTCTTTCGTCGTTTTAAATAAAATTGCGAGTGGCATTAGTTTTTTTTCTTTTCTTGGAGCATACATTGGGTGTTGCTTGAATTTTTTATTTTGATACGTTTGCAGGTTTCTTAAATCCCATTTTAGCCATGCGTCTGTATTTATCATTTTCAAATTTGGTTCTTGCAAGTCAATACATTTTAGTGGATGGTACGACATTCTAGTTGTATGGCCTCGACTTATTCTATTCTTCATACTATTCAGTGAATCAGCATTTAGACAATTTTTAACCCTTAATAACCCTCAAGGTCTTGAGAACATTTTTGTTGTACTGAATAATGTTTCATAAGCTAAACGGTTATCAGAGATTGTTTTCCTTCAAAGGCACTGTTCTGCTACCCTTGTGTTAAAGACTTAGATGTGTTGATCTAAATAATATTTTTATTGGGGGGAGTTGGGGATTGGATGTGAGGTGTGAAGTCTTCTGATATCTCTGAAGTTACCATGCAAATAAGATTTTGGTGATTTTATCAACTCCTGAAGGAAGGCGGTAGACAATGTTGTGCAATTCGTGATAATACCCGACATGGTGTATCAGATGTTTAGTTGGTTTGTGGAGAATAGTGTGGATATATATCCGAGGTGGAAAGATTGTTTTTGATACATTTGTCGACTAAAAGTAGCAGTACAAAAAAAAAGAAAGCAATGCAAGTTAAAAAGGCAAAACAAATTGACTAAAAGGAATTCTAATCTATAACAAAATACTATATTAAATAGTAGTACAAATGGATTTAGGTAGACGTAGTATTCGAAAGCTTGCATGTGGCGATCGCACGTTGGCTGAAAACGGCTTTGCACCCAAACTCGTATTTTAAAAAGAAAACAAACGAACGTAAAACTTATTAATAGATAAAAAAAATCAAAATTCTGCACATGTAACGTGCGAGTTTTATAAAAGGTCAGCACAATTAATTTTACAATTCATAGATTTAGAATTTCAGTATCTTCATCTTGTATATGATGACATCTTCTAAGGCGAAAGGATATCTATTTTCCACACTGAAGTTCGATGGTGACATTGAGTTAGAAATTTGATGGAAAATCTTTCCTCACTTGTAATAAGAATATGTAAAATCAAATATACATTTATAATGATGAGTATTTAATCATTTGTATACCCACATAATTTTCTAGGGAGGGTGTGTAACCAGCCACCTTGGCTCTCCCCAATGTCCTAAACAAGTTGAAAATAACAAGATTGAAACGATAAAATAAAAAAGAGAGGGGGGAACAGAACCGTTGAAAATTAGGAGTGTGTTTAATAGGAAAGTAATCCAAAAAAGCAGGCTAATATTACGGATATATGTTCAATTATCCACATTTCTATCTAGCAAATTCAACTTACTTTAATTTTGTAACTTTCTAAACAAATAGTATTACTAATTGTTTCACCAATTTTTTTCTTGTTTAGTTTAATCAACAAAAATGGTAAAAAGAAAAGTTTCAGCTTGGGCTGGATTTGTACAAGGGAGTCATCGTGAAGAATTATTAATATGTCAATTTTCAGATATGACAAATTCAAAGGGATGTATTTGGTCTGGTGGTAACCCTTTTGCTTTTAGTTTACCACTTGTATTGGCCCAATTGATTTTCATTTTCTTTGTTACAAGAATTACTTTTGCCCTCATTCAACCTCTTAAACAAAGTATGGTCAGTGCACAACTTATTGTAAGCTTCTTTTTTTTTTTCCTCACAATTTTATTTTACTTTTCTTGTAAAATTCATGCTTACTTCACGATTTGAATTTTACGAGTTCAACAACTAAATATATCTAGAATGTTGGTTTCAGTTGAAGCTGTTGTTCACATGTGTTGCAAAATTTATACCATGATTATTGTTGATCTAGAACAGGCTGGCATTATCTTGGGGCGATCAGGCTTTGGTAGGTTCCCTGCGTATTCGGCCTTAATATTTCGACCAGAAGGCAGAATGGTACTACAGACAATTTCAGATGTTGGTTTCATGTTTCATGTGTTTGTTCTTGGAGTTCAAGTAGATCCAACCATGCTGAGAAGAGCAGGGCGAAACGCAGTTCTAATAGGTGTTTCCTCTTTTCTTATGCCTTTTGCACTTGGAGGATTAGCCTGTTATGTATTACCTCATCTGACTGCCATAGATGACGCGACAGCGCATTTCTTGCCTTTGTTATCTATAATTAACTCTGCTTCATTCTTTCCTGTGATCACTAGCCTTCTTAGTGACCTTAAGATTCTAAATTCAGAAATTGGTCGAATAGCTACATTAGCCTCCTTGGTTAATGACGGTTGTATATATGCTGCTTCCATAATTTTAACAACAATTGATGCATCATCAAATTATTCTAAGTGGAATGGAGTATTGGCCATTGCATGGATAGGCACATTCCTGATAGTAATCGTGTTTGCTGTAAGGCCATTGGTGAAACATATTGCTAGGACTATACCGGAAAGAGGGGCTATGAAGGAAAGCCATTTTCTAATGATAGCTGTGTTAGCTCTCCTCTGTGGTTTTGTGGCCCAGTCTATTGGACAGCCTCCTGCTGTGGGTACTTTTATTTTGGGAGTAGTGGTGCCAGAGGGACCGCCTTTGGGCTCATCGATGGTCTACAAGATCGATTCTCTTTGTACTGGATTGCTGCTTCCTGCTAAGTTTGCTATCAGTGGGTTGACATTGGACATATTCTCCCTAGGAAGAGGAAAGTCTCTTTTAGGCGTCGAAGCAGTGATCCTATTGGGTTATTTAGGTAAGTTTGCTGGTACTCTTGTTTCAGCTGTTCACTTCGCTGTTTCCTTCCAAGATGCAGTACCTCTTGCTCTCATCATGTGTTGTAAAGGAATTATCGAGGCATCCTTTTATATCGCCTTAAAGGATACTGGAGTACGCAACCTATCTCTTCTCTTTTCTATGGCTTTATATAAACTCTGTATTTTTTCTGCTATAGCGTAGTCCCACTGTTATACTGTCACTGCTATTCACTTATAGTAAACAAGTTATTTACATGTCTCGTATTTGGTTTATCTACAGGCAATAACGAGTGAAGCATATGCGCTTTTGTTAATTACAATGTTGGTCACAACAGGAATTGTGAGACCTTTAATTTGGTACCTCTATGATCCATCAAGAAGGTACTTAGGCTACAGAACAAATAGTATACAGCATTTGGATCCCACCAGTGAGCTTCGAGTACAAGTGTGTATTCACAACGAAGATAATGTCCCGAGCTTAGTCAATCTTCTTGATGTGTCCAATCCATCTAGAAGGAGACCGATTGCAGTGTTTGTTCTTAATCTAATGGAGCTCAAAGGCAGCGCAGCTGCTTTACTGGTGCCAACTCATAATAGAAAAGGCAAACCGAAACTCAAGTCTCTGCCTAGCAGAACTGAACATATATGTAATGCATTCAACATTCTCGCGCATAGAAATCAAGGTTCTATGATTGTTCAACACTTCACCTCCATTGTTCCTTATGCCACTATGCACGATGACATATGTACCATCGCGGTGGACAAAGGTGTCAATATAGTGATCATCCCATTCCACAAGCAGTGGGCTATTGATGGAACAGTAGGAGCTAATTTCCCTGCAATTAGGATGGTGAACCAACAGGTACTCCATAAAGCACCTTGCTCAGTTGGGATCCTAGTTGATCGGGGGCAATTAGCCGATAACACACAAATCTTGTTTGGCCATTCTCTTTTCCGCATCACAATGCTTTACCTAGGTGGTCCTGATGATGATGAAGCGCTCGCCTATTGCTGCAGGATGCTAGGGCATCCCCACATCAGCATGAGTCTTGTATGGCTCAAACATTCGAGTGACAATATCGAGAATAGTATGGAGTCACATATGATACAATGGTTCAAGGCTAATAATGTGGATGCAGGGAGAGTGAGTTACAAAGATGAAGTGGTGAATGATGCAGTGGGGACAACTCAGGTTCTTCGTTCACTCGAGGACAGTTGTGATCTTTGTATAGTTGGTAGAGACCACAAACAGTCCGAGTTAACACTAGGGATTAATGATTGGATCGAGTGTCCAGAATTAGGATTTATCGGAGACATGTTAGCTACTTCGGACTATAGTTTTTCATTGCTCGTTGTGCAACAAACACCACCAGGGAGCGAGTTTATAAACATCCAGCCACTGCAGCCTGTTGCTAGCAATTATTATCCTGGTTCAAATAAATATAGTCAACATTCTGCTTCAGGTAAATATAGTCAGCATTCTGCTTCAGGTAAATATAGTCAGCATTCTGGTTATGGCCCTTTTGGGTAGCAACTCAAGTTGTTTTACTCTTTGATCAATGCCAAGAATGTAGAAAATAGGTTAAAGGTTACTGAATTGTAAATTTTGTCAAAATTGTATGCAGAAATTAGCAAGCACATAGTTCAGTTTTACTTTTATGTATAATGGAAGTAGTCACTATTAAACTTGTTGCAAAAGATTACTACTTACCTTATGTTATCTGATAGTGTGTGTGATAACTAGAAATTCACCATTCTAAAGAGTCTCGAGACATTTTAAGCAGAGTTTTGGTTATATCTATCTTACGCACCGTTTTGTTCTCAAGGCTTGAATTCAAGACTTGTGATTATGTATCGAGGAATCCCAATCATCTCATAATACCTGATAAAAGAAATGCTGAAAATGTGAGCAGTTGTACGATTAACAGATGTAATATTTTCCCTAATTACTTTGGATAGTTAGTTGACAGGCTGCCTAACTCCATATAATGAAAGTGAAGTTGCACATTTTAATAATTGGGATTAGCTGAATCTAATAAAGCTTGTTAACCACTTCCTTTATCGTACTTAACCTTAGTGTGAAGTTGGTTGGGTTAGCAATGGTACAATTACTTGACAAAATTTCACTTTTTTAGCTTAATTATGACAATTAAGTATTTATTTAGTTGCACACATGTCATGCTATAGGTCCAAGTTATAGCATATAGCAATTAATAATTTGATTATACTAGCAATTTATAATTTTTAAGTTAAAATACATGTCTCGTCTTTATTTGTTAGGTAAGTATCACTTTTAATCAACCAAAACCAACCCAAAAATTCAACCTTAGTTTACTTTGTTTTACTTCAATCACTTTGAAATTAATAAACTGCAGTTTTAAATTAATGATTTATATCTATTAAATATTTTTAAAAATAAATATAAAATTTGAATTAAAACTATTAATTTTGTTGAACTCGTAGTCTTGTACCATCAACTTTTACATCCACCAGCTTGGACAATGCATTTCAAGTACTTGTATGAATTTGAATGCCCAATACTTTCTACGAGAATAACATATTCTATGTAATTTTAAAAACGAGATCTAAATAGCACATTTGGGGCCATCTGCTCGCATGTAATTGGTTTACCTTCTTCAACGTTTGGCCAACAAATTAAACAGTCCATTCATACTTAAATTAGATGTTTCCATTGTCTTTATCATGCTAATTAATGAAATAATTCAACTAGATATATATAAAAAAGATTAATCTAGTCTTAAATAAAGTTCGTCGGTTAATTTCTAATGAGTTTAACTTCTATATTATAATTGTTATGCTATCAAATAACTTATACATAACTACATAAAAATTATAATCGTCCGTTAAAAGTGATATTAATACTTTTTCAGGACTTAAAACTTGTTAAAATACACAAAATACACCAATTCTATTTTAATTTCATCGACCATTTTCTTCTTATTAAATCTTAGGTTCAACCATGTTGACATTTAAATAACAGCGAGATTAGAAATTAAAGTTATTAAATCTTAGTTTCAACCATGTTGACATATTAAATAACAGCAAGATTAGAAATTAAAGGAGATATTGTGAGAAAATTTTGACAATTCAAAAGAAAAAAAGGGAAGGGGAAACCGTTATTAACTGAATAGTCAAAAATTACTTACTGATTTCAAACACCATAGTCTTATATTTTAATTAGACTAAGAATTAAATTGCAAGTGGTTGCACCAAATCCACCATATAGTTGGACTAATTTGCCTAAAATTTTCCTAAATCTTTTTTTTTTTTTTTACTTTTAACTGATCTTTTATTTAAAGAATAAACAAAATTTATGATTCCCTCCTTGTAATTAAGATTATAAATAGACAACTTCATTAAGTCTTCTAATAAAGCATTACAACTTAAAAGCTTTTTACTAAAGCAAATACACAAAAACATAGAAATGAAGACTTATATAAGTTATTTCATTGTGGTTATATTATCACTACTATCTTCTTTTGCTAATGCAGAATCTCACAAACATGATTTTACTGTGAGTATACATTCACCTTTTTAAATATTATTTAGTAAATTATCCAATACTATCATGAACTAATTTTTTTATTGGGACAGGTTCAAGAAACTAGTATAACTAGGCTATGCAGAACCAAAAAAATAATTACAGTAAATGGACAATTTCCAGGGCCAACTTTGACAGTTCGAAACGGAGATACAGTGGTTGTTACTGTTGTTAATAGAGCACGTTACAATGTTACTATCCATTGGTAAATTACCTTATAAGTGACAAATATTGTTTTTTGCATGTCAGTGTATAGAACTTAAACTGTTTGTAAATTTTCATGCAGGCATGGAATTCGTCAAATGCGAACACCATGGGCTGATGGACCTGAGTATGTAACACAATGCCCAATTAGACCAGGAGGATCTTACACATATAGATTTACTATTGAAAATCAAGAGGGTACATTGTGGTGGCATGCTCACAGCAAATGGCTTAGAGCTACTGTTTATGGAGCATTAGTTATTTTACCTAAACAGGGCTCTAATTTTCCATTTTCACTGCCCCAGAAAGATTTTCCTGTTATTCTTGGTATGCTTCTTTCTCTTTCTCTTTCCGATTTAACTTATATACACTGACACTGAAAACACACTTTTTGCACTATTTTTATTACACTCCGAAATCGATATGACTATATGTTTTCATTTTGTATAGGAGAATGGTGGAACAGAGATATTATTGCAGTACAAAGGCAAGCACAATTTACTGGAGCAGCTCCTAATATTTCTGATGCATATACTATTAATGGTCAACCTGGTGACCTATACAGATGCTCTACACAAGGTCCTTACTACATAAAACAAAATGAAACATAAACGATTTAACTTATATACACTGACAATGTAAATAATCTGTGAAACGACTAATATAGGATTTTAATCCAGGTACTGTGAAATACTCTGTGAATCCGGGAGAATCAGTTCTCCTGAGGGTGATCAACGCTGCACTCAATCAACAACTTTTCTTCTCAGTTGCAAACCACATGCTCACTGTTGTGGGTATTGATGCTGCTTACAACAAGCCTATTACAACTAATGTCATTATGGTTGGACCTGGACAAACAACTAATGTAATTCTCACTGCGAATCAGTCCCCTGGCCGATACTATATGGCCGCTCGTGCCTATGCCACAGTCAGAAATGGGCAATTTGATAACACAACTACCACTGCCATACTTGAGTACACAAATGTCAACTCGAGGGTGAATTCAAGGCCTTTATTGCCTCAACTTCCAGCCTTCAATGATACAGCCACAGCCACTGCTTTCGCTAACAGATTGAGGGGAACTCCTAACAGTAATAAAGTTCCAAATAAGATTGATGAGAACTTGTTTTTCACTGTTGGACTAGGCTTAGTGAACTGTACCCGTGGACCTAGATGTCAAGGGCCTAATAATACGCGATTTGCTGCTAGTATTAACAACATTTCATTTGTTTTACCTCGTAGAACTTCATTACTGCAGGCCTATTACCAAAAAACTCCAGGGATTTACACATTGGACTTTCCACGTGTTCCACCGGTGCAATTTGATTACACGGGTAATGTTTCACGAGGACTTTGGCAACCAACATTTGGAACAAAGTTGTACAAGCTCAAATTTGGTTCTAATGTACAAATTGTGTTGCAAGATACTGCTATTTTCTCAACAGAGGATCACCCTATACATCTTCACGGATACCATTTTTGGGTCGTTGGACAAGGTTTTGGTAACTTTAATGCTCAAACTGATACTGCCAAGTTTAACTTGAATGATCCACCTGTCAGGAACACAATCGATGTTCCAGTTGGTGGATGGGCAGTCATCCGTTTCGTGGCTGATAATCCAGGTAAAGAACCTGATTTCATCATTACAAATGTTCAAGTTTTCAAATTTTGCAACTGTTTTGAGAATTTGATTGATTTGTTGCAGGGGTTTGGTTTTTACATTGCCACATTGATTCTCATTTGTCTTGGGGCCTAGATATGGCATTCATCGTTGAAAATGGAATAGGAGAGAAACAGACAATGGAACCACCTCCACCAGATCTACCACAATGCTAAAAATATATAGTCAATGTTAGATTCAGAAGAATCATATGTTATGCAATTATAGCAAATTGTCCTAATTATGTTTTTGTCCTAAAATTAAGCAGTTATTAGCGTGTGTATTTGATATTTCCCCTAAGTGTGAGCCATCAGGATTTAGTCTTGGCTTTATTGAGTTTGAAATTCATTAGTCTATGATATATGTTCAAGTACCTATCAAGAAAGAGTCATTTTGACTATTCATCTTGTAAGTTCTAACTATGATAATTTACATACTTCTCAACAAAAAGAAGGTGAATATGCATGAAACTTTTAAAAATACAAATAAACGAATCAGTAAAAATTCTTACAATTACAATTGATAATGAAAATTTTACAAATGATGTAGACTAACCTAATGTAGAATGAAAGGTGAACCCAAATTTAGATTAAAGGAGGACATATAAATAATGTTGTGTTAATGTCTTTGATAGACTCTTCATTACCTCACTTATCTTACAAATTAAAATTGAATGAAGGTTTACTTTTCAGTACCCACGTTTAAGATCTTGCATTAAGTCGAGGTACATGAGCACAGAGGCGGAATCAAGATTTTCAATAAGGTGGTTCAAAATCTGTAGAAATAGATAGTCGAAGGGGGTTTGACATCTACTATATATCACTACAACATTTTTGGCCTATAGCAACCCTAGTAAAGTGTAGCCTAAACAAGCAAAAAGTGTAGCCATTGATAAAAGGCCACACTTTTGTACTTTTAGCAACACTTTTCCAGGGGTGGCTGAAAGAGCCGTTACCTTAGAGTTTAGGCAACACTTTTCAGCTACGCTTAAAAGCGTAGCCTAAAAGGCAAAATGACCACGATTTCGTAGCTACGCCTAAAAGTGTTGCCTTATCAGCTACGGTTAAAAGCGTAGCCTAAAATGCAAAAAGACTACGCTTAAAAGTGTTGCCTTATCAGCTACGCTTAAAAGTGTGACCTTTTCTTCTATATTGCCCACGATTTTAATATTATATTTGCTATAAAATATTTATATGCCCCAATTTCTAATTAAAATCACCAATATTAATGTTCTGAAATAAATAATCTCAAACATCAAATTAACTAATAAGTAATCCAAATATATAAATTCGCAATAAACTTGAAAAGATAGTATGTCTTGTGTATATAAACATACGTATAAAACAATATTCTAATTATATGTGTACACATGAATAGTCAAAGGTAATCTTACAATAGTTTAATATAATGTATTCATACTTTTACAATAGTTCTAAAACTTCAAGGAGATCAAATTGACTTGTGGAGATCCTTGAAATTTGATCACCACCACTTCCCTACACAATTAAAATGAAATTAACCGTTAAAACAAACCAACAAATCAGAGGTTGAATCACAGGCAATAAGATTCAATCTTAAAGTGTAGCAAAAAACAATGTTACACAAAATTTAGTTAATTCATACTCGGAACTGCCACTTTAGTGGAACGATGCAATGTGTTAAATCAGATCCACCACTTGTGTGCTGCAATCACAGCTAGTAAAAACGTTAGCAGCTGACCTCAACAATCAAGTTGTTCTATTGCCTTGCTTGCTTGATAATCAGGTCCACCACTTTCAATTGCCTTGCTTGCTTGATAAGCTTTTCTAGCTTGTTTCTACCTAGTGAATGTCCTGTTAGGACCATTGGAACATTTAAAGCGCCTGAAAAGAGAGCAGCACTATCCCCTGCATCTGCATAATGACCATGGATTACATATGGCCAAACAGGTTGGCCTCCACCTATTTGTTCTCCCAAAGCCTTTGACATATTAATGATGTGTGCAAGAGCTCCATCTACAAATTCCTGAATATAAGGCCACAACAATTCTTTCCGGAGGTACTTATCACAAGGACCAAAAGGTATCCTTATGATATATGCTCCACTGCTTTCTCCTAGATCAGTGTCATCACCATCTTCAGGACCAGTGTTTAACATCTCTGTGGGCTCACCATAGCTCCAATCCACTTCAGTTGACGCGATTTGGCGAGTGAACAGATCAACTCTATATACACCAGGCATCTTAGCAAGTGCTTTAGCAAGCTCCACAACATACTTAATCTGAAATTGGATACACTCCAGTAATGATCTTAGTGCAAATAAGGCAATTTGGAAATAAGCTATTACCATATCATGAAGGTCATGTTGTTTACCTGACCACCTGTATTAGAATCACGACCAAGCTCCATATTTTCACCTCGGACCAATCCATGCAAACTAGTCAAGAAGATAGGTAATTTAAAATTTATGCCCCCTTTAGTTACTAGCTTAAGCAAACATTTATAGGCCTAAAGGAAGTTCAGATTGAAAGTGCCATTGCTTAAAATATATATATATATAACCTGAACTAGGACTAGTCAGTATAAACTTTAAAATAACAACATTCCATTACGATATGATGATTCAAATCTGGAAACAAACACTTGAAATCTACTCAAGTTTGCATTACCTAACTAGGATGATATAAAGCTTCTTTTCTTTGTTACTGTCTGACCACACTTCCAAATTGGAAAAGTTCCTCTGAAACCTTTTCCTCGGGCTGTCAAGTGTTGGTGTCTCCCCTAAAACATCACCCTTTTCCCCTTTAGATAAGTCTTCTGACATATCCTCTGTAACATCTTTGCGTCCTAGTTCTCGTTCCAATCTTCTGTTTGCAGACCTCTGGAGGTCTTCCCATTCCAACTATGAAAAGAGTGGAATGTATCAGAAAAACAATTCCAACATATGACATATAGTTACTTAAATTGCAAGAGACTAAAAGACAGCATTTAATCCAACAATGCCTAACTTTCAGCAACTAGCAATGAAGGCTTGGATTTAACACAACCTAAAACTAGACACAATCAAATATTCACACATGCATGTATCTCCCGTGATGGAATCCGGATTTTCACCAAGAGTATATAGTAAAGAAAAAATTGTCCTTGTTTATACAGTGTGCTTTCCGGACGAAGGTGGTTTGGATGTATCTCTACACGTCAAAAAGATCTGGCGCACTTCCTTTTTCCTTATATTTGAAAATTTTACCAAGTTTCGCCTATTTTAATTACACTACTAATTGAATGGTTATTACTATAACTACAAATGTACTAAAATAACAATTTTATAATCTACATTTTGCAGATACATACACAAACATGTAGGAAAATATTTCATGAACCCCAGAAAATCACATTTTCCTTCCATAAGAACACAAAAAGTACAGTTACAAATCAAACCAAAAAATCAGATTGCAAAAGTTTGTATTAGTTAACTTTAAGAAAACACTAATAATTCACTATAAGAAGAGCTAAGCTGTCAACACCTATAATTCACTTTATAGATTTGTACCATTTGAGAAGAGCAAAGATGACAATTAAACAACACCAATACTTATTTTCTCAGAGTTTGTGGCTTCAACATTTCAAAAGAACAAAACTGATAATTATACAACACCAATACTTACTCTCTGGATTTACGTATTTTCCCAGATTTCTGCCTTTAGCATTTCAAAACACCATGGTGTATAAAACGATGGTAATCCAAAGCTTAGATGAAACAACAAGAATTGTTCACTATATGACTAAATGGATGAAAAAACAGAGAGTCACGAAACACATAGAAAAATTAACATAACAGATCAACAATGACCCAAAAACATATAGGACAGACCAACCAGGACCCAAAAACAGCTAACCATGGAGGAATCTTCAGCTCAACACTTCAGTTCCTCAGCTTCCACCCGCCATTTCTTTAGCTTTAACTCTTCATCTTCAGCTCAGTTTGCCTTTATTCAGTTCTTCCCTTCAGCTCAGTTCTTTAGCTCAGTTCTTCATCTAAAGTTCAGTTCATCTATATCAATTCTCAGCTTAATCTCTATCTCAGTTCATCGATATCAATTCTTCACCTTCATTTCTTCATCTAAAATTCGTCAATAACGTTTGGAGAAACAGTAACGTAGATATTGTTTGGAGAAATCTGGAGAAAGAGAAAAGTAAAAAGCTTTTTTTTTTTGGAGAAAGAAGTAAAGTTGGAGAAAGAGAAAAAATAATGTTTTATTAATTATTAATTTTGGCCAATAAAAATGAGAGGGAAAGTTGAAAATATTGGAGGGAATATAAAGTTTTAGTGAAAATTTTAAGGCCACACTTGTAATGTGTAGTTATTGTAATTATAAAAAGTAGGACACTTTAAAAGTGTTGCAATATATATAAATAATTATTGCCATTTATTTCATACTATAACAACGCTTATAAAGTGTAGTCTATAGTATTAAAGACTACGCTTTAGAAGTGTTGCCAATATTATTGTTGTCAAAAGTTAAAAACTTTGGCCACACTATAAAAGTGTAGCCAAAAATATTTTAGACAACACTTTATAAGCGTTGTCAAGATTTAGTATGGCCGTAGGCCTAAAATGCTATAGTGTATATACCTATAAACTTATTTTAATCATGTATAAATAATATAAATTCATACAAGATAGATCCGCCCCTGCATGAGCATATGATTGCATTAATATCTTGGTTGATGCATGAGTTTAAATATAACTGTTACTTAATATTTAATTAATTAAATAGGTATTATTATTTTATTTATTTTAGGGATAAGATAAGGGCAAAATGGTAATTCAAACTTTGAGTTAAGGAGCTTCATTCTTATAATAATATAGGGATAATGCACAAGTACCCCTCAACCTATGCCCGAAATCTCAGAGACAGACTTATACTATACTAAGGTTCTATTACTCCCCTGAACTTATTTTATTAAGAATATTCTACCCCTTATCGGCCTACGTGGCACTATCTGGTGGGCCCAATACTGATTGACTTTTTCTTTCAATCTAGTGTCACGTAGGCCCAAAAGGGGTAGAGAATTACTTATAAAATAAGTTTTGGGGTAATAGGACCTTAGTATAGTATAAGTGTGTCTCTAGGATTTCAGGCATAGGTTGAAAGGATACTTGTGCATTTTCCCAATAATATATGATGATTTGTTGTATCATTAAGGTTTCTTGTTAAGAAATTACTTATTTGTCAGTGATAATAAAATAGTGTATATTTATTTTTGTGGTATCATTAAGATTTATTGTTCATACATTACTTATTAATTATTAAGTCTTTGATCATTATTTGTATCATATATTTTTTTTTATTGTCATTTTTTAAGTATAAATTTTATGAATTATTCTTATGTTGTTCATTTTATTTGTAGAATTAATTTGGCGTGAATATGAAGAAATTTAGAACAAAAATAAATTCAAAATAATAAATCATATAAAAAAATCAAACGGACAACTTAATAAATTAAATTGAATATTATATTAATTATGCGGGAGGCTATGCGGTGTAAATTTTCTGTTCCGACTGTGTATATTTAAAATTATGATGAAATGAGGTAAGTGAGTGGAATATTCAAACTTTTTATGCTATTTAGTGTACTTTCCTTCAATTATCATCTTATTCAACAAGTCAAGGGGTCACGTTTCCCAAATTCAAAATCTTAAAAAGGGGAAATGAGCTTTTATTCTTTTATTTTAAAATAAAAAAATAAACAAAGTTTAATTTGTTATAAAATAAGTAGCTAATTAATTTATAACAATAAACTAAAATAAGGACATGAACAAACTAAGAGATAGATAATAAAATATATGCCAAACTATTTTCTTCTTATTTTTGTGAAGAATACAATGGCTATTTATAGCCAATAGAAGAAAATAAATTAAACACTTGACCATTGACAAACAATTCATTTGACCAAATGGACATACATATCATCATATTAATAAAGTAAATGATGACTCTTTAAATGATGACCACATGTCATCTATTTGGTTTACAACACAACTTACAAAAATAATTTTATTTATAGGGTTATCAAAGTACAATATCTATTAAGTATCATATTTATAAAAAATGACTACAGTTTAATTCTTTCTCTAGCTATGATATTGTATATGTTTTTAATTTTTATATTTATACATTGATACAACTTTAATTACAATAAACTAAATAAGGAAACTGTATTAATTGTACAAATTCAAATTAGTATCTTTATTTAAAACATTTAAAAAATAAATATATTAAGGATACAAGTATTTGTAAAAAATTAATGTATTAATATATTAAATAAGATACAATATAACAATATAGCATATGAACACGATAATTTTAAAAATAAATACATCATTGTTAAACAAAAAATGAATACACTAATATAGTATACATATGAATAGATTGTTGTTAAACAAAAGATGAATATATTTGACAATACAAAAAAAAAAAAAATAATAATAGGATGTGTAGGTAGCAAAGTGTGCAAGTATTCAGTTGTATAAAAAAATGAAAAAAACAAACAAAGATCAATCTCTTTTTTGTCTAGTTTTCTTATAATACTTAATGCTTGGTGTTGATTCTTAAAAAATAGTATTAATGTATCCAATTATACTTGTATTGCCTAATAAACCTTTCAAATTCGATTGATTACTTATGGATCCAAATATACTTGTATTCAGAATTCATCATTTCAACTTGTGTTAATATTAGAATACAAGTATCTATGTATATGACTATTCTACTATATACAAATTTGACAATCACACAAACCTCAATATATTTTTGTTTGTGTTCTTTTTGAACTACTTTTTTTAAATGACTATAGTCATTGTAATGTAGAAACAAGTCAATCGAAAGCTATAAAAATAGATGCAACATATATGTATATAAATATGATCATTATAAGAACGAGGAAAAAATCAATGAAGTGATATCTGATGAATTCAAATTACAAAAATTGCTTCTAAAATCATCAAAAAGAACTTAAATTGAAAGAAGTTTGGGAGAAAAAAACAGAATTTTCGTAATATAGGAAGAATGATGAAAGAGTAGTGGGGGTAAACATGGGAAACAAATAACATAAAACATGGCTAGACATAATAAATTGGGTGTGTAATAATAACTTTTCTATATAATATTAATGACTTTTCGAAATATTTATAATAACTTTGCTATTTATTGTGTAATTATATCTATATAACATAAAAAAAAAATGAATTGTGGCTATTTATTTTAAATGTATATTAATGTTTGCCATATTTTGTAGTTTTTCCTAAAATATATCCTTATTAGCTTACCAAAATTTTGCAAAATATATTAACCATATTGAAATATATATTTATTTGACCAGAAACTTGATTTCCTATATGCAAGAAATCTAATTTTTATTGAAGAATTTTTTGTATAAATAATCACCTTATTTCATTTTTTCATAAGCACCACACTTTCTTGAGCGATTCATCATTAAATTTATTTATTTTTAAATTTATTTTTCCTCAAAATTTGAGTCATGGCAGAAAAAAACACTTTAGGCCGTCAAAAGATTTCAATGGTCAAAATAGAAAATAAAAATGCTCGATACACAACATTTTCAAAGCGCCGATCAACATTATATAAAAAAGCTAGTGAATTTGTTAGGAAATACGATGTTGATTTGGGGATAACGTTATTTTCTCCGACTGATAAACCCTACTCTTTTTTTCACCCTACATGTGATATTGTTGTTAATCGTCTTTTAAGTCCAAATACACAGCCAAGTGAAAGTAACTGTATTGCAATTGCAAGTTCTCGAAACAGCGTGAAGAAACTACAAGTTAAGCTTGACGAGCTTGATATTAAAGAAAGGAGTCTATCTAATCCGACATCTGACACTAGGAAACTGACATGGAAAAAAATGTGGGGATCTATTATGAAATTCAACGAAGAGGAGGTGAATGAACTCGAGCTTTGGTTGAACGCCGTTAATTTTGATTTGAACAATTGTTTATCGCAACTGGAAAACAATGTTTCTTCCTCTACACAAGCACCTCCAGAAAATGATGATTAAACATATATTGATTCCTAATATATTAAACTTCATGCATTGTAATAATTAGATTCAAAGTCATACATTTCAAATGTTTTTTTTCTCTCTCTAAATTAGTGATGGATGTTACTTGAATTCGTTAGTGAGCTTCGTTTGTTTGGTGTTTGATTCGTTTGTTAAAATAGCCATGTACTATTTGTGAATCCGCCTCTTTGTTACTTGTGGTCTGGATGACTAGGTTTAGTCGAGTTTGCGGCAGTGTATTTTGTTTCTAGTTATAACAAATTGATTAGTGATTTGTTGGACTTACTTTTTTTATTAGAGAATTTTTCTTTTGTAACAACTATTAATATTTTCAGTTTCTATTATAAAATTTAGGAAAAATTACCTAATAAGATGTGTGATTGAATCAAAGTAATTTGTACTTCATTCAACCATCTACACATCATTTTTACCCTAACTTTTCTTTTTATTATTCCCTACCATATTCAAAAATTACAAAAATCCTTCTTTTTAACAATTTCTCTCACTTTTTCTGATACATCACTATCTCCACAAACCCCTCCCCCCGATTTTTTTCTTTTTTTTTTATGATTAAAATCATTACATGGTATTATCAATTATCTTCGTCCCTCTTTCCGACTTATCGATTGGAAGTTATTGATAAGACTTCTTCATCTTTTGTTTTATCCATATTTTTTCAACTCCGACACAAATCCTCTCAAATCTCTCCCAAAACCTCTCCCTCTCCTCCTCAACCTTCGTTTCCACCCTCACCCATCTATCACTATCCGATCCATCTATATGTAATGATGACATTAAACCCGATACAAACTCAATAAATTTCACTTTCAACATCTGGAAATCCAGCTCAGATCTCTTAATCGGATTCTTCGTCGAATCTCATAACTACGACTTAACCCATAAATCCTGGATCTACACATGGAAATTCAAAAATACTCAATCATATTAACGAAATTCATGATCCTAAACATAGAAGAATTTCTTCATCATTTTTTTTTTGGTTTCAGCACATCAAATTAATGATGTTTTTCCATTTTTTTGAGTTTGAAATTCATTAATCTATGATATATGTCTAAGAATATTTTTGAAGTGTTAACGACTAACTAAACCTTAAAGCTAGAACATGACATCTACCTAATCCTAGAGGTTTTCCAAGACAGATAATCCAACTATATAGCTACCACCTTCTGATTTAATGGTAAAAAGCAAAACATAATTACCCCGATTTATCGAGTTTCTTACCTAATTTATCAGTTATATGAGTTTTCCACTTGAACTATCATAAATTATTTATTGAAACAGACCTGAATTATCCAATTGTCCCTTTTTGAGATTCAAATATAGTATGTAACCAACTTTTAAGGTTGCTAAAATGAACATATAGTTATCTTTTAGTAAACCTTATAGAGTGAGGAAGTTATATTTATATAAATTAAACTCTATCAAATCACTCGATTAGGTACTACCATCTTCACATATTAAAATATAATAAGATTTAACCTAGAAAAAGAAGATGAAAAATTAATTAAGAGATACTGAAGTAACATATAATAGAAAAAAGAAACAGAGAAAACCGTTTAAATAACTAAATATACTGATTTACGAGAGACACAACAAAGTTACATTATAATTGCAATTAGTTGTACCAAATCCACCATTTAGTTGGACTAAGTTGCCTAAAACTTTCCAAAATCCCTGTTTGACTTTAAACTAATCTACCTCCTAATCCTTGTAATTAACATTATAAATAGACAACTCCTCTAATCATTGCCTTAACACTTCATTAATTCCTCTAATCATAACATACAACTTTCAAGCTTTGTGAGAAATGGATAATACTTGTATAAGTTGTCTCATTGTGGTTATACTATCACTGCTCTCTACCTTTGCTAATGCAGAATTTCATTACCATGAATTTATTGTAAGTATACATTCACCTTTTCTTCTTATAATTAAGAAAAAAATTTCCAACATTGTCCTGAAACACTTTTTTTTTTTTTTTTTTTTTTTTAACAGGTTCAAGAAACTAGTGTAACTAGGCTATGCAGAACCAAGAATATAATTACAGTAAATGGACAATTCCCAGGGCCAACCTTGACCGTTCGAAATGGAGATACATTGTTTGTTACTGTTGTTAATAAAGCTCGTTACAACGTTACCATTCATTGGTAATTAAGTAGTGAAAAATATATTTTTATATATTATCAGTGCATAAAACTTAGAGTGTTCTGAATTTCTGTGCAGGCATGGGATTCGTCAAATGCGAACACCATGGGCTGATGGGCCTGAGTATGTTACACAATGCCCAATTAGACCAGGAGGATTTTACACATACAGATTTACTATTGAAAATCAAGAGGGTACATTGTGGTGGCATGCTCACAGCAAATGGCTTAGAGCTACTGTTTATGGAGCATTAGTTATTTTACCTAAACAAGGCTCTAATTTTCCATTTTCACTGCCCCAGAAAGATTTTCCTGTTATTCTTGGTAGTGCTTCTTTCTCTTTCTCTTTTTATTTTGACTTATATACACTGACAGTGAAACAATACTTTTTGGACTATTTTTATTACACTCCGAATTCGATATGATTATATGTTTTTCATTTTGTATAGGGGAATGGTGGAACAGAGACATTATTGCAGTACAAAGACAAGCACAATTTACTGGAGCAGCTCCTAATAATTCTGATGCATATACTATTAATGGTCAACCTGGTGACTTATACAGATGCTCTACACAAGGTCCTTACTACATAAAACATAAACGATTTAACTCATATATACTGACAAAGTAAATAATCCGTGAAATGACTAATTCAGAATTGAAATGCAGGTACTGTGAAATACTCTGTGAATCCGGGAGAATCAGTTCTCCTGAGGGTGATCAACGCTGCACTCAATCAACAACTTTTCTTCTCAGTTGCAAACCACATGCTCACTGTTGTGGGTATTGATGCTGCTTACAACAAGCCTTTTACAACTAATGTCATTATGGTTGGACCTGGACAAACAACTAATGTAATTCTCACTGCGAATCAGTCCCCTGGCCGATACTATATGGCAGCTCGTGCCTATGCCACAGTTAGAAATGGGCAATTTGATAACACAACTACCACTGCCATACTTGAGTACACAAATGTTAACTCGGGGGCGAATTCAAGGCCTTTATTGCCTCAACTTCCAGCCTTCAATGATACAGCCACAGCCACTGCTTTCGCTAACAGATTGAGGGGAATTCCTAACAGTAATAGAGTTCCCAATCAGATTGATGAGAACTTGTTTTTCACTGTTGGACTAGGCTTAGTGAATTGCACTCCTGGCCCTAGATGTCAAGGGCCTAATAATACGCGATTTGCTGCTAGCATGAACAACATTTCATTTGTTATTCCTAGAAGAACTTCATTGCTCCAGGCCTATTACCAAAACATTCCAGGGATTTATACATTGGACTTCCCACCTGTTCCACCGGTGCAATTTGATTACACGGGTAACGTTTCACAGGGACTTTGGCAACCAAGATTCGGAACAAAGTTGTATAAGCTCAAGTTTGGTTCTAATGTACAAATTGTGTTGCAAGATACTGCTATTTTTTCAACAGAGGATCACCCCATACATCTCCACGGATATCATTTTTGGGTCGTCGGACAAGGTTTTGGTAACTTCAATCCTCAAACTGACTCAGCTAACTTTAACTTGATTGATCCGCCTTTCAGGAACACAGTCGATGTTCCAGTTGGTGGATGGGCAGTCATCCGTTTCGTGGCTGATAATCCAGGTAAAGAACCTGATTTCATCATTAAAAAGGTTCAAGTTTTCAAATTATGTACCTGTTTTGAGAATTTGATTGATTTGTTTGCAGGGGTTTGGTTGTTACATTGCCACATTGATTCTCATTTGTCTTGGGGCCTAGCTATGGCATTCATCGTTGAAAATGGAATAGGAGAGAAACAGACAATGGAACCACCTCCACCAGATCTACCACAATGCTAAAAATATATAGTCAATGTTAGATTCAGAAGAATCAAATGTTATGCAATTATAGCAAATTGTCCTAATTATGTTTTTGTCCTAAAATTAAGCAGTTATTAGTGTGTGTAATTGATATATGTTCAAGTACCTATCAAGAAAGAGTCATTTTGACTTCATATATTATTTAGTAATCACAATCTTGGTTTATCGAGTTTCTTACTTGAACTATGAATTTTCCACTTGAACTATCAGAAACTATTTATCAAAACACACTCTTTTCCTACCTGGAATATCATCATATCGTTTAGATAGGAAACTCAAACACATGATAGTTTAGGTATGAAACTTGAAAACTGACATACTTTGCGTGTGCTTTTGACCCTTCACTCTATTTTCCCTAAGATTAGTCACTTTTAGCTGTTTCTTGAGGCATGCTCAAGCAGGAATTTGATCTTACATGAATACTAACTAACGGAACTTTACACAAACCGCAACAATACAATTAAATAACTTATTCAACTAGCTGTATTTTTTGAAAACTAAGCAGACACACTTCTGTGAAATACTATCTTCGTCTCAATTTATGTGACAGAGTTAAATTTAAATTTGAATGTCCCACATCTAGCAACAATTTCAAAACCTGAATGTAAAGAAAATCATTTTGAAAGTTTCGAACAATGCACAATCTAGATTGAATTGTTAATGCAATGCCGACTTTACTTTGGTCAAAACAAATCTTTTGAAATAAATTAATGGGAAAACTTAGCAAATATCTCACAAATATAAATCAATTACAAATATATACCTAGGGGTGGCAAATGGTTGGATTGGATCGGATTTGGATGAGTTAAATATGGTTTTAGAAAAATGGTTTGGATTACAATCCATCCAAATATAATATGAGCAAATATGGATTTGGTCAAATATGGTTTGGACAAAGTGGTTCTAACCCATTTAAACAAATTTATTCTTCAAAAAAATAATTTACCCCTCCCTACAGCCCCCCCACCCCGCCGACCTTCCATCAACCTACCCTAAAAAAAAATTATTTTCGAAAAACAAAAAAAATCTGTTTTTTTTTAAAATAATAAAAAATTACCCACTCCTGCTCCCCCCCCCCCCCCCCCCCCCGATGCCGACCTTCCATCAACCTACCCTTAAAAATTTGTTGTTTTCGAAAGAATAAAAAAATTTCAAAAACAAAAAGAATTTTTTTAAAAAAAAATTTTTTTACCTCCTCTCCCGGATACCCCCCCCCCCGGACCCTGACTTTCCACCAACCTACCTCTACAAAATTTTTGTTTTCGAAAAACAAAACAAATCTGTTTTTTCAAAAAAAAAAAATTACCCTCTCTCCCGCCTCCCCCTCCTTCCACCAACCTACCCCTAAAAAAAAATTGTTTTCGAAAAACAAAAAAATCTAATTTAAAAATAAAAAAAAAGATTACCCCTCTCCCGGCCTTCCACTAACCTTCCCTAAAAAAATTTTGTTTTCGAAAAACAAAAAATAAATAAATTTACCCTCCCCCCCCCCCCCCCCACTCCCCAACCCCTCACCTTCCACCAACCGACTCCTAATTTGTTTTGTTTTTCAAAAATAAAAAATAAATCTGTTTCATTTCTCACTTACATGGGCTTAATATGGATTCTCATATTAACCCATTTTGTCCATATTTGTATGAGCTTAAATAGGTTGAAGACCATATTAACCCATTTAAGAAAATATGAGTGATCTATTTAATTTAATATGGACAAAATGATTTCATTTCACTAATATTGACTGAAATTGCCACCTCTATATATACCCCTTGCATCATTGATGCCCCTGAATAATTACAATTGATGCACCGAGTTCGGAACGTGCATTGCACGTTTGTCCCCTAATTGACAATAGAAAAGTTAATTTATATAAATAAATATATCATGATGGATCGTACATAAATTCATCGCGAAGTTCAAAGTTAAGTCCTTTCGTATTTATGTTTGACATAAGAATATAACTTCCACAAAATATAGCATGAAAATCTTATGTCAGATGTTGGAGGTTCGATATTTTTAAAGCTTCATGAATTCTTTTTATTATATCATAGGAATTAATATATTTTAATTGCTAAATGTAAGTTTTAATAATAAAAAAAGCAACTGGCTATACAAAATATATGTATAAAGGAAAATATTTCAAAATATCTAGGTGGTGTAACATTAAATTTATAGAATAATTACAAGTACAAATGGAAAAGAAAGAAAAATATAAAAAGATATGACATCTATAATAAAAGACATCACATCAAAATATATAGACAAAAATATTATCATATTAATTGAATTTCATTTTGTTAGAAGTTGATTTGTTATGGTTGAAAATGCTTCATATGCACAAAAAAACTAAAATCATTATAAAATAAACAGAAAAGAAAGCATGACTATGTAAAAAATACATATACACTATATTTCTTGAACAATATTATATTGAAGGATCTGTATATAAAAAATCAAATATGAATTCGAATACAATAAAATTCAATGTAACATTTGCATTCATTTTTACTTTACATTATTTTTTATTTTTATTTTACTTGTAAATTAATTTTTGTACCTCTCTGTAATAGTTAAGCACATGAATTTTATAAACATTTGAGATTATATATAAAAAGGAAAAAAACAAACATGTTGAGATAAATGATTAATTATCAAACGATGAAAAATACATAACTATAAATATTTATCAAAGACTTATTCTTTTACAGGTCTAATTGTGAAAATATTCCGTGGGAATTAACATGCTTACTCTCAAAACAATTATTTATAAATATAAATTGAAATTAGCTTGATTATACTTATATCTTACATATAGAAGAAATGAAGAATATAAAAATATAGTAATCAATTACGAAGTTATATTTAAAAACTCAAAAAGATGGAGATATGAAAAATAAAAATTCATTTTCAACTTCATATTGGAGAGTATTCATCTTGTAAGTTCTAACTATGATAATTTACATACTTCTCAACAAAAAGAAGGTGAATATGCATGAAACTTTTAAAAATACAAATAAATGAATCAGTAAAAATTCTTACAATTACAAATTGATAATGAAAATTTTACAAATGATAATGAAAATTTTACAAATGATGTAGACTAACCTAATGTAGAATGAAAGGTGAACCCAAATTTAGATTAAAGAAGGACATATAAATAATGTTGTGTTAATGTCTTTGATAGACTCTTCATTACCCCACTTATCTTACAAATTAAAATTGAATGAAGGTTTACTTTTCAGTACCCACGTTTAAGATCTTGCATTAAGTCGAGGTACATGAGCACAGAGGCGGAATCAAGATTTTCAATAAGGTGGTTCAAAATCTGTAGAAATAGATAGTCGAAGGGGGTTTGACATCTACTATATATATACCTATAAACTTATATTAATCATGTATAAATAATATAAATTCATACAAGGTAGATCCGCCCCTGCATGAGCATATGATTGCATTAATATCTTGGTTGATGCATGAGTTTAAATATAACTGTTACTTAATATTTAATTAATTAAATAGGTATTATTATTTTATTTATTTTAGGGATAAGATAAGGGCAAAATGGTAATTCAAACTTTGAGTTAAGGAGCTTCATTCTTATAATAATATAGGGATAATGCACAAGTACCCCTCAACCTATGCCCGAAATCTCAGAGACACACTTATACTATACTAAGGTTTTATTTCTCCCCTGAACTTATTTTATTAAGAATATTCTACCCCTTATCGGCCTACGTGGCACTATCTGGTGGGCCCAATACTGATTGACTTTTTCTTTCAATCTAGTGTCACGTAGGCCAAAAGTGGTAGAGAATTACTTATAAAATAAGTTTTGGGGTAATAGGACCTTAGTATAGTATAAGTGTGTCTCTAGGATTTCAGGCATAGGTTGAAAGGATACTTGTGCATTTTCCCAATAATATATGATGATTTGTTGTATCATTAAGGTTTCTTGTTAAGAAATTACTTATTTGTCAGTGATAATAAAATAGTGTATATTTATTTTTGTGGTATCATTAAGATTTATTGTTCATACATTACTTATTAATTATTAAGTCTTTGATCATTATTTGTATCATATATTTTTTTTTATTGTCATTTTTTAAGTATAAATTTTATGAATTATTCTTATGTTGTTCATTTTATTTGTAGAATTAATTTGGCGTGAATATGAAGAAATTTAGAACAAAAATAAATTCAAAATAATAAATCATATAAAAAAATCAAGCGGACAACTTAATAGATTAAATTGAATATTATATTAATTATGCGGGAGGCTATGCGGTGTAAATTTTCTGTTCCGACTGTGTATATTTAAAACGGAAAAGGCTCAAAAATACCCTTAAACTATCTGAAATAGCTCATATATACCCTTAAACTATATTTTGGCTCAAAACTACCCTTCCCGTCAAACTATTGGATCAAAAATGCCCTTCTAATTAATGAAAATTGTTAAATGCCATGTGGATGCCACATGAATGCCACATGGCATGCCAATAGGATTCCACTGCCACGTAGACTAAATAAAAAGGGTCAAAAATATCCTTAAACTATCCGAAATAGCTCATATTTACCCTTAAACTATATTTCGGCTCAAAACTACCCTTCACGTTAAACTATTGGGTCAAAAATACCCTTCTTATTAACAGAAGATGTTAAATGTCATGTGGATGCCACATTGCATAACAATAAGGTTCCACTGCCACATACACTAAATCCTAATTACTCCCCCCCCCCTCATTTCATTTTTCCTGAAACGATATATTCACCCGTTCTCCCTCATTTAGCGGCTAGGGTTTCACAGTTCTCTTCATCACTGGGTTTCAAAGTGGATATTCTTGGTTGTAGGTTAGTAAAACATTTTTCTTATTTCATAATGTTTATGATTTCAAAGCATAATAGTTAGGATTTCACAACTTTCCCCTATCAGCGCTAAGGCTTCGTAGCTTTCTTCGGGGCTGAGTTTCAAAGTGGATATTCATGCTTGTAGGTTAGTAAATATTTTTTCTTATTTTACTATATTTGCGATTTATAAGTATGATAGCTAGAATTTCACAACTTTCCCGTCATTTCGCGGCCAAGGTTTCTTAACTTTCTTCGGAGCTAAGTTTCAAAGTTGATTTTAGTGGTTGTAAACACAATAAAATAAGAAAAAAGTTTTACTAACCTACAACTAAGAATATCCACTTTGAAACCCAACGATGAAGAGAACTGTGAAACCCTAGCCGCTAAATGAGGGAGAACGGGTGAATATATCGTTTCTGGAAAAATGAAATGAGGGGGGGGGGGAGTAATTAGGATTTAGTCTATGTGGCAGTGGAACCTTATTGTTATGCAATGTGGCATCCACATGACATTTAACATCTTCTGTTAATAAGAAGGGTATTTTTGACCCAATAGTTTAACGTGAAGGGTAGTTTTGAGCCGAAATATAGTTTAAGGGTAAATATGAGCTATTTCGGATAGTTTAAGGGTATTTTTGATCCTTTTTATTTAGTCTACGTGGCAGTGGAATCCTATTGGCATGCCATGTGGCATTCATGTGGCATCCAAATGGCATTTAACAATTTCCGTTAATTAGAAGGGCATTTTTGATCCAATAGTTTGACGGGAAGGGTAGTTTTGAGCCAAAATATAGTTTAAGGGTATATATGAGCTATTTCAGATAGTTTAAGGGTATTTTTGAGCCTTTTCCGTATTTAAAATTATGATGAAATGAGGTAAGTGAGTGGAATATTCAAACTTTTTATGCTATTTAGTGTACTTTCCTTCAATTATCATCTTATTCAACAAGTCAAGGGGTCACGTTTCCCAAATTCAAAATCTTAAAAAGGGGAAATGAGCGTTTATTCTTTTATTTTAAAATAAAAAAATAAACAAAGTTTAATTTGTTATAAAATAAGTAGCTAATTAATTTTTAACAATAAACTAAAATAAGGACATGAACAAACTAAGAGATAGATAATAAAATATATGCCAAACTATTTTCTTCTTATTTTTGTGAAGAATACAATGGCTATTTATAGCCAATAGAAGAAAATAAATTAAACACTTGGCCATTGACAAACAATCCATTTGACCAAATGGACATACATATCATCATATTAATAAAGTAAATGATGACTCTTTAAATGATGACCAATGTCATCTATTTGGTTTTACAACACAACTTACAAAAATAATTTTATTTATAGGGTTATCAAAGTACAATATCTATTAAGTATCATATTTATAAAAAATGACTACAGTTTAATTCTTTCTCTAGCTATGATATTGTATATGTTTTTAATTTTTATATTTATACATTGATACAACTTTAATTACAATAAACTAAATAAGGAAACTGTATTAATTGTACAAATTCAAATTAGTATCTTTATTTAAAACATTTAAAAAATAAATATATTAAGGATACAAGTATTTGTAAAAAATTAATGTATTAATATATTAAATAAGATACAATATAACAATATAGCATATGAACACGATAATTTTAAAAATAAATACATCATTGTTAAACAAAAAATGAATACACTAATATAGTATACATATGAATAGATTGTTGTTAAACAAAAGATGAATATATTTGACAATACAAAAAAAAATAAAATTATAATAGGATGTGTAGGTAGCAAAGTGTGCAAGTATTCAGTTGTATAAAAAAATGAAAAAAACAAACAAAGATCAATCTCTTTTTTGTCTAGTTTTCTTATAATACTTAATGCTTGGTGTTGATTCTTAAAAAATAGTATTAATGTATCCAATTATACTTGTATTGCCTAATAAACCTTTCAAATTCGATTGATTACTTATGGATCCAAATATACTTGTATTCAGAATTCATCATTTCAACTTGTGTTAATATTAGAATACAAGTATCTATGTATATGACTATTCTACTATATACAAATTTGACAATCACACAAACCTCAATATATTTTTGTTTGTGTTCTTTTTGAACTACTTTTTTTAAATGACTATAGTCATTGTAATGTAGAAACAAGTCAATCGAAAGCTATAAAAATAGATGCAACATATATGTATATAAATATGATCATTATAAGAACGAGGAAAAAATCAATGAAGTGATATCTGATGAATTCAAATTACAAAAATTGCTTCTAAAATCATCAAAAAGAACTTAAATTGAAAGAAATTTGGGAGAAAAAAACAGAATTTTCGTAATATAGGAAGAATGATGAAAGAGTAGTGGGGGTAAACATGGGAAACAAATAACATAAAACATGGCTAGACATAATAAATTGGGTGTATAATAATAACTTTTCTATATAATATTAATGACTTTTCGAAATATTTATAATAACTTTGCTATTTATTGTGTAATTATATCTATATAACATAAAAAAAAAAATGAATTGTGGCTATTTATTTTAAATGTATATTAATGTTTATTTTGTAGTTTTTCCTAAAATATATCCTTATTAGCTTACCAAAATTTTGCAAAATATATTAACCATATTGAAATATATATTTATTTGACCAGAAACTTGATTTCCTATATGCAAGAAATCTAATTTTTATTGAAGAATTTTTTGTATAAATAATCACCTTATTTCATTTTTTCATAAGCACCACACTTTCTTGAGCGATTCATCATTAAATTTATTTATTTTTAAATTTATTTTTCCTCAAAATTTGAGTCATGGCAGAAAAAAAACACTTTAGGCCGTCAAAAGATTTCAATGGTCAAAATAGAAAATAAAAATGCTCGATACACAACATTTTCAAAGCGCC
This sequence comes from Solanum sitiens, assembly GCA_016801875.1. Classification (NCBI taxonomy): domain Eukaryota; kingdom Viridiplantae; phylum Streptophyta; class Magnoliopsida; order Solanales; family Solanaceae; genus Solanum; species Solanum sitiens. The sequence continues at coordinate 3,131,223 of JABWTJ010000016.1, read as the reverse complement.
GATCAACATTATATAAAAAAGCTAGTGAATTTGTTAGGAAATACGATGTTGATTTGGGGATAACGTTATTTTCTCCGACTGATAAACCCTACTCTTTTTTTCACCCTACATGTGATATTGTTGTTAATAGTCTTTTAAGTCCAAATACACAGCCAAGTGAAAGTAACTGTATTGCAATTGCAAGTTCTCGAAACAGCGTGAAGAAACTACAAGTTAAGCTTGACGAGCTTGATATTAAAGAAAGGAGTCTATCTAATCCGACATCTGACACTAGGAAACTGACATGGAAAAAAATGTGGGGATCTATTATGAAATTCAACGAAGAGGAGGTGAATGAACTCGAGCTTTGGTTGAACGCCGTTAATTTTGATTTGAACAATTGTTTATCGCAACTGGAAAACAATGTTTCTTCCTCTACACAAGCACCTCCAGAAAATGATGATTAAACATATATTGATTCCTAATATATTAAACTTCATGCATTGTAATAATTAGATTCAAAGTCATACATTTCAAATGTTTTTTTTCTCTCTCTAAATTAGTGATGGATGTTACTTGAATTCGTTAGTGAGCTTCGTTTGTTTGGTGTTTGATTCGTTTGTTAAAATAGCCATGTACTATTTGTGAATCCGCCTCTTTGTTACTTGTGGTCTGGATGACTAGGTTTAGTCGAGCTTGCGGCAGTGTATTTTGTTTCTAGTTATAATAAATTGATTAGTGATTTGTTGGACTTACTTTTTTTATTAGAGAATTTTTCTTTTGTAACAACTATTAATATTTTCAGTTTCAATTATAAAATTTAGGAAAAATTACCTAATAAGATGTGTGATTGAATCAAAGTAATTTGTACTTCATTCAACCATCTACACATCATTTTTACCCTAACTTTTCTTTTTATTATTCCCTACCATATTCAAAAATTACAAAAATCTTTTTTCACAATTTCTCTCACTTTTTCTGATACATCACTATCTCCACAAACCCCTCCCCCCGATTTTTTTCTTTTTTTTTTACGATTAAAATCACTACATGGTATTATCAATTATCTTCGTCCCTCTTTCCGACTTATCGATTGGAAGTTATTGATAAGACTTCTTCATCTTTTGTTTTATCCATTTTTTCAACTCCGACACAAATCCTCTCAAATCTCTCCCAAAACCTCTCCCTCTCCTCCTCAACCTTCGTTTCCACCCTCACCCATCTATCACTATCCGATCCATCTATATGTAATGATGACATTAAACCCGATACAAACTCAATAAATTTCACTTTCAACATCTGGAAATCCAGCTCAGATCTCTTAATCGGATTCTTCGTCGAATCTCATAACTACGACTTAACCCATAAATCCTGGATCTACACATGGAAATTCAAAAATACTCAATCATATTAACGAAATTCATGATCCTAAACATAGAAGAATTTCTTCATCATTTTTTTTTTGGTTTCAGCACATCAAATTAATGATGTTTTTCCATTTTTTTGAGTTTGAAATTCATTAATCTATGATATATGTCTAAGAATATTTTTGAAGTGTTAACGACTAACTAAACCTTAAAGCTAGAACATGACATCTACCTAATCCTAGAGGTTTTCCAAGACAGATAATCCAACTATATAGCTACCACCTTCTGATTTAATGGTAAAAAGCAAAACATAATTACCCCGATTTATCGAGTTTCTTACCTAATTTATCAGTTATATGAGTTTTCCACTTGAACTATCATAAATTATTTATTGAAACAGACCTGAATTATCCAATTGTCCCTTTTTGAGATTCAAATATAGTATGTAACCAACTTTTAAGGTTGCTAAAATGAACATATAGTTATCTTTTAGTAAACCTTATAGAGTGAGGAAGTTATATTTATATAAATTAAACTCTATCAAATCACTCGATTAGGTACTACCATCTTCACATATTAAAATATAATAAGATTTAACCTAGAAAAAGAAGATGAAAAATTAATTAAGAGATACTGAAGTAACATATAATAGAAAAAAGAAACAGAGAAAACCGTTTAAATAACTAAATATACTGATTTACGAGAGACACAACAAAGTTACATTATAATTGCAATTAGTTGTACCAAATCCACCATTTAGTTGGACTAAGTTGCCTAAAACTTTCCAAAATCCCTGTTTGACTTTAAACTAATCTACCTCCTAATCCTTGTAATTAACATTATAAATAGACAACTCCTCTAATCATTGCCTTAACACTTCATTAATTCCTCTAATCATAACATACAACTTTCAAGCTTTGTGAGAAATGGATAATACTTGTATAAGTTGTCTCATTGTGGTTATACTATCACTGCTCTCTACCTTTGCTAATGCAGAATTTCATTACCATGAATTTATTGTAAGTATACATTCACCTTTTCTTCTTATAATTAAGAAAAAAATTTCCAACATTGTCCTGAAACACTTTTTTTTTTTTTTTTTTTTTTTTAACAGGTTCAAGAAACTAGTGTAACTAGGCTATGCAGAACCAAGAATATAATTACAGTAAATGGACAATTCCCAGGGCCAACCTTGACCGTTCGAAATGGAGATACATTGTTTGTTACTGTTGTTAATAAAGCTCGTTACAACGTTACCATTCATTGGTAATTAAGTAGTGAAAAATATATTTTTATATATTATCAGTGCATAAAACTTAGAGTGTTCTGAATTTCTGTGCAGGCATGGGATTCGTCAAATGCGAACACCATGGGCTGATGGGCCTGAGTATGTTACACAATGCCCAATTAGACCAGGAGGATTTTACACATACAGATTTACTATTGAAAATCAAGAGGGTACATTGTGGTGGCATGCTCACAGCAAATGGCTTAGAGCTACTGTTTATGGAGCATTAGTTATTTTACCTAAACAAGGCTCTAATTTTCCATTTTCACTGCCCCAGAAAGATTTTCCTGTTATTCTTGGTAGTGCTTCTTTCTCTTTCTCTTTTTATTTTGACTTATATACACTGACAGTGAAACAATACTTTTTGGACTATTTTTATTACACTCCGAATTCGATATGATTATATGTTTTTCATTTTGTATAGGGGAATGGTGGAACAGAGACATTATTGCAGTACAAAGACAAGCACAATTTACTGGAGCAGCTCCTAATAATTCTGATGCATATACTATTAATGGTCAACCTGGTGACTTATACAGATGCTCTACACAAGGTCCTTACTACATAAAACATAAACGATTTAACTCATATATACTGACAAAGTAAATAATCCGTGAAATGACTAATTCAGAATTGAAATGCAGGTACTGTGAAATACTCTGTGAATCCGGGAGAATCAGTTCTCCTGAGGGTGATCAACGCTGCACTCAATCAACAACTTTTCTTCTCAGTTGCAAACCACATGCTCACTGTTGTGGGTATTGATGCTGCTTACAACAAGCCTTTTACAACTAATGTCATTATGGTTGGACCTGGACAAACAACTAATGTAATTCTCACTGCGAATCAGTCCCCTGGCCGATACTATATGGCAGCTCGTGCCTATGCCACAGTTAGAAATGGGCAATTTGATAACACAACTACCACTGCCATACTTGAGTACACAAATGTTAACTCGGGGGCGAATTCAAGGCCTTTATTGCCTCAACTTCCAGCCTTCAATGATACAGCCACAGCCACTGCTTTCGCTAACAGATTGAGGGGAATTCCTAACAGTAATAGAGTTCCCAATCAGATTGATGAGAACTTGTTTTTCACTGTTGGACTAGGCTTAGTGAATTGCACTCCTGGCCCTAGATGTCAAGGGCCTAATAATACGCGATTTGCTGCTAGCATGAACAACATTTCATTTGTTATTCCTAGAAGAACTTCATTGCTCCAGGCCTATTACCAAAACATTCCAGGGATTTATACATTGGACTTCCCACCTGTTCCACCGGTGCAATTTGATTACACGGGTAACGTTTCACAGGGACTTTGGCAACCAAGATTCGGAACAAAGTTGTATAAGCTCAAGTTTGGTTCTAATGTACAAATTGTGTTGCAAGATACTGCTATTTTTTCAACAGAGGATCACCCCATACATCTCCACGGATATCATTTTTGGGTCGTCGGACAAGGTTTTGGTAACTTCAATCCTCAAACTGACTCAGCTAACTTTAACTTGATTGATCCGCCTTTCAGGAACACAGTCGATGTTCCAGTTGGTGGATGGGCAGTCATCCGTTTCGTGGCTGATAATCCAGGTAAAGAACCTGATTTCATCATTAAAAAGGTTCAAGTTTTCAAATTATGTACCTGTTCTGAGAATTTGATTGATTTGTTTGCAGGGGTTTGGTTGTTACATTGCCACATTGATTCTCATTTGTCTTGGGGCCTAGCTATGGCATTCATCGTTGAAAATGGAATAGGAGAGAAACAGACAATGGAACCACCTCCACCAGATCTACCACAATGCTAATATGTTTATATTGTAGCAACTTGTCTTAAAATTAAGCAGTTCTTAGTGCATCTGTTTGTTGTTTCATCAAGTGTGAGCCATCAGGATTTCATTTGTCTATGATTAATGTTCAAGTACCAAGAAAAGAATTTTACTTCACATTGTATGTACTAATCACAATCTTGGATTCTGTCAGCATCAGACAGAAGTATTGAACAGTTAACGTTGTCATACTTAAATCTTTGTTTTCACTTCCTTCCTAATGAAAGAAAGCAAACATTATGTATTAAGACATTAGTGAATGAGTTTGATACCAAGGGCTATGTATTAAGATATTAGTGAATATGTTATGTCACTAGAGAGAACTTGAGGTTCGCGTTCCACACAACAGCTAGCAGATAGGAACCATATCACAGTAGATAAGAGGTCCAGCATTTCATCCCAAGAGTATGCTAGCAAGAGGGACTACATGAAGAAATGTATAATTAGCTATCTAACTTCTCCATTTTTAAGAAAGAACAAACCCATATCACGTAAGTATAACAATTCCCTATACAACACCCACATAAAATAGCAATAAGCTAAAAGATGTAATAGTTAGTGAGACATATCTGGGAGATTAATAGAGTTTTCGGCAGGTACAAAAGTTTATTTCAAAGATATATTACAAGTTCAAGAATTTCAAAACCTACAAGATTCAAATACACCAAGATCACAACACATCTAATTAACAACAGGACACAACAGCTGTACAAAATAGTCAATAGAAAGAGTGTATTCCCTTTTCTTGCGCAGTTTCTATAGAGCACATAATTGTTTTCAAAGGAAGACATTTATTCAGAAAACTACTTTTTCCATGAAACATAACAAGACCTTGGCCACACTGATTAGAAGTCAATACTTGTTCACAATACATAAAGATTCCAAATAATAAAGAAAATAACACTAACTAACCTGAAAATTAAATCCATCTCTTAAACTCATTTATATTCAAAGGTAGGTGGGTTAGGAGCATCAAAGCTCTCTAAAACCTGTGTCTTGCTACCACCGCTTGGCGCCGTCTCCTCTTTCTTTCCACCTCCAAAAAGCCCTCCAAACCAGGATGTCGAGGAAGAAGAGGAGGGCGCTGAAGACTCTGTCATCATACCATCAATACTTACTGGAGCTTGACCAGGAAGCTGCCCCATTGGTTGACCAGGCAGCTGCCCAGGTGGATATCCAGGCACCCCAGGGACATTTGGTAGTGGCTCATCCATGGGTGGGAAGTTCTGAGGAGCACTCATGACTTTATTTAACATGATTCCAGCTCCCTCAATCAACGCAAGTAAAACTCCACCAAACATAGCTGATCTAGAAGCAGCACCTAGTCCCTGCCGCATTTGTAGAAAGCCACCAGTTGCTGCACCAGCAATAATTGAGTTCCAAGGATCTTCTTTCTGCCGGAGATAAACCATTGTACAATCAAATGTGGAAAATAGGCCACCCCACACAGCAAAACTACCTCCAATTCGAGGAGCATTCATGCGCACTGCCTGCGTACCACCAATCAAGCGCTCACCTTTTGGCGAGTTGTAAAGGCCTTTTAAGAAGTGGAAGGCTGAACCTCCAACAGCACCCATACCAAATGCTCCGCCAACATCATCAAGTATACGGTCAGGGCAAGGTTCACGAGAGGTTTCTGGTGTTCCCATTGTAACAGGGGACAAGCACTAACTAGGAGGAACAAAGGTTAAAAGGGGATGACACCAACCAAGCAGACTTGCTTTTACTTTCCAAGGAACTGATTGGTTTAATTTAATGAATTCACCTGCATCAAAACAGTCTCATCAAACTGCACCATCAAGGGGCTGTAAAGTGAATCACAATTAAAATTGAAAACAGCAAAACCACTAACATGAACACAAACTTTGCATTCAACACTGAAAACAAAGAACTACTTTTTCCCTACAGCTCTTAGAATAAAAACCCAGCTCAAGTAACAAAGTACACTCAGGTTATATATAAAGTAACTATTTTTTAAATCATGGAAGGAGGTCAATAACTTCCTCTCAGCTACTTATAACTTGCCCGTTTCTTATAAAGCAAAGTTTTTTGACCATAAGGATTAATCTATGGTTTTTATTAATAATATTTGGACCGGACAACTTAGCTTTAAATCACTCTTAGGGCAGATATATTAACAGAAGCAAATATTTGAGCAAACTAAAGAAGCCAAGCTATAAACATTGATAGACTAACTTAGATAATAATCAATAGGTTTTTTGAAACTTGAGCATTTTGATGATAACACCTTGCGCAACTTGACCCTGCTCAAAGAGATGAACTACTCATTGTTTCTCTCTTTACTCTACTTTCTCTAGTGTCCTTTTACCAAACTACCAAAGAATTCAGAAACCATATAGACTAGGAACTTAGGGTTGTTTGGTATGGGCAGTGGGATAGACAAAGTTATCCCATGGGCTTTTCTTCATCCAAAAGAAGTTATCCCATGGGCTTAGTTGTTCCACCGTTTATATGGGGTTTCTTATCCCATCATTGTAGTAAAAATGGTGGGATAAATAATCCTAGGACTAATTAATACCCTAACCAAACGCGGGATAAAATGAATCCTTATCCCTCATACCAAATGACCCCTTAGAGTACAGGTACCATGACCCAGTTTCAGCAATACCATAAAATAGAACTGAGCATAAATGACAACTAGAAATCATTTTTCACAAAGCAACAGTAATTCAAACCAGATAGAACATCAACATTGACTCAACAAAACCAATCACAGATTTCATAATGTAGACCATAGAAACGATCTAGTTCAGATATTACCAAATGTAAGCCCGGTAACAATGGGAATTAGAGCACTAACACAAAACAACACTGATTGAAAAAGAGTTATAATCACTGCCATAAAAGCCCAAAATCAAAAAGGGCTTAAACCCTAGCTAAACAACCCCAAACACTTCAATAACTCCCAAAATCATAACAGTCGACATGAGAATTAGTACATTAACACATAATGCAATAGCAATTACAGAGAAAGCAAAAATATCTCAAGAAAGCAATGACCCATCAAAAATTAAGCAAAACCATTTCAAGAAAAGCAATCCATCAAAAATTAAGCAAAAACATCTCAAGAAAACAGTGACCCATAAAAAATTAACCATCAATCTATCGAATTACCAAGCAGGTAAACAAAGAATTAAGTGTATCCACGAACAAGTACAAGAGTTTTGGAACCAAAAATGAAGAAACCCAAGACACCTAGAAACCCTAGAAATCATACATATAAATATATAGCAGTGTAATGTAGAGTTGCATAGATTTTACTTACCTGCGACTACAGTTAGACAGAGAGAAAACGAGAACTTGTTGAAGAAGAGAACGACCAAATTTTTAGGTTTTGGGCTGCTTTATATACAATTGTCTTTTGTTTCTTTGATTTTATTATTATTTTTCATATTCACAAAAATAAAAGAAAAGGAAATAAACTGGAAAATAAATAAGTAATTGGTCTTTCTGGCCTTGTGTTTTATTATCTCCTCAAATAAAAAACAATATTCAATAATAAAATTATTTTTTTCACCTAATAGTAATGTGAGTCCTCAGCTCTTTTGTATACATCCTCCTTCATTCTTATAGATTGAATAATTTTGTGAAATATATACGAGTGTTCGATATTCATAACAACATGATAAGTTGAATAATTTTATAAAATAGTTGAATCATCTATGTATGAGTGTTCGCTGTCCACGATAACATGACAAATCCATTAAACTTTATCATTTAGAGAAACAAAGAATTGTAACAAGATTTTTATAAGTGAACATGCACATAATTTATTATCGAAATCAAAAATGAATAATGACTCACAAATTTGTTTAAACATTGATGAGCCGTGGGAGGGAATACGCTCCCCCCCCCCCCCCCCGTGTCTTCCTCCTATTTTCGTTATGCGCTAATCTACATGATGAGTTATTAACGAACTGCTACGTAAAAATCTCCAAAAAATACTAAATGATAGTTCACCTCTCGCATCCTATTCGCAGTGTACGTGAATGACATGTTCTTCTTTGAAACAAAAATCACTTTTGATATCGGATAGAAATACAATCGTTAGTATGAAATGCAAAAAAATCTTGTGAATCGTTAAATCTTTAAACGCAAATTGCTCCTAAAACTTAAATCAAGAACACATCACATAACTCATCCACCCATACCACATCCAAAAATTGGATCGTGATAATGCCAATATTTGATTTTAGTATTAAACTCTTTTGTCATTGACATTGGCATAAAATATACATAAATGCCAAGTCTTTCTAAATTACTACATAAAGTCCTTTCACGGACACAGAATTCTACATGAGCACCAATTAGAAAGAAATCATTACTGATCGACGACTATGTCTAAATGAACTTCAGCAACACTAGCATAAATCTATAGGAATCAGTATCTAGTGAGTAGAATCGTGGAATTACACTGTATACATTATTAAATCTGATTATTTTTTTAAAGAAATAATTGAGAAGTGGCCTTTTTGACCACTATCTATCTGAAAACTCAAACAATTGTATTACCCAAAACTTTTTAAGGCTTCAATATTACATAATCCCAATTTCAATTAATTGATTCAAATAAAAAAGTTTTGAAGTAATTTACTATTATACCTTTCATCAAATTATTATTATTCAAAAATTATAACAACCCTATTTTTCTTTTTTGTTAAAGGGAGATACGTAGTTAAAAAGGGAATTGATACAGCAAACATGTGGCTAAAACAGCTCCACTTTTTTGGTTTGATATTTGCATTGAGAAATTAGTGAGAAAGAGAAAAAAGTATTATTCCTAAAATCATGGCTACTCTTTCGTTAACTTGTTCTTTGCCCCTTCAACCACCTTCTTCTTCTTCACAATCACGCAAATTGATTGATTCGATTGTTTCAACTCCATTTCAGTATAGCAGTAGCAGCAGCACATCTAGTAATGGTAGCTTAAAGCCCATTGTAGTTGATGGGGATCCGCCCACTTTCGTCTCTGCTCCCGGTCGCAGAATTGTAGCAGGTTCGTTTCCCTTTTTGCTTTCTGGGTTTTCAAGAGTATTGACTGCATGTTTTAATGTTTTACAATATTTAGAAATAGTTCCAATTGGGAATTGTGTGTTGTTGCAAAAATTGAACCACATAAGCTACCTTAACCCCTTTATGCCCTTTTTTGGGCTGAGATTGGTGATGCAAAAACCAGTCATGTGGATGTCACGATCGAAATAAATTAATTTATACGGTGATAGTTTTAGCTTTTAACCTTATATTAATTTATTTTAATTTTACAAGATGGAATTGTTTTTCTACCTGGAGTGCTACGAGGCAGAATTTTTAAATAAAAGAGAGAGGGCAGTACACACATCATTAGAAATTAGTCGAGCTGTGTTTCGCTGTAAGCTCACACTCTCAAGTCTCAATTGTTCAAGTAAGAAACTAAAAAAATTGGAATAGTTTAGGTATGTTTTCGACAATGCTTACGTAAATGAAGCCAAAAAATAGACAGCAGTGCAACAGCCTGCAACTTTTGTTGGAGATATTTGGAGAATTTCTTTGTCAATTTTTATTTTTTAAGCTCATGAATTTGACAGGAAGGTTTATTAGTTGCATATAGTATATCCTAACTAACTAAACCATGCCTCAGTCCTAAACAAGTTGTGTGCGCGCGTGAGAGAGAGATAGGAGTGAAATGATGAATTGAAAATACACAATTGAATAGGGGAGAAGAAAGAGAGGATTGCCTCCTCATATAGAGAAAGTTAGGCTACTCAGGTTATGATTGGAGTGCTCTTCTCCCTAACCTTTTGCATATTTGATTGCTCTGATTTTTGTTTTAGTTGGAGATTTGCATGGAGATCTTGATAAGGCAAGATGTGCACTTGAGACGGCTGGTGTGCTGAGTTCTGATGGTCAAAGTTTGTGGATTGGTGGTGAGACGGTGAGCTTTTAAATTTGCGATCACATTCTAGCTTGAAGGTTATAAATGGCTTTCTACTGTAGTTGAGATTTATCAACTCATTGATTAGCGTATAGAAACATTACATTGTTCTCTTCACCAGGTTTTGGTTCAGCTCGGAGATATACTTGATCGAGGTGAAGATGAACTTGCAATTTTATCTTTGTTGAAGTCATTAGATATCCAGGCAAAAGCCCATGGTGGAGCTGTTTTCCAGGTCTCTGTGTGTTCAGCCATATTCTACAAGTATCTTGGCAATATGCTGACAACTAATCTCTCTTATCTTTATTGTTACAGCTGGGTAAATGTAGCTTTTATACTGTGCAATTTAACGACTATTTTGGAGACTTGAATGATATTTGCTGTTAACATTATGTGTGCTTTCATGTCATGAATGATTATTATTTATTATAGGTCAATGGAAATCATGAAACTATGAATGTCGAAGGAGACTACAGATATGTTGATAACGGGGCACTTGACGAGTGTATAGACTTTCTGGAATACTTGGATAAATGTGAACGCAACTGGGAAGAGGCTTTTGTCAGTTGGTGTGCTGTGTCTGCCAGATGGAAACAGGATCGGAAGGTGTCTCAAAATTATTGGGCTCAGTGGAATTTGGTGAAGGTGTGTTCCTTTCAAATTAGTCTTCATCTCATTTGCTGATGGGAGGTTTCGGAGTTACTCTGAATGGCTGGACAAACAAATATATTGGCATAGAAGCATTTTAGTGTTGATTTATTAAAAGAACATTTTACTATAGGTAAACAGCGAATGACCTTGTTACCAAGACATAACCATTTACACAATTATTGAATTTAGCGAGCAGTCCAATTGCAATCAGTGGGTTGACGAAAAAAAGCCTTTAAAGTGATAACTGTATAATTTTTAAGCAGATACTTGAGATAGTTTCCTTTTTTAACTTTCCACTCTTAAGAATCATTTGCTGTTTTTTACATGTGCTTTGGTGCTTGATATTTTCTATGCTTATTAAGTCGTCCAAATATTAGGACAGCGGCAAAAGGGTGTAATCGCAAGATCAATCCTGATGAGACCCGGGGGTCCATTGGCATGTGAGTTGGCACGACACGGTGTAGTTCTTAAGGTTGAGGATTGGCTTTTCTGTCATGGTGGCCTTCTTCCTCATCATGGTAATTAGCTAATCAGCTGCCCGGTTTTCTGGTTTTCTAGGATACATGTAAAATGATTTTCTTATATGATTATTAATGTTATCGCAGTTGCCTATGGCTTAGAGAGGCTGAATAGAGAAGTTTCTCGATGGATGAAAGGTCCGAGTGAAGAAGACGATTCTCCACAGATCCCTTTCATAGCCACCAGGGGCTATGACAGTATTGTGTGGAACCGTTTGTACTCCAGAGATGGCCCGGAGCTGGAAAACTACCAGCTTGAGCAGGTTATATGCAGTTCCTTCTGTGCACATACAGCAAGCTGTCCTCTCATATCATGTGAACTTGTCTCGTTTTCATCCTAAATCGATGGCAATTGTTTCTCAGTCAGCTCTTTTCAGAGTTGTATTTTCTAGTTTATTGCCTATTGTTCTTTCCTGTGTTGAAATCAGTTATGTTTAGTTTCTTATCTTAATGTAACATGGTTATATCAAGTGATGCTAATCTGTAACTTAATGATTTTTTCCTTTACGATCAGGTACAATATCTTCTTGAAGAGACACTACAGAGTGTGGGCGCCAAAGCTATGGTTGTAGGACATACTCCTCAACCGATGGGAGTAAATTGGTAGAGGATCTTGATACGATCTGTTATTTTTCCAAAAGCAATACTAAGATAAGACGCTTCGTATTAGACATAACTAATTACTAAAACCAATGATTACTACTCGTTTCTTGATTAATTTTGGTTTTCCCTGCAGTAAATACAATTGTAGCATATGGCGAATTGACGTAGGAATGTCCAGAGGAGTACTTGACTCAAGCCCTGAGGTGATCTCCTTTCTGGCTCATGTACTATTATAAGTCCAATATAATATGTACAACTCACTCTGTTAAGAGGAGACTATTTTCTTTATTTATTTTCAACTTATTGTCATGTTTGCTTAGCCTACTTGTACGGTTCATGCACCCTCTTATGTTTGGAGTCTTCGATTGTCTTTTATCAGGTACTAGAAATAAGAGATAATAAAGCTAGGGCCATAAGGAGCACCAGGGATTGGTCCAGTGAACTTCAGGTCGCTGATTACACGTAGATATCATAGAAACCCCAAGGTATGCTGAGAAGAACTTCCATTCTTCATTTGGTATGGGGTTTCACTTTATATCATTATAAGGGCTGATGGAAGCTCCATACATACTTTCACTTATACTTACTTTCACTTTGTTTTTGTTTGTATTTCATGATTTTGAACGGTTAAACTGATTTGCATATACTTCTCGTTGGGATAGGTGCAATGAGGATGTTTTGTTTAAAAGAGAAACGTCAAGAATTTCATAAAATCCTTGAGTTTCCTTCTCAGTAAATGAACTTGTTTTCATTTTCCCTTTTGTTCTTGGGTTTGTTTGGCAAGTGTTTGCCTAGAGCAAATATACATGTAGGATTTCTGAGTTCTCTTTTCTCAACTCCAAAACATTTTCTTTAAGAATTTGTAACCTTATAGGAACAATATAAATTGTTAGCACGTTCTCTGCGAACCCAAAAATTTACTCATCTTAGGATCAATTTTGTGATATTTGTGAATTGTGATACATCATTTCATCTTTTTTTGTGTGTACAGGCAATATTTTTCTATTTTCACCATAGCCATGGTTCAGTTCCTGTTTTTGTCAAGTGAGAATAAAACAACACGGGGCTTTCGTCTCTTACAAATGGCAATGTGAATTGGTGAATGAGAGTGATTTCAACCATTCCAGATAACAGGGAACTGTAAATTGAAAGCTGGCTCCTTGTATTCCATTTGTATAAATTGTGTATAGCGATCCGCTGTAATTTAACTACTAGTCAGAAAAATACATTGTGTTCGTCAGTATATAGAAAATCCAAGGTACTGGTAGACTGGTAGTTAACAATAATTTGCTATGCGTACATTTTAGCCATTCTCATAAAACATTAGATGTTTGAACAGAAATCTGTAGCTGTGCAAAAAAAATATTGCACCAGCCGGGAATCGAACCCGGGTCTGTACCGTGGCAGGGTACTATTCTACCACTAGACCACTGGTGCTTGTTGTTATACTGAAAACTAGAAAAAATGCTAAAACTTATTGTTTCACACTTGGGTCTGTTCGTTTTTTTTTCTTTCTAAACCATTGTTCAAATTCTTCGCGAAAAATATTTGAACAGAGAATCTATCATTTATTGTAACGCTAGTCATGTGGGTATAACCAAGAAAGAGAGGACAACTTATTTGATAATTAAACTCCCCTTGGCTATCAAAAAGTCATAGGGGTGAGAGAAATAATATAAAGATTAAGACAAGTAAAAGCAATGTTGATGAATCAAGATGGTGTTCCAACTAACATTTGAAAAGAGAATGACAACAATAACCAATTCTCATGTGATGAATTAAATACCCAAAATTTTCTAAACCAGTTCATCCTATTTCTTAATGATATGAAGAGAGAAAAAATCATCAAAATAAGGACTCAATCTCACCAACTTATTATAAATTTATACAGACCCTAAATAAAAATGAAAATATAACTTTGTGATGGTAGACGCAAATTAAGTACACAACCTCTCTTCTTCTTTCTCCGTCTTCAAACCCACATCAGGTGGAGTTTCAGTCTCAACCATAAATTATCATATGCATACAACAATAGAGAGAATTCTCTCTTTCTGTGTCTTTTTTTTTTGGCGTGGAGATAAGTGATAATATTCCCTTTCTTACTATATATTCAGGCCGTTGCACTGTTGTTAACAGTGTTGTGCTCCTGGAAGAAGGCCTTGGAAGCTTCATATGTAGACCAGCAAATTGCAGCAGCAGGAGCATGGAAGAGCATCCTTGGCATCCATCCCCTCATAAGACCTCTGTATCCGTCCTTCTTCACAATTATCTGAAAGACATCCCCAATTGACCCAGATTTAAATCTATCACAGCCACAGATACCCTGCACCAACACATTAAAGATTAAATGAGTAACATAATTTAGCAAATGCCTCACTTTAGATTAAGGACAACCTACCCTTTGTGGAATACTACGCGGAACTAGCAATCTAAGAGCAAAATACATAAGAACATCGGACATATTCTTTTTAAAGATTTTTAAATGACGAGGACTTGCATAGCTGAACCCAACTTATTTGGTATTGAGGCATAATTGTTGTAAGGGGTACAAAATTGGACTAATTCCAAGATTTTAAACGCATCTGCACAGGACCAACCATTAGGAGCTACATGAAGACTAGACAGACAAATTGGTTCAAGTTAAAAAAAGCACTGATTTCTTTAGCAAAGGGGAGAAATTAATATGGTCCAAAACACATAATTTTGTTCACATGTGATGGCTGTTCAAGATAACCACCGAGATTTATCATTTAAGGAAAAATTAAAGCACACCAAGACTTCCAAGTTCCAACATAACGGAGCAAAAATCTAAATGACAGCCAATTGGCCTTGGAGCAAGTACAGGTCTAGAAAAGAGCCAGTAAAGATCAGATGATAAAAATTTCTTCTGCGTCCTCATTAAGTAAGACCACATGTGATTTCGTTTACAAAGCCAGAGTGTTCCCCAGACCATCCTTAATATAAGTTTCAAAGTTTTGAATAATACATCTTTGATTATGTGAAATAAATGAAACTATTCATGTCTCGCCATAAATACTATCTCAATATTTGCAAATACTAGTTAGGCCTTGAGTATTTGCAAAGATGAATTTCAATATTTGAACTTCAAGTGTTGAGGGGTAATACATTTGTATTGATTGTTAAGCGTTAAGGAGTTTCTTAATAGCTGGTTGTTCTGCAGGGGCAGCAAACGAATTGAAACAGATTGGGAGGTTTGTTCCAGGTTGTGTTTTTTGAATATTAGGAGAGAGAAAATGGAGATGTTTAAAAAACGACGTGTGACCTAGTGGTCAGTGAAGTGGGTTGAGAATAATGAGGTCTTACGTTCAAATTCCAACGGAGAGACAAAATGTTTCATTTATTCCTAACTTCACACATTCAGGTTGGGTTTTTTTTACTGACTCTGCCGTCAAGGGTTGAATATAGATGAGAATGTACCCCGACCTTCCCATTATCTCGTTAAGGTAGAGTAGCTGTTTCAGAAAATAAAAGAACCTAACTGGACAAACCCTATAGTATTCAACTAGAAACTCAATTAGGAAAATTTATCTTCCATCAAAGAGAAGTCCTTAATCACTTATTAACATCCATAAAGTGTACAAGACCTTAAAGGACGTGAATGCTACTGGTCCTGTTGCCTAATTGAGTAAGCATCAATAATTGAATAAGCCTTCTTGATATCCAAACTTTTACAAAGAAGTTTACATGAAAATATGCAGTAGAAAGAGGTTACAGATAACATTGTGTCTAATTTCTACTCAGCAACTGCTCCTATGGTTGAGGTTAATCTAACTTGAGCCAACCCTCAATAGTCAGGACCAGCCAGCCTGGAGAGCTCGGGATATCCAAGAAACCAAGTAAAATTTTGTAGGTTTCTTCCTTCTTTGTTTTTCTCTAGTTCTGTGCTTTTAAGTTATGTAACCTTATCCTCAAAAACTCCAGTCCCAAGATAAAACTTTGCTGACCTTTTCCAGCTCCGTTCTTAATAGTTAAAACTTCAAAGTATAGTGTTTTAATTCCAGACCAATATATACCACTATGAGTGACAATGTTAACAACTAGATTCCCAGATAACCAGCCCAAATCAATAAAACAAATAACTCCCATAAAGCCAGAGAGCATACCTGGCATTGTAATTGCGTCTTGACAACATCAAGGGGCGTTGTAACTAATGCCGCTAATGCTCCAGCTGCCGCCCCTGCAGTGGCATGAACTATTATACTTTCATCACTTGTACTATCTGGCGAAACACCAGACAGCCCCAGTTTCGCTGCCTCATACGTAGCAAAATGCACAGCTGTATATGGGGCATTCATCAAGACAGTAGTTTTATACGAAGCATAAAAAGCCTTAAACCCCTCTTCCTTCAAAACCCTTTTTACACAATCCAATACACCCTTATAGGGGCTTTCACTCAGCTGCAATCTCTGCTTCACCGTATCCATCGGTGTAAAAACTGCATCACTTGCAACTGTAGCGCAAACACCCGAAATAGCATGTGCAACTGAATTATTAGGATTCCCACCGGAAAATTTCTTCTTACAACTCTCATAAACAGAGAAATATACAGCATGGGCTGGACCAGCACCGAGTCCCATAGCACCAATGCCACGGTAAAGTCCAGCAACACCTTCGGATTTAAGAATCCCCCCAAGCGCCGTACGGATACTGGCGGATCTTAAGGGACAAGTACCTAGGGCTTGCATTTGGGTCTTGATTGTATCTACAGGGAACATCGCCATGTGTTCAACCGTACCGGCAATTGACCCGGCGACCATAAACTGCCAAAAATGGAGCCCGTCATGTGCCGGCGAAACGGCAACCACCGGATGGTAATCGGGCGGTTGCGGCACCGGTAATAGGTCCCGTTGTTGAAACTTCGGCGAAGCATCGGTGGCCATGGATGGGAAAACTAGGGTTCCAGTACCTTCCGGTTCGGGTCGGGCTCGGGTACGGGTTGTGGTCAATTTAGTTCCATTTCTGTACCAGAATTAGCGGCTCAATAACTCAGAGAACCGTAAAATCAAGAAAAGAGAAAGCTTTAAGCTTTTTTTTGAGGAATTTTGTGGAGGGTTTGAGGAGGAAGAAGAGTTGCGGTTAGGTTTAGGGTTCCAAAAAATTGGGAATTTTGCTAATAAATGTCGACTTTCCTAATCTAATTGGGAAAAGAAAAAAGAACAGTAATTATTTTTTTCTTTTATTTATGTAATAATAATATTTCAATTGTGTGTCCAAATCAATTTGTTCATAGTCACACGCCTCAACTAAATTATTAAACCTTAACTTTTTCACTGAGTATTTATTAGTACTACGATCCAATAGAATAAAATAAAAAATTTATTCTTATGTTTTTAAGAGAAAATTATGCGGCGAAGCAAACTTATACTATTTAATTACTCATCATAGCTATAGTTTGCTATAATTACCACTCGCGACTAACATTATACATTAATTACGTGGGCTGACTTCGAGTTTGTATAATTAGTCATGTTTGTATATGTAATATTCACCAAGATATACAAATACATATGTATAATATATACTTTTTTAACCTATATGCATATACAATTCACCTCTCTCCCACTCTCTACCCTCTCTCGCTCGCCTCTCTCCTCCCTCTCTCAATCTCGCTCGCCTCTCTCCTTCCTCTCCCAATCTCGCTTGCCATTTATACAAATGTATATGTATAATGTACAATTATATACAATTATATACATTTACAATTCACCTCTCTGCCCTCTCTCTCTCGCCTCTCTCGATCTCGCTCGCCTCTCTCCTCTCTCTCCCAGTCTCGCTCGCCTCTCTCCTCCCTCTCCCAATCTCTCTTGCCATATATACAAATATATATGTATAATATACAATTATCTAACCAATATACATATACAATTCACCTTTCTCCACTCTTTTCCCCCTCTCTCTCGCCTCTCTCCTCTCTCTCATAGTCTCGCTCGCCTCTCTCCTCTCTCTCCCATGTAGCTACAAATTGTAATTATCAAACTATAGCTATAGAGAGTAATTAATTATTTTTAAGTGGCTATATGTGAAAGTTTCCCTTTTTTTAAATATAATTAATTATTGTTTTGAAAATGACTATATTTAATAGAAACTAATAATGAAGAATTAAGTGATAAGTTATTTTTAACTTTTCAGACTGAATGTCTATTTTTAATAGAGTTGAAAAATAAAGCGAAACGAGGGAGTAATTAATTTACTACCTTATGCTTTGTTCCGATAGTTTATATGTATGTGTTGTATAATTATATTATATTATTTTAATAAATATATTATTTAGATAAATATTATATAATATTACATATTCATCGTTTGAATAATGAACCTACAATAAAAGGTAAAGTACATAGTAAAACTATCATGAAAAAGTTGGGAAAGCCTAAGATAATAATTAAATAATAATGAAGAATTAAGTGATAAGTTATTTTTGAACTTTTCAGACCAAATGTCTATTAGTAGAGTTGAAAATTAAAGGGAAACGAAAGAGTAATTAAGTTTACAATATTATGCTTTGTTTGGATAGTTTATATGTATTATTTCATAATATATGTGTTGTATAATTGTATTATACTATATTATTTAATGAATGTATTATTTAGATAAATTGTATCATCGTTATGTAATGTCACATATGCATAATTTGAATGATAATAAATAATTAAATAAAAAATAAAGACAAAATAAGTAGAAAAAATTAAGGTAACAATGTGATTACACCAAATAGATCATTATACAAAATAAATCTTTTTATCCTTACATAACAATGAATTTAAATGATATAATATAATAAAATTTAAGAGACAATCAATAAAATCGACATACTTAAACTAATTATATATTATAATACTCAATAAATACAGCGATTAAACAGTTAACCATCTAAACAATGTTTGGTAGATGTTGATAATTTTGATCTATCAAAAAAAAGTTAATTCCGATTAGCTTCAAATTAGCCTATCAATTAATGAGTCAATTGTTACAATAATTAAGTAATATGCCTCACTTAATTTATTAATTTTGAAAAATAATTATTTAATTAGGTGTAATATACTTGATACTAGATAATTCCTTTTTCTAAAACCCTTTTGACTTTTCTATAAAGATCATTCAACATGGAGCCGACGTGGTTGATTTTTCATTATCATGACTCTTCCCCTCTAGAAAGATTTTAAAATGAGAAAAGAGTGTGATTCACATAAAGTTTATATAATTAGTATAACTAAATTAATTATAATAAAATATCTATTATTTATAATAGGTTATCAACTTATCAAAATTATATAAAGCTATTTATATACTTCTTAAATAATTTTACTCCAAATATTTATTACATGTTAAAAATTGTAAGTGCATCGAATCGAATTTTTATTTAAGTCCCTTTAGATATGAAATTACTTTTGTTAGAGTGAGTTTTATCTCAAATATAAAAAAAAAAAACACTTTTTGACCAAACAAGACAAAATGCATCTTACCTCTCTATATGAAATTTGAACTACTCCAATATTCAAAATCAAATGTTGTATAATAAATTGAACACCTCTACTCTATAGTCTATACCACCAATCAATAGATTAGAGATTTTAATCATATAAAGAAAAGTGAAAATACTGTTGATCCTTTGCGCGTTAGTTGGATATCTAAGCTTTGGCTTGGATCAACAACCATAAAGCTTGACAATGGACAGCAAAAGTAACTCACAAATATATTTCATTCTATAAAAATACATAAAGCAAATGATCTAAGATATTGAGAAAAGAGAGAATTTCTGCATAAAACAGAGAAAATAAACAGCATCAGTAAATTAAAAAAAGCAAGCTCCTTAATTAGCCAAAGAGCTGAGATAAATCATAAGTTAAAACTACATTATTTGATAATCCTGCAGTAATTTCCTACAATAATCTCATGAACATAAATCCATTACAAGTTCAATATAGCACTGCATCAACCTTAGTTGCGTGGACTTTCTTCAAAAATACACTACTTTTGGCGAATCCGACACGCACCCAGTGAAATTTTTGAAGAGTCTGAGCAAGCCATCAACTATATTTATGGAACAAAATATCCTTAATGAAAGCATCAATGTTAATTTCAGAGGATCCTCCATTTGCAGTGGAAAACTGGCAGATTTTCTGTATTTCTTTCGCTCTTCGCCTCGTTTCCATCACTTCCTCATTTCCAGAATCCATAAACCATTTCAACAAGCTAGAGATCTCTTCCCTCGATATCGAACCTTGGTCATGTTTTTTCACCCTGTAACCAATTTTCCAATCTTGAACAATTTGCTTACTGTTAGTTTTTTGATCCCAAGAAATAGGAAGAGTCAGCATTGGAAGGCCTGAAAATGCTGCTTCTTTAGTCGAATTCCATCCACAATGTGACCAAAATCCACCAATCGAAGGATGTGACAACACCTTCAATTGGTCACACCAGGGCACAAAAAGCCCTACACTACATCCATTTTTCTGAAATCGATCAGTTTCATCACGTGCCACCCAAAAATATCGAACACCACTATCGTGCACACCAGCTATGATCTCATCCAGTTCATCACGCGAGACAGAGAGAAAGCTCCCTTGCGAAATGTACAAAACAGAACCATTTGGTTGAGCATTTAACCACTTAATGTACTCTGGCTCATCAATTGAAGTAGTCGATGAGGGATTTTTTTCGCTAGTTAAGTAAGGTATTGCTGGACCAATTGTGTAGACAGGGATGGGGAATATTTGCTTCAGAACATCAATAACAATAGATTCGAGCTCGTAGACTGAAGTGAACAAAAGATATTGTGCTTTAGAAACTGTAGAGAAGGTATCCATAACAATATCCAATAATTCTTGCCCCTTTCCATCATAAGATGATGTAGGAAGATCTAAAACGCGAATCGAAGGAATTCCAGGTATATAGTCAATTTCTTCGTGCAATTTTTCTGTCATGAAAGTATGTACGCCATTTGCACTGTCAGTATATATAACTTAAATCTTCGAATAAAATTAAAAAAATTGAAAAGGCAATACCTGATAAATTGCCTCTAAGATGCGTATTCTGAGCAAGATCATCCATGTGATAACCAATGGAGAACATAGTCGCCGACATAGTAAAAAAAGAAGCCACCGGAATATTCCTCCGATTCCCCAATCCGATGACCCAACTTAAATACGTATCGTACACTATAACACTCGGTTTCATCATCAATTCATCAATCAATTTCTCAACCGGACCTTCCATCTTAGTTAAAGTAGCTTTGACAAATCCAACAAAATCTTTAGCCCGGCCAAATTCCGACGGAATAACGTTAGGGATCGTTGCAGATTTTATGTTTTCTGGTAAATTTTCTGAAGTGATTAAGCTATGCCACTCTTCAGTAACAATGAAAGTGATGAATATGTTGGGATATTTAGTGATTATGATTTTACAGAAATTCATCATAGGATTTATATGGCCTCTTCCTGGATAAGGCATTGCTACAATATGGCAATTGATTTGTGAAGAAATTTCCATATTTTGGTAAATGAAATTAAATTTTTGAATAAAATGATGAGTTGCTCTTGTTTTTGTGCATTTACCTCATTATATAACAGTGTTGAAGATGAGTGCACATGGAAAATATTGGGAGTGATGATCGAATTGTGGTCCCTCATTTTAGGGCGGCTGAATATATATCTATAGCCTAAAACTAAATTACAATTATAAAGTTTATTCTACATTAATTCATGTAATTTCTTGGTGATACAGTATTTTAAATATGTCAAACATGTAATAATTCTTCCTGTTGTTGTTTGGTAATCGATCAAATTTTAGGTTTTGATAATTAATAGTAAAAAGTAGATATTAAATATTAAAATTAAAATTTGATTTAGTATGATATTTGGTAATAATGTATTAAAGTTTTAATAGATTATATTACAAAGTTAACACTGTTCTTTTAATTATTTTTATTATTTTTTTATGTGTATACGATATAGTAGAAAATCAATAAGTAAAATGACATCAAGAAAAATAATGTGATACAACTAAAAGACATGCATTTGAGTTGTATATTTTCATTCTTTTAACTTTCTTCTTTGGACTTGTACTATGAGTATGAAAATGTTTATACATGATCTTCATACCGAATATCAAATGGTACTTGTGTCTCATACCAAACTCAAACACGAATATTATAATTCTAAAATTTTACTTTCGAATGCTTATCGAATATCCAATTATCAAATACGAAAAATTTCAATTCGATTCAATTTGGTAATTCAATTTTTGATATTTTATATTCAATCCTACTCTTATATGAAATGTTTTTTTTATTTTACAAATAATATTATTATTATTATTTTAAATACTTACCACCTATTATTGATTTAAGGAAAATAAGGCAACTCAAATTAGAGGCGTGAGGCAGCTGCCTTTCTCAATAAGATTTTACAATATTGTTTGTTCTACTGTGTTGATTTCACCTAACCTGTAAGAAGTATTAATTGATGAGTTTATTTTGTAAGCACGCATTACAAAAGAAAAGAAAAAATGATATATAATGATAAATTATTAAATTTTGGCCATAATTTAGTCAGAATGGTAAAAAAACTCATTCACACTATAAATGAGTTTTTTTTGGATATTTTTATCCTTTTAACTTAAAATTAAATATATTTTTGGAGAAAATCATTCTTGGATCCCTATATTCTTCTGTCATATTTTCAACATATTAAAAATAATTAATTGCATTAATTATTGAGAATTCCATAGTCAATTATGTACTATAGATCCCTATGTACTACAAATTCTATCAAATAGCACATTGATCATTAAGTAGATTGGATGACCCGTAAAAAAATGTTTTCAAGTATGTTTTAAACATAACAATTATGACATCAATAGTAAAAAAAATATTTTTTGAATCACATTATATTCTTGTTGGTTGTACTATAATAAAAAAATCACTTAACTAATATTACAACAAATTATGGCCAAAATTATTTGTGTTAACTGAATTTACTTAACACTAATTTATTTTATTTAAACATAATAATTAAAAAATACTTAAGCAGAATTTAAAGGTCATTTTAGTAACAAATATAAGTAATGATTCAAAATTTATCAAAACGACGTAATATAGGGATAAAATATGTATAATTAATATTATTAATATTCTGTTCTCTTTGGTTCGACATATATGAACTATACACACGATTTCTATAATTATCGATATTTATCGAATTTAATGTATTTTGAGTTGTCATTATCTCAATATTTTAAAAAATTATTTAAATATATAGTTTAATTTTATTTAAATATAATAATTAAAAAATTACTTAATTGGAGGTCATTTTAGTAATAAAAGTAATGATTTACAATTCATCAAATCTACGTAATATAGGAGGTAAGTCTTGTTTAATTAATACTATTAATGATCAATACTATTAATATCTGACTCTCTTTGGTTCGACGTGTATGAGCTATACGCATGATTTCTATAACTATTGACAATTATCAGGTCTAATGTGTTTTGAGCTGCCATTATTCCAATATTTTATAAATTTATTAATTTTCTGATGATAAGGACAACACAAATTTATTAAACATGAACTAGATCAAAGTTTCATCATATATATATATATTTCTTTATTAGTATTATTTGTTGTTTTGTTAAATGATATGTTAAAATATTAAGTATACGTAGTTGTAGTCACAATATATATATTTTTTCTCTCAAATTAATATTTTTTTGAAACAGATTAAGAATTTTTAAATTAAGTAATTTTATCATATTTATTTTATGAATAAATTTAAGTTATCTATTTAAATAATTATTTAAATTCAATTTTCAATAATTTTTTTAATTCAATTTTAAAATTCTTTTTAAAATGTGATGTAAACTAGTTTAATAATAACAGTCAAATTTCAAAATACTTTAATAAGTAGATATCGACATCATAAAGAAATATAATAAATTATATAATTTATAAGTGTCGATCTTATTTCACCACAAACCAAGATAGTTACACAGTAATGTTATAGTTTTAATAATTGTTAATTATTATGTTTTAAAAAATTAAACTTCATATTTAAATATTATATTTTAAAACAAATCACGTATTTAAAACTACATATTTAAAAAATTAACCTACATATTTAATTATTATTTTTAAAAAAATTAAATTACATAGTTATATAATGTGTTGATTTTCCAATTATAAAGTATTTTGAATTTTGATTATCGTTATTGAAATATTTTTCGAATTATATTTAAAAACATATATATATATATATATATATATATATATATATATATATATATATATATATATATATATATATATATATATATATATATATATATATATATATATATATATATATATATATTTATATATTATTAACATGAATTTTTAATTGTCTCCTTCGATAAAAAATTCTGTATTAAATGAATAATTTTTTAAACATGTATATCCTAATGGGAAAATCCTTTTGGACATAAAAATTTAATGTGTTATTCGTGGCACAGTTATAAATGTCTTATCATCAATTATTTTTAGAAATATCTAATTATCAAAATAATATTATTTTTCTCTTGAAAAACATCCATTATATTATAGTCTAATCTATTTAATTGATTATATTTAAAGAAAAATTCAACTATTTGTTCTTGAATCTACACTTAACAAAATAATTAAGTATAATCTTAAGTAGAGAAAATAGTCATCTGTACTTATTATTAATGAGAAATTTAATTGTTTTCTTTGATAAAGAGATTTATTTTATATGAAAAATAATTTTTCGAAGGTATGAATTAATACCTTATGAATATATTTTTAAGGTACAATTCAAAAATACCTTTTTAACTAAAACGTGCAATTTTTTTATTAACTAAACAATATTTATTTTTTAAAATAAATAGAATGAACTATACACATACACAGAAATATATTTTTCTTATTAACTGAACAAAATATTTAGAATGATAAGTAAATAAATCCACAAATAGATGTTTAAGACTGGAATTAATCATTGAAATAAAAAAAATTAAAAAAAATCACATGTGATAAGTATCAATTATATTACTGAACATTGTGAGAAGTATCACATTAAAGGAAAATTTTGAATTACCTTAAATGTAATTAACTTATTTATAGTGTTATGCCGTATTTTCACTATAAAAATCAGAAAAAAATATAACACGAGAATTATTTCTTATTTTGAAGTACACAAAATTCATCTAATTATTAAATTTCTCCCACAAAACTTGTCTTTTCATATTTATTACATTAAAGTACAAACTTTATTAAAAAAGATATGTTATTATCATGAAAAATATTTTATTTATTTTAAAAGACGATTATGTGATATAATATTCAACTGAGTATAGTAGTGTAGAACAAAAATAATTAAACCATATTATTTTAAATTTAGTATGATAATGCATTAAATATACTATAAAGAATTAAAATAAAGAAAACAAATGTGATATTATTCCCCCAAAAAAATGTAGTATGAAGTTAGATATTATATATATATATATTTTTGTGTGTTCGATTTTAAAATTTGATGATTTGTATATAATAGAAATAAGTAAATGTTATTTTGCAAGTTCAAAATTAAAAAATTATTGATAAAATTTATGCAAATATATCTTGTAGAATTACAATTTGTATAATTTAATTTTATATATAATGGAAAGAAAGGAGAAAGGATGACAAAAAAGATGAAGAAAAAGGAACAAAGAAAGAGAGAATTATGAAGAATTAAAAGAAAATGAAGTTAGAGTGTAATGGGTCTCACATTATAAATTTTATGAAATAATTTTCTTCACACAATTAATATTAATTCTAATTATTAAACATAAAATTGTTGTCCACAAGTATCTCTAGAAGTTTAGGAGATAGTAGTAATAAAGACTTGATTTACTTTGAAAGAGAAGAAGGTTAAATTAGTCTTTTGTCAATTCTAGCAAAATTCTGACCATTTAGCACTTTTCTTAATGCAAATTAAATATTATTATATTTTGATTTAATTGTACATCGTAGCAAACTGTTGTTGATCTTTTCTTTCCCTGAAATTCTCGTTTGTTACTTTTCCTCGCCTCTCTTGTTTTATACAAATAGAAATGTATAGATTGTGTTTTTGTTTGTATGAAGTGAGAAAAATTGTATATACACATGCAAATACATATATTTTCGTCTTATACACTTATAATTATACGATACAAATATTTTTCTGTCTAGTTCTCTTTTCTCTTTCTCTCTTTATACAAATAGAAATTATAAAAATACAATGTATAATTATGTTTGTATAAAGCGAGAGTGAGAGCGATATTTAATATACAAATGTTTTATTTTAATTTAATTGTATACAAAATCAAATTTTATGCATATATACAAACTCATAAAATTGAATTGAGAGACTGCCAACGATTTATACAAACGAGAGGCTGACACCAATTTATACAAATGGCCTGCCATCGAAATTACACAAATATGAAGAGGAGCCAACATATTATACAATTGCTTCTTTTGTATATATGTATAGCGAAATAGCCTAACTTCTTTTGTATATATGTATAGAGAAATAGTCATCATAACATGTCTGCTATGGAGCGAAATTATGCAAATTATAATTATAGCATACAAATATGATTTTTGTATTTGCTATATATTAAAGTTGCTCTAGTAAAAATTTGTGTTATATAATGTTTTTTAATCAAATCAATTTATTAAAAAAATCAAAAAAATGTTAATGGTTGATTATTATAGGAAAATTGGGTTAACACGTTTTCAATGTTTTATATAAATAAGTTATTGGGTTATCTGTTTGGTATTGGTCTTTAATATTAAGTTATTGGGTAAATCGATAACTCATTAAAACTAGTAATTTACTACTTTTACTTGTATATGAATCTTATATATTAATCTCAATACCTTACTAGTTATTGTCTTTATGCTTTAACATTTTATTCACACTTCGAAGTGATTTTGAGTTCACAACTTCACATTATACAAAATGTCAAAATCTAAAGTAAGAACCATATTTCTTTTAATTTCTCTTTGTGTTATAGTTGTATAGTTCTTTTCATGTTTGTTATTATTGTTTCTATATTAGAAACATTTGTAAAGTTACATGTTATCGCATCAAATTTATTAGAGAAGTCATACATTTGTTTTATAAGTATTTTTTAATTGGTCAAATCGAAAATCGAATCGTTAAGGACCAAATCGATAAATCTAAATTGATAAAAAAATATCATATTGATTTGAATAAATTAACGTATTTAAAAATTAAAAACCGATAAATTAAATTAATAATACATAAAATTGAATCAAATCGATCGATATACACTCTTACACGATATTTTGGCTTTTTTTCCTCCATTAATATGCACAAGGCTTTCGCTTTTCCCCCCTCAGTTCTTCCTTGTTTGCGATTATTATTTATTAATTCAATTGACTATTTTTTTACTTTAATTAATTCTTAATTTTCCAAATATTTTCTTATTCACTAACACTTTGTTTGGATCATTGTTATTCATTGTTTCCTAATATATTATTTTGTATTGTAATCTATTATAATATATTGTATGGTAGATACAATATTTGGTTAGACTGTATTTTTTTTTGTTGTTTAATAACATTTTATTATTTGATTTGATTGTATCATACTGTATTGTAATTTATAAATTAACTAAAATATCCTTAATTATTCTAGGGTAGGAGGTTTGATTAGATTAAATAATTAAGGTAAAGGGTAAAATAGTATTTTGAACTATTATGTAAATATATAATTGGAAAAAGAAATTAAGTAACAATGGAAACACACCAAATCAGTTGTTCCATAAAATAGGGGTTTTCAATGTTACGTAACAACGAAATTTAACAATACAATACAATACATTTTAAGTAACAATCTAAACAAACATTGTAGGTATCATAACGATACAATACAATAAAAATGGATAACAATGATCCAAACATAGTGTAAGTATTTTTCTCTTAATATTAGTATTGCATGTGTATTCTATATTAATTATTAATGAGTACCAAATTTTGAGTATTGCATAAATATTATTCTCTTCGTTCTATTTTATGTGACACTATTTACTTTTTGATAAGTTCCAAAAGAATGTCACATTTCCTTATATGATACTAAGTATTTAAAGATACAATCATCTTTTATCCTTGTTGGTCCACTTAATTTTAAAAATAGAGAGAAGAGTGAGTTTTTTTTGAAGGACAATTTGTAAATATTTCAAAGTATCATTATTTCTTAAACTTCGTGTTCAATCAAATGTTGCCACATTAAATGGGACGAGGGAGTGATAAAAATATATTTTAATTAAAAATAGATAAATAAAGTTTTAAAATAATTGATATTATTATGTTAGATTTTTTAATTGAATTTTAAGGTTCTGTTGATCTTTTACGTCATGCTAAGTGAGTTGAAGTTAATAATTTTTTTATATTTTCTCTCAACTATATATCTTAAGCGAAGACGATTAGTTGAAGCTATAATTTTTCATATTTTCTCTGAACTATATATCTGCACTAACACATGGAAGCAATGAAGTATGGAGTCCGGAGCCTAAAGGGTAAAAAATGTTAACAAATATTCCAAAACGGTATATGAAATTTCTTTTTAACCAAAACGGCAAAAACGCTCACGGAGTAGCGATTTTGTCAGCCGGAAAAAATAAAATCGCTGCTATAGCAGCGATTTGTTAAATTTGAAAAAAAAATAATTTAAACAAAATCGCTCTCAAGGGAGCGATTTCCAAAATAAAAACTTTTTTTTATAAAAAAAGTTTCATATGTCGCTGCTGAGGCAGCGACTTTGTTTAATTTTTTTTTTTTATTTTTTGCTTCTTTTTTTTTAAAAAAAAAGTTTAAATTTGATTTTTTTTAAAAAAATTAAAGAATAAAAACTCTTTTTTATAAAAAATTTTCAGCAGCGACATGTTTAATTTTTTTTACTTTTTTTACTTTTTGCTTCTTTTTTTTTTTAAAAAAAGTTTAAATAAAAAAATAATTATTTTTTAAAATCAAATCTTTGCCAAGGCAGCGATTTTTAATTAAATTTTTTATTTATTTTTAAAATCAAATCAGAAAAAAAATTAATTTAAAATCGTTGCCTTGGCAGCGATTTGATTTTTTTTTTTTAAAAAATAATTAATTAAAGGCAGCAATTTTATTTTAAAAAGAAAAAAAATTGTTTTAAACTTTTTTTTAAAAAAAAGAAGCAAAAAAAAAATAATTTAAACAAGTCGCTGCCTCAGCAGCGACATATTCAAAAAATTATAAAAAAAAATTTTATTTTGAAAATCGCTCCTATTTATTTTTTTTAATCAAAAAATCGAATTTAAACTTTTTTAAAAAAAAAAAAGAAGCAAAAAATAAAAAAATAAAAAAATTTAAACAAGTCGCTGCCTCAGCAGCGACATATTAAAAAAAATTATAAAAAAAAGTTTTTATTTTGAAAATCGCTCCCTTGAGAGCGATTTTGTTTAAATTTTTTTTTTTCAAATTTAACATTTTACTTTTTCAGGCTGACAAAATTGCTACTCCGTGAGCGATTTTGCCGTTTTGGTTAAAAAGAAATTTCATATACCATTTTGGCATATTTGTTAACATTGTTTACCCTTTAGGCTCCGGACTCATGAAGTATGCATATAATAAATTATTGATATTAGATGATTTATTCAAGTTCGAACTTTTAAGGTTTAAGGTGGAGAATCTCTAATTTTCCAAAAATTTTAGAGAATACGATCTCTTACTACTACCCAAAAAAACCCGAACAACTTAGGTATCTTTAATATTAGAATATCTAAAAGAAAAAATTACTAATATGCATATTTGATCAAGTTATTTATAAATATGGGTTAATAGAAGGAACAGACCCGTTTAGCCTATTGAAACACGTGGTACCCATCAAGGGCAGAGGTAACATATACTTACGGGAATTTCCTTTGGCGAAAAATATTATTATATATATATGATTAGAATTATTTTTTAGAAATGTATAATAGATGTGGAACACCCTTTCACTAGTTCGTGTGTTTACTTCTTAGTTTTTGAACCGGCTTATTAAAAATCGTGGCTCCGCCACTGATACCCACAGTCTCCGAATCCTAGATCTCGAAGGTATATCTATTCTAAATCGCAAAGTTAAAGATATAATGGTAGCATATTAAAATCAGTTCAAGTCACAACTTCTCTAAGTTGTTTGATGTAATTTGAACACTACGTTATTTGATAACTTCCTTCAATAATCTCATGAACATAAATCAATACTATGTTCATTTACAAGTTCAAAATAGCACTGCATCAACTATATTTATGGCACACAACATTCTTAATGAAAGCTTCAATGTTAATTTCAGAGGATCCTCCCATTGCAGTGGAAAACTGGCAGATTTTCTGTATTTCTTTCGAACCTTGGTCATGTATTTTCACCCTGTAACCAACTTTCCAATCTTCAACAATTTGCTTACTGTTAGTTTTTTGATCCCAAAATATCGGAAAAGTCAGCATTGGAAGGCCTGAGAATGCTGCTTCTTTAGTTGAATTCCATCTGCAGTGACCAAAATCCACCAATCGAAGGATGTGACAATACCTTCAATTGGTCACACCAGGGCACAACAAGCCCTACACTACATCCATTTTTCTGAAATCGATCAGTTTCATCCCGTGCCACCCAAAAGAATCGAACACCACTATCGTGCACACCAGCTATGATCTCATCCAGTTCATCACGCGAGACAGAGAGAAAGCTCCCTTGTGAAATGTACAAAACAGAACCATTTGGCTGAGCATTTAACCACTTAATGTACTCTGGTTCATCAATTGAAGTAGTCGAGGAGGGATAAGGTATTGCTGGACCAATTGTGTAGACAGGGATGGCAAATATCTGCTTCAGAACATCGATAACAATAGATTCGAGCTCGTACACTGAAGTGAACAAAAGATATTGTGCTTTAGAAACTGTAGAGAAGATCTCCATAACAACATCCAATAAATCTTGCCCCTTTCCATCATAAAATGGTGTAGGAAGATCTAAAACGCGAATCGAAGGAATTCCAGGAATATAATCAACTTGTTCGTGCATTTTTCCTGTCATGAATAATCATAATAGTGAAAACATGTAAGTAAATAGAAATTGCTAATCAATAGCTTGCTCGCGGAGAACACATTGCAATTAATTTCATTATTGGCTCAACGTCTCTATCCTACGAGACATGGGTAAGGTCTGGGTAAATTCTATATTCCCCAGATCCACTTATGGGATTACACGGATGTTGTAGTCGTTGCTAAAGAACTAGTTGTGTAGTGTTAGCTACTAGCTAAGGTAATGATTGTGAGTTCGGCTAAACCCATTAGCTTTCGTTCATGTTCAATATTTGTATTAAAATGTTAGTCCAATCACAACAATATTTGGGCTGTTCAGTATATATAACTTAAATCTTCGAATAAAACTCAAAAAATTGAAAAGGCAATACCTGATAAATTGCCTCTAAGATGCGTATTCTGAACAAGAAGATCCATGTGATAACCAATGGAGAACATAGTCGCCGACATAGTAAAAAAAGAAGCCACCGGAATATTCCTCCGATTCCCCAATCCGATGACCCAACTTAAATACGTATCGTACACTATAACACTCGGTTTCATCATCAGTTCATCAATCAATTTCTCAACGGGACCTTCCATTTTAGTTAAAATAGCTTTGACAAATCCAACAAAATCTTTAGCCCGGCCAAATTCCGAAGGAATAACGTTAGGGATCGTTGCATATTTTATGTTTTCTGGTAAATTTTCTGAATTTATTAAGCTATACCACTCTTCAGTAACAATGAAAGTGATGAATATGTTGGGATATTTAGTGATTATGATTTTACAGAAATTCATCATAGGATTTATATGCCCTCTTCCTGGATAAGGCATAGCTACAATATGACAATTGATTTGTGAAGGAATTTTCATATTTTTGGTGATAAAGTTGAGATGTTAGAATAAAATGGTTAGTTTTGTGCATTGAGCTTATTATACAACAGGGTTGTTAATGAGTGGACAGGAAAAAAAGGGGGAGTGATAATGTTGCCCGACGTAATATATAAATATGGTGTTTAACTCAGCTTTATTTTATATTTATATTTTTTTAATTTTGATGTACACAAGTAAATATTTAAATTTATATAAAATTGTAATAGACACATACTTGTAAGTAACATCCTACATGAAAATTTGCATCTTATGTGGTGTCCCATGTGTTAGTGTTTGTTTACTTGTTCAACTTTATATAAATTTAAATATTTACTCATACAGACTCAAAGTTAGACGTGAAATAAGATCAATTAAATAAAAGGACACATTTATATATTATGCCTTTAATAATATGTTAACATTCAATGAATATTTAAGACAAATATAAAGATATTGAGTTTGGCTGAATTGATAATCGACACTTTCCGTCCCCTCAACTCCTTTGGGGCAAAACCAATTTTTCTTGGGGCATTGACTCAAAATTGGGCTAAAGACCCAAACAAGTTATGTGGGCCTGTAAATGTTGACAATGCCATATAGAAGTTACAAAATGAGTCATCCATCACTATATGAAATTATTATTATTATACTTATTATAATATTATTTTTTTATATTATTGTAACATAATTTTGTACTAATAAATTTTGTTTGGTACCTTAACCAATTATACAAAGAAGAAAAGTAAAGAAGTAAAAATTTAGTAAAAGTTGAACATGTAAAGTACATAAACATCCATTTTTGGAGTTGCAATTTTACTAATAATCCTCGTCGTATAATTTTTTTAACAAGTTTAATTACCTCCTTTTTGGGAATAATCAACCATATATAAGGTTGAAAATTTGTGTTGTGAGAGCATGTAAAAATTGGTTTAAATCCCATGCATGCACGTATGGCTGAATTTGTTTGCCAAACAAGTTTTTTGGTTCTTCCAATTCCAACAATTCAATCACAAATTATCTATTCCAAATAAGATCAAATTTGAATATAATTTTAATATATCATTAAAGACAATTAGTTCTAACCATTATACTTAATTTGTCAAAATAACAACATATCTAACCTAGAAGTGAAAATAGAAAAAACAAAAAAAGAAGTAAGTACTTAATATTTGCCTTAAAGTTAATAGAGTATATGATATGTCTATTCGTGCAAAAAAATAAATTAATTAAAATTCACAAGTTGATCATTTTAGATATAACTTAAGTATTCATTATTTATTAACTCAATTTATTTCAATCCAATAAATTCACCTCTACTATCGGCTACCTGATTAGACTATATACAATGCTTGATAAATTAATATTTTAAATACTTCTTTCGAACGTTTATTTTTTACTAACTTTTATTAATTAGTGATTCAACATCCATGCATGCCGTCTCATAATATCCATTCAATCATTCATTAGAACTAAACAAAACCTTATCATATGGTGATGATATTCAATCAAACTGATTTAAATAAATAAATAAATAAAATCAAAGTGATTTTAGACTATATAATAATATATAAACTAAAGCATCGACCAAATTCCATGAAAATGTTTAGCCTTACTTAACTCTTACTCCACAAATCTCACATGCTATAGGCCCAAACACATATATACAAATTAAATAATAATTGCTATATGCTTTCCTCTTCTTTTTTTTTTTAATTCGATTTTGAATATCCACGTTCAAATCCAACTTTGTTTAAATTTTTAGATTTTTTGCTTCTTGTACGTATCATTAGAACTTGTGGTTTAGAAATGTCACGGTAAAAATAAAAAATTTCTAAAAATAAAATCGCACACATGATTATAATTTTCAGAAAAACATAAAATAAACGAGTGTCATATAAAATGAAAGTTCATTACTTAACAAGTACTACTTCAAAACATCTAATTAATACCAGTAGCTACATTAACAAGACAACCAAATTAAGTAATTAAACAAGCTGGCTAATTTAGTTTTTATGTCCAGAGAGACTCTCTCTTTACAGGATCTTGCATTATAGAACTGCTAGAGGAAGCAAAGCTGAGATATTGCTGAAGATTATTATTGAAGTTATTGTTATTATTATTACTTATTCCATATGGTGATTTATCTAATTCTTGTTCCATTAAAGTTGTTGGTAAACTGCAAGGAACAGGTTCTTGTTGCATTTGGATGCATAATATTTCTGCTTGAGCTACAGCCAACTGCATTTGTAACTGAGAAACTTGATTTTGTAGAAATGAAATGGCACCTACACATCCATAAACAGGATCTCTTACTCTTGCATTTGCTTCATACACCAAACTGCTTACTGCATCTGCTCTTTGCTGTATTGGAAGTTCCTAAACACATACAAATGTAAAACAAGAAAAAAAAATATCATATAATTGTTGTACTAGTGGCACGCAGTCAGGATTTTCACTTCAAATATATATAATAAAAAAAAAAGTAAACAACCAAAAAACGTAAAATAATTTTGACTGAATATAAATTGTAATTTTTTAACGAAGGGGTTCAGTTCCCAAATTAATATAACATGAAGAAACAACTCATTCAACATTTAATTTTTGGTCATTTCAAGTTCATCTGCATTCAGTATTTGAACCCCCCTGACCAATAAAATTTAGATTCGCGCTGTGTAAGGCCAATCTACGGACTTGAACCCTAGACCTAACTCGGGTTAAAGACGGATGAGATCAAAGTTTTTTTTTCCTACTAAAACCACCAATTAATGATTGGTGCGGGTTTAGGCATGACCCCAACCCATATATATTTTCTCAAAAATATGACTACTAAGAGTTAGAATTTTTCTAACTACTCAAACAATGTTTTTGAATAAATTCTAAAGTTTCATTTTTATTTTTTATTTTACAAAAAGGATACATACTCAAAATTAAGGTTTTCTTCCTATATTGTTGGTGTTTTACATTTTTTTACATAAAGAAGGATTTATAGAAGTACCTGCAACATCTTGCTAATATTGCTAGCACCAAAAACCTTGTGAACAATGGCAAACTTGTGGGGATCATCAGGAGGAAAGTAAGGGGCAAAGATGCAGTCTTTGGCACAACGACGCCTTAACAATTTGCAAGAAGCACAAGGAGAACTTCCTGTTCCCATTTTTGTGCCAGAAAGATAACTTCAACAAAGAGAATGAGAATTAAGGAAGAGAGAGAGATTGTAATAGCAAGCTTAGGACAAAGTGTAGTTTGGAAGAGAATCAGCTGGGAACCTATTTATAACACTTTTAAAAAGAGTTACTCTAGTATTCACAAATAAAATATCATGGATAGAGTAATCTGATATCTGTGCTATTAACAAGTAGCACATACGCTACAACAAATTAACGAAGAATCTTGCAGCTATAACGATTTTAAATGCAATGACATTAACTCAATCAACAATAAATATTTTTGCGACAATATTAGAAAATCTATTGTCACTAGAGACCTCTTTTGCCGTCGTGATAGACAGATTAAAGATTTAAACTTTATAATTATTAAATTAATAAATATAATAATATTAATAATCTGAGTTCATTGTCAAATATTTAAAGGTATGTAGGAAATTTCTAATTGACAAAAATTAATGGGTTCAAATGGCCGTAATCTACCCATGAATGTGAACCGAAAATCACAATTATATATTAAAAAAAGAATTGTGAACACTTTCAATCCGAAAATATGAGGTCCATTAAATATTAATCATGTAAAATTACATTATAAAGCTGGCTCTTCAAGGACTAATTAGTAGAAAATTATTTCGAGCTTCATTAATTTATTAATCTTTGAGATATAGTTAGTTTAATAATTAAGTACAATAATAATAATATTAAAAAAAAAAAAAACAGGATAAAGAATTAATGGTGACACCGCCAAGAAGCGTTAAAGGTTGGCAACTAATAATTCAGTTTGATGAATTTTCACGTTATTGTTTGTCTAATATATATATATATTAGAGATCTATACTTATAGGTAGCTAATAAATAATAAAATTTTGCAAATAAAATATTTAATTTTTGAAGAATAGAGTATAGTATATATACTAGTAGATAAGACAAGGGGCAATAAATTCATGGGAGAACAACTAGGGTTAGGGTTTAGCAAAATAGTGAGTAACGATGCAAAAAAACCCTAGCCCCGAGCAAGACCAAAAGATGAGCTCGACGTGAATGTTTGTTGGCGGACATTCACATGGAAACATCTTTTTTTTTTTTTTTACTTTTCTATTTCTTATAAACCACCATACAAATTACCTTGTGTCACCCTTGATAAAAAAAATATATGAGTTTTTAGGGTGTGACCATATATTTTTTTAGAAAAATTAATTATAAGATAATTTATAAATGTTTTTTAAAAAAAATAATCTTCTATAGCTAGAAATTGTGTTGGAAAACTCATCAAAGAGAAAGGGTATTTTTGAGTAATAGATTTTGGACTTTAAAAAAATTATTTAGTTTAAATCATTAAGAGAATGGAAGAAATTCATTTATTTTGAATAGGAAGGAGTATTTTTTGTTATAAGTTTTACTATTTTTACATATACACAAGATACTAATTGATGAAATCGCTAACTTGTAATATCTTCTTGATTTATTAGTTATGGTTTTGATAAATATCAGAAGTGTTTATACGCATTAATATCAATTGTGTAGGTCATAAGTTGGTCCCTAATATAAGATCTTACGGCTAGTTATATATATATATTATCTTTTGTATTCGGTTCTTTTTCTTTTAAAATACTTGTAAAATTTAATTGTAAAGAGCTCTATGGACATTTTTGTCATTTAATCATAAAAAAATTACTTATCAATATCATTTTACCAAACAGACTAAGGGCGCATGCATTTATTATTAATTCAATATTTCTATCTAAACATCGAACTGTTTATTAATAAAATCAATTTCAGCATCTTAAAATATTTTTCTAACACTTGATACGTATCACCTTGTTTTGCTTAATCAACTAATCTGAATGGATTCTATTTAATAGATCACTTGAATTTCAAATTACATGAACACTGCAATATACAGTTGATAATGACCTGTTACCATCGGAAAAAAAACATTATATACATAAATCATTAAAAAAGGAGAAAAATAAAAAATAAAAGACGAATTGATGTTACCATAAAACATGAGTCATTGTAGGCAAAAGAAGCTTAAGTAAGAGAATTACTATTGCATTGAAAATTGAAATTTTTAATTATATATTGACGCAAATCAAGTGGGGAAACCTTTTTATTTTTAATTTTTCCACATTTTTGACAATTTAAGGTTTAATTTGTGCCAATTGACTTGTACTCCTCCAGACGAACATTATTTTAGTTGACATTAATTAGCGACTCTTATTAAAAAGGAAATTGTTTAGGCTGTAAACCATGTGTTTAAGCTGTTTAATCTATAAAATACGACGTGCTTAACACAGGTTCCAAGTTCAATAATCACATTATAATCATATACACGTCCACCATTTAATTTCTACTCATGCACACTAATGGCTTACTTCTTCATGTACGAAATGTTATTATTGGGCATTATTAATTAGTAGAACTGTAAAATTGAGCTAAACCAACTTGAACAAGTGTTTATGGGTGCTCTTATTTTCTTCTTTAAACACATAGGTTTATATTCAAATCAGGATCCGGAGCCTAAAGGGTACAAAATATTAACAAAAATTCCAAAACGGTATATAAAATTTTATATTAACCAAAACGGCAAAATCGCTGCATCAGCAGCGATTTATTCCACCGGAAAATTATAAATCGCTGCCTCGGCAGCGATTTATAATTTTTTTAAATTTTTTTTTTTTTTAAATAAAGAAAATCGCTGCCAAGGCAGCGATTTTAAAAAAAAAAAATTTTTTTTATTAAAATTGCTGCCAAGGCAGCGATTTTAAAAAAAAATTCTTTTTTTTTGCTAAATCGCTGCCTAGGCAGCGATTTTAATAAAAAATAAAAATTTTCTTTTAAAAAATGTTAAATCGCTGCCTTGGCAGCGATTTTATAAAAAAAAAAAAAATTTAATATATGAATACACTATTTGAATGTGAATTGACACAATTTTTTATAAATGCATGTGAATTTTTTAAAAAAGTTTGAATATTTTGTAAGAATTTGACATGTCACCTTTTTTATAAAGTTGACATGTGATTATTTTAAAAAAAAAAAATTAAAAATATATATATATATATATAAAAATTTAATTATTTGAATTTAGAATTCTATTTGAATTCAAACATCATTTAAATTTAAATAAAAAAAAAATTTAAAAAAATGTTAAATCGCTGCCTTGGCAAGGATTTTAAGAAAAAAATATTTTTTTTTAATAAAATCGCTGCCAAGGCAGCGATTTAACATTTTTTTAAATTTTTTTTTTATTATTATAAAATCGCTGCCAAGGCAGCGATTTAACATTTTTAAAAAAAAAAATTTTTTTTTAATAAAATCGCTGCCTAGGCAGCGATTTACCAAAAAAAAAAATTAAAAAAATTATAAGTCGCTGCCGAGGCAGCGATTTATAATTTTCCGATGGAGTAAATCGCTGCTGATGCAGCGATTTTGCCGTTTTGGTTAATATAAAATTTTATATACCGTTTTAGAATTTTTATTAATATTTTGTACCCTTTAGACTCCGGACTCATTCAAATCATGTCAACTTACTAAAGTAAAAGTAACAATCCAATGAAGTAAGAACGCATATCAATTGCTTCATTATACTTAAAATAAAATTAGATGTTCATTTTTATTTATCCAGTTAAAAACAAAGAG
Source organism: Solanum sitiens (assembly GCA_016801875.1). Taxonomy (NCBI): domain Eukaryota; kingdom Viridiplantae; phylum Streptophyta; class Magnoliopsida; order Solanales; family Solanaceae; genus Solanum; species Solanum sitiens. The sequence goes on along the minus strand of JABWTJ010000016.1, from coordinate 3,092,290 downwards.
ATAAATTACCATTTAATATATACTATTCATTTTCCAACATTTAGATGAGTAAGTGGGCGATATATACCTTCTCCATTTCAAATTAATTGAATTGTTGAGGTGTTTCATATCCTTCAGAAAAAAAAGATTAAGACATAAATCAAACATATTTTCCATTTTTAACCTTATTAATTATTGTTAAATTAATGATTAAATAACTAAACATTAATTAATAACTAATTCCAATACTAACTAATAAGGGTAAAATTAGAAAAATATTCTAAAAGTAGTCTTGAAAATTGAACAATTAAGTTAATTTAAAAAATGTCTCAACAATTCAATTAATTGTAAAATGAGAGAGTAATAAAATTATTATTTTACTTATTGCTTCTTAAGGGGTAAGTCAAGTCAAATATGAACGAAAATAGCAATCATGCTTTAAGCACAAATAGTTTATGTGCAAACACATTGTATATTAATTTGATGCAAATACCAAGTACAAATAAATTTTTAATGAAAACTTACCCACATCATAGTTATTTACATTTTGAATTAATAAATGCATATTGTGTTTTTGTATATAGGCTTTCGTCATTTAAACGTGGTTAGTTAATTAATTTCTCATTTTATCAAAAATTTTCATTCAATCACTTTAATCATAGTAATTTGAATTAATTTGATGAGGACACATTACTTATTTACCCCTTTTCAAGGACAAGAATGGGATGGTTTAGAAACTTTTTGACAGAATAATTAATTATCCATTACGTCCAATTTAGCACCTTCTATTACACATATTCCAAGAGTTCTAAAAGTTGGATATTTCCTTCAGTTTTACTCTTCCACCGTAGCCGATGAATATATCTCTACTTCTACCCTCAAGACAACTGAATAATCCAATATTTGTAGCAGCAAATTCTAATATTTTCCATAACATCCCCCCATAAAATATAAATTGGAAAAAAATTAATGAAAAGTTCTTTAATTTGAGGAGGAAAACAAAATGAAAGTAACAAACAACCAGCAACCAAAATATTAATGAAAACCAGTGAATTAGTCCACGCAAAGCTGAAATAACTGTTGCAAATAATGAGAAGACCCAGAAGAAAACAAAAGCAGTACTCCATCCGTCTCAAATTATTATTGTGACTTCTAAATAGTTATTTTAAATTATACTTTCTCCGTTCCTTTTAGTTCTCATAGTTTTTTTTCCTGAGAGTCAACAATATAAATTTTGACCAATATTTAATGATATATTTATGAAAAAAATTATAATTTATAATATTTTTCGTTATTTTAGTTAAATTGACTCTCAGATATTATAATATGGCAATTAAAAAGGAACGGAGAGATTAATTTGTCATTTAGAAATGCAAGACAAAGTTCATTATTTTTTCTCATTTTTATCTTAGTAGTACTACTTAAGACATATTTAATGAGGAGGAATTAATTTTAAGAAAATATGTAAAAGAGAAACACGATAGATAATTTAAGATAGAGAACACAGTGGTAACATGCACAAAATGAAGTAATTTAAGCAGTTACAGCTTACACATCTGATTGACCATTAATTAATTTGGAATGAAAATGAAAAGATTCTTGAGCAGTATGGCTAAGCTAGATATATAATTAAAAAAATATTCATGAGCTTATTAGAGCAAATGTATCACGAGGTTTCTGAAATGATACACCATAAACAATAAGAGTTGAAGAACCCCAAGCTTCGATTCCCACTCTTTAGCATTTAATGCTTTCCACATGATTCCAAACTTTTTATCTTCTATTCCGAGGAAAACAGCTCTCTTTCCCAGCTACTAAAAACTCTATTGAATTATATAATTCATCATATCCAATTTTCTATGTTCAACTAGTCTAAATGACCAAATCACTTTTCCTTCTAAGACAAAAATAAAAAGTTATGGGTCCCCCACCTAACCTCATAAAATACAAAAAAAAGAATAAAAATCTTCTGTTTCAGTTTCCAATTTAGAATTTTTCAAACCAGTAACTTGTTATAGCTAGGAAGAAGAGACGTGGTCGACAGGATGAGAACCTTGTAAATATTGTTTATTGATTTTATGGAATAATTAATTCTATAAGGTGATGAATAAAATAAGAGTGAAAAACAGACATCTTCAGTGCCGTCTTAGAGAAAATAAAAAACATGCGAGCTTCAATGCATCCATTAATTGCACTTGGTGATATGGAAGATTCGATTATTGGGAAAATGGATGTTTTCTTATTTATTTAATTTTAAAAATTTATCTTTTTCTTTTCTTTTCTTTTCTTTTGTTCCGTCTCTAAAGTGGTGGAAATTCAAGGCTTCGGGTTTTGTTGAACAATAAAATATTGAGAAAAAAAAAAAAGGTGGCAAATATTTTTGTGAAAATCAATTCCCTGAAATCCTAAAATTTTCAATGAGGTTTATCGAATCAGAGCCTGAAATCAGTCACAGTCGATGGAGGGTTCATCACATCATTCTCTCCGAATGCGAATTTAGAATTTGAACTTCATCGATTCAAACTCTATATTCTATCATAGTCAATAATTTATGGTATTTGAATCTATTATTTGTATTGATTTTGTCTCAATTTATATGATAATATTTTATTAAGAAAGTAAAAAAACATAAATCATAAATATTTGTGCAATTGTAAATCATATCATTAAGGATAAATTAAGCATTTTAAAATTAAATTTGTTATTGAATATAGAAAATACACGAATCAGGACGAAGGAAGTAGCAATTTAGTGAGAGTTTTAACGCATACAAGATTTACGCTAAGCAACTGTGTCCGATCAACCTGTTATCTATGTATTACCCTGTATCGTATATCCACCCCTAATTCTTCCTGTTCAAAACCGTGCATGATATATGATTCTTAAGTGATACGATTATATAAAGAAAGAAGATTTGGATTTCTAAAAAGGTATACAAATTCCTAATTATTAGAGTCCAAATTTCTTACTAATCCAACTCTCTGATTTTGACTAGTAAGTTACACCTATCCAATTTGGTGAAGGTCTAAAATTTGACAAAACAATCAACTGCATAGGCACGTGATTGCATGGAGAGGGGCTGAAGCTAATATCTTGCTGCAAATGTACTCTTTGTTTGTTGCTTAGAATTAATTACAGATTCCCTAAGAAATATATTTTATTGAAGGCTTATCACCAGCATGCTAGGTTCCTATTGCAGGACCAAGGTCGAGAAGAGACAAGGCAAGCAGTCTGACCTTGTCTCATTATCAGTAATTTAAAAATGCAAAAAATTGCTTATTATGGTACAAAAATAAATTTTGAAGAGTTTTCAATTGATGAAACAAATTCTCTTTCAATTAGACAAGAAACAAACGAGTCAATGGATGAAACAAGAGATTCTTACCACAGCACAATATTTTTGATACAAGACCATATTTCTTATAAGTTTTAAACATATCATAGCAATGATATCGTGGTATATTAATCAAAGGAATTACCTTCCAATATACAAACCATAAGAAGGGAAGTTGATCTTTGATCATTTGGTGACTCCGTAATAGTATTACTTCAGAGAAAAATCATTCCTGCACTATCAATTGTAATCAAATGACGAAATTAAACAAGATCTTTTTTACTTAGCATAATGACCTACCAAAATATTTTGCGTGTTTCCATCAGTTATTCCACTCAGTTTCAGATGTCGGTATTCATCCAATTGGCGTCTGTGTCTTCTTTTGATTCCATCTCTAAACAGAGTGCTTCCTGAACTTTTAACTTCCACAGGAACGTAGGATCCTTGTAAGTTCTGCTGAATATTTTTGTTCTTGAAGTACGTTGCTGCCTGCGCCTGAACTAATGTACCACAAGAAAGCTTTAGCAGTAATGAATAGATAACAATTAGCTTTCCCTTCACCACCCTTCTAGTTACATATGATCTAATGGAAGACTTTGATGTCATTCCACCAAATTCATTTCACTTTCATGTTAGGAACATATAACGGCAAAGCATTAACTATGAAACAAAGGAGGGATTTAATGAAATACTTGAACATACCAGATTTTGAAGACGCTGAGATCACAGCAACATCTTTAAGATTCTTAATTTTTTCAATTACGAAATAGTTTTCAGGGTCATCTGCGATGTTCACGTCAAAACATAAGAGCGCCTTTTCACATGCCTGAAAAGTACAGGTCAGATGCAGATATTGGAATATACTTACTATAAGCAGTAGGATGTTGTAACTTCACAAAATTTATGAAGCCATAAGGTACCAGGCTCAAAATAAATGTACAAAATAGATAGCATCAAGTCAAAAACATATGCTCTTAGTGTTGGCATGATGTTAAACATGCAATAGTTGCACAGCTAGATTGATCTAATTCCTAGCATAACTTTCACTACACATAAGCCCATGACAAACTGTCCATATTGTATTTCTGAAGTAGACAAAGGAGGACTCATTGCTGAGGTAGAGGAGGCTAATTAGAACGAGACGTTTTCAAGAGTGAGTCTAATTCCTAATTCAGAATGCAAAAGAACCGTACTTAATCTGTATCGAACAAATTTCCAACAAGAGTCATAAAGATAACAAAGTTTAGTGATTTTCACAATAGCATCTGAATGTCAGATCAAATTATTCAGGTAAACTAACAGAGATGGAACCTACAAACACATCCAAAAGGGGAACACAATATGACATAATAAGAACCTTCAAGCTATGATCACAGAAGTATAGAAACATAACAGTACAACCAGTAGCATTTAGTATTAACTTTGACCTGAGCATAAATTTTCAATGGACAGCATATACTAAGAATTTTGTTCCTTGCTCATTTGCACGTGTAAAATGCTTACAAGTGCCCAAAATTTTGTCAGAAATTTACCTTCTTTGCGATGGAACAAAAGCCACTTTCAAGTGAATGCTCAGCAAAAGTGAGCCACTCACTATATGAAACAAGAAGCCTCTGATCAATGATAGCTTTCTGCTCTCTCATAAGCAATGCCTCATATCTCAACGCCAAGCAACTCTGTGTATACCCAATGGTTAAAAGTCACGTGTTTGGAACCAAAAATAAAAAGGCAAAGCCAGAATTTCTATAATAGAAGAATAAAATCATCAATAGTTGTGGTTTCTTAAAGCTTTCACAACATAGGATATGTCTACACTTCGGATGTCCCAAAATGTTCGACACACTAACTCTGATAAATTTTGTATGCAGCTTTCACAAAATTCAAAAAGATAATTTAAAGCATGATGTGATGTTTAAAATCAGATGAATTCTCGACAACTACATCAACATTCTGTTGAAGACTACAGCTAACTCTTAACCTCATGCTCTGTCAAATTGTTTCACATATATGAAAAGAACGAGGTGTATCTGCAGTAATATACCATGAAAGCTATCCAATCATTACACTTATTGGATAGACAGGTCTGGTGTTCCTAAATATCACTTCTACTGATTACTTCATTTTCACAAACTCTAACCGAAAAGAGTTTTTGTATATACACAAGGAAGGATATATTTCCTTTACAGATACAATTTTCTCTGCCATACAACAGTCATTGTTTACATCTTTTGCTAATCACATTACCACCTGCCACCACCACCAAAATCACCGCCACTTGTACAGGAATATAAGTTATCTGTGTCTACTACTAATACTTATTGAAGTGCATTCGAACACTAAAAGTTTAAAACTAAGGATATAACTTCCTTAGCAAAACAATATTAGCATGAGATTTATCTTTCGAAGATAATACAAATACCGAACACAACAGGCTACAAAATCTCAAGCAGCTCTTCAACTTATCACAAATTCCACCAAAATACATGGTTTAATACATCAGTGTCTTCAACATCATCCTACTGAAAACTACTGTTCTTTCCGATAGCTCTATCTTCTAGTAACTATGTGTTTCCAAATAATTAAATCAAAGTGAAATGTACCAATTTGAAATCGATAGAGTCACAGCTGTATACCTCAGTATCTCCGATGAGAGCAAAAACGCGAACTAGAAAATCTACGATCAGAAGCTTATGCTCTGCAGCTTTTCCAGCGATTTCCTCAATAATGCAGAGAGATTCGTGTCTCATGAACTGTTTCAAAATACATACCACTCCGTCCAGAGATTTGTAATCGTCCCAAGCTAAAACGGACTCGAGAATTCGAAGAGTTCCTTCATCCAGTCTGCACAAAAATCATGCTCACAAGTGCATTTTATTGAATCAGAATAAAAATTTTGATTAATCGAAAACAAACCTACGGCTCTCGACTTGGAATCTGAATAGGGAGATTTGCTGCGAAACTGCAGTTGACATCTTCACGAGAAGGAAATGAGGAGCTGCAGATTTCAAACTGCCCTAATTTATAGTCTGTTCGCATTTTGTATTTTCCGCGTTCCCTTTTTAATTTTATTTTGGGTTAATTTCAAAGAGCTCCTTCTTGTTACATAAAAACTACACTTTCCTCCCTGCGATGTTGATGACTTTAACATAATCAGTAACGTTATGATTATAAAGTATTGGTCTAACAAAGTAAATTAATATTAATATTTTTTTTTAACTTTGTGTTGAAATTACGAGCCATAAAAAATGATATAAATTACAATGAAATTGGAATGATAAAAATAATTTAAAAAATGGTATAAATATTGATTTCTGATTTTAAAAAAACTCCTATAGAACAGTTATGACCCACAAAGTTGTCAAGTCAAAGGGATTTTCCCAATAGGGATCTTAGGTTGGTAGAGCTCGTGGTGACTTGCCTTGGTATGTTTACCTCTCTTTGTGTGATTTTGCGGTAATAAAAAAGAATAGTTCAAGAGAAGGAAGGAAGTAGTGGTCGATGGCAAAAAGCTTCTATTCATACTTTGGTGGAAGTGAATAATTTGATGTGATCTTAGCAAAGCAAAAGACTAGGTCTTCCTTTAGAATACAATGTGTCAACTAGGGAAAAACAAAATAAAATAAACAATAAGGCTTAAGGGAGTTCTAATAAATGAAAATTTAAAAAGAATAAGGCAATCTAATAAGTAAAGGAGAAGATAATTGGGATGAGAGTGGTAAAGTAAAAAGGATCATTAGACATGTGATGTGATGCTCCTGAATCTAATATTCAAGAGCTGGTGTTAGCATGTATCAGATATGCCATAGGATTGTAAAAAATGTTACCAGACTTTATTTTTATATTGTGAAATAGAAAAATAATTTTTTGAAAGATTCTTCTTCCCACTATTACCAGTCACAACCAAAAGTCCAAAACTGAAAGTATCATATTAATAAATCTCCTAGAATCGACGTGATACACGTATGAAAGACAATTGCAAATTGGAATAGTTACCAATTTTTACAATTATAAGTTAAATTTTGGGTAAATTTAAAAGAGATCCTTCTTGTTAAATAAACTACACTTTCCTCCCAGTGATTTATGAAGTTATGCATAACTTGCGTCAACTTTATGGTTTTAACACAATGCCTCCTCTTTCCCTTGCATAAGTCCGAGTTGATGTCATTCACTATTAATTTTTTCCTTATTTGATTTAATATTAGAGAAAATTACGCAGCTAAATAAACTTATACTATTTAATTACTCATTATAGCTATAGTTTGCTATAATTACTACTCGCGACTAACATTATACATTAATTACGTGGGCTAACTTTCGAGTTTGTATAATTAATTACGTTTGTATATGTATAATTTGTCAGGATATACAAATACATATGTATAATATACAATTATATAACCTATATACATATAAAATTCACCTCTCCCACTCTATGCCCTCTCTCGCTCGCCTCTCTCCTTCCTCTCCCAATTTCGCTTGCCATATATACAAATGCATATGTATAATGTACAATTATATACATAATACATATACATTTCACCTCTCTCCCACTCTAAGCCCTCTCTCCTCCCTCTATCGATCTCTCTCGCCTTTCTCCTCCCTCTCCCAATCTCTTTTCTCGTATACACAAATACATTGTATAATATACGATTATCTAACCAATATATATATACAATTCACCTTTCTCCCACTCTTTTCCCCCCTCTCTCGCTTCTCTCCTTCATATAACATATAACTACAAATTATAATTATCAAACTATAGCTATGGACAGTAATTAATTGTTTTTAAGTGGTCATATGTGAAAGTTCCCCTTAAAATTATGGCTTAAATATCACTAAAATTTTGCATTATATAAATCACAAATAAACTTCAGATATATAATTTTAATAGAATTAGAACTATTACAAAACAGAATTTCCTCTTAATTTTTTTCTATCTATAAAAGGGGCAATTTATTACACAAGAAAAACTAACGAACTTCATCAACAGTTGACTTTCTCGTTGTTCAACACAATTAAGCACTAATTTTTCTCAAATAAGTGATCCCAGGTACATTATACTATATATTATGAATTTATTTAATTCTACTTATTTAAATGATCCAACTACAAAAAAGTTGAGAGAATGTATGCAAACTTTTTGAAGATCTTATTTGCTTTAGTATGTAAATTCATTGGATTTGTTTTCTTGACAACCCGTCTTTTATAGTTCATAATATTAATTGTTTTTAAGCTATATATTGCCTTTCTACTTAGTTTTGTTATGAATAAATTAGTAACAGAAGTTCGTTCCACCTACTTTTAGGTCTAACAACAAAATAAGTTTAAGTTTTCATCATAGGAGGGTCTTTCCTAAGAATTAGCATGGATTCTTTTCTTGGGCAATGAGGTTTACTTCTCTTAGAAAAATATGAACAGATTTAGTATTAGGAGAGGCGCACCTCTGATTCTGTCTTAATATAGCCTTTGGTCATGGGCGCCTTATTTTCTGCTCGTAGAGATATGACACCTAGGTAGACCTAACTCAAATCCCAAAAGTTAGATGTGCCTCCTTTCAACTGGAGCGACGAATTCAGGATTTCGTTTAGGGGGTTCGAAAAATAAAAGTATAAACGAAAAATTTCAAGGAAGTAATAGTATATAGTTTTAGTGAAAAAACTGAAAACAAAAACGAATTCAGGATTTTGTTTAGGGGGTTCGAAAAATAAAAATATAAACGAAAAATTTCAAGGAAGTAGTAGTATATAGTTTTAGTGAAACAACTGAAAACAAACTGCTTGCGAGGGATTTGAACCCTCAACTTGAGCTTAATTTCAAGGAAATTTGCCACTGGGTTATCAATTTGTCTTTTATCATTAAAGGGTTCAATATATATATATATCCACATAAATACATAATATTTTCCTGTGTAATTTTTTACCAAGAGAGTTCGGATGAACCTCATGGGGTCGGCCCCCTGCTTCCAATGCACTCTTTCAACATTGTTAATTGGGATAACCTTCTTATCATACTTTTCTTTTCCCACCCGGTATCTCGACATTGAAGCTCCGACTAAATTTGAATCGCGCACTGCAGGACCCATTCGAGGGTGGCGCTCCCAACAAAATTTTCTCAATACCCAGGACTCGAACTCGAGACTTTTTGTAAAGGGTGAAACACTCCCATCACTGCACCACAAACCCAATGTTGAATCTTTATCATACTTTTCCCTAGACTACTTCGTGCAATTATGTATGTCTTTTGACATTTTCAACATTAAATATATTTTCAACAGCTTTGTTATATATTATGGAAGTACAAATTATGAATCCTATATAAATATATGATTTTTCAGAAATTAAAGAATGGAAATCACAAAGATATGCAAGAGACAGAAAAAACATGTGATATCTATACCCAAAGAAGTTGTTATGGAGATATTACAAAGAGTAGCAGGAAAAGATTTGGCTGAAAAGTTAAAGATGGTGTGTATGCAATGGTGTTCGATTATCTATAGTGGAAGCTTCGCCTACTCACACATTAAGCAGATAATAAAGTCATCATCGTTCTCGCAACTTGAAGCAGTTATAATTAAGGAGGCAAATGATGAACAGTCTATTACAATTTCTTCTTTGGAATGGCACAATTGCAATCAAAATTGTGATGAATTCGAACATTGGGATACTAAAGACTTATATACAACAAAAATCGTATCTGCCCTACCAAGACATATGTTGCATCTGTGGCACTGGCACATAATGAAGACGGCGAATTCTATGAATGGTTTCATCTGTTTTTGGTCTAGGTATGATGCTTGTTTCCATATCTTCAATCCCGTCAGTAAAGAACATGTCACCACTCCAACCTATACACATAAAGGTAATATATATAGTCTTTATATGCCAAAGTTCACTAACTATGATGTTTGCTCGATAAATACTGAAATTCTTTATTATTAATTTTTAAATATTAATCTATTCTAGTGCTTACCATATAACAGGTTTACAGAATGGATATGTTGCAATGGGCTTTGGATTCTGTCCAGTTTCTTATGAATACAAGGTGGTTGTTCTTTATGATACAAATTCGAATAACATTAAACCTTTAGTGTTCACTATTGGAAGAGACAAATCATGGAGACCTTTGAAAGATATTCCCCATAACAATTTTGCTAATGAAGTTCAGGCAGTTGTATATTTGAAGGGAAAATTATACTGGTCTGGAGAGATTATTATTGGGGAAGAAATAGTGAACACTCTTATTTGCTTTGATGTTTCCAAGGAAGAATTCGAAATAGTTGTAGCTCCAATTGAAATTCCACAAGGACCGTTAACTGTAGCGGAAAACAGAGGAAGGCTTTATCTGGTAAACATATATAATGTTCCTATTTGCTCCCTCATGATCAAGGGATATGTTGCAGATAGAATTGATGATGATCTGAGTAATTTAAATTCATGGAAGATAAAGTTTTGTGTCACTCTTCCGAGTATTGCATACAAAATGGACGGACTTGGGGATGTGTATCTCGTAAAGATTACTGATGAGATATTGTTGATTCAACTTGATAAAAAAAACTGGGGTTTATTTGACGTAACAAATGGCAAGTTGTTGGGTTTAATTCCGTTGCCTTATTTTGTAACTGCAGCCATCCCATATGTGCCAAGTTTGGTTGCTCTTCGCCACCGCCCACTACTTGCTTCCTCCTCCTATTGACCATAGATAGACTGACTTGTTATTTTTAACGGAAATATTATTTTACTTTGATTCTCTTTAGGAATTTCCATCCTTTTTGTTTGTTTGATGACTCAAACTCAGAATCTTAAGATTGAAAGTGAAGGATCACGATTACGAAAATGTTGGTCTAACAAAGTAAATTAATATTAATATATTTTTAAACTTTTGTGTTGTAATTACGAGCCATAAAAAATTATGTAAGTGAGATGAATTACAGTGAAATTGGCATGGTAAAAAAACGTGACATAAAAGGTGATTTTGGGATTTTCCCAATAAGGGTCTTAGGTTGGTAGAGCTCGGTCACAGGTGACTTGCCTTGGTATGTTTACTTACCTCTCCTTGTGTGATTTTGTAGTGGTCGATGGCAAAAAGCTACCAAACTTGACTTGTAAGGGATCAAAGTACCGTGCGTAGTCGAAAGTAATCCCAACAGCTTTCCAGTTGCAACATGGAAAAATCCACGGTCACTGCTGTCACCAAGTTGAATCACCACGATCTCATCAGTAACCATTATGGTGTACACATTATCATCTAGATGTAATTTATATGCAATACTGGGAGCAGTCACAGTGAACTCTTTCTTCCACGAATTTAAGTTACTCAGATCATGATCAATGTTAACGTATACGTTGATCAAGAGGGAGCAAATAGGAGCACAACTTAATGTTACCAAACAAAGCTTTTCGCCCTTTTCTACTACATTTGATACAGAATATTCAGGAATTTCAATGGGTACCACAATCCTATCAAATTCTTCCTTACTTACATCAAAACAAAGGAGAGTACTTTTTGTATGAAAAGAATGTACAATTGTACAAGTTACGTACCAATATAACATCCCCTTCAAATATACAGTTGTAACAACATTTATAATATTGTGATGAGGAATTACTCTCAAAGCCCTCCATGAATGGTCAGTTCCAATAGTGAAAATCGAAGGTTTAATCACTTCCGAATTTCCATCAAGAACAACCACCTTGTATTCATATGAAAGTGGGCAAAATCCAAAGCCCACAGTAGTAGCCAAATCAAAATTTCCTACCCCTGTTATATAAGTAGCACTAGAATTAGACAAGGCGTAAAATAAGGATCGTGTCAATTTTGAAGAGATCACAATGAAACACTAAGAGAAATACCTATATATGTATTCGGTGGAGTTATGAGGTATTCTTTAGTGACAGGATTGAAGACATGCAAACGAGGTTTATCAAAAAAAGACCAAAAACAGACGAAACCATTCACAGAATTGGCCCATATCATGTTCTGCCAAGGATTAAAGTTCTGGCCTAATAGTGCATCTTTTGCTGTGCATAAGTGTTTAGTCTTCCAATCTTCAAATTGATGATCATTAGTGTGCCATTCCAAGGAAGAAATTTTAACTGAACGATTTTCATTTGCAACAATAACTGCTTCCATTTGAGAGAACGACGAGGATTTTATTCTCTGTTCAATATGTAAGTAGGCAAAGCTCCCAGTATGTATAATCGAACACCATTGCATACATACCATCTTTAACTTTTCAGCCAAATCATGGCCAGGTACTCTTCGTAATATCTCAAGAACAACTTCTTTGGGTAAAGAAATGACATCTTGTTTTTTATTTTCCATGAAGATTTTCTTCATACGATGCCTAGCCTACTAATCCAGAAGAAAAAGGTTTGATTATTTAAATAATTGGACAATTTGTTAACTAAACAACCTACTGAGGTCTGGTGAGAGTAGAGTATTCAAGTGCAGCAATAACGATAAATTAAGAACAATTGTTTTACACTTGCTAAGAACAGAAGAACCCAAAGACAGATCACATTTCAATAAAATGCAGTAGTAAAAAAAGATGGCAACCACTTCTATTCCTACTTTGATGGAAGTGAATAATTTGATGTGATCTTAGCAAAGCAAAAGACTAGGTCTTCCTTTAGAATGTGTCAACTAAGGGAAAAACAAAATAAAATGTTTAAACAATAAGGCCTAAGGGAGTTCTAATAAACGAAAATTTAAAAAGTAGAAATATTACAAGACTAAATAAATAGCCTTTATCACCCAATTCAAGAGCATAATAACATCTTATCATCTTTATCTTAGCTCCAAATTGTCTCTCAACTAGACAGAAGATAGGTCCAAGTAGCCCTACTATAATCATCATTAATAGTAAGACAACACTTATATCCATTATATAAGGTCCCCGAGTATCATCGTTTAAAAATCCCCTTAGTTCTGATATAGCTAGAAAAAAAGGAAGTCTAGTTTGTCTAGCCAAAGCGCAAATATCACAAATGCAATCAAAAGGAGACTGAGAGGTAGATAAAATTGATGTTTTTCATTAAATGAATAGGCGTATGACCCAATTAAAATAACTTTATAGCGAGAAATTATGAAATTTATTATTAAAAAAATAATTAATTTTTATTTTTTTAAAATTAAAATTTTACATGTTTAATTTTTCAATCAATATTATAGGAGTACTCTTTTGGGGAAACTGAAATCTTTAATTGTATTTTATTCTTCTTTTTTCTAATCTTAAAAAAATATTTTTTTATATCTTTTTTTTTTGATTCTACAAAAATAATGCGTAAAATAATATATAATATATAAACGTAAAATAAATTATAAAATTTATTACATAAAATAAAAACTAAATTCTTAAATGAAATTTAACCAAATTTATGAAATATGCTAATCAATTAATAAGAAATATATTGTTAAATATTACATATGATAAAGATATTTATTCTTAAATAATTTTTGTTTCTGCTTTTTGCACAAACAAATTTTTTTAGCTTTTTTTCCAACAACGAAAAATTGCTTCTGTTTTCATTTAAAAGCAAGCTTAATGATTTATCAAACACTTAATTTTCAACAAAAGTGTTCTTTTTCAAAATGAGTGTTTTGGGCCTCCCACCTATATTGTCAAACAGGCTCTAAGTCCGAGTTGATGTCATTTGTATTGAAATCAATTTTTTTTTAAAAAAGTTATTATTTATATTTTCTTATTTGAGTTAAACATCCGTAAAAATTTTCATTACATAAAACATAAAACACAATTAATAAACTTCAGATATATAATTTTAATAGAATTAGAACCGTTACAGCACATAGTTTTTATTTTTAACATGGACTCTTTATTAGATGCTAATGAACTTTCACTGCCTTTTAATTTTTTCTATGCGTAAAAAGGTACGTAATATGTAATATTACACATGAAAGACTAACGAACCTCATCAATAGTTAAGTTTCTCCTTCAATGGTTGTTCAAACACAATTAAGCACTAAGTTTTCTTTGAAAAGTGATCCCAAAACGTTTTACAGGTGTACAATGTTATCTTCGGTATTCAGGTTAGTAAAAACAGAAACAGAAAAGACCAAATAGATAGAAAATAAATAATCTAAATCCACGGAACCCACTGTGTATCCTTAAAAAATTTAATCTCAAGATAAAACGGGTTAACTAACGATATCTCAAACTTCAAAAAAACAGCAAAAACAGATTAACTATTAAACAATAGTAGCAATATCTCAAACTTCAATAATTTGCGACAATGGCGCAAGGGTACCTTCTATTTAGCTCTTCAAGAGCTAAATGAAGTGTTTCCTAATATGAGGACAACATTTGTCATTTCTTCTTCGGAGAAATGACTTTTTCATTTGAAATTACTTTTCATTTTTCCTCAAAATTGGTCTCCCACATTTTCCAATTTCTGATTCATTTCTTATTTCTCATTCACAGTTAATTGCTAAAACCCAATATACGATACTATATACTGATCTGAATTCATGTAGTTCTAGTTATTTATGGGAGAATGTGTGTGAACTTTGAATATCTTATTTGCTTTCTTCATTGAACTTATTTTCTTGACAACCAATCTTTTTTTAGAAACATAATAATAATATTATTATTTTAGTTGTATTGCCTTTCTACTTGGTTTTGTTATGAACAAATTAGTAACGGATGTACTTTTAGTTCTAACAAAAGAAATTTTTTATGATATGATGATTAACTTTAGTCCATATGGATCCTTAACGAGGTTTTGTTCTCTTAGGAAAATATTAGTAGGAGGAGAGCCCCTTTTTAAAAAAAGAAGATTGGAAGACTAAACACTTCTATACTTACCATATAATAGATAGACAAAATGAGTTCGGACAAAATGAAAATTACATCTGTGATGCAGAAATTCGTAGTCTCTTCAAACGCCACCTACTTTAGAACGTTTTGATGCTCCAGCTCCAGATGGCTCTGCTCCAGCTCCAGCTCCTGTTCCAAATGGACGAGCAAGAAAATAACCAAGTTAAACAAAAAAAACTATAAAAGAATCATAAAGAAAGACAAAAATCATGAAGTCCTAACTAATTACCTTGCTCTTCAACTTTGACTATTAGCATATGGTCTCGGACCATGTTTTTTCCATTGAAACGAAACATCAATCATGGTTGGTATCTTAAAATAGCTGCCAACGGAGGGCCAATATATATGCATTGCAGTTTTGCTTTTGTTATACAGCAATCCTGGAGCACCACCAATCATGCTTTCTAGTTTAGTGTAACAGGTAGGCTCATGCCCGGAAACAGAGGAGAATGTGCATATGATGAAAGAGGGCTTCCTTTCTCAAAGTACGATATTTTCTTAGTTGGAACAGTAAGCACCTCTTGCATATTTTCTGTGACCAGCTTGCTGAACCATAGAACATGTTTGTCGACGGCATCAAACAGATTCTCATCAACTACTTGCCAATGTACTGGATGCCTGAAAAAGGGGCCAGCTGGCTGTGGATTTTGAACCACAATTGGTGTTGGTTGTCCCAAGTTCATGGGAGAAACAGTGTCTGTCATTACTTGCTGGCCAGCTATCAGAGGAGTAGTTTGTTGATTTGATACTAATGCTTGCTGGTCAGCTATTGGAGGAGAAGGTTGTTGAGGTGTAGGTGAATGAAGGGAAGAAAATACATTGCTATGCGTTGCTTTATCAAAGAAATATATTAAAATTTGATCAGCAAAAAAAACTACCAACACAAAAAAAACTATTAAATTATAAAAATAGTTTGATTATTACCTTCGGTTAAAAGATATGATTTAATCTGCTCTAGCTTCCCTATCATTTCATATACATCTTTGGAATCCCCAGTATGTTGGTTCAACATCTGCTCCAACAAATCTTTAATAGATTTCATATCCATTCCTGGACAGAAGTTTCATTATTATCCCAAATAAACATCAAACGATAGTTATCTCTTGAATGAATTTCATGCAAGTGCAACCTGACTAAATATCTACCTAACCATATATCAGTTTACACATCATTTAGAGAAAAACAATCAGCAAAAAATCAATTCAAATTAGATAATCTTCATGTGTGCGACGGCATTAGAATAACACAATCTTCAGAATATAAATACAATCAGCACGAAAAAAAATCGAATAAGATCATCTTATTATTCTTAGACAAAGGAATCCACATAAGGGGGTTCTTTATTTCCAGTTGTTTCTTGCAATGGCTAAACATCTACCTACCATATAAATACACTCAGCAGAAAACCAAAAAAAAAAATGCTTCTAAGATCATCTTATTAAATCAGTTTACATATGACATTAGACCAATACAATCTTAAGAACACAAATACAATCAGCTGGAAAACAAAAACAAAAAAACCTAATACGATCGTAACAAGGAAAAAAGTAAATGAATTGTCATGGCATTAGACAGAGATTTCAGAACACAAATGAAAATAAAGCAATTATCAGATTAACTCATTTAGTCTAACATTTCATATTTCTAAGTTCAACCATAACAAAATAACAAGAAATACATGCTATCAAATCAAACAATGGATTCATTTGTGAAACTAGAAGCTAGCTACTGATCATCTTCTACCATAAAGAACATTTGGTCTACACAATGGATTTGAAGCATATATATCCAGAACCTACTCTTCATCTTCTAACACAAAAAAATCATTTTTTTAGCTAACCCAGTACTCTTCATCTTTTTAACACAAAAACATCAAATTTTTAGCTAACCCAGAACCTACTCTTCATCTTCTAACACAAAAGCATCAATTTTTCAGCTAACCCAGAACCTATCATCTTTTTAACACAAACATCAAATTTTTAGCTAACCCAGAACCTACTCTTCATCTTGTAACACAAAAACATCAAATTTTTAGCTAACCCAGAACCTACTCCTCATCTTTTTTAACACAAAAACATCAAATTTTTAGCTAACCCAGAAATTACTCTTCATCTTTTTAACACAAAAACGTCGATTCTTTAGCTAAGAAATGAGAAAAAAGAAGGATTTGAACTTACCATACGAGAAAGAGAATGCTCAAGAGAAATGGCTCAAGGGAAATGGCTACTTCTCCAACTAAAATCTAAGCAAGACCTTCCCAAGTTTCTATATATCAAGTATTAACATGCAGTTTGTACCCCTCTGTATGTTTTATAATAATATTTACACCAAAATCCTTTTAGTTTGTTTTATTTAACTTTTAGACCTTATTGGCCCAAATATTGTTTGTTAGGAAAAAGTTAAATTTAATATAACTATTAGTACTACACGAGACTATGAAATATTGTGTATTAGAAAAATGAACATCACTGTTTCCGTCTTCGTCTCTATCCTTTCTCTAATAATGAACAAATGTTAAAAAAATGAAATATTATTCAAACTTAGTTACACACATAACTCATTATTAATCATTTTATAATTATTGAATAATCAACTTATAGAACGTGCATTAGTCCGTCAATTAGATACAGGTTATATCCATATTTAATAATATAAAAAGCTTCTGGCAGTCACTATTGAAAAATGAAGAATATGTCGTCTGGAAAATTTGCAAAATATTTAGCAGCTCATGTTGTGAAACCAGAGAACCTACTTATAATGTATTCACTCTTTCACCTTTTGCATTTTGCTTTGTCGATCATCCATTATCTTAGTAAAAATACTTTTGAGTTGAAAAGAAATTAAATAGACACTACTTGCTTGATAAATGTAAGAAAACAAATATTTGATTTAACTCAAATTGTGACAAAAAAAAAAAGTAAAAACAGACAATCAAACACGTATTTTCTTAGGATTAGTACATAAAATCAAATTGTTTAAAACATTTTTACTGGCTACAAAGACCCAAAAGACTTAAGGCTTAAAAGAAGCCTGCCTGCTCAAGTGTATAATACATGTGCCTTCTACATCTTCCTCTCATCTGACCTATGGGGTGAACATACAATACCCAGCATGTACTGGAATTAAGAATGCTCATTTCTTGGCATAGGTGATTGCCATGGGATTCTGGGGTGTGATTTTGAAGCCTTGAAGGGCCTGCATGGCGACTGAAGACTGGACATCATCGTCAAATTCCACAAACGCAATACCTGGCTTCGCTTCAATCATTCGAACTTCTCTAAAGCCAGGATACTGTTTGAAGAGCACTTCAAGCATCATACTTGTTGTCTCGTGGGGCAGATTCTGTATAAAGAGAATATTATTTGGTTCCGCAACATCTTGAGCGCTTGGCTTTCCTTGTCGAGATGCAGCCTGCAAAAGTTGTTCAACAATATCAAATTAATGAAGATAATAGATGAACATATTTAGATAATAATATTCAAAAAAAGAGATCAACGGTAACATATAAGATGTTGTCAAGAAGTCAAGCTGCTAGTCATTCGGAGCTATGGGTGTAAGTATAACCAGGCTGTGAGCGCATTACTTCTTACAAAGGCAGTCATACTATATTTGAAGTTCCAGATGGACAATCAATCGCACAATTATGGACATAGGAGAGAGGTAGGTTTTTGTACAACTAAAACAAAGAAAAGAAGCAATAGTTGAAACAAATAATGAAGTTGCAACAAACTTACAGCTGGACCTCCGCCGTTACTGTCAGCTCTTGGGCCATTAGCTGCACCAGTTTGCGGAGTTTCTTCAGTACGTTTCCTTTTCTCCACTACATATTAATAAGTCAAGTTAGTCCAAATCACTAGAAGTCAACAAAATGACTGACAAATGGATTTTAAAAGTTATGCATGCAATGCAAATACACACGTGGTTCATCAAAACTGCAACACTATCAAGCTTTGGAAACTGCGAGGATTGTGATAAAATGAAATGCATGCACACATGCGGATGATTACGATACTCCTAACAAAGTTTTCCATCACTAGCCCATGATTGTAGATTTAAGCTTTTCTCTACTATCATGTACATTAGGCACCCACAATGATATGAGCAAATTGTAAGTGGATGTAGTAGAAAAGATCACAATCACTATGACAGGTGCTACTCAAGGATTATGCATCTAGTACTATTCTGTTAAGACACTTCTGTTGAACTATAAAATATTCCGTTTAGCTGAGCTGTAACAAAAGAATTTCGCCACAAGGAAAATCTTAAAGGTCAGAAATTATAATAGTAATAATGCTTATTTAGTTTGTTTGAATGCTCTTAGCTTCAGCAAGGAGTGCTCCTCTTGGACTATAAGATTCACTTTTTAACATTTCCATAGATGATTATCCATGACATGCACTTTGGAACCAATGAGAAGCTTAAGAGGAAATGGAGCAGTGAATAATACACAACAGAATGAAGTCACCTTTTTCATCTTGTTTCTTTTTCTTGTCATAGGTCCCCTCTGCCTTAGCAATACAATCTGACTTTGATTTAGCATATTGTATCCGCTGCATTATATCAAAAGCTTAGTAACTGACCTTTCTACTATTCTACACCATATAAAATGAACAGAAACCCTTTTTTTTGGGGGGACAGCAAGCCAATTTAAGCAATTAATACAAACATTTAGCCCCAGAGAAAATTAAACTAAAAAGGTCCCACTGTTAGAAAGATAGAAGTCTATAGTGTCTACTGTGCACTTGTATACAAATTATTGAGAAGCAACTAAGAGGACACACTTTGGGCCTGACATGTGCAAAGCACAAAGATAGTTAGGATATGCTCCAAAAATTGAATATTAAATCCAAGCAACAAGATGAGATCGCTTTCCATATACAATTACTCTAGAGGGGTGCATATGTGTGACTCTATATTCTACAAAGTTGAGGAGTTTCTTCCTAAAAGCATATGGTGATAAAGATTTAGACAAAAATGAGTAACAGATACAGAGCTTTACTCTGTATGCTTATTTCAGCAACCTCCATCTAACCCTTCCCATTTAATAATTGTTGATAAACTTCAGGTCATATCGAATTAATCTGATACTCTTTTTACCCTATTACACAGTTCCAACGTCTTCTTTTGCTTGTAAAGGTTAAGCAGATTGTTGTGGGCCTTAGACCATATCTTCATTGGCTAGCTATGTAGAGCTTGTAGATGTCCGGACTCCAGACAAGATCGAACTTGCACATTCCTACTGATACAGAAAGGCAATTCACACAAAACACAAGCATACATGTATCCAATTTAAGGTCTTATAATGGTGTTATTTTATTTATAACTGAGAAACCCCGAGGTCCAGTGGTGCATGATTTGATACTCTGAGGGATAATGGGACATCCCGTCTCCTCTTCACCACTTAAATACTAGGATTTTGCCTCAACAAGAATTCAAATGTGACGTGACGGCGTGCCCATAACCTACATACAACATGAAGCACTTTTACCACTATACCAAACCCTGTGGGCCCAGATGGTATCATTTCAGTTTGTGTTATGTTTCCATGGTCCTTAATAAGAATAATAATTCATAGCTTGACTTAAGGTCATAGTCTATCAATGTTCAGGCAGGCAGCTATATTTTCAATTTTATACCACCACAAACATAATCAGGAAAAAAATAATAATTATAAGATCAAACAAAAAATTCTTAACTAAGGCAGACAAGGGATGGATAGCCTAGTGAGAAGGGCCTCCACCTCCAACCATGCAATCGGGAGTAAGAGTCACCATTGAAACAAAGTAGGAAAAGGCACTATTTGGCTCCTGAGCAGGGTAGTTAGGGTGAGGATTACCACATTCTGTAAGAAAAAGTTTGGCACACCTTTTTGACAATTACTGTATCAGTATTAGTATTAGTTTTAGTAATATAACTTGGTATACCTTTTTACTGAAGTGCAGGTATTTATCAAAAATTATAAAATGGTTTTAAGCAAAGTGTGGAGTCAGCAATATGTTTCCACATCTTGAAGGACTAGATGATTTATGGACAGACTATAAAACCAGAAATCAGGGCAGTCCAAGCTAAAAAGATACATTTAGAGAACTATTGTACAGTAGACATAGTAAGAGCTTTTTCTGATAGGACAAAGGATATCACAGAAACATAACAATTTGATAAAGGATCATCACATACTTCAGGAGATGGATAGAGAAAATAAGGACAATGAAGCAGGACGTTTTGAACAATTAAGCTACAACAGCCATGTTAGTACATAAAAAATGAACAAGAGAAACAGATCACAATTCCAACTGTCATTATGCTCACCATTGGTTTGTCGTAAAACGGGAAGTTTTGCATTTGCCTCACAGCATTACTGGCAGCTGTTACTTCACTAAACACAACCCATGATTGTCCTCTAAGTTTGGGGGTCTTAAGAGCTACTATATCGACAATCCTCCCATACTGCGAGAACAAGCAATACAGAGACCTCTTTAGCTCTGCAAAACAAGAAAAAAAACATTAGCATATAGCAAAGGGCATACACTAATCCTCCTGCAAACAGCTGTTGCCAAAACCATTAAAAACCATAAGAGTTAATAATTATATTCCACATTTATTTCTCATATACAAAAGACAAGCCAGAGTATGCTTGGCATTTTCCAAAATTAGATAACAGCAACAATTCAAAATGGCATCATTGCTAGTACACATAAAGAAAAACTCCACGCGCACCATAAACAAACAGAAAAAGGCATTTGAAAGCACAAACGAGCAAAAGAAAATAGACAATCCAATAATTGGGTCCTATTGCAAAACTCTGTTGTAATAAGAATACCATTTCTCAAGTCAGTGTTACATAAGAGTCATAAGTTTCGGTACTTGATAAAACAATAACAAAGCAAATCTTGAAGCTTACTCCTTGATAAGTACATTTCTTTTCATGCCAAGTTTAACGCTCAACGCAAAGATAATAACATAGATATTGAGGGAAAAATGCACAAAAATAAGAAGGAAATAATCACCAGAAAACTTGATCAAATCGAAGGGTATTTTCTCTGTTCAATCCCCAAATTAGTTGGTGTCCGCTAATGAAGTCCAACTCCATTCGGGAACATTCTATTCGAATACTGCATAAAGTTTATCTCTTATAGAAAATAGGGATTCTAAAAACCTCCCACTTATCACACCCCTAACATTGCAGAATTCAATTAACCCAAAAGGGCTTGTATTCTTTAGACAGAGACAATGAATAGGACTGGGAAAAACCACCACTACACATTTACAATGCTCAAACTCCATCTCCACTAAACTAAAATAGGGTGCCAAAAACAGAAACCCCTTCTTTTTTACTAAGCTCCTCCCAGGTACATGGCTTACAAAATTTGACCCAACATTCATGGAAAACAATCTGCGCTTACAAGTCACTTGAAACTCTACCCTTTACTTTACCCCGCGTTAACAATACATATTCTAGATACCCTTCTATTATGACTTCTCTAACTCCTCCTCTCCAACTTACAACTCCATATAGTACTCGTACACTATGGTTTTATATGGTATTTTGCTTCCATTTAGAACTATTCAACAATGCGTAAGTGTATAAAAAGATCATAAACAACAGAAATTTTGCAGCCTTAACAATTCCTGATTCGAATTTATGCTAAAACCCTAGCTTAAATCTTCAACAACAAAAAAAAGATACCTTCTTTCTTGACCTTCTCGTTCAAGTTCTTAATGTAAATAGTTTGATTCGGTGGTATGTCTCCTGTAAGCATCATTACCGAGCAGAGCAGAGCAACTTTTCACTATCTGTATATTCACTGTGATTTCTGAATCTGCGCCACAAAATTCGAAGAGTTTCGAGCTACAAGAATGGCGAACACAAAGTGGGTTATGGGTTTATTGGTTGGTGGGCTTAATTGACAACTGGCCCATGAAAAGGAGTGGTCAAGGCCCAAGAGGGTGCTTCAACCCATGTTACAAACTTGCAATACATTTTGTTGATTGTTAACCATAAGTAGAGTAGTTATATACAGTTACATTGATATTATAAGTAAGGATTAATATAGTTTTTAACTTGTTATAATAAATTAATACGCTATTCGATTTAAACACTATTGGTTTAAACTAAATTGTAGTCTTGATAAGCTTGTTTAATTGAAGTTATTGTTATGATGTTCTATCCTTGTTCAAGAGAAAGTGAGGGCTGAGTAAAGAATAGGAAGATATGAAGATGTGAGTCTGTGTAAAGGTTGATTCAAATGATTAAAGAAATATTTAATAAAATTTTGTTACACGTAATAGGTCTTCTATTAATCAAATAAATTTCAATATACATATTAACATTATAAAGAACTTTTATAATATTGACATTAATTATCATTTAACACATTTTAATATATCATATCACTTATCTTTTAGTTTTTATATTATTGGTCTAGATAGAATGATAAGTTTACGTTGTAGATTCATTCATGTGGTCAATGAGTGCTCCAATCACATTTTTTCACGTATAAAATGTTTTTGATTAATTTAACTATGTGTTAAAGTTATACTATATAATAATATTGCTTATAATATATTGGTACGATTTGACTTGTTGTAATGAACGAATTATTATTCTAACTTCGGGTTATACATTATTATATATTTCGATGAAATAATTTATATCTAATTATGAATTATCTCCCTGGTTAGATTAGTGAACTAAATTCATCTGAAAAATAATCATTCAAATTTTGGAGTTTATCGCTTTTTGATTTAGCCACTAAGCTAATAGGGATCTAATTTAAATAGTGGCCTAAAAAAGGCTATACAGTGCAAATAGTCACTCAGTATCTAAATGGACCTCACCATTTGGGCTTAACCCATACGTTTTTGTTTGGACAAAAATACCCTCACTGTTTTTTCAAATTTCCCAATCTCATCAAAGGCAAAACTACTACTGAAGCATTCGCCGGCTAAAACCCTTGAGTTCCAAAACCCTGAAGAAATGCTCCGGTCAATACTCCGATCAGCCGCTACGGCGGCGAAATCCCATCCCACCACCGGAGACATCCGTATAACGGCAGCAATCTCAGCATCTTCTAAGGTCTCTTCTTCCAGAACCTTCGCGACGAGCACACACCCGAAGAAACCCAACTTCAGACCGGATATAAAACACGAAAATGCTGCAGCAGGTGCCAAAGCTGCTGAAACGCTCAATAAGGATCTTCGTGCACGCGCTCTCAAAGAAGACGAGAAGGATAAATCACTGGATATCGGTCCAGATGGTCGTCCACTATTCACTTCCGCAGCTTCTATATCTGAGCTTACCAAAAAAGATACATGTACTTACATGAAATTCAGGTACATATTTCTCTGTTCAGACATTATTAGGCCTGCATTGACGAGTGAAGATGTGTTTTTTCGAGTAGTGAATGCACCAATTGCCTTTAGCTTGAACTGTATCTTAGAAAAAATGTTTTTGATCGGCTCAAACTATATATTGGAGTGAAAAATATGCTTATACTTAACCTGTGCAAATGTAACAAAGCTTTAGTGGGTGCAGTCTTAGCTCTTACACGTGGAATTAAAGGTTTGGATATACTTGGTTGCTAAGCTGGTTTGTGACTGTACTCATGAAATGGTTGTTATAGGAGGGAAGAGCTGGAGAGAGTTTTGCCGGAGGGATTACCAGTGGGAATGCTTAAGGAATTCGGTGACTCTATGAGAGATGCCTTGCTAATACGCCAGAGTTTTCTGGATCTTCGAGATAATTTTAGAATGGTTGTTGATCCTACTTTGCAATCTAATACTAAAGGTGTGTTCTTTGTCTTTTTGTGCTGCATATGTTTAAAGGTCCGTTTTCTGTCTTACCATATATTACAAATTGTGATTGAAAAGAGCTGTATTTGTCAGGAGTACTCATGTGAAATGTGGTTAAGTGGTGTATCAATTTCTACTTTTGTAGAACCCTTAAGTCTGCCTTGAATACTTAGTATTGAATAATGGACTAGATGGTTACATATGATTCATGTAGCTGGCCCCAACTTACTTGGCTTCCAGCATAATTGATTGACTAAAGCGAATTTGGTTTCTTCAAGTTTGCTGATTTATTATCAGTAAATAAGCCTTCAGCAGAAGGTTAGATTGAACTAGTTTGCTGGAACTGACTGAAGAGAGTAATTTGGAGGTATGAGCTTCAATTCATAAGGATACGTTTAGCAATATGAACTCTTCAAGAAATCATAATCAGATGGTTGCAGAACGTGGTTTTATAGGATGGAAAAATTCACTTTAAAAAGTTTTACATGGTTTGCATTAGTGTGGAAGGTTGTTTAAAGACTTGATCTACCAAAGAACTATTTTCTTTATAACTGAGAAGTCCCTGAAACTGAATATCAGTGGCGTACGGTTCAAGACTCAGTGGATAATGGACCTGATGCTCTACCCTTCTCCACTTAATGTACCATTCTTTTGTCGGCAGTAGAGTTTGAACCTGTGACGTGCCTTAAACCCACAAATTATGCGTTGCTCATCTACAAAGAGAACTTATCATTCCACATTGTTTTTCACATTTTTAAAATTAAATTTTTTTCCTTTTGTTGAAGTATGAGGTGAGAAGTCAATGTCCTCAAATTTGGAAAAGAGTACACGTCGAGTAGGAAATACAATTCAAGCTAAACCCTAGAGTATATCTTTCCACGGAAGGAAGGAAAAAGACAGTTCGATAATTTACATTACATTTATCACCTGCGCTTTCTCTCCTCCTAATATCTGCATTGGTTTACAAGTAAAGCTGCCATTATGTCCCTTCTTTTGCTGCTTGCAGAAGTATCAAAACTTGATTTATCATCTCAGAGCTAAAGCTGAGTCTCTGCCCAGGACTGATGGATCATTTTGAAAATAAAACTGCCCTTACATTACCAGATCTTACTGTTTCTTAATAAACTATACTCAGTAACTTTACCTTCTTTTTTTTTTAATGATGGTGGTGTATGGGCTAGCTTACGCACCTCAACTAATTCCACCGGGTACCGCTACCTCCACCAGCTAACAGGCACTGCGTAACTCTGCCCACCAATGTTTGGGCATATGAGGATAAATCATGTAGTGTTTTTTTTCTTCACTTGGATTCGAA
Source organism: Solanum sitiens (assembly GCA_016801875.1). Classification (NCBI taxonomy): domain Eukaryota; kingdom Viridiplantae; phylum Streptophyta; class Magnoliopsida; order Solanales; family Solanaceae; genus Solanum; species Solanum sitiens. The sequence continues at coordinate 3,066,037 of JABWTJ010000016.1, read as the reverse complement.
GTTTCTTCTTTTGTTATTTCTCTTTTACCTAGTCCTTGGAAATTATTTTTCCTTCCCTTGGATGAAATCCTTTATAATGATGTCAAGAGTATGCAGAGGCCTAGTGACACTGAAAGTAGTTTTTATATCTCAACTTATAGTTGTGTAATAATTTAAAGAAGATCGATTAATTTATCTTAAGAAAGAAGATTTAAATTGTACCCTGCTATGCTATGTGTTCCACTTCATTTGATATCTGAAGAAAGTCTGTTGTTTATGAGCTGATTTTACTGAACTCATGTTTAGGAGAATGATTGACGATGTTCCTCAACTTGCAGGTCTCAAAGCTCGAAAGCAAGTTGTATTAGATGGGCCTGTGAGTTCTGGTAAGAGTATTGCCCTTGCAATGCTTGTTAATTGGGCACGTGATGAAGGTTGGCTAGTTCTTTATGTTCCTAAAGGCCGAGAATGGACTCATGGAGGCTTTTTCTATAAAAATCCTAAAACAGGATTATGGGATACTCCTGTGCAAGCAGCAAATGTTCTCCAGGCAAGAAATTGTACTTTTTCTAATATATGAAACATAGTTTGACTAGTTAAATTTCATTTGGTAATTGATATTGTCATGCAAAGATAGGGTGGACCTTATATCTGCGTACATCTTATCTCCCCAGACCCTACTTGTGGGATTACCTTGGGTATGTTGTTGTTGTTAATTAATACTGTCATACATTTTTGTCTTCTGTAACTGAATGAACCCAGCTTCTCTTTACTTATTGTTTCAAATATTACGTAATTTATGCAGAAACAGTTTAGCCCATCAGGATGTGTGAAAAATATCTGCTAGTAGGATATACTCGGAAATTGTCTAACTTGGCTCTGCTATGTATACATAGTGGATCTTCATACACTGCTTTAGAGAAAAAATCTGAAGCTGCTCTTCAATGTCATGTAGCAAATTTGGATCACTATTTCTGCATGTTTTCCCCGTGACTTCACTATTACTCTATCTCCACCATCTAGTGCTTGACTTTGTGTTAAGGATCTCTTTCATTTTAATCCTATTCCATAAACATGAAAGTGAATTTTTTTTAAGGTATATACATGTGCAGGTCTAGCCTAACTTCTATATTCAAACAAATAAGATTGATACCAAACTCCTGATATTATCCATATATTTATCTGCATTTTACATATAGTATCTTGTGCTAGTTGTTTCTGTAGAAATAATATCCTTTATTTAGTATTTGCTTACAAGTCTAAAAATTAAACATCGGGATATAATTTTTCTCTCATTTCAGGATTTCTTGAAGTATAATAAGGATCACCTCCAAAAAATACCCTGCAAAATTTTTGAACCTATTCCATTGGGGGAGGGAGCTGGTGTTGGATGGATGAAGGGTGCTGATGTGGTACAAATACCAGAAGATTATACTCTTCTTGACCTGGTTCAGGTCGGGCTTAATTCGACTCACGCAGCTGTTGGGGTGGTAGTTCGTTTGAGGGAAGAATTATCCCTTGTCAAGGACATGCCTGTTCTTATTGCCGTTGATCAAGTGAGAAAAATACTCTTCGCTGTGACTTTGCCTCTTGTTTCTATCCCTTGAATCATTCCTGGGTTAGGGTTAATCTCCTTTTTCTATTGATATTGATCATGCATCCCTTTTCCTGATTTTTCTTTTGGTCATGGTCAGTACAACAGTTGGTTCACATTCAGCGAGTATGAGGAGCCAGTAACTGTTCGTTCTTGCCGACCTATTCATGCTAGAGAACTTGCAACTGTAAGCTGTTCTTTTAAGTGTTCAAAATGTTGCTTCGTTAATTATTCACACAGTTCTCCTGCCTTTGTTTCTTGGCTATCAGTTTATTTGATTTTAAACAACAAGACATTGTGTATAATATAATTATGTTAGTCTGCTAAATTAGATCTAGGAGGATGTACTTGGAGCAAATTATCCCGTGTATGCATCCTCTTTCTGATTCCACATTTCACGAGCATTCTGGTTGGGAACACCGAGAATATAAACACTAACTGTTACGAAGAAAGTTTGACGGAATATCTTGGGAAGTTTTGAGGATTCATCAGGAATTGGGAATTTCTTGTGCTGGCTCCCAATTTGAAACTAGGACAGACTCAATAGACTTTCTTAGATGCATGAGGTGGACAAAGCTAGTGACCCATGCCATACTGTAACCAATGAAAATGTAGTAATTACACGAAATGTCAACCAAAATTTTCGTGGTAGTGCCTGTAGTGCCATCCTTATTGCTGTAACATATGGAAAATCCTCTTACCAATGTTCAAAAAAAAAAACATATGGAAAATGCTCTTTTAATGTGATTATTATGTGTTCTTATTCTGAATTATTAGGATATGTTTCTAGTGTAGATAATGTTTAGAAAGGAGATGGATGGCTGAACAAAGTCAAAAAATTAATGTGAAAAATCCCCTTTTTGCCTCATGGTATTGACTCGTAAAGGAGTGAAGCAAAGAGCTCTCTAGAGTCATTAAAGGTCTGTTTCACTGACATGGGCTCAGAACTTCACTTTGATGCGAAGAGGCTACAGCACAATGCATAGATGTGGCTGTGGTTGACTTTTTGGAGCTCGGAGCCTTTGTTAGCCTGACGTAGTGACATACATCGATTTTTTGGTGTGGCACATTGGCATATTAGTGTCTTTCTTCTGTCAGTGCCGTAAATGCTAACATGTCAATTTATGGAATGCCTTGTTCCAATTATTTGATACACTTAACAAGTAGCACCTTTTCACTCAACTGCAAGAGATTTGATCATTGATAAGCAACTAAGGATTCATCTTATTTTTGTTTGGCATGGCTGTAAATGTTTTTGATAAATTGTTACATTTTGTTAAAATTATCTTAGTACTGTAGCTTGCCTGTTTAAGTGTGGTCACTGACATGGTCCCATCATATGCAGGTGAATGCATTTAGGTCCATGATGCATGACAATATGATGGTGGGTGCTTTCTCGCATTCAACTGCTGTAGGGAAGCTGCGTAAAGACTTACCAGCTGTTCCTGCAGATGCTCGCGTCAATTTCCCACGTTATAGTGTGGATGAAGCTGCATCCGTTTGTCATTACTACCTGAGGTATGCACATACCCTCATAATACCTAAGGAAGAGTGAATAGCGAGGATTCTGTTGTCACCATTCACTCACCACATAAATACTGAAGAAAATAGAACTGAAGATTGAACAAGAAAAGGAACAAAAGAACGTTTGAGTTACTTCCTCCGTTTCAATAAGAATGACCTCCTTTCCTTTTTAGTCTGTTTCAAAAAGAATGACCTCTTTCTTTTTTTTGTTACATTTTAATTTCAACTTTCCACGTGACATGTTTAAGGCCACAAGATCAAAGGGCAATTTTGTACGTTTGACCTAACTTTAATTTAGGACCACAAGATTCAAAAGTCTCTGTATACTCTTAAACTCCGTGTCAAGTCAAACCAAATCATTCTTTGTGAAACGGAGGGAGTATGAAATAAGGAAAAGGAAGTGAACAATTGAATTATCCCCCAAAAAGAAGGAAAAAGAATGAACAATTGATTCATCAAAAGGAAACACAAGCAAATAAGCAATGGAAGAAGAAAAACCATGTAATGGTATGTGTAATAAAAGTTTGAACCATTTCTTTGAAAACGATAAAAGAAAAACGAAGAATTATGGAATGCCAAGAGAAGGAACATAGAGTATAACTTTGTTGAAGTTCTGCTTCATAAAGCTATCTTATGCTATGTGGCCACAGAACAACACTGTTTAGTACTAACTCTCCTTGTGTAATTTTCTCATTTGACAGACAACGACTCATTCAGCGTGAGGCATTTACAGAACAAAGCTGGAAGAAAATCTATTATCTTTCAAATGGAAATGGCGCAGAAATGAGATGGCTGGTTCCTTTCATGCGATGAACCACAAAGAATCGAACTTCAACAGATAACATTTGAGATTTTGACAGGAAAGTTATTGCATCTGTTAATGCTCTGTGAATCTGGTCATTCTCAGCAACAAATAATCTGGCTGCTCTCTTGACCAACTCTCTAGAGAAAACAGTGAGGTTTACTTCTTTAAATTTTGCTCTGTACTCTAGGCTAGTTTAGGCATATACTGCCTGTGTTTGTATGCTTTGATATCCAGAACATAACCACAGATTCATATATACATCATTACACTGGGCTATTGTTCTTTCCAATTTCTTTTGCTTGTTTTTTCTGACCTGGTGTATTTATTCAATAATGTTGTAATTGCACAATACATTAAACCTTTAGGCTTTATCCTTAGCAAGGTGGATGCTTTTAGATTTACCGCTATAAAGATGACAGTTCTTGATCATTGTTCCCACAATAGTCTCTTGATATCTGAGAAAATTGTTTGCTCAGATTTTGAAATTTTATGTAGGAAAAGATGACACTGAAACATTGTCATATGGAACTTGTAACATTGAAATAAAAAGGAATGAGGATTTAATTATCTTTGTTACACTGCCATCCATCTTGTTGAGAGGTTCAACCTTTTTATAGCCAAAATTTCTGTTTGTCAAAAAATACTACAACCAAAGCCACAACAAGGCTAAGCTCAGCAAAACCAGGAAATATGGTTACTCGAAATCTGTTCCTTGGAATGAAATGCTTCCTGAACCCCAGTGTGTACATAAGGCTGGTCTGCATTCAATCACAATGAAGCAGTTTAAAACTCAACATATGACAAACATGAAATAAGAACACATTAAGGATCTGTATAGATCTAAAGAATTCAGTCAAAATCTACACCTTCCAACATGACCATAAACATAGTTTCCTACATGTATGGATCTACCAGGGAACAACGAATACATGAGAATGACGAGATATTATACTGCTATGAGTAGGAAATAGTTAATTCCAGGTCCAGTATAAAGTTAGGGTAGGAAGTTTATTTATCATGCTATATTTCTATAGGCTCAACCTTGATTGTTTCTTTGACAGTCCAAGATTTAAGATGTAAATACATTTAAGCTTTTCCACGATAAATTCAGGAAAAAATATATGTTTATGTAGGACCCAGGAACAATGTCCGGGGAAGGAGCAACGTTCAATAGGAGGGGGGAAGTCTTTTTTTCAACTACGAACATATTCTTCCTAACTAGAGAAAACACATTGAAATAGCTGTACCCTGTGTGAAAGATTCCTCTGGGGCTCATGCTTGTAAGCAGAAGCGGTGTAAAGTTCATTCAAAGCAGAGAATGGTTTGAGTTTCACTTGCTGTTTTTTTCTTTTGTGATATCGTGCCAGGCTCAACTTGTGGGTACCTCGACTTTTCTATTGAGTTTCTACACTAGCATAGTTCTTGGATAACTCTACCTTGACTATTTAACTTGCTATATTAATACCTCAGCTACTATGGAATTGCCTTTGTAGATGGTGCAAGATCTCTTGAAGGCGGAACCTTTCATCTTAAGATCAGCCTCTGCGCCTTCAACATGTCCATCACCAAGGAATATGTCAAACTCTAGTTTAGTAAATGTATTTAGCGTCTTATTCACACTGAACATCAACTCCTTTTCTTCATTATCACTTACCATAAAGCCTTGCCATGATCCTTTCTACAAGACACGACAGAAATAACATCACACGACGTCTTAAGAAGATAAACAAGCATACAAACCAACCCTTTTCCTTCATCATTTTAAGAGATGATATCAATGCATTAAGATTATTTTATAGCAAAATATATACATTCTACATTTTCTCTACCCTTCACTATGAACTCAACTTATGTGTTTACCATCTAATCAACTCCTTCACATCTATATTTTATGTTACGTTGTTATCACAAAAGACCAATTTGCACATAGAAATGAGCTTTCTTTTAGTACTTGTTCTTCCTTCCTAATGTAAATAGCTAAACATTGTCTCAACAAATTAGAATCAGCAACAGAGAAAGATAATGGAACTATTCAAATGACAGTATCATCAGATGCATAAAGAAGCAGTTTCTGACTATAAACTTGGGGTTTCTTTTACCGATTAAGCAAACTTACAATTAATCGAACTAAGCGAATCAGGGTATTGTCCGATGCATCGAGAATTAGTTTTTGAGGGTGGGTCTGGGCTGCTGAATTCTGAGTTTGACGACGGTCAACGCTGAAGAACAAATTGCCAACAGCATCGGTAAATTGGATGTTTCCAGCATCCCAGAAGGACTTATACTTCTTCGATACAAAAAGATCAAATGGGAATTGCCCGTCCGGCGGCCATTCCTCCGGCGTAGCAGTGGTTTCCATCAACCAGCTTAAAATTGACGAACTTCGTAAGGATAACTCCACCCAAAGAGATGGAAAATTTTGAAGATAATGGTGGCAATTACTGGAGCTCGCCGGCGTTTTGCTTCGACAAGAATCAAATTAAAAGTTGGACGAATTTAACTTTATAAATTACTTTTGGCAGGGAATTTTTTTTTTGTAATTATAAGCGAATAAAGGAGATGAGTTGGAAAATATTTCAATTTGATGATTAATTTAATATTAAAGAAATGTGACAATTTAACATAAATTTCATTTTTCTAAAAATTTCCTTTGCATGTCAAGAAGGTTTAATGTACAATTTTATTTTTTTTGTTTTTAAATTTTTAAAAAAGTAGTATCTTAACAAATATGATGTAAATAATTACTCTAATTTAAATATTAATAATTATTTTGATTGAATTAAATTCATAGCTTATAAAGAATATAAAAATAATTTTATTATTGTTTTGAAATGATATATTCGACGTAACAACGGTTGAGGATCTATAACTTAATATATGTTTAGTTATAAAATTTGACATGTCAATTTTAAGCTTGATTTAGAATCAATATTTGTTTATAAAATTTTATTTCAACACCGATTTAAATCTCAAATTCAAAAATAGGATTTTACATTAAAATAGTGATTTCAATGATGCATAAATCTATATTTTGTAAAATAAGATCTATCATCCTAATTTCAAAAAATGTATACTTGATGTAAATATATCATTGTGAAAGAATTATACTCCAATGTTTTAACTTAAAGAAATGTATAGATTTTCTAAACCAATGTTTTTAACTTAAATAAATCAAATAATTTATATTTTGACAGATCATCTTTTTATCATCATTTTTGGATGACTTGATAAAGGCCAAAGCTCTGTGAAAAATAAGTACTGACAATCACGACAATTGTACTCGACGGAACGCGCGAAACTTCGCCGTGAAGTTTCTTCCCGGCAATGTCTGCAATTACCGGAAGTTCTTCTCTTCCGTCTAAAGATGACCCGCCCGTCACCGGTACTTCTGATCGGAAAAGGTTCCGACCTCGCCGTGACGCATTACGTGAGTTTAGGGCTTTTTCATCGTCAACATTTTGCTATTTTCAGTTTGTTTTGAATCATAATTTTTCAATCGATCCAGTTCTTATGCATCGACAGGGAGTGAAATCAGTGAGAGGCCACTTAAACGACCATTGCTTGATTTTGCTAAGCTTTCAATCTCTGAATCTTCATGCAAAGGTATGTTAATGTTACTATACAGTAAACGAACCAAAATTTTCACTAAAAAAATTGAAGTATATATAAAAAGAAATAAGCATGAACATACGAGAACTTTCTCCAGTATTTTCTCAGCTTGAAGACAAAAAAGAATTTAATAAATAATAAATAATAAATAATTATACATAATATTATAAAAAATACTTTTATCTATTTATAAAATGCTGAGTAAAAAATAAATTTAAATGGGAGTTTTCCTAATACTACTAAAAGATAGTATATATTTTTCAATTATTGGGAGTATAATATTAGACAAAAAAAAACATTTATTTCTTTATTTCCCGTATAATTTGCCACCAGTTTTATATAATATACTGTGAAGTCCCAATTATGTAAGTCGAAGTAGCTCAGGAAACACCGCCGCTGACATTCTTCCCGGCATCAATGGCTGCAGTCGCGGAGAGTTCGTCTGTTCCGGCAAAGGATGACAAGCTCGTCGTTGTTAGGGTTAAGAGAAAAGCTTTCCAGTCTCGACTTGACGCTTTCTGTAAGTTCTAGGGTTTTACGCAGTCAACCTTTTGTTATTTTAGGTTTATTTGAAGCTTAACTTTTCGATTATTCCAACTGTTGTGCACCGCCAGGGCTTGAAATCAATGAGAGGCCAGCCAAACGACCGTTGCTCGACTTTGCAAAGCTTTCAATCGATGAATCGTCAAGTAGAGGTTTGTTAAATTTTGATGGTTAACACTTTAAAGTTCAACATGAGAATTCGGACATTTTTTGAATTTACATAGTATCTAAAAATTACTTTTGTAGTTAAAAAGTAGGTTGAAGTATTAAAACACACTTCAAATATCTCTGTTTTCAAGTTTCTTAGGTACACTATCAAATAGGTTCGAGTTACTATCACCAACGATTTATAAGAAGACACCTCAACTATCAATTGTATCCTTTTCCTACCTGAATGATGTTAGTATTTCAGGTAGGGAAAGGGAACAACGGATAGTTGAAGTGTGTAGAGATAAATAGTTGGTGATACTTCAGGTAGGGAACTCGTACACCTTATAATTAAGATATGATATTCAGACAAACGGGAACTTTAGTTGTGTTTTGACCATAAACTCTAAAAAGTATTCGAAAAATGTTTGATAGAAGTTGTAGAAAAAGACAGCTGGTTGACAGAGGTATAGTTCGTTGAATGTTATTTACATATATGCTCAAATGAGTAATTGGTTATTTTGTGGATTCCTAATTTCTATTGTCGTTCAAGAGCAACAAATGCAGTTCTAAGATTGTAACATGCCAGGTCTTTCTATTTTTTGATTTCTATACTGTTATGTACTAATAATTATTTTCAGTTGAGGAATTGAAGAGTAGAAAGGTACTTGTGCAACATGTGGAGACAGTAACTAGCTCAGAAGTCACTGTTGATATCGTGAAGTCTTTTGTGGTTAGTTGTAGTATAATATACATTTTTAACTTTCTCATTTACACATCCTATTTTACTGCTACTAGTTGCTTCTTTTGCATTGTTCATCTTGCTATTTTGCTGTTGTTATTTTCTTTCAAATCCTGCTCTGATTTCACTTCTTTTGAGACGAGAGTCTATCGGAAATAACCTCTCTATCTCTCAAAGGTAGGGGTAAGGTCTGCGTACATCCTACCCTCCTGTGACCCACTTATGGGACCTTATTGGGTATGTTGTTGTTGTACTTGTACCCTTGAAGTGTGAGAATTTTGTAGCACTTGTATTATCAAGCCATACTTTTAGAAGGGTTTCTGAGTTGTTTGTGCAATTATTTTACTAGCTTACTTCTCGCCCTGATAGAAGCTACAATGAGTTTTCTAATAGCTGCATTTTATCAGTCGGCTCCAGCAGTTCCTTCAGAAGTCGAAGTGAAATCTGAGGTTAGGCGAAGTTTTAGGACAGAAAAGGTAAGCTCTTTCTTGATTTACTCAAGAATTTTGCATCTACCAGAGCTTCAGCTTAATTATAATTGATGAATGCATGCACTTAATTGATATGTGCAGAAACAAGATCAACTACTTGCCAAGGCAAAGCAAACGCAAGAGGTATTTCCAGAGTTCTATATCAGATCTACTTGTGTAGTAATTCAATATTGTTTTTTCACTCTTACTATTTCATGGATGGATCTTTCCTTTTGTACTAGTTAATAGCATTTTAGTCACACAGCATGTAATTTGCTGTTCTAATTTTTTATTTGTGGAACTCTTGTTTTCCTTTTTGTCTTTTGTAGTTATTTCTAGTGTGGTAAGTCATTATGTTGATAGAGAAACATTTATGTCAGAATGAAACAGAATTACTTGAAGTGGTTTGCTGTTCTAATAAGATTACTGATAAAAAAGTAAAAGAGAGCTTTTTTTTCATAAGCATGGTGTCTAGATTGTGTGCACTTTGACTAATCCCATGGGATACATGCCACTTCCCACCAGCAATGGTACCATTTGTTTTGAATGTTACAATCAAATAGTGGTTAAGGATGTAATTTCTTGTTAATACCCAAATGACATTCTTAAATGATGTTTAATTCTAACATTCAGAAAAAAATTGAATGCCAAAGGAAGGATGACTATACTTGAACAGTTCTGATATTGATACAAAGAAACAAAACTATCTATAGGAACAGTTTACATGAGATATGCATATCTGTCTGAAAAAAATAAGCAAGTGGAATATATTATTACTTTTAGCTGATATATTTGGATTGACCAAGGAAAAAATAAAGAATGTTGTGTGGGGAAAAATTGATGAAGAATTTTTTCTGTTAATCATCTTTGTGGAAAATGATCTGAACATACTTTTAGTATATGATAGTGCGGTCATAAACTTTGTTGGCTCTGCAACATATCTTTTAAACTTTTTTAACTCTGCATCTGTAGGTGCTTGTTGCTAAATATCTAGCTTATGAAACTGTATTGTTAGTTTAGCGAATTCCACATCTGATTTGCTATTATTATATTGTATTCTAGAGGTTTGTGCATGTGATTGGATTCATACATGTATTGGGTTTTGAAGTTTGTGCCAACGGCGACACTCTTTCCTATTTTCGTTATTACAATATTATCAAAACTTGATTCATGCTATTAACCTTATGGTCTTAAGTGGGTTTTGAATAACCTTAATACTGGTTTCTTGTATAGTAGATTCACTTATCTTTTCTCCTAATTAAATGTTTCTAGGCTTTTTAAGATTTAGCTTATCTTGCTCTTCCCTCCTTCAGGATTTGTCGAAAAATGCCCGGTTTGAGCAAATATGGAAAAGCAGAAAAGAGAAGAGAAAACTAATGCACAATGAAGAGCTGAATGAGATGTGTAAACTATATGATGTTATTCGTGTTGATACTGAAGAGAAAGGCCATGAAGTGCAAGAGGAGTAAGTGTTTTTGTAATTACATGCTAGCTTCATAAGTTACTGTCGCATGTGTTATCTTTTTCCTTCACAAATGAAAAAGAGATGGTTTTATGACATTAATGCAGGACTACCGAGCTGGAAGATCACAAGATGATGTCCCAATATTTGCCTCTTTTACGAGAAGTCATGCCAAGTGCTGCTGAAGAAATTGAGTCAGAGATTCATAATTACGTATTGAAACAAGGTTTCTATATTGCTTCTTCCCTTTTCCAGGGATTTATTTTCAAATTCAATCTCATGATTTGCTGCCCCCCAGCGCAAGGGAATCCCTATAGGCTATAGGTTGCTCTGTGAAGTTCATCAGCTTGACAAATTTCATTAACTTATTTATGTTCTGAAACAAGATGAAATGGTAGAAATTCTAGCTTATCATCACTGGCCATTTCAGCCATGCTTCTAGGGAAGGTACTCCAGCTAGAGTTCTGCATTCATTCCTAACCAATAGAATTTTGAATGCTTTCCCTTCCCGAGTCTATGGAGGGATCAGTATTGTGAATTTGGCCAAATGGGCACTGGAGCTTGCTGTCTATTTTCATTTTTATGTGAGTTTATTGAAGGTTATGCTAAATCCTGTGCAGCATCTTCAGATGGTTATGTTTATGACTATTATACTGTTAAGAATGATACCAACCCTGACGAGGATTTTGCTTGCCCTTTTCCATTGTAAGGATTCATACAACAAATAATTTTCTTCATACGGTATTTTTAGTTTTCAGCTCTTACTGAAATAGTTGATGTGGTTGTTTTAGGGTACAAGTTGATGAAGATGATGATTACTATGACGGCCCTGATCATTCAGACTACGAATCTGATGATTCCAATGGTCATCTCTCTTGCCTTTCTACTACCTCGTTTTAGTATCATTTATTATTTATAAGGTACTTTTTTGTTAGAAATGTTTTGATATTCAAGTTTTCTTTTTCAGCTGAACATAATCCCTGGAATGATTATCCGGATGAAGAGGAATCTGAAGATGAGAATGAAACCCAGGCATCAAATGATGAATCAGAAGCTTCAAGCAGTTCTTCTGAGGAACAATATGGATCTGAAACTGTTGGTGTAATTTCTTTTAAAAATGAGGTTGTGGACCGTGAAGAGTGGACAGATTATGCAGATCCAATCCTTGAAGGTGATATATATGGTGAGTCCGATGTTGAAGCTTCCGATGATGATGAGGACATATGGTGATCTATCACTACAACACCATGTTTAAAATTTTTCATCAGTACCTATATCGTGCATACCTGTATATGTCTTTGCAGACCATCGTTAACCTTGTGTTGTGGGATGACATGTAGTTATGTGTTTTGAACTTGCTAATTTTGCTATCTGGGGTAGTGGTGAGTGGCATGTTGTTATGTCATTGGACGAAGATCTTTTCGCGAGCTTTCGCGTTTTTAAACTAATTTTGCCAGTATTGTAAATCTCAGCCAGGTTTCCCTACCTCTAACTGTAGTTGTTTAGTTTAATGAGTTATGAATATGTCGTTGTTTTTCAGTGTTGTCCAGCTTGAGTTCCAGTTGAATAGTGTTTGGACTCACTAAATCTTACTCTTTGGGGTCATTTGGTACACAGCATGAGATAGTATGCAATCATTTTAGTACAAATAATTTCGGGATTAGCTATTACCTCCTATCAAACATGGATAAAATTTGTTTCTACCAAGTTTCATCTTGTGATTATATCTCATGTACCAAATGACCTGGTTGTATCGTTTGTGCACTCTTTCGAGAAATGCTGGTATCAGAGTTTCAAATATAGTACACGCTTGTGAAATTTGATGGAACAAAGGCTGGAAATTTGTAATTTTTCTTTTTTTATCGTGAAAGAGTTACTCTCTTCTGTTTCAAAAAGAATGTTCTATTTCCTTTTTAGTCTGTTTCACAAAAAGAATGACTCATTTCCTGTTTTTGGCAACATTTTAGTTTTAACTTTTCACGTGGCATGTTTAAGACCACAAGATTAAAAGACATTTTGGCACATTTGACATAACTTTAGTTTAGAACCACAAGATTAAAAAGTGTTTTTTCTTTTTTTAAACTCCGTTCCAAATCAAACTAGGTCACCCTTTTTGAAACGGGGGAGTAATATACATGCACCGTAATGATATGCCCGTTTACGTTAAGTCGGGTCACATTCCGACCCTGGAAAATAGTTCAAAAATATTGGTTCGCCAAAGATTGCTACGTCCATCCCCTCCTTTACCAAGTTGTTAGCTACTCTATTTTGTTCCCGATACACGTAAGTCATTTTGGTGATCAACAACTTTTGCGTTAAGTACTTGCACTCATTTGTTGGTAGAAACTTTACTAGGTATTTACTCATAAATTTTATTTTATAATGATTAAGTCATAAATAAGGTAAAAACACGTGGGAGTACTCTCTTTGTTTTAATTTCTAAGAAAGTAAATAAAACGTTTTACATTTTGGTACAGCAATTAATAATGTAGGGATTAATAATGTATGACGTGATTCGACGGTTATTTTTTTATCAAGTGTTTGATTTACTATTTTTCATCTAATTTTGTGTAAGAATTAAAATTTTACAAAAATACATTCTTTATAATTATATCCTCGGATAATTATGGAATTTTCTATTTTACGTAATTGGGTCAAGATAGATAATTATCGGATAATTTTTTTTGTGGCCTTCTAACTAGTTTGGGGAAGAACATTTTTGTCACCATGTTTGTTATTTTCTCACTTGAATTATTTGAGGGTTAAATTATGAGCAAAGGACATAAATCACATACTTTTAAGGTAAAATTATCATTTGTCTCTTATAAGTTTATAATTACAGAAATCCCTCAAATTGATACAATAATATAAGCGCTGATACATTAATCTGATACACAAGATACATTAATCGTTAAGTAAGATACATTATATTTTATCTATGATACATTAATTTGATGCGAGAGATACTTTAATCTGATGCGCTGATACATTAATCTGATGCGCAAGATACATCAATTTGATGCGCTGATACATTAATCTGATGCGCAAGATACATCAATTTGATGCGCTGATACATTAATCTGATGCGCAAGATACATCAATTTGATGCGCAAGATACATCAATTTGATGCGCTGATACATCAATTTGATGCGCAAGATACATCAATTTGATGCGCTGATACATTAATCTGATGCGCAAGATACATCAATTTGATGCGCTGATACATTAATCTGATACGCGAAAATAAGGGATTTTTGAAATTTGTAAAACTAATAGGGGATAATGATAATAATAGAATTTAAAGGTGAGATTTCTGTTATTTTTCCTTAAATTATTGTCATCTTGATAAAACCACTCACCACATATCAATTTTCAATCTTAAAAAGATAGACCATCTACCATTAAAATCGAAATGACAATAATTGATCGTAAAATCAAATAAATCATCTACGTGTACATATAAATTTCAAGTTGTAGCTCTAAGATGTATGCAATTTTATAAATTGTTCAAAATACTAACAATTAGAAAACCACATTTATAACAACAAATATGACATTTAGTTAAGATTAAAAACGTCATGTAGTGGTATATTTGTCTTTTCAATTAGTGAAGGTCAAACAACTCGCATTTCGAATATTACATTGATTTGTATTGAATTTATTCAGCAAAAAACAACTCTCTCTAAATAATAAAATTTGTAAGCTAATTTATTTAAATAAATTTACTAATACAAATATAAAATATAAAATCAAGAAAATAAATAAAATGATTAAAAGAATTCGAGGGAAATCTTATCTTTACGTAGATTAATCATATGACATTAGATTCTATATATTATTAATACAATTAACAAATCCAAAATTTCTATCAAATATAATATTAAATAATATTATACGTATAATACATAAATTATTTCTCCTAATGTTCTCTATCAAACGACTGCTTAACCTTCAAGGTTATATAAATAACCATCAAAAGCGAAATTAAATTTATATCAAAGATATAATTGCAATTTGCAAACATCACATCAATAATTGGGAGCCACAGATTTGTCCTCTATAGAAAAGATTAATTAGTTTGTGCTGGAAATTATCTAACCATGCAATCGATACCTATTTAAGTAGTAGTAGTACTAGCTAATAATGAAATATAAACTATGGCCACAAGTGAGGGGTCTATCTCTGTTTATTTGACGTAAATACTTGATACTGATAAGTTTTTATCTTATCGTTGATTCAAAAGGTTTAATTAATGTAGCGGATGATACCTGTAATTAATATGTAGTAGCTACTAAGTGAGAAAGAAATATAGTATGACCAATGGCAAATGGGCGGGTTGGATCAAAATGTGGACGGATTGAAAATGGTAAATATTAAATGGATAATTTTTAATCCGTTCATATTTTATATGGATAAAATATTAGCTTACACGGACTTTTATGAATAAATAGTACTTTACTTAAGAATTTAATATTTAGATGAAAATGTTAAACATGCTTCATTAGTTTTATTGTATCATAAAAATTAAAAAAAAAATCTATAACTTTTCAGTATAAAATAAATTTATGTAATAATAAGATGAAAATATTTTTAATTTCAAAGTAAAATGAATATTTGCATTTTAGAACTAAAACATGCTTAATGCACTTTAAGCAATGCCAATACTAATACATGATTTGCTTATTTTATCCAATATAAAATTAAATAAATAAAATATAATTATAATTAACAAAAAAAATGTACATTTAAATTATATATTTTTTGACCGTCAAAGACTTAACCTTTTCAATTAGACGGAAGAATATATAGTTAGTTATATATAGAATAACATAAAAAAAGAATAAAAGTTACACTATTTTTAGTGATATTATGAATTTAGAGTGAATAAAAGTTAAAAACTTAACTCATTTGACTAATTCATATTTTATAGGTCAAATATGAGTATCAACCCATATTTTACTCATGTGGAAAATCACTCATCCAACCTATTAAAATATGAACGGTTTAAATAGGTCACCGAAATATAAGCTCATTTTACCAACACTAGCCACAATATAAACTCAATATTTGATATAAACACATAATACTGATAAGTTTTTACCGTTAAATTAAAACTGAACGAGAATGATAAACACTATACACTTCTCAATCTTGAAGGTAATTTAAATAAAATCTTGGGAGTCCCAAAAAGTCTAGGATGACATTACAAATTTGCAGTTACTTTGAACTTGGACGAAATTAGGTTTGATTAAATTCTTGAAAAATCTTGAAATATTTATTCACATATACTATACTATAGGTTAGGTTTAACAATTGAAGGACCATTTACTTTGGGAGTAATTATAATTTGATGACTCCACCATATATAACCAATAAAATCAATACTGACAAAGCTAACATGGGTTCACAGAGATCAACTATTTAACAAGATCAGTCCTTAATTGGTTTTATTTGGTCACACTCACGAGTCATGATCAGTTAAGACTCAAATTTTATTAAGAGCGTTTTTATGTGGTAGAACGATCTCATTAGAAAATATAACATGTAGTGGATTTATACTACTATAAGAAAAAAGATATGCAACCAAGGTTATGATTTAGTGACCATTAAAATAAGTTAGAGAATCCATAAGCTATGTTTTCGATTCATATGTCAGCTGAGACAAGAAAAACAAATTTCTCGTTTCAATCTTGATAAACATAATTACATGATAACAACAAGGGAGGAAGAAAAGGTACAAAAACAATATGAAATAATTAGGTCAGCATGACAGAAGAGACATAAGTTTGATTGAATAAAAGATGAGATATTGGATAACGATTACTTTCTCTGTCCCAATTTATCTGATTTATTTTTCTTTTTAGTAGTCTAAAAAAGAACCATACATTTCTATATTAAGTAACAATTTGACTATAAATTTTTTATTTTACCCGAAATGAGTTACGGCCACAAAAATTTCCATCATTCATTTTAGACCACAAATTTTAAAAGTCTTTATTTTTTTTTAAAATTTCGTGACAAGTCAAACTACAAAATAGCAATGGCGGAGCCACCATACCTTTAGAGGGTTCATCCGAACCAGCTTTTGCGAAAAATTGTGTTATTTTTATATAATTAAAATAATTTTTTAGGTATATATAGTAGATGTTGAACCCCCTTCGGTTATTTCATGTGTCTATTTCTATAGATTTTAAACTCCCTTATCGAAACTTTTGATTTCGCCTCTGCAAAATAGGAAAGAAGGAGTATAAAATAAGTATAGATTTGAATGATCATGTTACTTTCGTCATCGTACTATTTGTCATATATCATTTTTTTCATCCATTAGTTTCTATAGTTTCTTCGATATTATTCTACTTCCTTTTTGAATTGAGTGTCACTATAACAAAAATAACTTTTAGCGGTATTTAATATTGACACTAATAAAGAGTACTAAAATCTTTACCGGCATTAGTTAAGTGCCATTAGAACTAATATCGCTAAAGGCTTTAGGGACATATACAAAGAGTGACAATTGGCGCTAAAAATACATATTTAGCGGCAATTAAGAATTAAATGTCACTAATAGTCATTTTTATTATAGTGTGTCTATATAAAAAATTAGATAATCTTTCTATTTTTATAAAGTAGGTATAAGATTGTGTACACCCCAACTTCCTTAGTTACTTAAAGAATTACGATCGAATATATTATTGTTGAACGATCATTTACACTATGAGATCAATTACTATTTACACTTGCCATGTTGTTGTAAACATCCTTGTAAATTTCTAAACAAGAAAGTTTATGTCAAACAAACAAGAAATAGAAAAAGGGGTATTGGAATATATCCATAAGTATCATACCAAAGTGCCATATATAGATATAAACACAATTATTTTTATTAGTATTAGAAATAAAAATATAATTATATGAGCCTAATAATGAAGTTAAAGAGTCCAACACTCTTAATTCACTTAGTTACTTAACCGAACTGCAAACCAGATTTTGCCCTATTTGATGTTACGTTTACAACAAATTTCATACTCATAATTATTTTACCATATTTTACAGCCGCAAATATTATTTGAAAATTTTTAATTTCTTACTTGTAAAATACACGCAATTATAATGAGCTTTTAATGCCTTCTAGACCTTAAGTGGTGGTTCCTAACTATACACATCTTCGATTTTTCATTCCACACAAAATTTTCTTCTCTATATAATAGGTGTGTTCGTATTAACTTAGGTATGTAGTACATATTAATTGTTTCATCGGGTATTTATTATTTTTCACTAGGATATGTGAAGTCAAAGTTATTTTAAGTTAATAATATGTACATATTTGATAGATTTTTAAGATTGAAAAAAATGCATTAAAATTACTGGATTTGATTAAGCACCTAATTGAAGCTCTAGCTCCGACTCTAAAGTTATGTATATTCTAATTCTGACCATCAAAATGCTTAGATAAATAAAAGAAATTATATACCTTTTTTTGGTTAGGGGTGAAACACTCTCACCAGTGAATCACAACCCATATTGGTGACAATCGGATTAAAATTATGTGAAAAACCAACAATTGTGATACAAATGTAGTGTCGAAAGCAATAATGAGTCATTTTTCCCACTATAATAGAAAAAAATTTAATATAAAAGGATTCAATAATTTATCTCTCACACACTAATTTCCCGTCATGTGAGGTTCAGGAAAAGATCGAATTATAATGATTTAGTATTATGTAATTTTATTTTTTATTTTGTAAAAGAATATTTTATTCACTTAAATTCTTAACTTTCTAATCACGTAACAATAATTATATCAATTACACGGAATTGCTCCTTTCAATTTGTCGTACATGTATGCGCGAAATGAATAAAAATTATGTCTTACCACTTGATAAAGGGAATTCAATTGAAAAGACCTTAATACTACGAAGGAAAAATATATTTGTAATTTTTTCATGTTTATGTCGAAATTTACTTTTCTTCTACTTTATAATCTAATATTAAAATAGAATAGAATATTTCCCCTTTCTCTTTTTTTAGTCTGAAAATATTCTAATGGAGTAGTATTTTCTATTCTTTCCAGTCTATAATTTATATTAATTATAGAATATTTTCACTTTCTCATTTTTAGTCTCAAATATTCCAGTAGTATTTTCTTTTCTTTCCAGTAGTCCAGGGGTACATTAGTTACAAAATTATTTAATTTCCTTTTAATTTAGTACCTATGAGGGAAAAAATAATTAATTATTTATTTATAAATAATAATGTATTCTTCTATTTGATTAAATAAATGCACAAATTAATACAAATAATTATTATTCATTCTCTCTTCAATTTTTCCTCCCCATCCACTCAACACCTTCGACCAACGGCGGACCTAACCCCCTCGGCAAAAAATCATATCGTACATTTAAGGTATTTTTTAAGAATTTTTATGTTTATATATTAATTTTGAACCTCCTGAATATAAGATTGGAGGTTGGCTTAGTGATTTAAGGATTCAAACCACTACTTTTTTTTCGAACCCCTTTAATAAAAAAGCTAAATCCGCCACTACCATGACCATCCCACCGCCACTCAAAACTCCCACTTCCCTACTTACTTATATTTGAAGAAAATATTTTCCGAAATATATTTTCAAAGTCACGCTAAACACACCCGTACATGTAACTCAGGCCCTGCCTCCTGCCAAACACATTTTCACGTAAACATCTCCTATTTAAGATAATTTCCCATCTATAAAACTACACATATTCTTCTTCTTTTATTTATTATTATTACTCATCAAACTTTAAACATCTCTATTTTATTTTATTTTCCAATTTAAAAATAAATAGAACTGAAATGTCTAAACAATGGATGAGCTTAGTTGGAGCATTATGGTTACAATCAATGGCTGGAACAAACACAAATTTTCCAGCTTATTCTTCGCAAATTAAAAAACTATTATCAATTTCTCAAATTCAACTCAATAACTTAGCATTCGCTTCGGATGCTGGAAAATTACTTGGTTGGTTTTCTGGAATTGCCGCTAATTATTTACCTCTTTGGTTAGTTCTGTTAATTGGTTCAATACTTGGATTGATTGGTTATGGAGTACAATATCTTTTTCTCACAAATCATATAAATTCATTATCCTATTGGCATGTATTTTCACTCACTTTTTTAGCTGGAAACAGTATTTGTTGGATCAATACTGTTTCATATATCGTATCGATTCAGAATTTTCCTTTAGATAGACAAATTGCAGTTGGAATATCAACTAGTTATATAAGTTTAAGTGCTAAGATTGTTACTGATATAGTTGATGTTGTTAACGTTTACACCCCGAGTAAAAGGGCTGAAACTTATCTATTGATGAACTCTGTTTTGCCCCTGTTTTTCGCCATGGTTGTTGCTCCAGTAATTCGGGAGATGAAAATTGATAAATCGAGGAAATTATCAGATGGATTCCGAGTTATGTTTGTTATTACTATTGCAACGGGGATATATGCTGTGTTCACTAGCGTAAAACCTGCAATTTCGAAGCTATTGCCAAGTTTGTTGAGTTTAATTGGAATGGTGATTTTTTTGTTGTTACCAATCGTCGTCCCGTTGGTTGAGAATATGAAAGAACATTGGCATGGAAAATGTTGGATAAGAAGAGATCCAAGGATTTGTGATTTGAGTAAATTGGAGGAAGATGTTAAAATACCAAAAGAGGTGATTAAAGAGGATAATGATGTTGGATTTGAAGTAATGGAGGAAATTGGAGCTATGAAAATGTTGATGAAATTGGATTTTTGGTTATATTTTTTTGCTTATTTGTTTGGTGGAACAGTGGGTTTGGTTTATTTGAATAATTTGGGACAAATTGCTGATACTCGTGGATTTACTGAAACTTCTTCATTGGTTTCATTATCATCTTCATTTGGCTTCTTTGGTCGTCTTCTTCCTTCACTCTTCGACTACCTCTTCTCCAGGTGCGAATTTCTCTCTTACATATTTGTTCGAAATTTATTAATTCGATTAATTTACATTGTTGCGGGCTTTTTTATTAAGTAGTGAACTAAAAAATTTAGCTAAGAATATTAAAGGTTTAATATAAGTGTATAAATAAAGTCGCATATTAATAGATGAGAAAAAAAAATTGCTATTTATAAAGTGTTGGATATTATAAATGGCGTGAGGTCTAATGAGGAAAATTATGTGTTTTGGATTAAAACGAATAATATCACATTAGGTTTAGAGTATTCTTAAGTTGTTTTGACCCAACAAAGGGTATCTGAATCAATGATTTGATAAGATAAGTATAGAGGCCGACTTAGTGCCTTTCGTCTATCTACGATTCGTTTTATCTTTAGTCGTAGCTGAAAAAATACATACATTCGAGTGTATGTGAACAAAGTCATTGGTAGTCAAAAAGAAAAATAATCTCCTTATAAGTTGTTGAACACTTTTAATGGTATGATGTCTTTAGGAGAAAACAATACGAGATTGATCCATAGCAGACAATAAGATAGTATGTACTATACTAAGAATATCCTTAGATTTTTTTTAGCCCAATACACACATACTTTTTGTGTTTTCTCTCTTAACCGATTAATTCTGATTTACGTCATGAAATCAGGTATGATCTATTTAAACATAAATGTTCCATACCCAAAGTTCCATTAATTTTGGAAGATAAATCTGAAAACATTTTATCAAGAATAGAAAATGATGGGCACTATTACACCATACTTGTTGCTGGTTGTTTTAATTATTGCTTTTAATGCAAAAGCAATTCTTGAAAGAATGTTAGTAGTTGGTTGTAGTAAATTTTATGGAGCTGCTTGTTATGGTGACATTAATTCGTGTGTGATAATTAATATCAGAAAACCCAAATATAATCATCACCATTCATTTTATTTTTTCTTCTGAATATTTTAGACCAAGTATTTTCATGCATTTAATTCACTATATAAAAATCAGCTTAAGTATATATTAACTAGTCTTATATGGTACATATACTTCGTGTTCTTATATTAAACACAAATATTAATTTGAAATTGCCTGGCTTTAAGCAACACAAATGTCAAATCAAATTATACTTTGACATGAGATTTAGAGCCTGTTTAGATTGATTTAAAAGTTGATCAAATTTACTTTTAAATCAATTTTTTATGTTTAAAAATGTTTGGGTAATATAACAATATTTAAAAATAAGTCATGAATTACTTAAAATAAGTTACGAAGTATTTGATAAAGTAAAAAATGACTTAAAATAAGCCGGAAACTAAAAGTAGGTCTTCCCCTACTTTTTATTTTTTGACTTGAAAGTCATTTCAGTTTGATTTTTTATTTTTGACTTAAAAACTACTATTTTAAGTCAATCCAAACAGACTTTTAATTTAGTTTATTAGGACACATAAATGAAAGCGCAAGTTATACGATATTATACATATATATTGCTGACTATTTTTTTAGGTCTCGAAATTCCTAGATTAGACACCTCATTTTATCACATCACAACAAGTGTATTATACACAAATTTTTTTTTTACTTATTATCGAAAAATGTCTAATAGGAACTAATATAAACAAATAAAAGTGCTCAATAGGTAATAGTCATAGTTGAGGTGTCTATGTGAAATATACAGACAACTTTAAAGAGCTGCAGATGACTTCAGCCTATTTTTATCTATTTTCTAAGTTTCAATTTACTGACACACTTTTCTATTTAGTTAGTCTAAAAAAATATATATATACTCAAAGCATGTCTTAGCCCAAAAATAATTTTGATGTATATAGTTACCGGTTATTGTCCTTTACTTCAGTTGATAGTGTAAATATTCTTTTTACATGGTCACTCCATTAGATCATATACTAAAAATAATTGATGACGATGAGTGATCATCGTGGACAATGTAGATTAGAGGCGGAGTTAGGTAAGAATTTATGAATTCAGACGAATTCACTAGCTTTTTCATAAACCTTATATTTGTACTAGAAAATTAAAAAATATACATATGTTTATTAACTTGTGAACCACCAGACAAATTAATTTAGAACCCCCACACTCCTAGTTTTGATTCTGCCTCTGATGTAGGCCCACTATGAATAGTTACACGTTATTATATGTCAATTTTAATCAGATGGTTCAAAATATTATATACTATTAGTGCTTAGAACTAAAACTCGTCGATTTATTATTTATTTCAGGAGTAAATATGCAATATCAAGACCAGCTACGATAGGTTTAACACTAGCACCAATGACAGGAGCTTTCTTTTTACTACTCAACAATAGTCACATTTCACTTTATATTAGCACAGCTATAATTGGAATTTGCACTGGAGCAATTACTTCAATTTCAGTTTCACAAACAACTGAACTATTTGGGACCAAAAATTTTGGTGTTAATCACAATATTGTGGTAGCAAATATACCAATTGGTTCATTTATATTTGGGGATTTGGCAGCTATGCTTTATAGAAAAAAAGAAAATTCATTAGGTAGTTGTTTGGGAATTACATGTTTTCAAACAACTTTTATTATATGGGGTTGTCTTTGTTCACTAGGAACATGTCTTGCTTTTATTCTTCATAGAAGAACACAAAAATTTTATACACATTTACGTGGAGGAAATTAATACTATATAGTATTAATTTATGTAATAGTATTGTTTAGTGGTAATTAATTAAGACGTAACGTTAATGTATAGTATATATTATATAATGTAAATAAAAGATTTTGTAAACGACTATGTACTGTGATATATATAAATGGCATTTTTAGCCGAATGAATTAGAGTTGTTGATTCTATGTTCATTCTAACGGCGAAATCAGGAATTTATTATTGAATAATTTAAATTTAATATATAATATTGTTTATTATATATACATAATATAATTTTTTGACGAAAGGTGTTATATTGATCACTCATTCGTCTATTCTTTTTACTTGTATACGCAATATTATTTTATATACACGATATGTTTTAGAGAGATGAAGAATATTCAACTGACCACTGTCCCTGTGGTTATGCCATGGGCAACTGATCATTCTTATTTGGCTATAGGTGAAATCGAGAATAAAATATCTAATGAAGGATTTATAAAACATTGTTGGGAAAATCCAAAAATATGTCAATTTTTCTCCTGTTGAACTCAAAGACACGAAGTCGTGATATTATTGCAAAATAATTAATTAGAGAATTAAATTTTTGATGTATTAGAATATATGAGGTAGGTGTGATCCTTAAATAAAAGTGTACCAATTTATCAGTGCCAACTGCATTTTCAATGAAAACAATTTTTGGGACCCCAATAATAAGACCATATTGAAGTTTATTGTCCATGGTTTCAAAAATAGAGGGTACGTGGGAGGTGTATCACAGTATCACACCTTTATGTATGGTTACTATAGATAAGAAAATCGTTGTCCGTTTGGCCATTACATTACAATTTTCAATATGCATAATATAATTTTTTCAACAAAAAATATTCAACAATTGGTTATCATAAGCTACGTGTTGATACGCCATTGATTATATTATTATTTTGATGTGATTGCTGTTTACTTATTAGATCATCCATTCACACACTGCGTACTGTACAACATTTAATGTATGATCTTAAAAATCTAATTACTCGACCAAATGCATCATATTCCTACATGATTGGACATCAAAATTATGGATTTATTTTATTTAAAACAAATCTAATGTACAATAATTAGTATTCGAGACCAAACAACAATTGGATTATATAATAATGAACCTAAAAGTTGATCTCAACCACAATGCATTTGTCTTAGGTAGGACATGTTTTACCCTAAAAGACTTCTAACTCCGAATTAATTGAACTCCAATGCATGTATTGAATTTGACGATTAAAATAATCATCGAGCCATATATAGTATTTTTTTTATCTCAATTTAGGTGACACTTTTCATTTTCAAGAGTCAAACAATTTAAATTTGATCAGAAATTTGCACATAAAATATAATCTTTCAATTTTTCTAGAATAACTTATTTGAATCTCAAAATTCAAATACTGTCATAAATTGGGACGGAGACATTACTAATGAAATTTCAACCACTATTAATTGGTACAACAACAAAAACAGTAATTTTCTCATCTGATGTCTATAACAGTCCTGCAAATAATAAATTTTCGGAGAAATTCTTGATGGAGGACCATCTAAAGAAAAGGTTGACAGATGAAAGTGTTTTTGGTATGAAGGAAAATATTACTCATATTTGATTGGTCAAAGTATTTCGAAAAATATTATTTTTGGGAAAACAAATACCTTAAAAATGAAAAAAATGATTTCTCTAATAAAAGTAGGGAAAATAAATTTCATAAATAACATTTCAAGTTCATTGTCTCATTTCCGGACCCACACAACATCCTAATCCATGCCCCTTGACCATCCCACCCTAAGAACCCCACTCCCGATTTTCTTGGGGGATTAACATGAAAATTTGTTGCAAATTTATTTTTCTGCAAATTTTTATATTAATTCCCAGAAAAATTCCTATGTAATTCACAGTTTTCTTGTAGTGTATCCATCTCGTCCACATAGTATTTTAATAAAGATACACAGATAATATTTTTTACTTAGTACCGAATACTAAAAAAATAAATATCATTTTCACTTTTATCTTCCAACAAAACATTGTCCTAGGAAAACATTTTTATTTGTACCAAACTTATTTAGGAAGAATAAGTAAACTGAAGTAGTAAAGTGGGCAACACAGTTTGTTAAGAGTTAGGCATTTATGTTAATTTACTTACTTTGTATAGCCAAACTCTCACATGATACTGTCCTCTAACAAGTTCTTTGCTTTGTTCCATATATAATATATGTTATTTCCCTTTTTTCAAAGCCTTATAGAAGGACAAAGACCAGGCACCAAGATTGTGCTTCATATGAGGATTATAATTGTTAAGAGTAATAAAATTAATGATGTCATTTGAGGTGAAAAGGTTGTGGTAGATGATCGATAGGTGGTAATTAGTCCATAAAAATATGATTTACTCAGCTTTAGCGGGTTGAGCTTGACTTGACATATATATATCTCAATATATAAGCATAGCAAATCAATTTGGGCAGAGTCTAATTAGTCAGCTAATAATTTGGGCTACATATCAATGAGACATCTTTACAAAAAAAAATTCTTGAAATTGTTTTTCATGTTGTATTTTTATATTACATGTTTTTTGTAATAGCATTTTGTTATATGAGTCAAGAAAACATTGAGAGAAACGACGTTATTGCAGAAAGATTTAAACATATATAGTTTATATTGGTCCATAAGAAAACGTTTAACAATAATAAGAAACTCTATTGTTAAAAAATATGTTATATGTAAAAAGCTTTATAGTTTTGTTTGGTAATTAGACATATTATTATAAGAAAAAATGGAAAAAGAATTATAAAAATAAAGCTTGGTTAGAGTACTTGGGAAAGTTCAGCTATCACCTTTATATTGTTCAAATTATCTTAAATTTGGAAATGAAAACTCATCATAGACGGCAACTTATCTTAAATCCACTCGCTTATTTAACACCCCTAAGATGTCACAGAGAAAAAAAAAGCTTGATATAGCACAACATATATTATACTCGTAGGTAATAAAATATAAATATTTTTAATTTTCTAAAGTAACCACCAAGGTAGGACGTTGAAAATAAATGGAAAATTTTAGTTTTTACTCTTTTTTTTTAGTGGAAGTTATACTCACTCGATTATATCTAGATGTATTTTATATTTATATATTATGGATCTTTTTGACTTGTATGCCTGCTTAGAGAAAAGCATTGGACTAAATTATCAGATTCTTCAACAATTAACATGTTCACACTAATCACCAAATTATTAATCCAATAGTCCTTTATTTATATGGAAATTGAACAAACCCAACCAATTAATTTTATAATTATGTATATCAAATGTGAAATACGAACACCCCAACTATCATATAGCTTTAGACTTTTTATTATTTGTTTATAATTTTTATCTTTTAAAACATACTTTATGTGAATACGTAGTGATAGTGGCTAAGTAAAAGAGGAAATAAATTGATTGAAGCAACATAGCACACCATTATGGTGCAGGATGGAATATAACAAGTTGGTATTCGAATTCATTTACCTGATTAATTTAAATTTGTATTAGTATGACTCGTCTCATTAAAAGAGAGTTGTTTTTATTTGAAAATTTTCTAATTTAACAAGACCTGAAGCTGATATTTCTCATATTAATAGCTGAAAATTTGAAATATGTAAATGTTATGTAACTCGTAAGTCAACAATACATATTTATTCAAATCAGATCGATGTTACACCAATTCAATTTAATTTACCATGGTTAAGTTAACAAATTAAGCAATAATATGCTATCTTGTCTCTCTAGAGAATCTTTACTATTTGAACTCATGACAAATTGTACGAGTTTATATAATTAGCTTTCTTTTTTAATCAGTTTCAAATAATAATATATTTTTATATTAAGTAATAATTTAAATTTTAAATATCCATTCTATCCTTGATTAAATGATTTATAGTTACATAAATATCTATCACTTATTTTCAAGCACAAGTTTTAAAAAGTCTAACTTTCTTTCTTAAATTTCAACGTCAAGTCAAATTAACTCATATAAAACAGAACGAATAGAATATATATATATAAAAAACAGGTAGATTATCAACAAGCTACTAGAGTGAAGTTTGACCTAATTTATACATAAATGGAAATGAAAGTCAAAGATTCAACCATAATTATCATCTATAAAAGGCAACAAAAATGTTAATCTCCTTCATCATTACCAGCAGAAAATAATTAAATTGTTGTTTATCTCATACATTTTTCAATAATCTTCTTAGTTAAGATGGCATTTTACTTGTCTGTGTTTATAATTATGTTTTCATTAATTGGAATTTGTTCAGCTGATTTATCTTCGGATTACTATGAAAAATCCTGTCCAAAAGCTATGTATACGATTAAAAACGCAGTGGCAAATGCCGTAACGAACGAGCGACGCATGGGGGCTTCGTTGCTTCGTCTTCATTTCCATGATTGCTTCGTTAATGCACGTTTACTCCTTAATTTTGCTTTTATTTTTGTGCCTCACGCAACTGACATAAATTGAATTAACTTCTTAATTTGACATTTATTTTTGTGTCTCACACAACTGACATAAAGAGTGACATGTCACATTTTTATTTTTAGATTCTTTCTGAGATAAAAGAGCGACAACATATTAAGTTGTGGACTAATAATGTTAAAAAATTCCTTTATTTATTTATTTCAAAATATTTATGTACTTTTTTTTGGACAGGGATGTGATGCATCTATATTGTTGGATGATACGTCAGATTTTACTGGAGAGAAATCAGCAAAACCAAATTCAAATTCAGTAAGAGGTTTTGATGTGATTGATAAAATTAAATCTCAAATAGAAAAATTATGTCCTGGAATTGTTTCTTGTGCTGATATTGTAGCTGTTGCTTCACGAGATTCTGTTGTGCTCGTAAGTATTTTAACTGGAGCTCGTTTGATTGTCTTAAGTGTTTTAAGTCAAAACAATTTCAGCCAATCCAAATAGACTCCCTCTCCATCAACAATTTTTTTAAAAATAGCCATTTCCTAAACTCACTTAAATAGCCATATCTTCAACAAATTTTTAAAAATAGCCATTTCCTAAACTCACTTAAATAGCCAGATCTTCAAAAATCATTGAAAAATATTCAATTTAAGTGATAAGCTCGAACTTATAAAAGTAAAATTTAATCATAATACTGTGGACGAATACCCGAAAATGTTATGGAATTTCACTCTTCTTAAGTTTTAAATTCACGATATTATCATACATTTCAGAAATGATGATATTTATGTTATCAATTTGTCCCTTGTTATTAAAGTTCAAAATCCATAATATTGTTTTGATTTGTGTTATTTCCACATCAAAAGTGGCTATATCTTACACAAACTTCCAAACACTGGCTATCTTTCAAAAATCAGTTATAATAATGGCTATTTCATACAACTTTTACAATTTCAAGTTCCATAATAATTTGGGCCATAATTATGATTATAGCTCATTAAATTTGTTGGGCTCAGTTAGGTGGGCCTTCATGGACAGTGGAATTAGGAAGAAGAGATTCAACAACAGCAAGTTTGGATACAGCAAATAGTGATATACCTTCCCCTTCATTGGATCTTAATGACCTTATTACTAACTTTGCCAATAAAGGCTTCAATGCTAAAGAAATGGTTGCTCTTTCAGGTAACAAACTTTTTAGTTTTTTCTTATTAAGACGATTATGTATAAAATAAAATAAAATTTATTACGATAACATATTCAGGTTAATCTTACAAAGTGGGGTCTGGAGAGGATAAAGTATATACGCATACATTATCCCTATCTTGGAGACGGTAGTAGCATTTTTTAAATTGAAAATAATAGTTCGAAATGAGTATTTAGGCCCGAATAAAGCAAAATAGATAAGTTTTATATATATTGACAACATAAGTATATTATTTTTAATACAAATCACTGCGATTTAACATAACGTAGAAAACCACTTAATTCATGTTGTTATCTATGTGTAGGACAAATTAAATGATCATACATAAAATGTCATTGTATATAATTCAAATTTGTTTGACAGCACAATTATTTTGCGAATATTTAACTAAGTTTATATTGTCAGTTTATAGAAATTAAATGAAAAAACTAAGCAAAGTTTACTAATTGACATGTATATTTTCATGTATATAGGTGGTCACACGATAGGCAAAGCACAATGTACAACATTCCGAGCACGTGTGTACAACGAAACAAACATCGATTCATCTTTAGCTACTTCATTGAAATCCAACTGTCCTAGTACTGGTGGAGACGACACTCTTTCATCACTTGATGCAATGACCCCTGTATTATTTGATAACCATTTTTACAAGAACTTGGTTAACAATAAAGGAATACTTCATTCTGATCAACAATTATATAGCGGCGGTTCTACAGACTCTCAAGTGAAAAGTTATAGTACTCATCCTATAACGTTCGATGCGGATTTTGCAAAAGCTATGGTTAAATTGGGGAATTTAAGCCCAATTACTGGAACTAATGGCCAGATTCGTACTAATTGCAGGAAAATCAATTAATTAAGTAATTATCTTGAACCTATATATATAAATTGTAATAGTATGTTTGATTATGTGTGAGTTAATTTTAAGTTTGTGTTGAGAAAAAAAAAACTCAACTTTAATTTATAATGTGTTTGTATTTTTTGTTTTAAGAAGAAACAAATGTTTGCTTGAATAAAGACTTTAATTTCCGGTTTTGATTATTATATATTGTACTTTCTCATTATTCGTAATCACCATGGTTAAATGGTATTATTATTTCTTTTTAATTATTATTATTATTATTATTATTATTATTATTATTATTTATTTTATTTATTTTATTTTATTGGTCCCTCAATTATTAATAAATTTTAATTTCATTCTTGTGGTCTGTTTCAGTGGTACATTAAAGCTTTCATTTCTTAAAAAAAATAAAAAAATGGATCATTTTTCAATTTAGTGTCTCATTTCTGCGCAGGGGTCATGCTAATTTTTTTTGTATTATTTCGATTTTATTGTAGGTCCAAGAAGGGCATTAAAGCTCAATTAATTGAATTGTGTATTTTTAATCTACTAGCTTGTGAATATTAACAAATTCATCATAATTATTAATTATTTCACTTTTTAATTACTTATGTGCAAGGTGAAGTTTGTGTTGTTACACCATATTTGACCGTAATATTGATTGATTAATAGTAAAATAGAATACATATTTATTTTTTTACTTAAAATGACCTTGAATACATATTGTTGGCGTAGTATATTATAAATACAATAAATTATCGTTAAAAAATAAAATATCAAAAAAATAAATAAAAAATCATTCAGATTGAGGTGCGGATCTTGCTCTCTTTAAGGAGAGTTAAGTCTAATAAAACATAATCTATACTAATTCAACAGATTAATTAAATGACACATAATTGAGTTTCATATTTCATACCCTGTATAAAAAATTCAGATTATTTTTTAGTTAAACCACCAACATCTTGAGATTGAAGAACTATTTTTTTATAAAGAATAATCTTGAGAAAGAAAGAAAAAATAAAATAAAGATGACTCTGCCGCCTGAATAATTAACACATATATAATATATACGTCTAAATAATTATGTTCTTAATTATGTTATCATTCATCTAAGTTGACTTACATGAATTGAAAATATTTTAATTAAATGGACATTGTATACTTTATGAAATCTACATATTTTTCAAGACAAAATGGGAACCATATACGAATTAATGGCTGCAATTGCATCGAAACTAATTAATAACCCATGTGATCATGACTTAGTAATATGAATAGTGTCTGCCTAATTTTATAATATTCCAATATTATTTTGATGTAAACATATATATATATATACTAAAATCATTTTTAAAAATATAGTCGTAGCATTCTTTGACTGATCCAAACCCTCTAAACTTAGATAAACTTTAAAAATAAGAACGATAATATATTAAGTGTGAAATACTAATAGGTATTTAGAGGATATCTTAATATACATATATAATTTTTAACGATTTCTATATATGAATCTTATATTATATTTTAGATTTGCCTCTGTTAACACGTATGTCAATGCCTAGTCGCCCAATTATAATCTTGTGAAGGAAAAAAATATTCCCATTGTACTTGTTTTTCTTTGTTAGTATAACTTATTTCTTTTATATTATTACTTGCCAATTTAGAAATTATAATTTAGAATAGAGTGGCTAGCTAGGCTATGATATACCTAATCCTACTCTTTTGATGAGCTCCACACGCCAAGAAACCCCAAACCACATACTTAATATTATATAAAAGATACATTCCTTGCTGAAATTTTAATTAATTAATTGACACCATATATAAATAACACACTTGTAAGTTTCCAAGCTTAGGAAAATGAGATTCTTTTCGTCGTTTATGTGAAATTAAAACTCAATTGTCCACAGAAAAAGTTGTTCGAATGATAATTACCTTTCACTTTCAATCGTAAATTTTTGAGTTAGCAAAAATAAAAAATATTTTTTAAAATAAATAAATCATTCAAACATGAAAAACCTTATTAACTTTATAAGCTATAGAAATAGGGATCTTATTAATTTAGCAGCCTATATAGTTTATTAATGGTCACTAATTTGTCTTGACATCAAAATTGATTTTCAGTTGGGTTAAGGAATCTCTCGATATTTGCAAAAATCATTTTTAAAATTAGCAACAAAAAATAAAGTAGTTAATTTGTTAAGTCGAAGAATAGAGAAGACCTAATTAAGTCTGGTACAATTTTAGGGGTTTTAATTAGTTATATTTTAAGAGTAAAGATGTTTACTCAATAATTGCAAATTTTATTAGTTATAGCAGCACATTTATGACAATTACGTCAACAACAATAAGTGAAATTACATAAGTAAAATTTAAAGAGGATAGAACATACATAATTTTATCACTACACACTATAAACATTACACGATATGGTATAAAGTACCGATATAACATACATGAACTAAAAGAAATTTTTTGACACCATCTATCAGAATTTGAATTCGAAATGAGAATTAATAACTTACCGCAAATTACTTTATTTTTAATTTTTTCAAAAAAGACTATGCTTGCATGTCTAAAAAATACTAAAAGAGAAATCTCTTCCAGATACAAATTAAAAAGCACAAATTGAGCATCACAAAATCAAAGAAAATTAAAAAGAAAATTAATCATCATCAAATATCTCTCTAGCTAGCTTTAATTATCATAATTGGAGATACAATATAGTATGTATATATAATAAAATGCTCTTAGCAATGACAAGTTTGAAAATTAAAAAAAAAAAAAAGTGAACTAAAAATCCTCCAAATATCTTTCCTTTAATAGTCTCTGATCTGTTTCATTTTATGGTACATGACTATTGCTGATCAAAATACGATATGTTATTATTAGTAATGGCACTAAAGTTTGCCACACTAGACGAGGCCGGTGTGTATAAATTAGAAGAATTTGATGAAGCAGAAGAAGATGATGACGAAACCACCACCACGGAGGGTGGTGGTGGTGGTGGTGGCGGAGTAGGAGGAGCTTGTGGTAGCTCAGGTGCCACAGAGGTGGAAATAGAAGCAATAAGACTATTAGCAGCTTCTCTATATTTGTATCTCAAAATTTCAGCCCTAATTGTATTAAGCTCAACTTGTAAATTTTGAATTTGTTGTTGTAGAGTTGAAATTGCACCCATGCATCCATACACTGGATCTCTTAGCCTTACATTTGCTTCATATACCAAACTATTTGCTGCATCTGCCCTTTGTCCCACAGGCACCTCCTAATTAAAACAAAAAAAAGTCATAACAAGATAAACGTTACGTTCTAATTTATATATACCGACAGTGTAAATGAAAAAAATATATAAGTATTAACATACTTTTAGCCTATTATAGTTCATGGGAAAAAATGGAGGGGGTTCAAAATAACCTAACATTTTGATGTTGGAACATACCTAACACATTTATATACATCACTAAAATTTCAAAAAATATTAAAATTTAAAACATATAATGTCAACAGTTCTATATTTTTTATAGAAAAGATGTTATAACTTATTGCTAATTAGTTTCAAGTCGTAGATCCGTCTTTGATTATACAAGCTACTAACATATATAGTCAATGATGGAGGGATGATTTCATTTATCATATATACACACAAAAAGAATTAAAACAAAAATCGACCATGTATACATATACAGGGGCGGCTCAACGTAATTGGGGGCCTAAAGCGAAATTTCAATTCGCGGCTTAAAATATAAATATACTTTATATACGTATTTATTAAAAAAAATAAACTATTAAGATAAAAATTATTAGTACTTAATATTATATTTTCAGTTATTAGTTTTAGGTAAGATTTTATTAACTCAACATTGAAAAACTATCTTTAAATGAGACAATTATTATATGTATTGTTAACATAATGATACAAGGAATAAGTTGATAAATATTAAATAAAGATAAGAGTTAGAACCATAGAATTTGACTCAAAAAGTTGGTGACTTGGTATAACCTCATTTTAATATGCTTAGAGTAATGCTTAAAACTAAAATTTAATAAGAAATAAAAAAGAATTTGTAATTCACTTTGTAACACTTTTCACTGTTAATTCTCATTTTTAACAAAGTACTCCACAAAAGATATTAAAGTGGATGAAATAATTTATTTTTAAATTTTTTTTACTTTTTATCATAAATAATTGATTTTTCTACAAAAAATTTTAACACAGAATTTATTCTTTGACAAAAATTTGGGGCCCCCGAAATTTGGGGGCCTAAGGCAAAGGCCTTATTTTTGTATGCATAGAGCCGCCCATGTACATATATATAGTGTGATTTTCCTACGAAAGGCTATGATCAACCCCATTTTAGCCACGGTTTATCCCAAGACATAATTATCATTCAAGCGATCTGATAGTATATTACGATTGATATATAGAGGTTAAACTCAAATACAAATTGTAGATATATACCATGAGCAATTTGGAGACATTGCTTGCCCCAAAGACTTTATGAACAGCAGCAAATTTGTGAGGTTCATGTGGGGAAAAATATGGAGAAAAAGGGCATTCCTCAGCACATCTTCTTCTTAAAAGTTTACAAGCAGCACAAGGTGTAACATTGTTCAATGTTGTTCCTCCCCCAACAGGCCCCAACACGTGTCTTCTCCCCATTTGTTGTTGCATTTGTAGCTGTGAAATATCTATCTCTGTCTTTAACTTCTTTCCCATCTCATCCAATCTCTCCCTATTCATCACAAAAAAAAAGTCAAATATAAAATCAACCAGAAACAGATTCAGAATTTGAAGTTTGCTGGTTCTAATATGTATTTGTTGAAATTCTCAATAAATATGTAGGGTTTTGACTAAAGCTAATAAACTAACTCCCATGCGATCGAACAAGAATTTTCAATAAAGAGATTCAAGTCATGAAATAGCACAATAAAAATCGACCAGGATTCACACAGAGTTAATCATGTATATATAGTATAATTTATTTTTTGGCGAATGAACTCCTTGCAACCCTAGCTCTGTGCCTTTGTTAATTTAATTTGACCTAATTAATCTATAGTTCTTAAAAGGAATTTAACAGTAACAATTAAATTATAATGATTTGAAGATGTAAATTAATTAGTGTTACGTACCTTTCTCTTGACATTCTAGATATGACTTGAGGTTGATGGAAGATAAATTGAAAATTAAGATGAAGATAATTGAGTTCTCAAAGGGAGAGAGGAAAATAAGAAAGGGGAGAAAAGGAATTCTTAAAAAAGCAAGACAAAAGTTAATTAATTAGAAGAAATAATTAATGTACTTTCACAAGAAACTAAAAAAATATTATTGATTGCCAGCTGAGTCAAAGCTTGCTCACGTGTGACTAATTGCACCTATTGACTTTTCATCACTACCAAACTTATGTTTACTAAAAAAAAAATATGAAATTTTGTGTAGTATAAAAAATATTTACACAATCAAAATTAGTTATTGTTAAATGATAAAGATTTTATAATGTACAAAAAGTGTATGAAGTGATTGAAATATTTTTACTTTTAATTAAATGTATTGCATCGAGCTTTTTTAAAAAAATATTTAAAGTCGCACCTCCAAGATGAATACCGATAGAAAAATAAATGGGAAAGCAACGAAGAAAAGTCCAATTTCTTGCTATTTAGTGTCACCGTCAATAACCAAACTCGTTTACCCGTTGAAAATATTTACATGTCGTCTTGGATTCTTATTTCAAAAACTTTCAAGCCAAGACAATAACACATGATCATAGCCAAGTTAACACATGATCATAGCCAAGTTATACGTAGGTGTATATTCGGTTTTTAGGTTCGGTTTTATATTGATTTGAATTTTGGTTTTGAAAAAGTGTATTCCAATCTGAACCAAAATAAATTTAGTTTGGTTTAATTTTTCTCTATTTGATTTGGGTTTTTTTCGGTTTGGATAATAGGTTATGTTAATAATTAGAAACATAACAAAGTAACATTTGCAATTTTAAAAAAATTATAATATATATATATATATATATATATATATATATATATATATATATATATATATATATATATAATATTGAATTTCTTAAATATATCTTTTTAATATAAATCACAAGGAAAACGTAAAACACAAATTATAGATGTTCAAATATAAGAAAATAAATTAAATCATAATGAAAATAACTAAAAAGGGATATATATATATATATATATATATATATATATATATATATATATAATACTATTAATTTTTAAGTTCTAACTACTTGTTTTGGCGGGATAAATGATATTTACATTTTTAAATAATATCACATTTTTATAATTAGAAATAATTCAACTTTAACATTTTATCTTAATTATCTCAGTGAAAAAATTGGAAAACAATATTAATAAATGGTTGCCAATATATGATTCAACTTGTAAATACATTATTTTGGATATCTTGTAGCTCCTAAAACAAAATATAATTATAAAAAATCTATAGTATAATCTAACATAATATAAAAAATGAGAATTTTAGAAATAGCAAAGATAATAAATATATAAGGCTTTATAATTATAGTTTCGATAATTGCGCCTCAGAGCTATAGTTTCATTTGCTATGGAGGTTGTGGTTTGTATATTTCGCTATACAATATACAAACGCGGTAAATTTTACTATAATTTATTTTATAAACAATAGACAAATAGCTAGGATAAACATATACATATTCTGGTTTTATACAATCAAAAATCAAATTATACAAATTCTGATTTATACAATCAAGAATCGAATTATATAAATTCTGGATTCATATAATTAAGAAATTAAATAGCAAAATTTTACGAAATTGTAGCGACATATTAAATATAATCAACACTATAGCTATATTACATAATATACTCTAAAAATTTCTGATGTCGCATAATTTTCCTTATATAAAATTTATTTCAAAGAAAATTTGTTGAATATAACAAAATATTATTATAAAATATGATATTTGTCTATATAATGTAAAAGTTATGCTCTAAGAATTAAGATGTGGGAACATGGAAAAGCATTGGGAGGATAAAATAGATATAGTAATTATTTTAGGAAAAGAGAGTGAATGGCTTGCTTTAAATGGAAGGAAAATGCATAGATCTAAGTTTAGTTTGACCCGTATTTTTAGCCTATAAAATCGCCCTCTGGTTTACACCACATCTCACCAATTATTTACTCATCAATAATTAACCTTCATCAATTACATAAGTATAGTTTAATTAATGCATAAGGGTGTTTTTTTTAATTAACTTAATCATGAGCATCTAAAATACTACTTATGAATAATAATAATCTAATAAAGAATCGTTTCAAGGATGCAAAGGTCAATGAAGATATGCAAAAACTCATATGACATAGTATTGTACTCCCTCCGTTCCTTTTTACTAATCCACTTTTAAATTGATAAACTTATTAATAAAATAATTAATGACGTAGTGAGTTTATTAGGGATGGAGGAGTATTGTACTATACTCTTTATTGTTCTAAAAAAGTGTCACTTTAGTAAATAAAAGTTGCTCTGAGAAAATTATCGCTTTAAGAATTATAAAGAATAATGAGTAATTATTTTTAATTATAAATGTATATTAAAGAACTATTTCTTATAAATAGTGCTAAATTCTTGAGAAACATCTGATTGATACTCTGAGGTGAAAAAAAAAAGATGCTTCCATTGATTTTCCAGTGAGGGAATAACTTATTTCTCTGTTACTTTATTTCCTCTCCTTCACATGCATCATTAATTAAATTCGAGTTTGATATTCTCATTGTTAATTTGTTCATATTTATTATTCAAAGTAGCTGGGAATCTGTTGCCATGCATGTGATTTGCCACATTTTAACCTCATTTATTATATATAATTAATTAATAAATCAAAATACTGTGTGTGTATTCATGAAAACTAGAGGCTATATATCCTATATATTTAATTTATGTATACAAAGATAGTCTATGTATCAAATTAGTTTAAAATGCTATGCAAATTTTATTGGGCCCTAATTTGTGTAGTTTAGGATGGCTTGACAAAACTTGGGCCGCATGTTTAGAAGAGTCCATTTATTAACTTGGGCCGTGATTAAGATTGGGCTTAATGTTTCATATACATTCCACACTGAATATGTCCAAACAAACGTGTCTTTTGTTCCGATCGTCCCCGCTTTTAGAAGTCTGGAAGGCGCCGCCTAAACTAGTCGGACTTGCTTGAATCGATAGGCTTACCGGTCTTCTCTGTCTATTCAATTGATTTTGTTGCAGACTCTTCCCCATGCCTATTTCTTCCCCCGGCCCTGTAGTGGAGCTTGCCCCCTGCCCTAGGCCTATTGAGATCTTTCCCTGTGAGGGTAAATTTGGGCTCAAGAGGGGAGTACCCGGTTCATCGGAACTTCAACCAGAAGAGGTATCAGTCGAGTGACTTCGTGCCTATCCTTACCGAGAAAAAGGAGTTCCAGAGGCATCTTTCATTCATATCTATTTTGGTTTTTCCGCATCATATTTTGATCTGCCTCTTCTTCGATCCGGAAATCCCAGCAAATCCTTGACTCCTCGAATACAATGGAATTTCACACCTGGCGAATCTTTCACTTCTACCTCCTCTTATTAAGACCATAGAATGTTCTTGCAAATTATGACTTTCGCCTGGAATGTGAGCAAGTATATCATGTCGGTTGCTCAATTGTACTTTGGCTATCTTACTTCATGAGTTCTTAACTTTCACTAAAGATTTTTATATACGTTCTTCTATAGACATACAAATATAGAATTTTATTTGCATTTTATTATGCAAATAGGTCGATGGGGAAGGAAAGGGTCCTCCCCTCTTCTTCCAGGGTTTGAATTTGATTAAGGAGCTGTTGAATGCGTTGTTCCATCAGCTCCGAAAAAACAACAGGCACATACTCTAAAAAAGCATGAAGCGTTTGCTGACGTTCGCGCCTTTCATTTTCAACATTTAGAATTCTTTGATTAATTTGAGAAAGTCTTTCAGTGGTAGCTGGATCCACATCTCCCTTTGCTTTGCCAAATAGAGAAAGAAGCTTCTATTTGTCGTGTAAGTTTAGGTTGATTTGCTAAAAGAGAATCTTTTCTATGATCGAATTTGAACCATGGTGTTCATGAGCAAGCTTCGTAAGAACCGGTGTAAGTGAAGTAGACATAAAATATAATCTTAATTCCATTTCATCATTTATAAGATTGAATAGTACGTAAATGTATTAATATCCTTTCCGCTCCCATCAACACATCTCAAACACACAAACACACCAATAACTCCCATGCATCCTTACCATTTCACACTCTATCTGTCCTGATATTTATTTAGATTATATACAAATTCTTTTATAACAAGTAATACGGAACACACACAAAAAAAAAAAAAAAACTGATTATTTTCCTTTTTTATTGCAAAAAACTAAAACATTTTCCATAGAAAATGATGATTATATTATGTGTTTTGGCAAGGGGTCATGATTATTGGTCCGACCAGGCCATGTTCATGACTCCAAACAATTTGCTAGCTCCAGCACATTCTAAATTATTGTTTTAACGTACAAATAATGATAATGAAACTATGAGCCTTTAATTTTGATTAACATGGCCCATTATATATACTCTGTGGCCCTAGTACTACTTTGATTTTCTTTAGTGTACACATTTTGATGCTGGTCTAATCAAAATCAAGATGATATGGAACGTTCATTTAACGTCTATGCGGAATCAGTTCTATGCTTAGTTGAATAAGACATTGTCTTTAGTCCTCCAAATTTTAGGATTCTTAATTTATTACCAAGAATAGATTATGGATTAATTTTTTATAGAAAAAAATGATTATTTATATAAGTATATATATAGATGTAAATCTCGGATACGCATAACACTTCAAAATCAACTTGTTATTGATTTTTTAGGTAACTAACTTTGAGATACGCATATCGCTTATATCAAGCTTCACTTATATGAATCGTTACTAATTATAATATTATAAACTTATATCAATTAAATCCAAAATAAACACACAAATATAAGCAAAGATATATTACACACAAATAGAACACAAGAAAATGATATGTATTTATACAAATATGAACTTACCCCACTATTTTTTGTTTTTGTAACTTTACATCAACTATTTATTTGAATTAAAAAAAACATGTCATTGCACTTTTTTTTCTTCTTTTTTTTTTAGTAACTTCGTAAAAAAAAAAAAAAAAAATCAAAAATCACCCAATGCTTGAAATTTAATTGTCGGAAATGTGAAGCTCTGTTCCCCGTTGGCTCAAAATTACGGGCTTCAATTTATTCCTCCATACATTTTTATACAAATCATCGTCGCCGTCACATTTTTGAATTTCCACGACTGCTAATCGTTCGATCAATTGATATACATCAACGCTTAAGCTCATCGTTAATTTACCATTTTGTATTTTCATTTCGAATCCCCAATCTTTTTTCTTCTTCATCCTGAAATTCTCCTTCTTCCCTACCTCTTCAATTCTCTCAATTACACTCTCCGGCGACTCTTCCACCACTATCCTCTCCAAATCATCCACCGGATTGTTCGATTTGAACAATCCAGAAATGTCTAATCCCTGGGAGAACGAAATTATATCAAACGCATTCAAACAATTTGTTAACGAATTTATCTTAGTATTTTCTTCCTCTTCTGAGAATTTGATGAATTTCAATCCCTTTCTGAACCATGGATCTCTGATGATTTCTTCGATCGTAACTCTCGTTGCCGGATTTACATCCAGAAGACGAGATAGTATCCGCTTACCGTCCGGAGAGATCCATTTCGGGCACCGGAATTCGCCTTTGTAGATTTTTTTGTACATTAACATCAGATTCTGATCGTAGAACGGGAAGTAACCGGCGATCATCACGAATAGCATAATTCCACATGACCAGATATCAGTTTTAGCTCCGTCGTATCCTTTAATCGTCAAAACCTCCGGTGCTACATACGCCGGAGATCCACAAACAGTATGTAGAAGCCCGTCGAATGATTGAATTTGATCCGTTGTAGCACTAAGCCCGAAATCGGAAACTTTCAGATCTCCATTTTCGTCAATCAGAACATTCTCAGGTTTCAAATCGCGATGGTAAATTCCATGTGAATGACAGTAATTAACGGCGGAAATCAGTTGCTGAAAGCATTTCCGGCTGAGATCTTCGGTGAATCGGCCTTTACTGGAGATCTGATTGAACAATTCGCCTCCTTTGACGTATTCCATAACGAAATAGATCTTCGTCTTCGTAGCGAGCACTTCATAGAGTCTAACAATGTATGGATGCTGCAGCTGCCGCATAATGCAGACCTCGCGCTCAATTGTATTGTTAAGAAGACCATCTTTATTCGAAATATTACTCTTGTTAATTATTTTGATTGCGACGCTCCTCCCATTGCTGATTTCTCTAGCGTGGTACACTTTGGCAAATGCGCCACAACCGAGTAGCTTTCCTAGCTCATATTTTCCGAATATAGGCTTCTCCGGCATCGGTAGATGGATGCCGGGATCGAATTATTTGGTTTATTAAATACGATTAATAAAGAAGAAGCTAAGAGATTGGTATAAGTATAATTATTTTGTTTTTCTATATGAATTGGTATATATATATATTGGAATAGTTCAAAAGAAGAAACTTCTTGTCTAAGCTCTAGTTTTGAACATAGTATTAACTTGTCTTATATAAATGGTCTTTGAATTGGCTAGCCATCAATTTTTTTAAAAAAAAAAAAAAAAAAAATCAACATTTCTAGTCAATAGAATAAAAGGTCGGTTTTGGCTGTGGTTTACACGTTTTAGTCGTCCAATGAATCTGAATTAAGTATTGGTTTTTAAATTATTATTTTTTTGCTTAAACAGATTATTGCTTTGATTATATATATCATCTAAGCAAAAAAAAAATTCCGTCCACTTATCCATTGTTTCCTTTTTTTTCTTCT
Organism: Solanum sitiens; assembly: GCA_016801875.1. NCBI lineage: Eukaryota > Viridiplantae > Streptophyta > Magnoliopsida > Solanales > Solanaceae > Solanum > Solanum sitiens. Next base: position 3,024,090 of record JABWTJ010000016.1, on the reverse strand, counting down.
TCTTTAATGTTAGATATTAGGATGAAGGTTCTATTAATTTGGATACACATCACGTAGGGCTTTGTTCGGGGCGGCAAGGGAATGGTCACTATCAAAAGTATTTTCATATTAAAAAAAAATTAGTAAGAAATTAAGAACAATATTAGGCTGCATCACATACTTTAATAATGTTTTTCGATTCCTTTTCACACTAATAAAAATTTGAATTTTCATGTACGTAGAATGCAATTGTTCCACTAATATATATAATTATAATTTGCGATCAGTAATAGAATTAATATATTTACTAAATATAACTGATATAAAGGATTGCTTCGCCACTATATTATGTACATATTAGTTGAGTATGAATATATTTATTCAACTATATACTATTAATGTCACATACTTACTAGTTTAGTATGAATATATTTATGCAACTATATACGATTATTGTCTATAAATTTCAGCAGCGTTATAACAAAATCAACTAGAAAGTAACAATATTATTTTATTTTTTATTGAATAAGAAGACTAAGTACCTGTGACTTAATAATACTATTTTTAATAAATAATAATGGTCGGTATTAGTCCTAACACGTAATGCATAAAAATATCATGCCGGTTTATTAAATACATACTCCCTCCGTTTCAAAAAGGATGACTTAGTTTGACTTGGTACGAAGTTTAAGAAAAGGAAAGTTAAAGTTTAAGTATTGTCAAAAAAGGAAATGAATCATTCTTTTTGAAAGAAACTAAAAAAAAATAGAATCATTCTTTTTAAAACGGAGGGAGTAGTAATTAATAAGTTATGTAAGGTGTCAAAGCTTTTAGGTTCCTTATTGTTGGTGCAGTTGAGAAATGGGAAAGGTAACAACAGAGGGAAGACTATTATTACTATAATAATTTAATTAGAATAATTAAGATAAGATAAAAATGTGTAGGGGAGAATGACAAGTGTCCACGGTTTAATTGACTAATAACGCGTACACTTCGTAAATTAATTAACCCAAGGATTGCCCACATGCATTTAACACTTTTTGACAAAACCATATCTAGTAATAGGACAATTATTACTCATATACACCAAATTATATTAATTAAAAGACGAATGTGTCATTTTGTTAGAGGAGATATATATTTTTACATTACTTTTTTTTAAGCATAAATATATATTCACATTATAATATTATATAAATTTATGTCCGATGTACTTTTGCTTTTTTATGTTTTTCTATGCATAAATTCAATCGTTAAAAGATCAATACATTTGGAAGAATAAAATAAATAAAAACCAGCCATTTTAAAGTATAATTAGTGCAATTTTCTCCCTATTCCAATGGTGCATAAACTTTGGGCACATTTGGCAATGCGATATGATATCGTGATATAAAATTATAATATGATATCATAATATGAAATTATGAGATAAAATTAAAGTTTTATTTTGACATGTGAAATGTGATTTTTGCGTTATATATTTTCTTATAAACATAAGAATCTCATAAGTTGTAAAACTATTAAAATAACCCTAATTGTTTATTCAATCTTTCCAAAAAAAAAAGTTATAAAATCGCATGATAAATTATTAAAAAACTATTTGTTTACCAGTTTAGTAATTGTTTTATCAAACTTATAAAAAATTGAACATAAATTTTAGAGAACTAGTCTTTAATATAATCCTCTCATATAATAATGATAATTTTCTCATGTTAAACTTGCATTTCTCGATCATGTGACCGAGAAGATGAACCCATTGTTGCTTTGAGTCATTTTTTGGTTAATATCATCCGCAACTATATTTTCATGATCATAGACCATAAATATTTCATTACTCCTTTTCGCAAATAATAATGTAACGTTGCACAAGCTATGACAATTTTCATTTGTATGTCAATATCATAATAGTTCATGCCTTGTTTCAGTATTTTGAATCTATTTTTCCAAGCTTCAAAAGTCCATTGGGTTGTTTTAACAAAATATAAGCTTGTGGATCAATTTTTGTGTTTAAAAAATCTCAAATCATGATAATGGAATTCCGATATAATTTCATATCACGATTTTTGGAAAATATGATATTCCATCTCATAATATGAAATCATAAGATGAATCGCTTATCCGAACATTGATTTCATCTCACAATTTTATATCGTGATATAGTATCACATGGCCAAACCGCCTACTTAAAATGGGGCGAAGTGAACCAGTAGTCCTCTTTGGGGTAGCTATTTAAGTTTTAACCGCAATTTTCAAATTATTTAAAACTTAGCCTTTTTTTGGTAAAAAAAGCCACTAAATTTAGTCTCCACGTTGAAGTAATAACAAAAACCTGCGATTTAGCATAATTCTTTAGATTATACAAATTGTCACTTTTTTTGTTAATAGACTGTCAATTGAAGCTTCCAAAATACGAAACCCTAGATCAAAAATCGTATCAATGTCAATAAAGAATTGGGAATGTCAATCATTGGAGTTAAGAGAGAGCCACTCTCTCTAAATGTGTATTCGAAATTCTCCCAAAATCTTCCTGTTGAAACTTCATGCTTCGAGATCAACCTCTGCAATGGGATGGCTATGTGAGTGCACTTTGTTATTCATGCTAGCCTTTTCCCCTTTTTTGTCTTTGTTGTGCTGAATGCTGATGGCTTTCTTATGTTTGTGTGTGTTGAAGTCGTAAGGATCGAGAGTCTATATGAAAATCTGCATTGGAGGCTGACTAATGGTTGATGGACGTGCAATCTAACGTGTACGAGCTTTGTACTTCAGCTGTGTGCATTTGCTACAATGTGAGTGACTGCCTCAATTTCCTATCAAAATACATTTTTCAACTGGTAAATGTGCTAAACTATGTTTTAGTGTTTTTTCCTTTTATCTTTGCCATCTAGTGCAGAGGAGGTGCGTGTTTGTCAGATTCTCCAAAAATAATACTTTATTTATAAAGGAATGGATATAGATGCGACAAGATTTTTAAAACATTCGAGCAACATAACTGATCTGGTATTGCTTAACAAATTTCAATGTCTTACAACAGAAAAGGCTGTAATTAAGGTAAATGATCATATACTAGTAAAGTTGTTGCCATGTGATCAGTAGAAATGCAAAGCAAGACTCCGTATAATAGGCCCTTGTGGTTGGGCCCTTTTCCGGAACCTTGTGCATATAGCAGGAGCTTTAGTGCACCAGGCTGCTCGATCATTGCATGATTTTCTGTGGACTGTTGATATCATCCTTATAGGTATTGGAAAACAAATCCTTGCATAGTTCACCGTAGAATCTGCAGACTAAGTCAATAAAAACAGGGCTTTTTAAATTCTTCCAACAGTATAACAATTCTTCTACATCCATTATATCCCTCATTTTCCCTTCTTCAACAATCATTTCTGCCAGATAATTCTCGAAGCTTCTACATGCATCTTCAACATCATCCTGAAATATTACTACTTCATTTTTAGTAGCTCCACTTAATCTTGCATAAGCTGGAGTAATTGGTGAAGGAACTGGTGCTTTAATATGCCCTGCATTGCAAAATATCCACACATCTTTATTAATTCGTTCAACCTGTTTAAGTTTATACGGGTTGAGTTATGACTTATTCGTTGATTTGACACATTATTGGGTCTAAATGACTCAAAATAGAGTAATCCGAGAGGCAAAAAATGATGCAATCTTTGTCCTGACACATACAAAATGAAATTTGGTACCCAAAATATTTCGCTGATAGTAAAAATGCAGAGTATATTTCGCGTTCACTTAAGGTCCAAAGCCCGAGAAGGCTTGCACCTTAAGGGAGGGCGATGCAGGTAGTCAATCATAATGCAAGCATTAATAGTGGTTGATTCCAGGACCGGAACCTGTGACATGTAGATTATGTCATGTTTGGCTATTTGACTTTTTTTGGCAAATTGATTCATGCCCCGTTATTTGACCCAAAGAAATTTTGGTCAAATTGATCATGACCGTTTATTGATTTGACTCATTTAACATGATCGAGTTTTACTATGTATACCCGCCCATTTGCCACCCTTTACCTGAGAAACTCTTGAGTGCCATGACTTGGTCCTCCTCTCTTGGTTTTGATCTCCTTATGGAACGAAACACCGAAAGAACTTGTGAAGCTTGCTTTCTACGAGTGCTTGTATTGCTTTCACATCTTGTTGAAGGACGAAAAATTCGAAGCCGCCTTATAAAGAGAGGCTTTCTTAGTTTGAACTTGAACAACTTTACTATTTTCTTGCATGGATTATTGAATTTCAAGCAACATGAAGTGTTCATTTTCATATTTTTTGTACTTTCACCGTTGAGAAAAGAGTGTGGATGAAGTATAAAAAGTGAATGATGGTTTTAATTTGGTATTTGACAAGAGAGTTGTGTGGTGTTATATGAGATTAAATTTGTTGAGTTTGGTGTATTTTGGAGAATAATATGTTGTTGGTTGCACGTTTGATTTAGAATTAGAAGAAGAAATTAAAGGTGGTATACCATGAAAGAAATGTCACCAACTCTTGCTAGCTAGTTGTAATATATATTACTAATACAATATAGTTTTGATCTACATTTTAGACGTTTGTTAAGATAAGAAAGACCAAAGATAAACAATTAAGGAGATCCTTCCAATCATATTTGATGTATCATATTCGAGCCCGGGAATGAGGGAACACTTTTCTTGGGCCTTATATACGCAATGCAAATCTGAATTAGTCGAGTTGGTATAAATTCTAGATACTAAATGATTTTACAAAAATAAAAAGATAAACGAGATGATTTCAAGAATCATTAGTCTCTCAAATCTTTATTTTTTCCCTACCCACATATCTTCATATTTCTTCCAAATATAAGTAGTCAAATCAAATTATATGTTCAGTCTCACACCTTTTTTAATCCTTTCATCTTCTTTCTAATCAAGAAGAATTTCTACTAGCAAGAAAAGTTCACATTATTGGGCCCAAAATAATTTTCCTAGAGGCATGTTTTGAGTCCAACAGTCCATATAATCATGGGCCTATTATGCATCATAACAAAATATAGGGCCGCGATGGACCAAATACTATTAGTCTATTACTATTACTGATCGATTCTAGCAAAAGTAGTTTCTAATTTATATGTTCTAAAGACATCAATAACGAACAAAGGATGAACTTCCAAGTGAACTATGTCACCAAAAAGCTCAGTCTTTGCTCCTTCATTAACTAAAATATTCGCTACCTATTTGTTCGTCCTAAGTGTGTTTAAGCATTGAATTCTCAATTCACCTCATCAACAATGACCTAAATTCACATAAGCTTGTGTTAAACAAAGTTCCCTTTCTCGGGTAAATTACTTACCTCCATCAAGTCCGAGGAAAATCAAATTTGTATGATTATAACTTTAATAAAAAGCAAGATTTATATGAGATGACATGCAACACAAGTAATTTGGAGACTTCACTTGCATTGCATGCAATGTATATAATATGTCTCTATTTTAACGCATGCTAGTAAAATTATGGACTATATATTATACCTTTTGATAGTAAAAAAAATGTGACAACTTGCCATTATTCCTGGAGGATTTTCTTGTTTGATGACCACAACCTTTCCATAGACATATCACTATGGGCATGTGTTGTTACTAATGATAAATCATCATCATTTTGTCATTTTATTTTTTATGAAAGGGCCAAGTCAGACTTCATAAAGTCCCACATAAGTTATTCATCTCCAATAAACAAATTAATGGATAACTGATAATTCCTCAAATGTCAGAAAGCAAAAAAAAAAAAAAAAAAAAAAAAGGGACACAAATTCTTCATTTTATCTCTAGTAAAATTCTTAAAGATAGCTAGTATGTTGCTCTTCTAAAGTATTTTGGTTCCTTTCTCCTCTTGACTTCCTTTTTCTATTCTTTTTGCCTATGGGATGGACCACTTGCATAATCAGAATTTTCATCAAAGATGTTCAAACATCTATATATAAATATTTACTTTGTATATATACACAAAATCACACAAAATAATGGATCTCTTGATAAAAATTCTATTTTCATCACTGATCGATGCTAATTTATTCAATCAGAGTATGGACCAAAATCATTATTTTAAAATAGGTGTGACAGTTTGTCTTTTGACTTTTCATTACTGTCTGAAGTATGAAAAAACTAAACTTCCCCATAACCTGCACAAAATATGTAAGACCAAAATCATAAGTATTCGTTTCGTCTCAATTTATGTGGTACTTTTTAAATTTTGAGATTTAAGTATGTTTGTTTTTTTATCAATTTATGTGGTACTTTTTAAATTTTGAGATTTAAATATGTTTGTTTTTTATCAGAAAATTTTCATATATGTTATAAATATGTTGAATTATCAATTATTATGATTTGTTATACTTTTTATACCGCTTATAAATATATAAATTTCATTTTTAAAAAATTGAAGATTTCATGCACAAATTTTCAGTCAAATTTAAATTGTTTGACTCTCGAAAAATAAAAATGGATAGAGGGAGTAACACATAGTAGGTGGCTTACATACATAAAATGATCAAATAGAAACCACTGTTCAGTCTGTGCACCACTTGCTCTTCATAACATATCTTCATATAGGAGAGACACATTATTAGGAGTTTGGCGATTTTAAATTTTCCTTTTCCTTCCTTATCATTGTGTTGCCAATCAATTTAAATTATTATTTTAATTTTTTAATATAAATATCAAATTTACAAAAAAATTACTGAATTCGTCCGAATTCATTGACCCCACTTAACTCCGCCCTTGCCTATAGGTCCCCCTCTTTCATTTTTTCAACACTATTTATTTAGCACAAACTTTCATTATTTTGCTTAGAAAGAAGCGAATTTGTTCCTTCAATGGGAAATCACAAATTCAAGTTTTCAGATATGATGCCAAACACTTGGTTTTACAAGCTTAAAGATATGAGCAAAACCAAAAACCATAAATCCCCATTTTCATCTTCTTCTACAAATAAGTCACAATATTCTCAACCACGATCCTCTTTTTCTTATACTAGAAGGTCCATTAGAGTTGACAAGATTTACAATTCTCATTCTTATAGTTTTTTTGATCCACCAAGAAGATCATCATCCTCGTCATCTAAGAAAAAATCAAAGAGAAAAACTATTTACAAGCCTTCTCCTAAACACATTCCTTCTTCTTCTGTTACCAACTATGTCTCAGTCTCAAACAAGTTGAATACCTCTTCTTCTGTTTACTCAACAGAAGAAGATAAATTCCCTGAATTAGATTTCCTCAACTCTCCATCCTCCGAATTCGACTCTGTTGATTCTCAATCTTTCAATGAACTCCCCTCAACTTGGCCAAATTCTTGTAATTGTCACTTCACTTCTTCAGCTACCGATATAATTATAAACATGAATGACAAAGCTCACTCGAATGAATTCCACAATCTTAATACAGAGTACGCGGTATTTTCAGATATTGATCAACTCCCTCCGATCATTACAAAGACATCAAATTCCATCAAACACATAAAACAGGACGAAAATGTGAAGGCTCAACGAGAAAAGGAACCTAAAAACAGAGTAGGTTCCCCTGTTTCGAGAAAACATTACTCAAGCTCTTCTGGTGTAAAACTACGAACGAATTCTACTAAAGTAGCAAACAAGAGAAATAGCGTGTCATCATCAAAAAGGCGTTCGAAGGCAAAAAAAGAGAGCTGTTCATCTTCAACAGGGACTAGTTTTGCTATTGTGAAGGCTTCAATTGATCCTGAGAAGGATTTTAGAGAATCTATGATTGAAATGGTTGTTGAGAACAATATCAGGGCATCGAAAGAGTTGGAAAATCTTCTTGCTTGTTATCTTTCGTTGAATTCAAATGAATATCATGATCTTATTATTAAGGCATTTGAACAAATATGGTTCGACTTGTCTGATCTTCACTTGTAAAAATTTACTTGTATTCTCATTAATTATAAAAATGTTAAAAAGTATTATTTTGAAGTTCTTTTAGCTAACTAACTTGTTCAAAGCTGCAAAATATTCTACTTTTCAATCTTTTTTCCCCTTTTCTGATAAGTATATTACTACATCAAAAATGAATTTTAGCGACAATTAATTATCAATTGCCGCTAAATATATATTTTTAGCGGTACTTAGTACTCTTTCTATATATTTTTAAAGGCTTTAGCGACATGAATCTAATGCACTTAACTATTGTTGCTAAAGACTTTAACATTCTTTATTAATGTGTCTATTTATAGTCGCTAAAAATTATTTTGTTATAGTGTATATTTGAATGTTCGGTTGGAAAACCCTTTATTTTCCGATAAAGAATGTAAATGGGGCAGGGTAGGGCAAAACAGGGTAAGGTAACTTGTCAAAGGTTTAACCTTCCTGTCCTGTTTTTTAATCTGTTCTCTAGATTTTGAGAAGTTCATTAAAACAAGTTTTTAAAAAAAAATTCTTAGTTTTCAAATCCACCTTATTTTTTTTTAGCAAAAGTCTGTTGTGATACAAGATTAAGTTACAAACTTTTATGTGAGATAAACATACACTTTATTTCACATTATTTTGTCGATCAAAATTATTTAGTTGATCATTCACTTTCTAGTGTAGACATAAAGAGGTCCACATTAGAATTAAGGTAGTGCAAATACAGAATGTGAAGAAAATATAATGCAAATCATAAATAAATTTAGTATTATTATTTTTTAAAGTTTGCATTGTTGTCATAAAGTAAAAGGTGGCTTCTCTATTACATAATTGTTAAAATGAGTGAACAAACACCTAGATAATTAAGGTACCTTATTGGCGGCCTTTTACACAAATTAATAATGCAAAATTTTTAGCTGTTCATTGATCGTCAAGTTTCCTTTTTTGGGAACAATATTAATTGTCTTATCAAAAAGATGTTTCCTATTAAAAAAAAATAAAAAATTTGAGAGTTAATAATGTAAAGTCTAATTCTACATGGTAATTATGGAGATTAATGAAAAGGACCACAAAGATGTAAATATATAGGCCAAATTAAAGATGTACGTTATGTTTCAGTTGTGTTGGACAATTAGAATCTTGTGAGTTGCTATTGCCTATTCTTGTAGAAACTTAGTTAGGGGATATGTCTAATTAATTATTGAGGATCGTTTATAATAGGTAAAGATGACGTGATGATGTATACATTCTTTGTATCATTAATGTTTACATCTCAAACTAATAATAATGAAACATCGTACTTAGATTTAAAACCTCTATCCCACTACACCCTCTTAACTCTCATTGCCACGAGACACTACATTAAAAATGGTTATTAGCGGCAACTAATTAATTACCGCTAAATATATATTTTTAGCGACAATTAATACTCTTTGTATATGCCCCTAAAGTCTTTAGCGACATTGGTTCTAATGACACTTAATTAATGCCGGTAAAAACTTTAGCACTTTCTATTAATGTTAATATTTATTGCCGCTAAAAGTTGTTTTTGTTGTAGTGCGATTAATTCAAATCTTAGATTTACTATATGATGAAATGAATGAATTCAGAAGCAATAAACTTAAATTCTAGTTCGTAGTTCGAGTGTTTCATAGGTACAAGTCTTAGTGTAAACATAATTAAAAAAAAAAGGAACAAATTTGAGATGTGTATTCATTCCGGGCTTCATGCATTCACATAGTGTCGTAGCTACATGTAGTGAAGGGTAATTAGTCGAACATTATTTATCGAAAAATCATATTATATATATATGTTAAAATATAATTTTCATGTATACATATTTAATCTTGAACATTTTTAATGAAATTTTTGACTTTCCGACTGCATGGTTAGTTACCACCAACATGTAACTAGAAACAAAGAGAGAAATTGACAACGTTTACACTAACACCCGACCCGAATTTTGTGCTTTGAATGTATGTTTTTGTCGTTGATCGAAAAACAGGGTTGTTAGGGAAATTTTAGTACCAAACTCTATCTAGTCACGAGAGCACAACCAGAAATAAGTGTTTTCTAATTACTCACTCTTTGATTATTGTGTAAGTAAACAAAGAAATATTTTAAAATTTTAAAAAATAGTATGGTCGAGGAGTTGGCTTAGAGGCAATAGTGGAGTCAGAATTTTAATTAAGAGATGTCAAAAACAAAAAAAAAAGTGAAAATCGCTAAATGTACTCAAGGAATGCCGATTTGTGAGGTATATATTAAAAATATTTTTATTTAGCTATATAGTGTATTTTTCGACCTCTTAAGTATTTGTAGTTCCGGTATTAGTTGGAGGTTGGGAGGAGACAATATAATGAGCTTGAAATGCTACTTATGAGACTTAATGAGTACATCTTATTAAAGGGCGAAATAAATCTTAATTAATATTAGTAAGAAAATCAAGATTAATTTTTTTTAACAATCTAGTCCCACTATAAGATGATGAGTTGTGGAAACAGACTCTCGAGATAGCTGCTTTTGCCTCAAGTATTCAGAATCTATTGATCGGATTAATTCATAATCAAGTCGCTCACTTAAGAGGAAAGCGATTCCTACCATGAATCTTTAGTAAAAGAATAATATTTATCCACCTCGTTACTATTTATCCCTTTTAATTAAAGTTAAAGAAAGAACCAAGAAGATGTATCCACCAATTACAGTTAAAACTATAATGTCCTTTGTATACCTGGAAATCAAAATGACCTTTGGGAAAAAGTGAAGCCTCATCATTCATTATAGATCCACCATGAAGATTCTGTTAACAAAAGTGTAACAAGCATGGGGCAAATATACCATTACTTGCCCTTTTAATCAATTATTGAACATTATAACTCACATAGCATGCCATATACATTAACAAAAAATGCCCTCCACATATATTATTATTGCACAAATTTAACTATTTTATGCTCACAATTAGATAAGGGAGACAAAAGTAACCAATACAAACATGACTCGCCAACCCTCCAAATCATTTATTAACTCAGTCCATTTTAATCTGTTCAATTCTTTGGATAGTTTGGATCATGACTTATTGTTTAGTCTATTTTGACCCAATAAAAATGCTCAACTCATTTTGATCCTTTAGCTGAGTTCAGTAGCGTGAGCTTGTCGCTAAGTAGGTAGTAAAGTGTTGGGGGACAATCATGGTTAGTCCTATGAGGTAGTCAAAAGTTCAAGATTATCCGTTTTAAAGATTATTGGGCTTAATTCCCTATCAAAAATCTAATTATTTTTTTTCGATTCACTCTAAAAAGATCTTTAAATCATGCTCTAAAAGGTTCATAAGTTGTCAGACTAACCTAACATTCTAATGTTTTGTGAGTCCCAAGAGTAATATTTGCACAAATTGCAATATGGTGTTATACTTCCATTGCTTGAAGGAACAAAAAATTTGAACAAACACTTCTTATTGTCATTTACAATTACATCAGCTGCTTAATTCAAACTCTGATCTGCTTAAAACTATCATATGTATATATACTAGTCCTTACTATTTAAATTACATATTTTGGATAAGAAAAATCAATGTCTTCTTGGTTTGTGACCTTGTCCCTTACCATCACTCGACAATCTCATCGAATTAGTACAATTCATCGATCTAGGACTCCTCTTCAAATCCTCGTAAGGCTGTTGAAACCCGATGTTTTCAACAGCACCAACAGTCTTGAACAATCGTCTCTTGTGCACTTCTTCCACCAATGACTTGTGCAACAACTGACTCCGCATATCAACTAAGGACTTGTTCCTTGTTAGTCTACGCGCATCATCTTTACCTTTCCCTTTAGAGGTGGAAGAAGTTCCTTTTGATTCTAGCATAGCTTTGCATTGCTTGTAGCACGTTCTTGCCAAAGACTGTCCGGTGTTTGAGTTTTCCTCAGGGCAGAATCGCGAAGTGTGGTGACTAATTGCAGTTGCTGGTTGACTTTGTCTTGTAGAGGTTGTTGCAGGATCATTCTCATCGTCAGAGAAGTAGTTGAAGTTGGAATAGTTTGCAGAGTGTGACGAGCATTGAGAGCTCGTGTCATCAAACATATCACCTGCAAGAACAAAATGAGGAGACAAACATATAACCAATCACGTCTTGGTAACTTTTTTCTGGTCGAAATAAGTATGCTAGTCCTTTAATATAACTCAACTAACACATATGTGGTTCATTCTCAAAATCTTTCGATGATAGAGCAAAGATAGAACGTGTGTGCAATTGATAATATAACACTAGATCAGATAAATTATAATACCATGAAGCCAATGCCGGTCATTGGTGTTTGTGTCAATCACTTGAGAGGAGAGCAAACCTGACAATGACACTTGGGAAGATGAAGAAGACGAGAAACCTTGGAAAGGATTATGGCGATCGTTATCATCATCCTTATAGCTCAGAACATGGTAATCAGAGGATTCAAACTGATTCCATTTCTTCCACTGAGGTACTAGGCCAGATATTTCTCCATCAATCATATTAGCGATTTCACACGGCTTCCAATCTGTAATTTCTAATTCCTTCACCATTTCGTTTGCCACCTCCGTGGGGGTGTCAGTCACAGTGTCAAATGGGAAATACACATGCCTAACACCACCTGCATTGAACAGTGTTAAGATTTTAGTGAATGCTTCAGTTTCATGTGCTTATCTAGAAACTGGACTAATAACATCCTTTTTTTCCTTTTCATAATCCTTCTCGTCTGCTTATAGAAAGTTCTTATTCTTCAATTACCAAAAAAAAGGTCATAATAGATACCTTCTTTATCCGCAATCTGCACTTTAAGAAAAATGGTATCATCTTCAGGGTTCAACTTCCCCGTGATGGTCATATTAGTCCTTGGAACATCTTCATTCAAGTGAAGGTCCTCGATAGCAATTTTATCATTCAAGATAGGCTTCTGAAGTCGCATCATTGTAACTGACTCGCTATCAGCATCGTCAATCACGAGGAACGGATCAAGCATTAGTTCTTTAGCTGATGATCTATTTGATGCTGGTTCCAAGCATTTCCTAATAAACCTTTGTGCATCCAAGTCTTGAACTTTATAAAATGCCCTCGGCCTCTTACCCTGAGTTAGGAACAAAGGGCATGCAAGGTAAACTAATGATTGACTGATAAAAGCTGTCGAAAAAGTAGATGCTAAAAACTAAAGCATCTTACAGAGATCACTTTCTTGTATATTTGTGCAGGGTTAACACATTCACTATATGGATATTCACCCGTAAGCATCTCCAACATGCACATGCCAAACGAATATACATCAACAAGCTCATCATAGTTCTCGTCGTACAATTCTGGTGCCATGAACTCAGGTGTTCCTATTGCAATAAATAGAGACAATAAACAATTACTAGTTATTGCGGATTGTTTGACAAAACAATAGTGCACCTTAGATTTGATTGAAGTTTATATGCAGTAAAGTCTCAATGTCAAGGCCAGTTTAGAAAATTTATTAGGACATTTAGAACACCACAGAACTTGCTTGATTCACCAAATTCAAACGTATACAAAAACAACTATGCCTCAGTTCCGAACAAGTTAGGTTCACCAAATTCAAATGTATGATCTCAGAAAATGTCACCGTTACTTGGTACTCCGCAGATTTATAACAGATTGTGATGACAAAAGTTCCAGCCAGGAAAAAGGGAAGTGGGAGATGGAGTTACCTATAACACTGTGTGCTCTCTGAGATCCACGAAGAATTGCTGCCAATCCCAGGTCCCCAATCTTTACTTGTCCAAGATGACCGTTAGCAAATATGTTATCACACTTCAAGTCTCGGTGAATCACTGGCGGATCATGTTCATGTAAATATATCAGACCTTCCAGAATTTGGCGTGCCCAAATCTTTACTGCTCGAATATTTACTCGATGATATTTATTTCTGTATCTGCATTCAATCAAATGTATCACTATCACAGATACTTACTTTAACTGAGGGCTGATACTCCAAATCTCCAATTAATTGTAATAATAGGTATCAAAACTCAAATTTAAATTCTTATATTTTTTATGAGACATTACAGCAGTCAGGTGCCAGATCAATAGGATATAACATGTTAGATACAACCTAAGGAGAAAATTTTCAATTAGTCTCATAAACTAACACGATTAGTCATCGAGATTGGGACCTTTAAGTCCAGGGCCCTCACATGCAATAAGTTGCAACATTAAGTAGTGGGCGAATTTTCTGATAAATCAAAGCAATTGCATATCTAACTCAAGCCAATGTGACATGACCAATCAATAGATACCACCACCTTTTGTCCTATATTCCATACACCACACTAGATAAATATCATATTCATGGAATACGATTCACTTTCAGGATGCCTTGCTGGTGAAATGGTAGACACACAAGACTCACAATCTCCATAGAGTTGATTTAACGATTCGTACCCTCCGGACTCTAAACTATGGATTCGTCACTGCACATAACTTTCCTTATACTTCACAGCATAACTTAAAATCACTGCAATTCGAAGAGAACAATAACGATAGACAAGGATTAGAGCATTACCCTCGGAGAGTACCGGAAGTGAACAACTCAGTAATGAAATTAAAGGTCCTCTTTTCGATATCGATCCATGAAGTATAGAATTTCATGATAGAAGGATGATTCAGAGTGCTAAGCAAATGAACTTCAGAGTAAAGCCTCTCTATATCCTCTGGTGACTGAAGCAAATCATTAAGTCTAACTTGGCTCCATGCCACTTCCATACCTAACAACTCATCAATTGCCCTATATACTGTTTTCATTGCCCCTTTTCCCAAAACTTCCTCAAACTGTCCGCACATGCATAAACACCAAAATTACCAAACATGATCAAGAATCAACAAAAACAGTAACTTAATCTGTTCCACTTATGAAAATCAACAAATCAAGAATTTTAAATGCAAAATTGATCAACCCCATATAATAAAATGCAACAAAAAGATTGAAATTTCATAAGAAGAAACAAGAACTACTAACAACTTGCAAGAATCAACAAAAACAGTAACTTTATCTGTTCCATTTATGTAAATTAACAAATCAAGAACTGTAAATGCATAATTGATCAACCCCATATAATAAAATGCAACAAAAAGTCAAAAAGATTGAAATTTTATTAGAAAAAACAAGAACTACTTGCAACAACATTCAAGAATCAATAAAAACAGTAACTTTATCTGTTCCATTTATGAAAATCAACAAATCAAGAACTGTCAATGCATAATTGATCAACCCCATATAATAAAATACAATAAAAAGTCAAAAGATTGAAACTTTACAAGAAAAAACAAGAGCTACTTACAAAAACATGCAAGAATCAACAAAAACAGTAACTTTGTCTGTTCCATTTATGAAAATAAACAAACCAAGAACTGTAAATGCAAAATTGATCAACCCCCATATGGTAAAATGCAACAAAAGGCAAAAGGATTGAAACTTTATAAGAAAAAACATTACAACAACATGCAAGAATCAACAAAAACAGAAACTTTATCTGTTCCATTTATGCAAATCAACAAATCAAGAACTGTAAATGCATAATTAATCAACCCCATATAATAAAATGCAACAAAAAGGCAAAAAGATTGAAACTTTATAAGAAAAAGCAAATACTTACACGTCCATAACGACCAGTAGGGTCAGTTTCAACATACCCAAGATCCTCCTCCTCTGATTCTTTGCAATTATCTGAAAATCCTCCAGAATACATATCCAAAATGATTCTTGAGAAATTGGGCACAAGTTGAATCTTAAAAAAAAAAAAAGCAGAGAGAGAGAGATATAAATTATTTAATTGTGGATGTTCAGAGTTACGTGGGTAGCTAAAATTTGTATTTCAAGACTCAGTAAAAGAGGTGATTCAGAGAAGACAACACAACAGAGAAGCCAAAAGGGTCTTGAGAACTTGTTGACAACCATTTGATTGAGAAATGAGACAAATGTGATAGGTTAGTGTGTTTGATTTGACAGCAAGAATAGCACAAGTGAAAATGGCTGATACACAATTTGGACAGATTGGATTTTCTTGAAAAAATTTGACACAAAAAAATAAATTAAAATGAGAATTTTTTATATTATTTTTTGGCCAAGATTTGGATTTTTGTTGAAGGTGAAAAGAGTAAATTAGGAAAACAAATTAAAGAACTGGACCTGAAGAATCTGTAGCTATTGCTTTGGTGGAATTATTATTTGTTGCTAGGTGACTAGTGAGAGAGAAAAAAAGGTGGCAAAAGGGAATATTGGAAAAGGATAAAATCTTTTATCAAGTGATAAAATGACTAAAAGCTTAGTGCAAGGAAATAGGGGCTAGAGCAATTGACGGAGTCAAAATTTTAAATTTATGCATATTAAGGTTATAGATATAATTTTTGAAATGTATATCAAATTTTTATATAAACTCTATCTATTTATATAATTCATGTTCAAAATGATAAATTAGATGAGGCAAAAAAGTTGAAATTATCAAAATTCCTTATAAAGATTTAATTGAGTAGATATCGGTCGACATTACAAGACGATAAATGTAATATATGTTAAAGACGATGAATATAATCGAGCAAAGAAATTAAATTGTCAAACTTCCCATTAGATTGAAATAAGTAGATGTCGGTTCAATAGCATAAAAACACTTTGATCTGATGTCACTATATAGATACAAAAAAAACTAGCAAGTTCTTCATTTTTCTTTAATTCATCTTAACACTCACTCTAGTAAACTTTCCATTCAAACGTAATTATAAGTATATAATTGAAAATTTGAGTATCATTTTGATTTATTTTATGATAAATAAAATTAATTAAGTGATTTAAACTTCGAGTTTTATTTGTTTGTGGTTCTCACTATTTGATACAGCATCCATTCACGAGTGGAGGCAATTTCACAGATGGAATTTGCATTTGACAACTTGAGTCCCACTAATGTAATTATGTAATACACATACATATTATAAGATGAATAGACAAATCATTATTCCAATTTATTATTTATGATATTATCGATTAAATGCAAGTTCAATCCAAAGTAGGTGAGATTGAGGAAGACATTTTATTTTATTTAATAATAAAAGTAATTAATTGTCAAACTAGATACACGCTGTTATGGAATTGCAAAAGGCTATGAATAAAACGATCAATTATGTGGGAAGGATCGTAACTTTTAATCTTTGCATGCCTCTTAAAAACTCATAAATATAAAATATTTTTTACTAATTTTTCATTCAAACCTTTTTAATACACTCTATTTATGTATCGTATTCATTAATATCAAGATTAATAATGAGGAACTTGTGTGGTACTTTACCATACTATATATACTTCCAAAAGAAATTAATTTTAAGGGGAAAATGATTAATTTTATAAATTGACAAATATTTTTTGATATATTCTTAATAACATGGACAAATAATATGATACGAAAGGAATATTGTCGATGAAAAAGACTTTTTATCTTTTCTAGTACAGTATCTTTTTGGATAAGAATTAGTTACTACAAGAAAAGATCAAATAGAAATATTTGAAAACTATTATTGATGTAAATGTGATATGTATTTTATCAACAATTCAAAAATATAAGCATAAATTGTTAAATTATTTTTTTATAATATTAGCAAGTAGCTGCATTCAATGTTTACACTATGTCAATGTAATTTATCAGGGTGAATAAATTACATACATTGGATGCGAATTGCATCCTATCTCAAAAGTTTTTTAAATTATAATAATTTTTGATTTTTCATAACTTGTGGATATATTGTTTCTTTGCTCGACATATATATATCAGATACATATCTATAAATCAGATTTATACTAATAATTTAGGTTATATATCAACAATAACATTTGTACCAGATACATTATACATAAATTCATAAAAAAAAATTATAATGTATCTGTTAGAAATAAAGTGATGCATTTGGGAGTTAAGACAGAGAAAAGAAAAAGGAACTTTCTATAAATAATTTAAATGACAAAATAAATAATTAAAAATTATATTCTTAAACCATGTAATTAAATAATCTTCCGATAAAAGAATATGAAAAAAGACGCATATCATGCTATTATTAGTTAAAGTATAAATATTGAATGTGGCTACTTTAAACTCATTAAAATGATGATTTCATCAAAACTTATTCAGTAATTATTAATAAGAAAACTGAAGGGGCAAGTTTGACTATTGCAAGTAGAAAATAAAAATATGTTAAAGGTGACAACTGCTCTCATATTATCATAATATAAATAAATAACGAGAACTTTCACATATAGCCACTTAAAAAATATTAATTACTTTTTATAGCTATAGTTTGATAATTATAATTTGTAGCTATATGTTATTTAGAAGAGAGAGGCGAGCGAGACTGGGAGAGAGAGGAGAGAGGGGGAAAAGGTGGGAGAAAGGTGAATTGTATATGTATATTGGTTAGATAATTGTATATTATACATATGTAATTGTATATATGGCAAGAGAGATTGGAGAGGGAACAGAGAGGCGAGCGAGATTGGGAGAGAGAGGAGAGAGGCGAGCGAGATCGAGAGAGGGAGGAGAGAGGTGAATTGTATATGTATATAATTGTATATAACTGTATATTATACATATACATTTGTATAAATGGCAAGCGAGATTGGGAGAAGGAGAGAGGCTAGCGAGATTGAGAGAGGGAGGAGAGAGGCGAGCGAGAGAGGGCAAAGAGTGGGAGAGAGATGAATTGTATATGTATATAGGCTAAAAAATTCTATATTATACATGTTTATTTGTATATTCTAGCAAATTATACATATACAAACATGACTAATTATACAAACTCGAAGTCAGCCCACGTAATTAATGTATAATGTTAATCGCGAGTGGTAATTATAGCAAACTATAGCTATGATGAGTAATTAAATAGCATAAATTTGCTTATCCGCATAATTTTTCCATAAATAAATCCTATAATTTGCAATGCAGTTATTAAACAATATTATTTGACCAAATTAATTAATAAAATAACTCCAGTTGATGCACCGTGCACGTACTCTCATCAACTCTTCAATAGTAAAGGAGATATTTTTATTTTTTAAAAAAAATGGTGACTGACTTGGCTTTAAAAAAAACTTTTATTTTTATTTTAAAGAATTTATCAACTAGCAGTAACAACTATATATAATTTTCGATAAATCTTTAATTCAAATAAAAGCATAAAATCAACTTGCACTTTTATTAACTTTAAATGCTTATATATTGAAACAAAAGAATATATTTTCTACATCCTCTAGTTAGTTCAGCAGACATTTTAACTTTTAAGTAGGTAAATTTTATTTAATTTTATAATAAATTAAAATTTGATGCATGAATTGAAATTAGTTATTTGGATACATCATCATGATTTTATTTTGAATTAAATTCATGATTTGGTTTAATTTGTACATTGATAGTGACTACAAGTAGCTACCTTAGACCCACCATGTTAGTATACAATGAATATAACAAGTTAGGAAATATCCTGTTTATTTCCAATGAAAATAAATAAATGAAAAAATAAACATATTTTAGTGATCAATAAAGTAAAATGAAAATTAAAAAAAAAATTAAAACTAAAAAAAAAATACTCAACCATTTCCTCTCAACTAAGTTTAACAAAGACAAGTTCATACTTATGTTGATGCGAGATACTAGATACTCGAATGATGATAGTTTTTATTTTTTTTAAAAAAAAAATTAATTTGATATTTAATATTTGATTTGAAATTAATTAATTTAAATTTATATCGTGTAAAAATTATTGAATAAAATGAATATTTTTTCATTTTCGAAACTCAAATATTATGCTTTAATTAAAAATTAATGTTCATATTCATCCCATCAAAACTCTAGAGTCGAGACGATTGAGAGGTCAGAAGTCTCATCTAAATTCATTTTCATCAAAGAATGAGTTGACTAAATATAACACTTCATTTTCTTATCTATTTCACCCCCACTAATAATTGTTTTTTATTCTTATCCACAGAATATATGTATATATATTTTTTTTTTGTAGGGAAACAGCATATCTCTTTGTGTGCACCCAAAATTCTTCTCAAAATCAAATCACACATGATTGTATTTGTATTATTGTATTCACACTTTTACTTTTCGTTCTTATGTAATAATTGAAACACAAATTATTTTACTATTAAATTAAAAATTAAAAAAAAAAACAATGTGCACGTGTTCATTAAATCCCACCTTGAGACAAAATAGTATAGTATTCATTCTCACTGGTGGTCGAATTTCTATTTCCGAGGAAAAACGCTCTGATATCTTAATTTCAATTTCTCGAGAAAAACGCTCTGATCTTTTATCAGAAAAATCTCCAATTCTCTTTTTAGGGCTTTAACTCTTACATAAAGTTCTTGTTTCATCAATGTTCTTCTCGAATCGCTACAGTACCAGAGACAGAGAAAATGCAACAAGATAGAAGAGTTTGCTCCGCCGTGTAAGATCCCTCGAATCAAAATCAATCACGACTATCATCTGCGGTCCATTTTCGTTCTCGTGTTTTTTTTACTCGCCTCTTTAAAAAAATATTTATCAAGAAGAATTTTGATCATCTCATCTTTATTTATGTCTTACTTAAGATATAACCTATTAAAAACAACTATTTTTAAAAACCGCACTAGATTTGTGACATAGGAATATATACTTTTGTTGATTTTGGGTTCCCAAGTCTAATTTGAGCTTATTAGGTTTAAGCTATAATCATTCTAGAATGGTTGTTTCTTGTTAGAATAATAATTATTAATGGATATTACGATTGCATTTGCATATTAGTATTAGTTATAAGAGTGGAAACTCAAAAATGACAACCCTTAAAATCACTATTTCTTTAACTCTAAAGGGCGTGAATATGTAGATCAAAGGAAGAACTGGAGAGGTGAGAAAGAACGGACATCCAGCGATTAATTTTGATTTCTTGTTTTCGTGGAATTCGACATCAAGATGGACCATTTATTTATAATAGAACTAGCCTAATTTATCTTAGACAAAATGGGCAAAATAGATATCCCTATGAAATTATCTGTTCTTTATAACGGTGGCACACCCATTTGTGCACACCTCGACCATCCTAGATGTTACCTTTCATCAACATAGGTATCTAGTAACACTAACCCCCCACCCCCCACCCCACCCCTAAGGCCTATAACAAGTGAAAAGAGATCACCCAATATCTTGTCTCTGAAATTCGAACCCTGATATCTCAGAGGTTTTCATCCATTTCATTGACCACAAGGTCGTACCCTTGAGTTGGGTGGTACATCATTCATCAAAACTGTTGTCCAATCAATGATGAATCCCAAAAGTCATGTAAATGCATATGACCAAAGGGATGCAAATGCAGCCAAATCTCCACAAGGGGCCACATACTACTGCCAGAACAGAGATTAAAGATGAAGCAAAATACTTCTTAGCAGCACCAAAACGATTAGAAGCTAACATGCACTAAAAGTTTGCAATGGTGGTAACACAGGAACTACAGCATTACAGCCAATGGCGCAACGAAGTTCTGCCAAAGAAACTGTACAGTATGCATATACTATGTTACACTACTTTCATATAGCTGGCTTCACCTAGATCGGAACTAAGCTGTAATTGTTGTACTCTCCTGCTATCAAAATGGCTCCCACCTAGATGTGCATCCAAAAAAAAAAAAAAAGACATACTAGGATATACCGTCTTCAAGTTTTTTTTTTTAATATCTGATATCTGCCTAAAGTATCTGTGTTTGTTAGTTTTCACTGTAAAATTCCCTTTCAGTCTTCAAACAAGGAGGAAATCCTAAACCTTCCACAATGGTAGAGGAGGGAACTCATCTTCGTTCTTCAGCCTTAACGAATGCTCTGCATCCCTGAAAACCAAATTAGAACTTCAGATAGTATCTAGTAACAAAGATCATACTACTCTACAGTCTAAAAATAGATCCTACCTTCCTTGTTTACTACAAGCAGGTTGTGAAAGTTGCACTTTTTGTGGGGCACTTGGAATCAGAATCACATCACGAGAAGTGTGTGAAAGCACATCCTCAGAGAGATTACCCAGAGATCCAAATTCAATTCTACATGATGATGAATTCGAGAAAGCATTGGCAAGAGATTCTTTGAGGAGACCATCAGATTGGCTAGAAGAGGCTAACTTCTCACGACCTCCAACAGAAGATTTGACAGCTGAAATCTCCTCTGAACGATTTGCATCAGAAAATGCAACACTCTCGTGACTATGGGTGCCACTATGCAAATGAAACTGACCATGACTTCCTAATTCCTTACTCTTAGTCCGTCCTTTATAACGTCTCTCCTGGTGATATTCCTGAAAGGACAAAGGAAGGTGATACAAAAACCGCCTCAAGCTTTACAAAAAGATAGATACTTATCTAAACAAACTGAAATACCAAAATATGGGAAATAAACTGACCAGATTGTAAGAGAAAACTACCGTATTCGGAAAGTAGATGCCAGTTCCTTTTGCCATTTCTTTCTTGTCAGAACCTAAAGTAGCATCAGATGATAGAGCATTGCCAGAAGGTTGAGCAGCTGGTTCCATGACAAGCATACCATTCCCATTTGTTTGCCAAAATGAGTTCTTTCCAAGTGGTATTGATTGTCGGACAGTATCCCAAAAGTTTCTGTTTTGAGATGGAGAAGGTGATGAAGGACTATTAAGTACTGGTGCTGACAGATAACACCCATAGCAACACTGGCCATAAAGCAAACTCCGTATATGGCTGTCATAGTCCCCACTTAAGTCCACTAAAGGATTTATAGCTTCAATATCTCCAGCTGTGCTTGCCAAGTCCCTTTCCCCTATATCCAGAGTTACACTTTCTAAAACACTGGTCCTTGGACTTGAGATTTCTGAACCACCAGACCAGAAGTCCTCACCACAATCAGTACCTGCTTGGTAAATGCTGCTGCTCTCCTGAGGGCACTTTGGCGTTTCCACCCCCAAACAAGAATCAGATAGGTCACTTTGGCACAACTCAGGTCCACAGTTCCCATTTTCAACAGATGATTTATTGAAATAGAACGGAGGAGCATAGTAATGCTTCCAAGAAAGAGAACTCATGTAATTTCCATTAGGACTACAGTCATATGAGCCACTTGAAACACCAAGATTTAGAGGTACAGAAGCTAAAGGATCATTTGCATATCTGTATTGACTGAATCCTGACACTAGTGCATCATCTGAAAAGGAGCCATTTTCTGACACCATCTCTGAAGAAGCTCCATTCATCAAACTACTCAACAACTCATTTGATATTGATGTATATGCCTTTTTCAGGCTATCATTCTCAAAATCACCATCTGATGATTTCAGAAGCATTCTAGCATTGGCATAAAATTCAGCAGGGGATAATGAAGAACATGTGTCTTCATCTCCAAAAATTAGGCTGGAATATTGCAATTCAGCCACAAGATTGAGTCTATGCCTCTCAATAGTGTTTGCAAAGAACTTCTTGATCTCATCAGCAACTTTGTCATATGGTGACAAAAGCATATCGCCAAGCTTGCGGGCCCCATACTTAAAAGCTCTTTGTATTCGATAGAGATTACCTGAAGGCAATCATAACATAATTTATGCGTGAGACAGAGCAACATGGACCACCTAAATACTCAAAGCACCACAATCATGCTATTTCCTGGAAATAACATGACAAGCACATTCTAAGTTTCCAAAACTTCTCTTCTACAGGCATACTAACTCTCAAATAACTTATATACTCTTGGGCAGGCAATCGTTAAAAAAAATGCTCATTATCTAACTAGTGGTGGTAACAAGGCAAGGCAAGGCTTAAGTACTTCTGGTAGCTAAAAAAGAAAAAGAGAAAGCGAAGATGAAAAGGAAGACTTGGATAAGCAGACAAAACAAACTTGGTAATGATCTCAATTGTCGCCAAAACAGCAGAATCAGTTCATAAGGATCAGCCATTCTTCATAGTTTCTGACTACCCGGAGTACCAGAAAAGGAACAAAGAAACAAAGGGGGACGGGTTTCCTATATAACAAACTTGTAAACCACAAAATATAAGTTATTCAAGTTGTACCTTTGCTGACACTACGTCCAAGGTTATTATTTTCTTTCAAGGGGTCAATTATGTTTAGATACTTCTGTTGAAATGGTCGTGTGTCCGACTCAAGACCCCTGGATGGAACTGAGAACATTTCCGCACTGTTCCTTAAAAACTCCTCACTTAGCAACAACTCGCTGCTTATATAATCTGGCATCTCAACTGCAGACAGATAAATGGTGACTGTGAGAAAAAAAACTGAATAAAGAAAAATAGAATCATCACTCAACTAACCCATATACCACCCAAAAGCCAAAAAGAGGAGAAACATCAATCTCTTTACAAGCTTATGCATAAGTGTGAGAAAAAATCCTAGAAGGTTGTAGACATCTGAAGGAGATCACAAACTACATCAATGAATTATGAAAGGAAGAGCATTGCTTACCAAATAACTCAGGAAGGGATGATTTGCATACTGGACCATTCAAACTGATACAATAGTTGTCCCAATCAAATTTGCTGTAGTAATCCAAAAATCTATAGAGAACCTAAAAGCAAGCACAAACAGGAATATTAAATACACTTATACTTGCATACCAAGCTCAATGCACAAAGTAAAAAGGCACAAACAAGTAATTACCGCTAGAGGACCATTTAGCGATGAATGGAACAGTTGGAATATAAATAAGACCAGTGTTTCCAAAGCATATGTAGAAATCAGACCATGATGTGCACCAAGAACACGACTTTCATAATAGCACCAAGCCTTTATCAAAATAATGCTACGTTTGAATAGGTGATTTTTACCAACAAGGCGATCTACCTGCGGTCATGAAACAGAGAAGACAAGAATAAAATTAGCTGTTCATTTCCTCATTTAACATGAAGCAGAAGAATTAAAACAATTGATCAGAGGGGGAGATATTTAAAAGGACAATAATCTGAAACAGATAATAAACAACTAAACTCTATCAGACATTTGTTTAAAAAGCAAAATGAAGCTCATTTTAAGCACAAATCGCATAAAAAAAAGTTGGTCCAAATACTGCCGAATGGAGAGAGAGATATGGTGATGTCAACACTCAGCTATATATATTATTAAAAGAGTAGAAGTTTACAACCACCTGATAATTAGAGAGGGAATTGGGCTGGTAAGAAATAACAAGAACCAATTAACCAAAAGATCCCACTCTATCCAACAGCATACTGATGTATTAAATCAATACCTATAAAGGCTATAACTAAAAGAGGTGCATTCTCTATTATAGAGATTCCATTAAACCCTTTTTCAGTTCCAGTTGTTTCCGCTTAACCAAGACATGCAAAACATCTTGTACATAAGAGTCTTTGAAACAAAATTAAAGCACAGAGGCTGTATCACATTAACACAGTCATTGACCCACATCCGAGCACCTATAGGAACAAGATTATTTGAATGTTGACAGTTAGCAAGTAACTTACCTGCTCAAGGAAACAGAGTGTGCTAAGTCCTCCTAACTGATTAAAGGAAATATCTATCACAGTATTTCGTACAATACATTTCACGAGCTTAACCTGCCATGAGAAATTCAAAACTTCTCAAACTTTAACAGATAATAAATAATCAATTAAGCATAAATCTACTGAATGTCTATCGATTGCCGAACTAAATAGATACTAGTACACCTCTATCAAACAACATTCAATTACAATAACAGTTCATCAAGCTACTAAAAGCGCAAGCCCCCACCCCCCCACCCCACCCCATGCGCACACACCAAAAAGAGAAATAGGCATGCTAATAGCTACACTATGATCTTTGTCACAAAAAAAAAAAAAAAAAAAAAAAAAAAAAAAAAAAAAAACTTTGTCAAAAAAATAGCTCCACTATGCTTGACTCAAGTATCCATCTTTCATAGGTGGCATGATGTCGAGATAAAACTATTTGAAGCTGAAAGAACTGTGAAATACTTCATCCAACTCAGTTCGTTTTACAGACTTTGAAGGTTTGAGTATACTTCTGTCATTAGAGTTAGAAAAGAACCTCAGCATCAATAAATTGGGGATCCTTGACATCATACTCAGTGTTTTCCTTTAGCTCTTCTTCCTGCAGAACAGCGAGAACATCACGGGCTAATGTTTCTTCAATAACAGGACTGCCAAAAACAGTCAAATCAATGTCACCATCAGGAAGGTAGGTCTTCAGTGGCACTGATCCATATGAGAAAACCTGTATGACAAACAAGTATAATCAGCAAAACTCAATTAAGATAATAGATAGCGAGATGTACCTTAAAACAGTTATAAAACATGAAACAGAAGTGACATACTTCAAGCACAATATGTGATGATAAACTTAGGTTTCAAGTTCAAGCACACCAGACTATGCAATATTGAAGCTGATGCCAACTAAGGAAGCAGAATGTAATTTGAAGCAGGGGTGATCCAGGATTAAACACTATGGGTTCGAGTTCGGAATTCTAACACAACATTTAATTTACTGGATAAGAAATCAATAATCTGTCCTTATTTAGTGAGATTTTGAGCACATATACAGGGTCCAATCCAAAGCTACTTGGTTTGGAATTCTACTATGCAATGTATGCTAGATCCACCCCAGATTCAGAGAGAGAATAACACATTCAACTATTCTGTGGACAAATAAAGCTAGAGAAGATTTTGCTCAAGTTAGTCGGCTGGAACAAAGGAGTTCATTTTTTACTAAGTTATGCAATACGTTAAAACTATAGTAGAATGAAAAGATGAATCACACACTTCGGTCCTAATCTGATATGTCCAATTAACAACTAAATTAGTTTCCTGATCTTGAATTGGCTCATAGGTGTATAAAGAACACTGAAAGAGACAAGAAACTGCTTGACACACAATGAAAGAAAAAACAGCTATTGAAGTAAGTGTTGCCAGCCTCATCAATAAGGAATCAGCTTACACTTTTACTAGCAGAAATAAATTAGTGAAATATCACTCCTGAAGTAGTGCGGCAAACATTACAATGAAATATCCTGGTTTACTGAAACATAGATGAATGAGTAAGAAGTGAATCTGCCAGAAGCGAATCTTCAGCTTAACACTACAATATGCAGTAGAACTTTAAATTTTTTAAAACTGGCCACCAACTGGGTGGCCTAGTCATGCAGTTGAAGAGCTAACGAGACAACCTTCAGAACCAAGGTCCTAATCTCATCAAAGTGAAACTTATATTAGTTAAATTCTTCCCATCTTACTAAACATTGATGACTCGATACATGCGCTGGTGTGAAGCAGCAAGGACTAGGCGGATTAGTCGAGGTGTTTGTAAGTAGGCACAAACAGCATTTTGTTATTACAAAAAAAAAAAATCTCTTCCAACCCTGCTTTAATTACACGTCATTTGAGTCAATGGTCTACCCGAAACAACACTCGGCAAACCTCACTTGTGGGATTGCAATAGGTATGTTGTAGTTGTTGTAAAAAAGAATAATGTAGTAAAACGGTCGCAGTAAATAGCGATTTTGTTCTCTTCCAACTACAAAAAGAAAAATCTCTTCCAATCTTGCTTTAATTACACGTCATTTGAGTCAAGGGTCTACCCAAAACAACACTCAACAGACCTCACTTGTGGGATTACAATAGGTAAGTTGTTGTAAAAAAGAAACGCCGCTAATAATGTAGTAAAACGGTCGCAGTAAATAGCGATTTTGTTCTCTTCCAACTACAATAAAGAAAAATCTCTTCCAATCCTGCTTTAGTTAAACGTCATTTGAGTCAAGTGTCTACCCGAAACAACACTCAACATACCTCACTTGTGGGATTACAATAGGTATGTTGTAGTTGTAAAAAGACACGCCGCTAATAATGTAGTGTAACGGTCGCAGTAAATAGCGATTTTGTTCTCTTCCGACAACCCCCCCCCCCCCTTTTCTTTCTTACCATCTTAAATTAGCAAAGTATCCGTTGAGATAGTCGCAAACATTAAGTTTACCCTTATCTGTTCAGCAGATATGAAGAAACCATTCAAGAAAAGGTAACACACTGTTTTTTTACCCCCAACAAGTTGACCAATCCCCCAACCCCCAACCCCATCCAAACAAAAAAACATACCAAGAGAACACCTGATGAGTTATCAATTGAAAGCTAAAATAACATTTTGATTGAATTGGAACAACAAACAAACATGCAAATTCAGGAATCAACAGCTCCAATTAATCAAATCAAATTAAATTCAGGAAAAAATGACCTCGCATCCAAGAGAACATCTGATGAGTCTCTGCACATAATCAACAACATCTTTCCTCTTCTCTTCAGTATCAAGAGTCGGATGAACACAATTCACAACCTCTTGTACAGCTTCTTCAGCAACAGCCCAACAATCCTCTGTAACTGCCGATGGATCAGGACCCAACATTTCCACCCATCGAGGCTCCATTTCAACCCGATTACCGACTCCACAAGAACCCATAACCCCCCTTCCTTATCAACCAAAACAAAAATTATAAAAAAAAAAATCCTGATTATACCCAAGAAAATTGTAGGGTTTTAGAGGCCATTGACAACATAGAATGTTCTAGACAAAGTAAACAAATGGGTAAATGGGGAAAAATGAAGAAAAAATATTGCTATATATAGTATTTATGTCATGTATATTTATTTTTTTTGGATATCAGTAATCTGATTATCGTCTTTAATGTCAAGAAGAAAAAAGGCAACAAAAAATTCCGGAGAAGGAGACAATTCTCAATTGCCCCCACCTCCCCCCATAACCCTACCACCCCCACCCCCTCTCTCTTCTTGTTTTCTTCCTCAAAATCCAAAAAAACTTTCTTCTGATTTTCTTCACATCCGTTTCTACCTTCAATTACGTGCAATTCTTGTATACATATATATATGTTTTTGGGTTTTTTTCTTCTCCTTCGAGATTACTCTGTTTTTTGTCGGACGCCGGTGAACTCTACGGTGGAACACGGTGGCGCAATGTTCAAATGCCGTTATTCATAACTTATCCAATTTTTGCTTTACGACTTTATATATCCCGATCAAACTTTATTATATATAATACTAAAATCTATGTGACTTTTCTCTTTTCGAGGCTTGAGTTAATTTAATTAATTAAACGTTAAATATTAGTTAAATTAATTTCCGCAAAGTAAAAATCAGTCATGATATTAGTAATAATACGTAAAAATAATGCTAATAATACAAACTTACTTTCGATTAATAACTATTGATTGATAACATCATATTTGTTTATCTTGTGAGAAAGAATTGAGCAAATAATTAGAGATATTTGATTTTTTTGTTTTCATGATTTTATGCAAATATGAGATGGTTATATATCAATTACTTTTTTTTCGTAAACTAAATTTTTTTATTTATTATAGTCAAGTCAAATGAAATTCATAGAAAATTTTATTATTTTTTGTGTCAAATAATATTGATAACATAAATTTAAAAATAATTTATATATTAGACTTTAATTTATAGATTTGAACTCTACTATACCCCCACTTTAAACAAATTCCCTTTTATGGAAAAATCCTAAAATACAAAGAAAGAGAATCTGGAACTCTTCTTCCTCGATTTATTCCTATGAATAATTAGTTAGGAGAATATTATTTTTCCTTTATTGGTAGGATAAATAACAAAATAAATGTTTTAGCATTTATAATTTTACTTTAAGTAGACGTTTGAATATACATTTGACTGATACTTGAAAAAAATATTTTTTAAGTTAGAAAATGTTTTTCGAAAAGTAAAATTATATTTTGAATATGCATTTTATTTGAATAAACAGTCTCCGAGTCAAATGAAAAGTCCATTCCAATATATAACCAAATATTATTTAAAAAACATTTCCAAAATTTTATATTACACATCTATATAAAATCTATATAAAAAAATTATTATTTATATACTTGTTTTTATATAATTTTAATTTATATAATATCGATGTAGTTGATTTCAACGTGTTAAGAATTGAGTCATAATTACTACTGTTTTACATTTGTGAAATCGGAATGAGTCAAAATAATTTAATTTCATTGTTGACATTAATTATTTTTCTTCTTCTAATACGACTAAAGAAACATGAATTTCAAAATTCAGAACTTTGGTTTGGACCATATTGGTATTTAGATTAAGAACTTTAATCATTTTTCACATGCATCTCATTTTAGCATTAATTAATTAATATATTTTAGCATTAATTAATTAATATATTCGTGTACTATGATTTAATTAACAATTTGAGAGAGGATAAAATGGCTTATCACTTTAATCATTTGTCACATGCATCTCATTTTAACATTATTATAATATCCTCGTACTATAATGATAATTAGGTTGGTACATAGATAGTATTTAATAAAAGAGGTCACAAATTAATTTTTTATACTCACGTTTTTTCAGTTTAATTTGTCACGTTGAATTTGCTTTGTATAAAAATTATTACACATGAGTGAATTTTTTTAATGCATGCACACCCAAAAAATAAATATAACAAATCTCTGCGATAATTTTTTTAAAAATCCATTAAAATTAATTAATTGATTAATTATCGCTTAGATAATAGAGAAAACAAATGATTTATTACCTAAATGTGTAACATATCAAGTGCCACCATGTGAATACCAACTTGCTTGTCGTAAGTAGCAACATAAGTTTTGAGTCGATTTGTCTTTTATATTATCGATAGTGAAAAAAATATATATTTATGTAATTTATACGATAAGCGTTAAAAAATATAAATTTTACTAAAAACATGAATTTTAAGTTAATTTGTCGTTTACTTATCAATAATGTAAAAAATGTGTATTTACACATTTGTACGGTAAATGTTAAAAATATGAGTTCTGAGTTAACTTTTTTAGTTTACTTATAAATAGTGTAAAAAGTATATTTACATCATTATACCGTAAATGTTAAAAAAATATTAATTTCATTAAAAATATGAGCTTTGAGTCAATTTTGTCGTTTACTTATCGATAGTGTAAAAAGTATATTTATACGGTAAACGTTAAAAAAATATTAATTTTACGAAGAACATAAGTTCTGAGTCAATTTTGTTGTTTACTTATCGATAGTGTAAAAAGTATATTTACATCATCTATACAGCAAACGTTACAAAAATTATTAATCCACATTTAACATTTACAAAAGAATCTGCAATATTATTTTGTGCAAAGTTTATTGTTTACATCTTCGCTTAAATAAGCAATACTATTTAGTATAACATATGTTTTATGAATTGGTAATCACGTGCAACACACGTATCAAAAAACAAGTTTTATTAAAAATATGAGTTTTGAGTCAATTTTATCGTTTACTTATCGATAGTATGAAAAGCATGTTTACATCATTTATACGGTAAACGTTAAAAGAAATATTAATTTTACTAAAAACATGAGTTTTGAGTCAATTTTGTCGTTTACTTATTGATAGTGTAAGAAATATATTTACATTATTTATGCGATAAACGTAAAAAAATTATTAATTTTACTAAAAATACGAGTTTTAAGTCAGTTTTGTCGTTTACTTATCGATAGTGTAAAAAATATATTTACATCATTTATACGATAGACGTTAAAAAATTTATTAATTTTATTAAAAACATGAGTTTTGAGTCGATTTTGTCGTTGACTTATTGATAGTGTAAAAAGTATGTTTACATCATTTATATAGTAAACGTTACAAAAATTATTAATTCACATTTAACATTTACAAAAGTATCTGCAATATTATTTTGTGCAAAGGTTATTGTTCACATCTTTGCTTAAATAAGCAATACTATTTACTATAATATATATTATCTGAATTGGAAATCACGTGCAACACACGTGTCAAAAAACTAATATTATTAAAAACATGAGTTTTGAGTCAATTTTGTCATTTACTTATCAATAGCGTAAAAAGTATATTTACATCATTTATACGGTAAACGTTAAAAAAATTATTAATTTTACTAAAAACATGAGTTCTGAGTCAATTTGGTCGTTTACTTATTGATAGTGTAAGAAGTATATTTACATCATTTATATGGTAAACGTTTAAAAATAATATCTTACTAAAAACATGAGTTTTAAGTCCATTTATCGTTTATTTTATTGATAGTGTAAAAAGTATATCTACATTATTTATACGATAGATGTTAAAAATTATTAATTTTATTAAGAATATGAGTTTTGAGTCAATTTGTCGTTTACATATCAATAATGTAAAAAGTATATTTACATCATTTATACAGTAAACGTTAAAAAAATTACTAATCCACATTTAACATTTATAAAAGAATTTGCAACATTATTTTTTTCAAAGCTTATTGCTTACATCTTCGTTTAAATAAGCAATACTATTTACTATAACATATGTTTTCTGAATTAATAGGCATGTGCAACGCACGTGTAAAAAATAGTTTTATTAAAAAACATGAGTTTTAAGTCAATTTTGTCGTTTACTTATCGATAGTGTAAAAAGTATATTTACATCAATTATACGGTAAACATTAAAACACTTATTAATTTTACTAAAAACATGAGTTCTAAGTCAATTTAGCCGTTTACTTATTGATAGTGTAAGAAGTATATTTACATCATTTATATGGTAAACGTTAAAAAAATTATTAATTTTACGAAAAACATGAGTTTAAGCCTATTCTATCGTTTACTTATCTATAATGTAAAAAGTATACTTACATCATTTATACGGTAAACGTTAAAAACGTTCTTAATTTTACTAAAAACATGAGTTTTGAATCATTTTTTGTCGTTTACTTGTGTAAAAAATATAATTACATCACTTATACGGTAAATGTTAAAAGAATTTATTGAATGTTATTAAAAGTCTCGCGACAAAAAAGCTTATCTTTTTTTCACATATACAGTGACACAGAGCTATAGTTCCTACACGTTTAAGGAAAAGCCAAATTTATACAGAGTATCAATTTTGTCGTTTTTCATAATTCCGTTACATAGTGGGTCACACACAAGTTTTAAAGATTGTTCATCTATTTAGATGTTCATGAATCGGTTTGAGTTCATTGTTAATTAAATACTATTAACATAATTTTACTCGATGTAACAAGCCACCTGTCTCAAAAGTATATCTATGTTTCTGATAAAAATATATATAATAAAAACAGCTTCTATAGAAGCTACAAATCAAGATTTAGAAGATTTTAGAATACAAATTAAAGAATTATTAGAATTAGGAGTAATAAGAAGGTCTACTTCAAAACATAGATCAGCAGCTTTTATGGTAAGAAATCATAGTGAAATAGTTAGAGGAAAAGCTAGAATGGTTATAAATTATAAAAGATTAAATGATAATACTAGAACAGACGGATATAAATTACCAGATAAAACAGAGTTAATAAACAGAATTCAAGGTAAAACAATATTTAGTAAATTTTATTGTAAGTCAGGCTATTGGCAGATAAAAATGCATCCAGATAGTATAGAATGGACAGCTTTTACCTGTCCTGAAGGACATTTTGAATGGCTAGTTATGCCATTTGGATTAAAAACAGCACCTCCAATTTTCCAAAGAAAAATGGATCAAATATTTGGAGAATATAAAAGATTTGTTTTAGTATATGTAGATGATATTTTAGTATTTAGTAAAGATATAAAAGAACATTTAGGACATTTACAAACAGTTTTTAGGTTATTTGTTAATAATGAAATAATAATTAGTAAAAAGAAAATAGAATTATGTAAAAATCATATAAATTTTTTAGGAATTACTTTAGGAGAAGGAAAAGTCAAGCTACAACCTCATATAGCTAAAAAAGCTTTAGATATGCCAGATAAATTAAATACTTTAAAAGAGTTACAAAATTTTTTAGGAATAATTAATTATGCAAGACCATTTATTAAAGATTTAGGTAAAATAGCAGGACCATTATATTCTAAAACAGGCTCTAAAGGGCAAAGAAATTTCAAAATAGAAGATATAAAATTAGTAAAACAAATAAAATAAAAAATAAAAAATATACCTGATCTTAATATGCCATTAGAATCAGACTATTTAATAATAGAGACAGATGGAA
The DNA here is from genome assembly GCA_016801875.1 of Solanum sitiens. Taxonomy (NCBI): domain Eukaryota; kingdom Viridiplantae; phylum Streptophyta; class Magnoliopsida; order Solanales; family Solanaceae; genus Solanum; species Solanum sitiens. The sequence goes on along the minus strand of JABWTJ010000016.1, from coordinate 2,990,162 downwards.
GTTTTAATGGATGGGGAGCAGTATTAAAATCAAGACCACATAAATATAGTTCTAAAAACGAAGAAAAAATATGTGCTTATCAAAGTGGAAAATTCAAAGAAAAAGGTAATAAAGCTAGTATAGATGTTGAAATTTTAGCTGTAATATATGGTTTAAATAGTTTTAGAATTTATATTTTAAATAAATTAGAAATATTAATAAGAACAGATTGTGAAGCTATAGTAAAATTTCACCAGAAAATTAATGATAAAACTAGTAGCAGAAGAAGATGGTTAAATTTTTTAGATACTATATCAATTTATAATTCTATAACTTTTGAGCATATTAAAGGAAATGATAATAATATTGCAGATAAATTAAGTAGATTATTAATTAAAGTTTAAATTTTAAATTTTTCAGAATGAGACCATCTTTTCAAGACAAGGGCAAAGGAGTTCAACCTCCAACCCCAGATTATTCAGACTTATACAAACAGACAGTATTATCTAATTTGGTATCAGAGCCAGTGATCTTGAATAGACCAACAATATTATATGAAAAAAGATTATTATTTTAAAAAGACTTTTGCTTGTCATAAAACCTTATTTTATAATAGACAACATTTAAAGACAGTAAGATTATATAAAAAATCATTAGAAAGACATCTTCTTACTTTAGACTTAAGACTATCTTTAACCCATACATATAAAGATCCTTTAGATAATCTTAGAGAAATTATTAGACATAATCAAAATCAAATAAGTAACGAATTAGATATAATAAATTTTGAAGAAACAGAAGTAATTAATATAATTAAAATTATTAAAAATAGTCCTTATTATTATAATTCTGTAGGATAATATATGAGAAGACCCTGTAAAAATACTAAAGAATATAAAAAGGTAAAAAGAGAATTATTAAATTTATATTTAGAATCAGATAAATTATTAAAAGATCTAAAAATAACAAGCTCAGCAACCTCTAAAACAGAAATAAGTAATAGATTAGATCATATATTTTTCTTAGCTAAAATACTAGAAAAGAAATTAGTAAGACATCTTATATCAAGAAATATTTTAATTAAAATTATTATATGAGAAATCTTCCTTTTGCTAAAAGTATAAGATTTAATTATTGGTTATTATATAAAAAGAAAAAGAAAAAAGAAAGACTACAAAAAGCAGAAAAAGAAATAGAAGTATATATATATATATATATATTGTGTAATAGTTTTTTACTTTTAAAGAGGAATGCCTCTTTAGTCAACAATGTGAGTCCCACTTTACTCACTACCACACATGTGTGGAAAAACTGTTGGGACGCGTCTTTACTTTATTATGCACTAAGTAAAAAATAAAGATACGTGTTAGACTTTTTGTATAAAGATAGACAATAAGTGATAATATCAGACAAAGGACAGCTAATAATGCAAAAGAAGGAATCATTTCACGTGCGATGGGGCCCAATGCGCACCCGGCGGAAAAGATAAGATTCTTTTTCATTTTGAAGTCCGGAGTTTGAAGTCCATAATCTTGTATATATAGAAGACATTATCAGAAGAAGAAGGTAGAGCGAAAAAATCAACAACCAGCAAATCCCAAAGTTTTCCAAAAGATCCCTCCTCTTCATACTTACTTAAAAAAAAAAAAAAAATATTTTCAGTTCTTTGTTTTAAGTTTGTTTTACAACTTTTGTAAAGTTCTTTTGGAAGTCGTTCGGGTTTCCCGAAAGGGAAACTTCACTCTGTTTTAATAATGTAAGTTTTCATATTTATGTTTCTAGTAAAACTTCCCATATATGTAAATTATGTGTGTTTTAATTACATATGTTAAATATTTGTATATGAATTTATGAATGTTATCATGAATCTATGTTACTTAGTATATGGTTAGTCTCTTAGCCTCTTAAAGGTATCGATGGATTAACCTGTAAATTCCTAGGACATTGATAGGTCAGTTTGAATGTTCTTCAATGAACGATGAATGACCAAATCCGGGGTGTGGTTAAAGAAGATTACTTTTAAGAACAAAAGCTAAGATAAAGATATATATATATATATATATATATATATATATATATATATATATATATATATATATATATATTTTATAAAGTGTAAATAGCGTAGACCACAAATTTATTGGGTCACGATTTAAGCGTGTAAACTTTCTATGACATGACGTTATACAAAATAATTCTGTTTGTTTAGATAATGTCTTTTTACGTAATTCAACAAAGTGACAAATCCTTTTAAGTATGAAAAGGATAAGTAAAGGAATCTTGAAAAATTGCAAAGGGACCATATCATACATAAGTTGTTTAATAAAAATCTTTTTTTGAATCAACTTACATTTATCTCGACTAATTTTATGAGATATATATCACCCCCACCGACTAGGATATTTTGAATGTTTTTATTTCGATTAAAATTTGAAATTTCATAATTCTCGACTACTTTATTGTAGCATAACTTTGAATTGAAACGTAATTGTAACATTCGGCAAAATACGAAAGGCTTGTCAATTATAATACTGCATAATTAACGATGAAATAATTATTAAGTTACATTAGCCAATTATTATTTTTCATTATTATTAAGCCATAAAGAAGGAAGAAGCAATTTCATCCCCTTTCCCGACTTAAATAAATTTGATATTCCAATGTCCATCAATATAAAACTAAACACTAATTTATACGTTAATTCTGAAAAAAGAATGGAGTTTATTTATCGATCATTTTCTCGGTTGAAGAAAATTAGAATCAACAAGAAAAGTGATTTTCTAAAATAAGTAAGTATTAGTTGAGTGACTATCCGAAAAATCAACCTAAAAAAAACGGCTGAGAAACCACTTCCGCAACCCATAACCTTCTATTTTTAACAAGTATTCTGTAACTTGTTATAAGCATTAATAAGAAAAAAGAATGTATTTCCAACTTTTGTATCACAATCAGTGTAGTGCAATCACCATGAGTTAATCTAAACTAAAAAGGGCCAGCCCAGTGCACTAAACTCCCGCTACGCGCTATTAGGAGTTAATTTAACTACAACTTTCTACTAGGACAACTTGCTTTTAAGGTAACAGTCCGAAAGGATACTTATTCCTTCTTACCTCGAGCAATATCAACAAGATATCTATTCAAATGCTGGCCAAAAATCTTGGTAGAGAATGACTCAGCAACGTGTTGACGAGCATCTTGCCCCATTTTTTCAGACATGTGAGGATCCTGAATAAAATTAGACATTGCTGAAGCAAACTCTCGTGGGCTAGGGTCACAGAGGAAGCCCGTCACGCCATGCTTTACTGTCTCCACTGGACCCCCACTATTGCAGGCAATAACAGGTTTATAGGCTGCCATTGCTTCCAAAGGAACAATGCCAAAATGCTCATCCTACTCATTCAAAAAAGGAATGAAAATGTAATCCTACTTTCAAGGTGAAAATAATATGGGAAAAGAAGGAGATGCTCCTTCTAACAGCATACTCCAAGGTAAGACAAACATTCCTCAAACAAGTCACTCTCAAGAATAAATGTTTCTTTTCCTGATTGAAGAGATAGTAGAATCAGACATACCTTTGGTGTATAAAGAACACATAGGCATTGGCCAAGGAGTGCATTTCTCTCAGCAGTAGAGCAAGATGTGATGAATCTGACCCGCTGAGAAACACCTTCCCTTTCTGCCAACTTTTTCAGTTCTTCTAGATACTCGACATTCTCTCTAAGGCGATTATCAAAGCCTCCTGAAATAAAAGCATGAAGAACTCTATTAGCATGCAAGAAGATTTCTTTTGAGTATATATTCAGCCACTGATGGTAGACAACAGGTATATAGGACTTGTTTATTGAAGCATACTTCAAATCCATCTATTCAAGGTATTAAGGGCACATAAAAATAGAAAAAGAGGGCTTATCATCAAAGGGAGACAAGCACCCAAAGAAGTCCTATAGCTAACTTGATCAATAACTAGTAGCATCTGATTTTTATATAGTTTCAGGGCACTAAATATCCTTATCATTTACTACATGAGATCAGACAGGTTCATAATCTTATTGACTCTCGATAAACTCCGCAAAACCTCTAACAGAATATCAGAAACTTTTGCATTAAAAACAGCAAGATAAATAATGCAAATCAACCATACAAGATGAATACCAACAGCAAATAAAAGAGATGACAGAAGCAAAACAGAGAACAAGAAAATGTTGGTGGATAATGCAGCATACATTGAACTTGAAGAACTGAAGAAACTTGCCTGCAACAGTCAAGGAAACATCATTCATGTTAACTCCTTGATGATCACGGACTTCATGGGAGTGAACCATGGCAAAGGCAGATATTGCCAATTCTATGTTCTTTTTTCTCTCAAAGCGATTGATGGATAGAAAGTTCAGCCTAAAAGAAATGAACAACTGAAGTTATCACTGTATTGCTCCAATTTTATCAGATGCCCCTCCAAGGGACAAAGGAATAACTGAAATGACACTACCATCTGATGTATTAGTTGTGTTTCTTTGAGCTCTATGGAGTAGCCTTCTCTCAACCTCCCTACTATCCCTCCCCTCCTCCCTCTTTTCTAAGAGAGCAAGGAAGGGCAGGAACTCCAGGACAGATGCATTTGAAAATTAAAAGAAACAAATATTGAAATCTGTTGTGTTATTGCAATCAGACCTCGAACTAGAAGGTACCAAGAGATGGAAAGGTGTCTCTTACTTGATGGCATCAGGTTTCTCAAACTGATCAACATTAACCGCTGGGTACAAAACAGCTGGTTTAATTCCACGAGCATCTAGGTTCTTGAAAGTTGATGCAAAAGTAGATGCTGTAAACCTGCTGTTAACCAGAATCAAATCTGCCATTCCTATAGTTTAACCAAGCAATCAAAGAAGAAGCAGATGTTTGAACAGATAAGAAAAAACAAGTAAAACGTCGATAACAGATAAACAAACACCACGGACAGAAGGCAGACTGTCAACAAAAACCTGTTGTTATTTCTTCTATGAAGTCAATAGGTTTCCGATATATCCTCCTAAGAATAGTTGTACGTTGCGCCAACAGAAGATCTGGAAAATGGCAATAGAATACAACCTGCATGAGGTATAAACTTCATACATCTCAATGATCATATCATAGCAGTTGATTTCATCAAATCCATCCAAATACCTTAGCAGACTTCTTTAACTTCAATATCGGAACGACAACAGAGACTTGATCTGCTAGAATTATATCAAATGAAGGCCACATAAACAACAAGCAGAGAGCAACAAACATGCACCGCAAGTATGCACATACTGCATGAAGCCTATAAAAGATATGTCGAGGAAGAAAAGCCCCATAAACTGTAATATCAAACACACCTGTAAAGTGTTATTCACATCAGTAAGAACACAATGGATGTTTGTTTAGCATATGACTAGAGTATAGAAAGTAAGATTTCCAACCAGAAAGAGTCTCCTCAAAACATCGATTTTTATCATGATGTGAAGTAAAAATGTGAACTTTATGCCCAAAAGAAGCAAGTTCCATTGCAGCATCAACAATTAGCCTTTCAGCTCCACCTAAACATGATAAAATATGCTTCAATTAACCAATAGATCTGCTCATTGATGCAAATAATTATTATACCCAATTTTTTTTTTGAAATTTATGATCTTCTACCAATAACTCATTTTGATCAAGGATTCAACAAATTGCAATGATAAAGAGATCTATATGAAAGAAATATAAATATCTGTAAATAATATTTACCGATTCCGAGATCGGGATGGATTATCGCGATATTCATCTTCGAGCTCCCGTTTTTCTCCATTGTTGTGTATGAGAAAAAGCGGGTGTAGGGGAAAATAGAGATAAAAAACGGGTCGGGTCAAAAACCGGAGATTGCTGAAGGAGAAGAGGTGGCGGAGAAAGTCATCCGACTGCTTTACTTCGCCGGCGCTGGATGCAAAATTACACTTTTAGTCCGTCGTAATTTTTTTTAAAAAAATAATATAATTTTAATATTCTCCTTATACAATTATGAAAAAATATTCTTTATTTCTGAAAATTTATGTTTCAATAAATAATGTCATGTAAATTAATTAAATTAAAATGAAAGGAATGCTTTCTCTTTGTTGTTGTCGTTGGGTTGTTTTCTAGTAGGGTGCACACGTTACATATGCTTAAATAAAATCAAAAGGATTATCCAAGTGGTAAACATTTTTAGCTTCAACTTTAAACTAGAATCGTGTAAGCAGTACTAGAAATGTAGGCAATTTTTATGTAATCACCATAAATAAGGGGAAAGGTGAAAGAGAAAATTTACATCATTCTCGATTAAATATTGAAAGTTACTATGTAAAACTCTCATATATATGGGAAGAGACGAGAACTTAAAAATAAAAGACTTACGCAAAATAAACAAAGAAATCTAATCAATTCGAATTCAGGATCGTCATTTGCTTCATATGAACATAAACTAATCCAAGAAAGAAATAATGTGAGAGCTGCTAAGGAACATAATACTGAACTAGGTAAATTTGTGTAGTATATAAGTGTGTCTAACTAGTACAAGGCTCGATAACAAAAATGCTAAGTTGCGACAGCTATCCTTATACTTCAAATCTACTAACTGCAATGCAAAATAGAAAGCTATATTCTTTTCAAATGTTGTAAGTTGTAACACATTGTATGACAGTATGGAAAACTTTGCAGACACATCTTCATTGCTGAAAACGTCTACCTATACTTTGATCAAACGGCTAGCCAATAGCCAACCGTTAGAAGCTTTATACGTGCTGATCCTTGCTAGAATTCCAGCCAGGGGCCTGAGCAACAACACTATCTGGTAAATTGCCAGAGCCTTTTTCAACATTTATTAGAGGATCGGTTTCACTTTCGTTTACCTTCAACCACAGAAACAACAGACAGAATTAGTAAACCTATGTTCTAAATGCATAAAGGAAAGATGATAATAAAACACAAGTCCCCACCAGCTTCTGGAACTGTGACATTCGGTATAAGCACTAGAAGAGTAGTGGTTTAAAATGAAGGGAGCATCATAACGTTTTAGAGTTCACTTCTCTTCCAGATCTGCCCTCTCTCATGACCCATGCCACTAACTAATTAAACCATTTTGCAAGTTTCATTTTCTTTCCGTCTAGAAGTGCAGTGTAATGAGGTGACACACAATGAGGTAGTAAAGGGAGCACAAGGATTTAATGACAACTTTCTTCTAGATCTGCCCCTCTAACGACTTATGCCACTAACTAAACGATTTCAGAAGAAATAGTGCAAATCTAGAACTAGTGTAATGAGGTGGAATGAAGGGAGGTAGTATTGGGCATATTGGACGTTGTTAACAATCATCTTGCAAATCAAGATATTGCACAAGTTGGTGTATGATAATATGAAATACCTTTTTTGTCTAGCACAATGTGGAACACCAAAAAACTAAGGTGTAATACCTGAGACAGAAGGGATCCAGCCTCTATAGACTTCTGCTGGCTCTCAATGGAACAACAATATGAATAGAGTATCATCCCAAGCATAGCAATGACGATACCCAGAATGTTTCGCCAGCTGAAGGGATCACGAAGTAGAACATACCCAAAGGCCAAAACAAGACATGTTTTTAGATGCCCAAGGACCTGATAGGTGACTGGAGAAGTCTTGCCAATTACCAAAAAAGTACTGAAGTTCACAGAGACGGATATAAGGCAGGATAGAACAATAAAGGCCTGCCATCAACACGTTAAAGTTAACAAATAGTGCTAAATGCTAATATGTAGCTTAAAATTGAAAATGATTTTCTAACTTACCACCACATTTTGTGTGTAGTTGAAAGCAAATACATTCTGATTTGTCAAAAGCCCATCTAAAAATGGTCCTACTACAAACAAAGTAATTGACTGATAAGGACAAGACTGATACAGGAGCTGGGTTGAAGAAACCTTGAACTTCTTCTGAATGGTGTTCGTCATCTAAGAAGATGGGTTAAGATATCCAAACAAGAGAAGATATGATGTAACAGCTGTGAACTATCGGTCCAACATCATTTTCTAACACATACAAAACAACTTCCATAGAAATTTGAAGTCTTATTTGCCAAAAATAAGGTTGCTAAACTGGGGATTTATGAAGTAAGCAGAGCCAGTAAGGGAAAGAACTGAAAAAAATTGATTGACCATACAGCAAAGGATACAATCTGCGCGATACAAGTGGTGACAATTGCAAACATAGATAAAACAGAACCCAGTAAATTGAGCTGCAAATCAGTTACTGTTGCAATTCCAACCCCAAAGAGAAGAACGGTAAGTGCAAGCTGGATATTCCTACTGCAAATAATAGTTGAGACAGGAATCAAATCGTTACTAAAAATGTACAACTAAAAGGGTAATTCCATAAATGCTTAAGCAAAAGAGTAAATGAATGCAGAATGTAATTTAGATAAAAGTATCAATTTATAGGGCAATAGCATCACTCCAGACCAAGAGATACATAGAGGTTGCTTGGGTGAAAATTGTGGAGCCAAAGAAGCTCTTTTTGTGCACAGAGATACTTCACTTGAGTAAAAATTTCTCTTCATGTGCACTCACCTTTCAGATAGTGCCCTCACTTACTGCTCCATTACTATTACATTTATCTGATAATCCACCAGTCACTTGCAACCTTAAAATTGTGTCTAGCTCAGCCTTAAATAAGTAGACAACAGTTGACTTAAACAAGAAAGACTTCCCTTGAAAAGAGTTCCATTCATGTTGACAAGGATGTTTCTGAACATTGCATAAAAATAGGACAAACTATCTAAGAGTGATAAAACCAAAAAAAGAAAATTAATAATAATAGGTGGAATGGGTCTTTAAATTATCAAAGACCCAAAATAAGCAGAGATGGCTTGGCTCCAAGAATCTTAATGATCAGTAACATTTTACAGGAACATACATATATCAAAAGCACAACTTGTCAGAAAACTTGGTCTTCCACTATCTCATCATTTAACCATGTTAGCAGCCAGTGAAAACATTTCACTGGCTCAACCTTTAACTATGGATGATGGTTGGCCCTAAATCTAGTATAGAAACGATTGTATATGGGAATAATGTTATACCTCTGACATTCAACTTTCTAGATAAGGACAAGACAAAGGGTTCAGACTCTTAATTGTTCCAAGAAATTACTTCTGGTTTGACGGTTCGAGCAAATCACATGTTGACAATTTTATTCTCCAATGTAATGTTCCAAGCTTAATAAAATGAGATAAGATTCCTATGTTTCATATGCTTGGAAGAGAAGATTTCTCAAAAATAGATGTTAAGTTAATGTAGTGTGATCCTCTATCTAACTAGTGTAACATAACTGATTTTTTAAGAACCTTTTGTGGAAATAATAAAGTCATCGTTTTGCTGGTATGGAATTAGTCGAGGTGCGCGAAAGCTGGCCTGGACACCACGGTCATCACAGAAAAAAGAAAGTCATTTTGAGAAAGTCAAGGTTGAGTACTTTTACCTGAATTTTTTCCTGAAGAAAAGAGTCTCCAAAAGAACTGTACAGGGGATGATTGCTAATTTTGTCATCTAAAATGCAAAAAAATGAAGAAAATCAGGAAAAAAAACTGCATTTAAGATTCTAAAATTAGTTAGAAACTAAAAGGCTTGCTTTGTAGAGACAACTTAGTATTGAGTTTGTGATGAATGTTTGAGACCAATAGGGAACAAGAGAATCTCATCACATTATGTAAAGTAGTTTCCACCAAAGGGAAAAAGTTTGCTGCCCCTCCCCAATAAATGAAAATAGAAAAGAACCTTACAATTCAGCTAGCTATGTATGTTGATAATTAATTTCATCATGATCATTAAGCATTTCATAATAAGATTTTTGTAACACATCGTGATATGAATGATTTAAGGTTACAGTGGAACAAGTTGCAATTTCAAGTTTAGATCTTATAAAACTTAACTACTCCAAACAAGTAATCACCATATTTAAGGCAGCCAGGATCCCAGGTAAAGAACATTTAAACCAGATAGTCATTAACAGCAAAAAGAAAAAGAAGAAACCTGATAAAATCCAACAGAATTAAACCCCAGGCTTAGATTAAGAAGTCCAATAGAGGACCCATTCAGTATTCCAAAGCCCATAACGGCTTTTGGATCAAAAGGCTTGTGCTCAAAAAGTCTCATCCATCTTGCCACATGGAGGGAACAAAATGTAACTAAAAGATGCCAGCTTGTCAAAGTCGTAGCTGAGAGAAAAATTTAAGAAGTTAGAAACTCAAAGCAGAATGATATAAGAATTGAAAATTTTCTTTTATGAGTTTTGCAGGTACCAAAATAGAAGTGTCAACAAATCAACAATCCCCTGATCCAAATTGGATCATCCTTTTCCCAACTCTCTATTTCCTTATCAATTTTTTTTATAACCAAAAAAAAGTGTCAACTGACAACCAAATTAAGTTTAGATGTGGATGCGCAATATCAAGAAGTATCTTTCATTTCCATTATGTTCTAAATTTTTTTTAACTATATGCAAACACTTGCACATGATTTTGTGTTCTCTCCTTCTTTTTTGGTACATTTGATTCTGTGTTCTCTCCTACTACTGCTCGTATGCCATAAGCCAAATTCACCAACTGTCAACTTGAGCTGTTTTACATTAAGGGAATAGAGGAAATAATTGCATAATGACTAAAAAGAGCACAAACATGAGAAATAACTAAGCCAAATATTTGAGCTTGTTCTGGTCCCTACTAATTACATAGGTGAATCCATTTTTAAACAGAGAATATTGACGTTTACTGAACACATTCACCCAAATAACAACTATCTATGGCTCAATCTCAAGCTAGTTGGGGTCGGCACATTCATCCCAATAGAAGAAACAAGACAATCTTAGAAAACTTTCCTGCACAAGCTCTTCGTGAATCTCATAGAACCATGCTAAAACAATCAATAAATCAATCAACTATCCTTCAATCCAAATATTTGCTATTGGCTATATGAAATCCTCTATGTTGATTATCCTCTATTTCGATGTATCAGCTAATTCATCTTTTAAGATAAATTAAATACTATCAATTATAAAGCAGGTGCCTAATTTCACGAAGCATGTAAGCAATTCACTTGTAAGATTAGTTATTACACTAATGAACATGAACAAAAGAAAAACAACAAAACACCATCCATTATTTGCATTACAAAAAAAAAGTTATCAAAACTCACCAAATGTAAAACCTAATGTGCTAATTAGCGCCTTATTGCAAATTACAATAGACACAGAAGACACCACCGACAAAGTCAGTGCTCCAATGGTCCCCAGCTGAAACCTCTGGCTTTCTGTCATTTTCACTCCTTCTCCAATTCCAACTTCAAAATCTACACATCAATAGAAATTTTCACACATAAACCTAAATACAAAATCTTCTCACAATTTGACAACCGAGTTTTTTTTTTTTTTTTTTTTTTTTTTACCTTATCGCAATCGTACGTCCATGAATCATACAAAACCAGCTCAGCTGAAAACAAAACGTTCGAATATATTTAAAAAACGAGATTTCTTCAATGAAGATATATACAGATCCAAACACGAACAACAAATTCAATAAAAATGCAGAGTAAATTTTTTTAAAAAAATTAAGAATATGTTATATATGAAGAAGATTACTAAATGCAAAATTATAGATCTGATACTTTATATAAAACTGAATTATTTTTTCAGTATTCATACGATTATACGAACAAGTAAAAAGGAGAGAGAAAAATGGAGGAAGAAGAAGAACCTGTAAAGCTTCTGATCACGAAAATGGACAGAGTGACAAAGGCGCTAAGTGTTCGATAGAAGTTGAAGCATTATTATTATTAGAATTAGAATGAGAGCGAAGAAAATTGCACCATTAATATTTATACTTTTTGTAATTTAATAATTAAATTGGTGACTTCTTAACTGAATTCCTGCTAGCTTTTTCCTTGCGGGTCATGTGATTGTGTATACTATTTAGGAAAATTGATGATCAGTCTATTTTTTATCGTAAAATTATTTTATACGTTTTATTATTCGTTTTGATAATATATAAGTATAAATTTTTAAATTTATTTTAATTAGAACTATAGTTTTAAACTTTTAATTGAATTTCGATTAGCTTTTTTTTATGCGGACCATGTAATTGTGTCTGTGAAAAGGTTATATTCATGAAATATTTGGGTAGCAACATGAGTTTGCACTCATAGCCTCTTGTATTAAGATTGTGATTTGAATCACATAAATAAATTTATTTACAAATTCATTGCATGTTATATGATTAATCTCAATAATATGAAAAAAATTAAATTTATTTTAATTCAAGTTAATATATATAATTTAATGAAATAAAAATATTGGAAAAAGATTTAACAGGTGTATAAGGAACATTGAAGTCTAATATTCACCATAAATTATTATTCAATATATTAATAATAAGTTGAACAAATATTGTTATAATTTAACAACGCTTGAAAATAAACACTTATTTCATATAAGTGATTGAATGTAGTCATTTCTCTTACATTAATTAAAACATCTAGAAAATGAATCCAAACATATTACTACATTCATGGTTTCTCTTACATTAATTAAAATATCTAGAAAATGAATCCAAAAATATTACAACATTCATTGCTTCTAATATATAAATGCATTCCAACCATAAAATTGATAAAATTAAAATTTCTAGAATATACAAGTGCATCTTAAAAAAATAAAAATTCTAAGAATTAATTAATATTAATTTCTAATTTTAAAGGTAAATAACTCTAAACACAATAAAGTGCATTATGTAACTTTCTTATATTATGAGTGTTAGATTGTAATATTATGTCAATTTTATAAATTGTATACATACAATATTTAACTTTATAAAGAAATTATGAATTTACATTCCATGTTTTCCCCTATAAATTCATTTGCAAATATTCTCATAAGTATTAAATTTTGTAATACAATTTGGATTGATTTTATCATTCAAATATTAGTTGTCGCACCTTTATTATCTGAATGGTAAACTTGTAAGAAATGTAAGGTACGAAATTGAGCTACTATGAAAACGTAGAGTAAATGATAAAATATAATTATCAATAATAAAAAATAAAGACAAATAATGTTCACGTCAATGGGATTGCTCATAAAACGCGTCTTTCCATTGTTATCTAACAAATAGATATATAACCTGATCCGATTCAAATATAATCTAAGTAATGATCAAAAGATACATTATACTTAAACTAATAATACTCTCCCGTTCCATTTTGTATGTCATCCTTTACTAAAAATAGTTGGTCCATAATACTTGTCATTTAATAAATTAATGCATAAATTATCATATTCTTCCTTTTTTATCCTTGTGAGTTATTAGCTTTGAAAATATATACATTTGACCAACTTAGAAAAAGTAAGTAAATGGTTCATGTTCATTGATTAAATTAATTAATCAAAATAAATTAATTCATATTCATTGATTGAAAACTTGAGTTCCAAAAAAATTAATTAAGTGTAAAAAGGTAAAATTACATCATTTTTTAATTCAAGTGTGAAGTAAAAATATGACATATAAAATACGGCAAAAGGCCAAATATACCATGTAGTATAAGAAATAGTTCAAATATATCCCTAATTATACTTTCGGGCTAAATATACCCCTTTTATTATACTTTCGAGCTAAATATACTCTTATGACTAACAGAGGACATATCAACGGCTAAGATTAAATGAACTATTCAATTTAAAATAAATTAAACTCGGATATAACCCGCCCTAATAGTTTAACTCGACCTAGCAAATTGTAACATTTGACCCACCCAAATTTATGATCGGGAAGTTCCACATAAAATTGAAGCAACTCATTCAGGCACTTATGTCTTGGTGCAACACCACGTTGAATAATCTGTTTTGGTAAGAAGAAAAAGAAAACCATTGTAATTCACTTTTCCTACAAGTTTCTATGCATCATCTTAAGAAATCTCTTTTAGAGCTTTAATCATTAATCCAATAGGAAAAGCGAGAAAATTGAACAGAAAATCGACAAATGAATCCCTTGCTTCAACATACAATATCTTGTTTTCAGACTTGTTTAATATTAGTTTCAGGTTTATTTTTTTAGAGTTAACCGTAATCAATTAGTCAGAAAACATTTGAGAAATTCTTGGCTCAGTCATGATGTTGTTGTCAACTATAATTTGCTAGTTAATAAACACCTCATTTAAGGGAGATTTTGAGATTAATAAACAAGTAAAGCAGTTTTAATATCTTGACAAAGAAAAACGAGGAAAATGCCTGTGAGATAAAATCAAAAAGAGGAAGAGTGAATTCTCAACACATAACCTGAATTACAATTATTCACCGAATAGATCTCCTCTTTAGTCTTCCCCCTTTCTATAACATGAAATTGATTTCTCATATCTTTATAAATTGGGTGGGTCAATGTTATAACTAGGTCGGGTTAAATTATTGAAACGGAGCGGATTCGAATTTGATTTGTTTTGAATTGAATAGTTGATCATTTAACCTTAGCCGTCCATGTGTCATTTGTTAGTCACAAGGGTATATTTAGCCCGAAAATATAACATGAGGGGTATATTTAGCCCAATAATATAACTAGGGATATATTTAAACTATTTTCCATACTACAAGGGTATATTTAACCCTTTGCCGTATAAAATAGGACGGAAGGATTAAAATACAACGTCAACAACCATCCAAAAGGTGTTAAAATAATCTTTAAAAAGAAGGGCAACTTTCACATATAGCAAACATAAAATTCATATTTACATGCTATAACAAAGTTTGCATAATTGCGCTCCATAACAAACCTATATATGTATAATTCGCTACACATAATTGAAGCGAATTGTATAAAACAAGAAAGAGATAAATTATATACAATTTGAATTATATAAAATGAGAAAGCGAGAAAGGCAGAATTAAATTGTTAAAACGAGAAAGAGATAAATTGTATACAATTTGAATTTGTATAAAACGAGAAAGAGAGAAAGGCAGAAAGAGACTTGTGCAGGGAATATACAATTGAATTAAATTGTATAAAACGAGAAAGAGAGAAATTATATACAATTTGAATTTGTATAAAACGAGAAAGGCAAAAGAGACTTGGGCAGGGAAATATTTGTATTGTATAATTATAAGTGTATAGGACGAATATATATGTATTTGCATGCATTTATACAATTTTCTCTCGCTTTATACAATTAGAAACACAATTTATACAATTCTATTATACAAAGCGAGAGAGACAAGCGACAGAAAGCGAGCGCGAGAGGGAGAGTGGCGAGCGAGAATATGAGCGAGAGAGAGACTGACAAACAGTTTGCTATGAAACACAAATAAATCAAAGGATAGCTATTTATTTTATATTATTAGTTTGTCATTACAATTATCCCTAAAAAGAATGAGAAAATTTAAATATTCTTTTATTCTTCTACTACTTAACTGTTCGTATACAAAAAATCAAATATATTTAATCGTATAAATTAAATATTATCGCTATAGTTTATTTTAATTGTAATTTATAGTAAGCATTTTTTTTTATATGTGATTCGATATATAATTAGATATTTTTGATGTACAATTAGCTATTTTATACATTTTGATATAAAATGTATTTGTGTTTGTATAAAGCGATAGAAGAAAAAATATATATATAAATATAAATACATATAGTTCTGTTATATACACTTATAATTATCCAGATATATATTTTATTATATAAATTATAATATATAGATGAATTTATATAAAAATGAACAATTTATATAAAAGTGAATGTTTGTAGGGTAATATCCAAATCAAATAAACTACTTTTGTACAAATTAAGAAACAGCATAGTCAGGACTTGACCATTCTATTTGAAAATTTGAATCAAACGAAGGAGCCCTTTATATAATCGGAGCATCGCCGGAGTATATTGTTCGGAGCATTTAAGCAACCGGCGAAGAAACCGAGGATTACCTGCCCGACGCGAAAAATTGATTTCTTAAGGAACCCTAGCATAGCTACGAAGGATTTTGGGTTTTTAGGGTTCCAGTTCATGCTTTTACGAATGGATATCGACACTGATATTTCTCATTGGATTCTCGAATTCATCCTCCGGCAACCGCTCGACGACAGCATTCTTAACGGCCTCATTCAAGTCCTTCCATTTCCAAACGACAAGCCGAATCTAAAAAAGGCGCTGCTTATCCGAAAAATCGAATCTGAGATTTCTAATGGTTCAGTTAATGAGAAAATCCTCGATTTTCTGGAACTGATTGATGAACTTAATCATCAAGACGGGATTGAAGCTTCAGAGGTTATGAAAGCCGCGTATTGTGCGGTGGCAGTGGAGTGTACGGTGAAGTTTTTGAATAGTGAAGGGACTGGAGGTGATAAAGGTAAGTATTTGGACGCAGTAAGGAGGATATGGAAAAGGAAAATCAATTTAATGGAGAAAATGGAGAATGCAGGGTTTGTTTCGGAAGAGTTATGGAATTGGAGGGATGAAATAGAGGCGGCTTTATGGGATGATAAGTGTTCTTACAGTGTGATAAGGAAGAGTAAAGCCATAGTTGCTGTTGAGTCGGTTAAGTTTTTTGTTAGAGAAGCTAAAGAGAGAATGGGGTCTCCTTTTCTTGATGTTGTGGCGGAAGCTTACCAGTCTGATGAGACAATGAAGACACTTTTTGGAGGGTTGAACAAAGAAGGAGTTCGCCGGGAAAATAACAGACGTAATGTGTTATTGATAAGATCAAATTTGGATGATAAATTTGTACCTATTATCTGCTTATTTCTCCAGTTCATGAATGATGACCAAATTCTGTATGTTGGTGTTAAATGCTGAATTATGTGCCTTTTTTTTCCTGTAGTTTATATGGGCACTCTTGATTAGATATAAAGGGGGAGTACTTTTGACATTTCTTAGTAATACCATTATCAGTTTATCCTTATTAAGGGGTAAAGGATTACTTTTTGACATTTTGCTTGCTGAACTCGTATAAATTTCATTAGTTTTATGTCTAGGTGATTGTTTTTCTGCTTGCAGAAGTGTCCAAAGGAACTGCATTGCGCAGGAAGAAGCATGTTGCTTTCAAACGCACCAGAGGAGGTGTCAGGATGAATGATTCTATTGAGTTAGAACTTAAGGCATCTGGTGGAGGTGGACAGGATGGTTTACCCTCTTCCGCTGAAATACAGAAAGCAGAGAAAGCACTTAAATTGAGTTTATTGGAGCTGCGTGCTATGGTAAAGGATCCTCTACCTGAGGCACTACGTTATGCTGAGACTTTGTCTTTCTTGGCAAGGGATAATATGGGTCATCAGCCTGCTGCGGAGAATAGCAGTGACAGAGCCCCTCCTCCAATGGTCTCCAGTAGCAGAATGGTTCAAGCTAGTGCAGAGAAATGTGAGGAGCAGCATAATTTTCATCATAGTGCTGCATCCAAGCCAGACCAAGTGAACCAAAACACTAGTGCCAATCCAATTGAGGTATTGCATCAAAAAATTTTTTTGCCTCCACCTGCTTAAAAATACACAGTCAAATGCTGCTTCTTGGCATTTATTGATGCACAATGCTCGTTAGTATGCTCTTGAGTGTATAGTAACTTCAAGTCTTCAATGCAAGATAGTATTTGTTTATCCACAAAATCAAAGCTTTACTAGCCTAGTCACTAAATAATTTTTTGGAACCAAATGTGCAAAACTTTTTGCCAAGTCAAGTAATGTAATGATTCTTTGTATAGTAGAGATTAGAGGGGTTAGATCAGATATTAGCTCTAGATTTGGTTTTGCCAGAGGAATGTTATAGCATAAACCTTAAAGCATATTATTGTTTGAAAAATATTGTCCTAGGCACCCAAACTTTATTTGAGAAAAATATCCAAATAGAGGGAAACGAATTTGTGATTTTATGTGTGCTAATGGAACAAAGCTGAATTGTATATACAGTTGGATGATTTCCTAGACAAGGTAACTGAAGGATCACCAAGTAAAGCGAATAGGGTTACATTACCTACGCCAAAGACGGTGAGAGTTTCTCCCCTGAAGAAGTATGAATATAAAAAGATCACCACAAGGAGAAAGATTACGAGATGGAGTTCGTTGGAAGAAGAAACTTTGAGAGCTGGTGTACAGAAGTATGAAGCATCTCTTACTTCCTCTGACTTTAAAGAAATAACGACACAAGGTTTAGTGCTCTAATTGTTTTCCTTTTTTTGGTAGGTATGGTATTGGAAACTGGAAGTTCATCTTAGACACTTATCATGACATATTTTCAGTGAGGACAGCAGTAAGTGTTTTTTGATACTACTACTATTTTTAGACTGGTCTTATATTACTCCTACTTATGAAGTCTAAACAACTTTGTTCAGGTCGACTTGAAGGACAAGTGGAGAAACATGATATCGTAGGTATTTGTTTGAAGAAATTTCGCTCTTGTATGAGAGCCTTTTGTTTTCTTAAGCAGAGGTATGCCTTGTATATTTTTTTTGTATCATGTAAATGCCAAGCTTCCTGTGTATTTTGTTAGATACATAATACTTCAGATGAATGTTATTGTATATCAGGTCTCTGTGGAGAAAGCTGTGAGCATGTTCATATTCACTCTAGAAATAGTTGCTTTTTTAGGTCCTGATGATTGATTTAAATCAGTGGATACAAATTGCAAGCTAAAGGATAGTAGTTAATGGTTTTAAAAAACACAACAAAAACTGTCACCTTTTTTGTCAAGTTTCATACCTCAACCCTCTATTGTTCTATTTACCTGTCTAAACCATCATTTTTTCGCAAGTTTCATACCACCTTAACTAAAACACTCTCTTCGTATCAATACACATCTTGATGCGGAATTGGCCTACATGCATTTTGTACTTTAGTATCAATATGTGTTTTAAGGGAGTGATAATTTAGATGGGTAAAGAGAACAATTGATAGTTGAGGTATGAAATTCACAAAAAAGTAATACTTCATGTGTGTGTTTTAACCATTAGCTCTTTTAAATATTTGTACACGTATTGTGACTATCATCTATCACAAGTTTTGCTGTCGATTGAGAACAAATATTTGGCCAATTCAACATGGAGGTGCGTTTTAATACAAAAGCAGTGATGGTTTAGGCTAATAAAGAAAATAATGGATAGTTGAGATATAAAACTCGCAAAAAAAATTTAAGTTTAGATGCATTTTTTAGTCATTACATCTTTCAAATATTAATAATTGATATTAACTTACTCAATAATGTTTATGGGTTTCAACTGTTGTCTGAAGTTGATTTTGAAGCGGCCAAAATTCAAAAACCTTGTAAATTTCAGCTAGTATTTTTCAAATAGGGTTCCTAAAATGGTTATTATTGCATTTCGTTGAGCTGTTCACTCAATTTATCTGTGTGATTTTTAAAAGTTATTGTCTCAAATTGTCATTTTAGAAGTTTAAGACAGCTAAATATTTTTTTTTCATTTATATAAGATTACAAACACCTCCCTAAAACAAATAATGAAATTTGCACTAATAATATAAATGCCTTAAAATTGCATTTAACGACTATAGTATATATAAGTATTTATAATCAATACTTCATACAAATGTCGTTAAAGGCTTTAGCAATGACATTAACTCAATTATTGTTGAAATTTTTTGCAGTCGCTAATAGAAAAACCTATTACAACTAAATGTCTTTTTTATTGTAGTAGATCAATCGAGTAAATATTTAATGATGAGAGGATATATCTTAAGAAATAAATAATAATCAGAAAAGAAGCTTCCAAATATGTTTTCTAAAGGAACGTGTAAAAGAGAAATATGATAAATTATTTAAGACGAAAGAAGTATCAATCACTTCTTCCCTTTAAAATGGTGAATTTGGTATAGGGAGATTTTTCCTCCACTTTAAACGTCTTTTGCCTGCGTATTCAAGATACTAATAAGCAAATAGAGTTGAAGAGAAGGCTCAGAACTAGGTTGAGTGAGATTGTCAACGACTAGAAGAGAGAGAAAGCAAGTCAGAAACTTAACGAAGTAGATGTCATGTACTCTATCAGGCTCAGAACTAGGTTGACTGAGATTGTCAACGACTAGAAGAGAGAGAAAGCAAGTCAGAAACTTAATGAAGTAGATGTCATGTGCTCTATCAATCTAGTCCCAGCCACTCCATCAAGTGAGCGAGTGAGACTGATGAAACCAAGGTACACCGAAGACAAAGCAATTATTCATTGCATAAATCTTCCTCTGACTCGATTTATGTGACATCATTTGACTTGACATAAAGTTCAAGGAGAACTTCTAAAATTTGTGGTCTAAAATATTCCTTGATCATTTGTGTGAGAGTGAATGTAACTATAAATCGTTTCATTAGGATAAATAAGAAATTTTAAAGTTAAATATAATTATAAAAATGCGACATTCTTTTTTACACAGACTTAAAAAAAAATGTGTCACGTAAATTAAAACATAACAAATACTATTTGGAGCTAGGTCCGTATCAACGGATTTTGTCTAATTTTATATACTATTTATCAATTTTTGATTTGTGAACACACTTAATTAATTATCAAACCACTAAGATATTTATTATTTATTGTCAATTAAGTGATTTTGATCGATAATCAACAATACAATGCTCATATAATCATGTACACAACATATTCATAAAATAGAAATAGTAGCAACAAACAATATGTATACAAAGATGGTCATAAAATAGAAATAGCAGTAAGAATATAAATTTAAGATCGTATTATTCAAATTTGTTCTCAAGACACGTAAAATAAATTGTGATAATAACATTAACTTTGCATGTCTTTGTTACAGTCAAATCTAATAAAATATAAAATTGAAAAGAGAGAGGATGTCGCAATAGAAAGACTAGTTTGAGTTGCCATGGAATACTAAAATTTAGGAAATAAAGTTGGTACAATGTCGAAGTCATTGTTATATAATTAGGAATGAAATAGTAATTTTAATATAATCAACCAAATCATAAAATCGAAAACCGAACCAATAACCCAGTAAATTTTTTTTTTTAGAAAGAATAACCAAAACCGATAAACCAATGGTGTTTTTCTCCGTCCGATTCATCGGTTAAACCAAGTATTGCACACCCCAGCCCATAAACTTTAAATCTTGGATCGTCAGATCAGAAGATAAAATATTGGTGCAACCTAAAAAGAAGCAAATGATGAGACAAACATCCCTGAAACTTTGGTAGTTTTTCCTTGATAAGAGTACACATTAGGTAAAATAACAAAGTACATTTTCCAGCAGAAGGTATGTATGAGAACCCACAAAAAGTGAAGGAATTTAAGACACAACAGACTCCAACTGTGAGTATGTATAACACCTCAACAATGAGGTTGTGAACAACACTATATATCTTAACAAAAGGCTCATATAACTGGAAAAAACACAAAAGAAATTACCAAACTGAAGGTAGAGACTTAATTTACGCTTCGGCGCCTTTACCCCCTGGTTCAACATCTGCAGTAATCCCGAATCTGTTATCAGGATGGTGCCCTTCACTCTCACTGGCAGCTTGTGACAGTAAAGAGTTGCCCAAGCTCTCGAGCCTATTCTGCGTTAGATACTCCAGGGGTAGGTTGGTAGCATTAACAAGGGAGGTCATGCTCATTCCAGCAGTGGCCTCAGCTAGCATGTCGTCATCACGGTTTGGATGGCAGTTCAGGTCCAACTGTCCCTTCCCAGGTACAAACTCCTCCACTTGATCCCCGTTTGAATTCCTTTCATTGTCAGAGTGATTCATGTGTTCATTCTCGGAATGATTCATTTGAAGCAACTCTACTCCACTCGTCATCCCGTCTGTTTCTGATTCATCTTTAGGAGGGACCTGACCTTTTGCCTGTGCAAGTTCTGCTTCTCGTTCTGATTGTTTTTTCTTCTTACGCAACATGAGTGTTTTAAAACGACGTTTCACAGTCAAACAGACATTGCACTTACACGTGGGATGGTGCTTGCCCTTCCCACTTGGAGGCTGAATGCACACAATGCAACTGCAACCAGCGCGATGCCGAGGATGTTTTGTTGTGGCTCCAACTGAAGGCTCTCCCATGTCGCCAATGCTATCTCCCATGTCGCTTGCAGCAACTGTTGCCAAGGCATCTAGGCCAGAAGACTCTAAATCTTCATTGTTTTCTACAAGTTTTCGCCTCTTAGGATCTGGAATGAGGAGACACTAATAGTGAGTTGACTTAGATTATCTTAACAAAGGTAAGCATAAGTCATGTGTTTCAAGTTATGAAGTGTTTCAGCCTTGATTTCGATTCTATTACGTACAAGTGGGCTACAAGAATTACAATGCATCTACTATTTTCAAAATTAATTAGACACATTCATCATAAAGCCCTTCATAAATCGGGTGGCAACAAAGAAGCTCTCGAACTTGCTGGAATCCCGAAGGAACATCAATGTAACACATTTTATTTGACAGCTCTTTAGGATATTAGGGGGCGTGAGATATGGATTGCACAATTAAAATATCACACACAGAAAAAAAGAAGAAAAAAAAGAAAACTTCCCCACCAATCATAGTGAAACAAATTTCCTAAAGTGTAGTACTTTGAGCAGATGAACATCACGATATCATTGAAAAGTCGATTTCCTAGAATCAGGAGAGAAAAGTGTAGCAGAAATCCCTTAACCTCACTTTTTTGAAATGTCTTTTTTTTTTAAAAATAAACCTTAAAAGCTTCAAAATGAACCATCAATTCCTGACAGAAAGGTGTATTTTGTATATGCAAGTAAACGGAAAAGTGAGTCCTTAAACTTGCATTTACAAAATGCACATAATTTGATGGTTCAACTTGAAGCTTGTACATAGAACTATTTATTCCTTGTGAAAAGTGACCTTTTAGCACATTCATATCTTAATTCTACCAGCAATAAACCCACTTAAATCACACATTGTCATTCTTGTCCATATATATATATATCCTTGTAAAGATTGTGTCATGAACAAAGAATCAGCAGGTAAAAGAAGAGGAGGGAAGCTTCCTGTTAAATAATGAAAAAAGATATCTAATACCCTTGCCAACTCGAAGGAGAGCTTCCAGTTCCCTCGGACTAATCTCATCAGGAGCAGCACAAGAGCATCTGTAATAAAGTTTGCAGAAAAAGGGTAAGAAACGGTCATTCTTCAGAGAGTATCTATTTAATGCATCTGAAAAACACGATGAATTCATCTAACACAAACGTATCTTCAGTTTGTCCAGACTACCAATATCACAGTAAGAAGCCACTACATTCGGTAGAGCGGAATTACACCCATGTTTATGGTTTACCTACCAAGAGAGAGACCACTACATGGGTAAAAAGCAAATTTTCTTTTTCTTTTAGCTATGTGATATCTTTAAAAATGAAAATGATATAACTAGTCTAGCCTCAAACGTGAATCCGAAGTAGGAGATCAATGGAACCAGATATAGACCTTCTTGAGTCCCAAATATTGTCAGAACAAGTCCACTTTGCAGGAAGGAGAATGTGCAGCGGCAATCTACGCCATTTAGAACAGCTATCACATTGAGCCCATTGCTCCTGATCCCTGTGCAACGGTACAACACAGATCAGCATTGAAGTCCAACAAAAACAAAATATCAGACAGATAGCAACCAAACATTTCTCGTAAGTGTAGTTTTGATATGACCAGCTAAGGCAAAGGTGAAAACATATTACCAAAGCACCAATAGATCTTACAGCTTTTTTGCGTTTTTTGCTTTTGATAACATTGGTATGCACAAGTTAATCCATTGACATGATAGAGAACTACAAATAAGTTTCACTCGGTACATTTAGTCTTTCCCTTACCCAGAAGATCGAGCAGTAAATATCGTCCTCTTTCCAAAGACTGGTGCTTCCTATTGAGGAAGAAAAAAAAGAGGATTAAACTTGATTGACTCTATGAAAAGCGAACAATATAGCATTAGAAGTAAAGAGACAATTTTTGTGGCTTCCGTATTTTGGTTGCACTTACTTCATATTCCTCAAATTCACAGTCCTCAACCACAACAATGTTAGGCTTGGCAGTTGGAGATGGCCTTAGCAATTCTTGTATTTCTTCCCAAGTGATTCTAAGTTCCATAGCATCATCAGCATGCATAAGAAGCCTCCTATTTTTGGACCCAATGTTTCGTGCCTTTTTCTTCTCTGACATCGGCACTTGCCGGTTCATAGTATCATCGCTTGTCCTGCCTCCATTCTTTTCAAGGTTTGACAGCAAAAAGAATTCGCGTTACGGGAAAGAGCAAATTCAAATGCTGCAAGCATGTGACAATACCAGCTTTGCAAAAAGACCTAGAAGGCTAGAGTAAAAACTCACCGGGAAGTTATCAGCCATGCCAAGAAATGAAGTTTCTCCAGAGCCATTGCCACTGGGAAGGTTAGGCGTTTGAGGATCCTGTTTTGCATACAAAAAGAGGGAAATAAACTCACTTCACTAATCAGGAAAAGAGCGCTGACTATAGCAAACAATGTTTAACCTGCATGTCAACATTGTTTGTTGCCTTCCGAAATCCCATAACAAGCTTTCCTCCAGGATCTATTCGACTGAATATCACTACAACAGAAGACCATAATTAGTATTTCTATCTGAAAATAATAATCACTATCAAATACAGAATCAATTGATGAACAAACTAAAGGAAAGACAGTGAGTCTGATAACTAGCCATTCTGCCAGAGATGGAAAAATATCTTTTTTTATAAGATAAAAGCATGGATATTTACCAGTATCACCAGCTTGCAATTGCATATTCTGTATACAAGGGGTAACACCCTCCAAAACATACATCCGGCTGTTGTTATTGGGCCAAAATCGGAATTGAAATGTCCACTCTTTACCCTTAATATCCTGAATCCTTATAGGTAGACCCTCTGATTGGTTAATTGGAGGGAAGTATGCCTGCAAAGGAATTGACATTGATTAAGCAGAAAAGGTGCATCGCAAGCTAACCATTCGAGGCCATACAGATAACAGGCAAGATATCATATTGTCTAAACTTCACAAAGAAGATAAAAATCTGAAGAAGTAACTATTACTTCAGCACATGCTTTGGGAAGCACCAGACGGCCTATTCGTCCGGCATCACTGGCACTTAGGACCTTCTCAAACAGTGGTACAATAGTAGACTTTAAGCTGAAATTCCAGTTAAAGTAAAACAAAATAGGAGCGATACACAACTCAAAGATAATAGCAACCAAAAATAATACGTTGTCAAGGATACTCTCCAGCTATTTGCTCCAACTCCTGGTCTGTAATCCGAGGCCAGTATCGAGGCAGTAACTGACTGCGTCCACCACGCCCTTCAGCAGGTGGCCTTGCAATCCGTGCTTGTGAAACCATTCCTTTGACTGATTCAGAACCTGAAGTGGGACTAGGTTTGGGGGGCTTGGGCAATATATGGCGTGCCCTTTGGCCCTGTTGGAAGGGAGAAGTTTTGCTTTGTTCCCTTCCTTCAACATCTCCACCAAGAAAAGGCTGTCCTGAACTTGAAGTACCAATTGGAGTACTTAAACAAAAATTTAGAGACGGCTGATTGATCGAATCATACATATCTTTAACACCTTGACTTGGTCTCTCATTATCGGGTTTGCCAAAGAGAGAAGCCCCAATGTTCTGCTGATTCAAATTCGAAAAGCATGTGCCAACATTACCAATAGGAAGCATTGTATCTTGTTTCTTGTCATTCCTCTGCGTTTGAAAGAGTTGACCAGGCTCATTGGTCTGCATAAGCCTTCTTCGTTCAAAGTCATTCTCATCTGTTTTATTCTCAACACCCAGTGGCTTTGCACTCTTAGATCCCAAGTTGCCAACAGGAAAATCATCACCAGGTATCTGCAAAAGCATTTATAAGATGATTAAGACTCAAATTACGTCAACTAATAATCAGCTAAATTTGTCAAAGAGAATACTTTCGGGGAATGCAACAATTAGTAAAATACCACGTGAATGGGCGTACACATTCAAAGCACACGTAAAACGAACTCCTATTAGATAAGTGAAATAAAAGAAAAAGACAAAATTCATTTGTCAATATCTTGAATTTGTTTGTTTCTTTCAGGGATTAGGTTTTGGCTTTTATGTTGCATGGGCACAATATAGACGCCAGATATATAGTTATAATACCGCCAGAAAACCAAAACACATAGAATGTCTGCTCTAAGTGAAAAAGCTGCATCAATTGCTGAATTACTATGTGAAGGGTAGAAAGTGATATACTAAGGTGGCAGTTACAATTTTCACTCAGCATGGGGCCAAACTGCGATTAACCTTACTCTTCTTCCATAATGGAGACAAATTATTTTGACCCTGCATTTTAGATACTAACCCATATCTATAAAATATTATTTAGAAAGTTTTCTTAAAATATGACAAGTAAAGATAAGACAGTGTATTCAAATATGCCAAGTTAGCTTGCCAGGAAGAGCATATATCAAGAATGACAAGTGAACGTCTGAATATCAAATAATCAAATGTTAAAGCACAGAAAAAAATGTAAAAAGGAAAAAAGAGAGCAACCTGTTGTGTCTGTGTTGCATGGACACAATACAGACACAAGACTGGCTAATTCTAAGAGACCTAGAAACCAAGATACATGGACGATTTCTCTCAAGTACAAAAGCTGTCTCAATTTGCAGAATTACTATGTGAAGTTTTGAAAGTAATATAATGCAGTGGCCGTCCGAATTTTCACCATTGATGGTTATTAGCATGAAAGTAAACTGCCTTTGGCTTCACTCTTCTCCCATTATTGGAGAGCTAATTTTGACCCTGTTATTTTAACTACATCCACAAATCTTTAAAATAAACAACTACTAATACTACTAACGCTTCATTTCCAACTACAACCCTCTCTATAATGGCGTTGTTTGCCTCAATATCTCTTGGCTGCTATAGTGAAATGTTGTTACAGAAAATTAAATATAATGTAACATGAAAAATCAATTCCAAAACAATCTTGACCGTTATAGTGAAATGTTGGTATAGAGGTCAAAGGATGGTTGCTATAGAGAAGTTCGACGGTAGTTGGATCGCTCTATAGTGGAATATATAATCGCACTATTTGCTTTGCTCCATTTGCAAGTATTATTCCAATAATTCAATAGCTTGAGATTCTCTACCTCTTACTACATACACATATCTACACAAACTGAACCTAATTATTATAACTGCTAGCGATCATGAGTAAAATAACTTTTTTAAGTACATGACAACTAAAAATAGAGAATATATGCCAATTACAAAGTAAGCTTGCCAAGAGAAAGCAAAAAATAAATTTGACAAGTTAATATGTGCATATGATACTACACGTCAATAAAACACAAAGAAGTTTATATAAAAAAGAGGTTGATTTATTGATTGATTAGAGAAACAGAAATAAATAAGGAAAGTATGTAATATGTTTTATAACTATACAAATATCTTGACCCATGTACCTTTCTATTTACAATTTTCTTGACCATTTCCTTTAACAAAATCTTTTTTCATCCAAAATTTTAATGTGTAAATGAACAATTCTAGATTTTCAAACCATTTCTTTACTCCAATGAACCTTAAAACCAAGTAACCAACAACAATCACCAATTTAATTTTTTGATCCATTCCGATAAGTTTGACATTTTTCCATTGATGAAAAGTATTCTTCCTTTAATAATTTAAATTAGTAATCCTATGCCAATTTTTATACAACCTTTCCGTTTTGGTGTATTTGAAAATATTTCACACCATTCTACTAATAAATATTATTTTATACAATTTTCACAAGTTCTTAGAATTCAAAATCTATTCACCTATCAAATTTATGAGATGTGAAATTTTCTCTCTTAATCAAATGATATCTTAAACTGCTTATCCAACCAAATGGTGTCACCTAAATTAAAAGGAGTAAAATACCACTATTATTTATTATGTCACGTCTTTGTAACCACCACTTAATACATTCCAAATTATTATTATAAACACTTCTTTACTAACCATGCTATAATAATCTTAAACATTTTATCTTAATATCTATACAAGTCAAAGTATGTATGAGAATTTTTGACAAACTTCTTCATTTTACTCATTTGAGTTATATTTTTTACATGCTCTAAAGTTCTCATATAATTTTTCTTTTTTTAATCCCTAAACTAATCAAATACGATAAAGTAAATAAATAGAGCAAAACATGTGAATGAGGCATAACCATTTTACAAAGCTCAATGAATTCAAGCTATTTTAGGTTCATCTCCCTAAAAATGAGGTTATCAGCATATTTCGTGTTCAGACATCCTCATATTGAGTTATTGCAGTAAAAAGTATTGGAGAGAAATTCACTGTTCCTCCTCCTCCATAAGCGTATTTATTTTATTCATAAAATAAATTGCACTAAAATGCTTATAATACTAAAATTTTAGGGAGCACAGAGAAGTTAATCTTCTAAGTCATTTACATTTTCTAATTTAAGCGAAAACTATGAAGTGTGGAAGCATTTGGCTTTCTAGAGAAGGCCCCTTCAAAACATATCCATTTTCTTTGTTTCCATAAAGTCCATCCTATACATATTACTCCTTTAAGACAACAAGGATCTACTACTCTAAAGTTAAAATGATTTTTTTAAGGATGTAAGTATACTCATCAGCACAAAACGCTGGCTGGTAACCAAATTTACATAAAAAGATCCAACGGATTAATCTGTCCTTTTCTATTTACAAGGATTGTTTTGCTTTCATTTTGGAACAACAAGGCTTTTCTACATAATTCTAAAGCCATGTTGGACTTCATGAACTCATAATACAACCTGTGAATCTCTACAATTAGGTTTGTACTTTTGGATGTGACTCCGGCACATCCTTGGTTCTACTTTAATGTTCTCCCACACCGATGCAGCGACCTACAACCATCCTTTAGTTTACTATAGAAGCTGTAACATTATAGGGTTAAGCAGAAGCAGCAAACCTTCCTACTTCACTGGCAGAGAATATGCAACGTAAAATTACTCATGAGATCTAACGAAGAACCAGATAACAGTATAGAAGTTAACAGAGCTTATGAGACAACGTTAATACATGGTATACTTTACCAAGTTACTGTAAAGCATTAGCTATCCAAGTACAATGATAAAAATGAATATGGTGCTACGAGATTATATAAGCATATAAATTAGTCTCATCAATCCAGAATAGGAGGGAGAGAGGCAGAAGACATGATACTGAGGTTTTAGGTTTTAGGTTCACTTCACAACGTACTGCATACACTCTATGCAAACCCTACCCCTACCTTGGGAGGTAAGACTGGTAGAAAGGTTATTTCCGATAGACCCTCAGCTCAAGGGAAAACATATAAAAATTAAAGTAAAGGAAGTGAAGAAATAATGGCAATTACTAAAAAAATGAAAACAATTTTTTTAAAAAAATAAATAAGGATACCTGTATTGGCCTGATGGAATGACCATCCAAATGACGTGCACATTTTATACATGTAACACCTCCGTAATCCAAGTACTCATACAAATATTTTGAGGCAATGCACCCACAGTGTATAGGCTGCCAGAACAAATGAAGATAGAATCAAAAACACTAGTTGACCATGCAAGTCAAGTATAGTTGACCATGCAAATATAGTACATGAGATTCAGTGACCAACCTTTCTACAAGTTCTGCATTCCCTCCAACCAGATTCATCCGGGTGGAATGTTTCACAGAAAACAAAATTCTCAAAAGCAGATCTACAGACAAAAAATGAGGAGAAATCACAAAACTTTCATTTACTGATTGCATAATTAACAAATAAATAGCTAGGCAGAAATACCATATAAATGACAAGTCAACTATAAGTCAAGACATATGAAAAGGCTCTTACTTTGTGACGCTTGTATAAAGAAGAGCAAAGAAAAAAATTAAAGATAGCAATATGAGTCCGGAACAACAACAGTGTCATACAAGGGAGCTCTAATAAAGAAGTTGAATATCCAACAATAAGAACTTATACTATGATTTTCTTTTCTGTAATGTAAGGTAACAACTATAACAACTTATACTTCTGACTTCAAGAACCAAAAAGAACCACATTAAGTCATCAACAACCAAAAAGTTGACAAAGATGCTGACATACCATTTTACATGGGAAGACCAGCAAAAAACAACAAAGCAAGAAATAAGCTATTTTGTGCAAGTTATTATCTCGGAACTCGTTGCATCTAGCTATAAACGCCTTAGTGTTTTAAGATATAACATGGAAACATCAAGTAAAACTCATTTTTCTTCCAAAACTAATGAAAGATCTCATCTTTATTTCCAATGACCACTAATTCATCAAGTAAAACTCATTTTTCTTTTGTTAAAAGCTTGAAAATAAGAAAATGAGAACATAAAGGGCCTTTGAATTCTAATCTTCCTTCTCCTTCCTCCAAATTAACACTTGCATACTTTGCGAAATACACATCGAAGACCAAACTGTTACGCATAATCAATAATCACAGTATGCACTAACAAAAGGTGGAGGACACTCACTCTTGAAGGAGAAACCAATATGCCACAAATGTGATATTTGACTAAACACCCAAAATTTAGGAACAATCCCATAATGCAACAATCAGAAATTTCTCTACAACAAGAAAATATAAATTGCCCCCCTCTATTTCAGGGAGATCCACAAAAACCCCATATCCCCAAACTACCCTTTACATCAGAAAAATCAACACTGATATACAGCAAAAAAAGCTACAATTAATTTAGTACAAGATAAATTAATTACCCGCAGTTGTAGCAAAGCTTAGCAAATCCACCGGATTTGAATCCCCATCCTTTCTTCCACTCAACCGACGTCGTTGCACGACATAGCTCATTCATGCAAATCATTGACCCCATTTTTTCCCCTAAAAATCAAACCTTTAACAACAAATCTTTTAAATCAACACAAACCCTAAAAAACCCATCAAGAAAACAATAAACCCAGATCAAATAAAAAAAAAAAAAAATACCTTCAGTATCAAATGTAACGAATACCCAGATGAAAAATCAACCTTAGCATGAGCACATAACTTACAAAATCTTGAACTGAATCAAAATGAGTCAAACACACACTGTAGAAAAAATAAATAAATAAATTAACGGTGGTGGTCGGTGGTTGGTCGGTGATTTCCGATGAAGATAGAAAAAACAGAGCAGATAAAAGATTCAATTTTGCAGAGAATTTTAGAGAGAGAAACCAAAAAAAAAAAGACAGATTTTTAGAGAGAGAAAGTTGAATGTGTGCATGCAGAGTCTACATAGCAAAGAAGATGAAGAAGAAAAAAATGAAAAATGGATACACAAAATGCATGCACGACAGACACCCACCGCAAGGTCTTCTTCTAT
Source organism: Solanum sitiens (assembly GCA_016801875.1). Lineage (NCBI taxonomy): Eukaryota > Viridiplantae > Streptophyta > Magnoliopsida > Solanales > Solanaceae > Solanum > Solanum sitiens. The sequence continues at coordinate 2,958,858 of JABWTJ010000016.1, read as the reverse complement.
ACTTTACAGAAAATTTTCCTTTTTTTTTTTTCATACAAATTTAAAATAAATTAATTCTTATTTTTATTTATTAAAAAAATTATTTTATTTATTTTTCGGACAGTGATACGATTGACCCCCTATAGTTTCGTGAATTCCCATGTCCCTCTTTTGATATTTATGACGTCAAATATAATTTATTTTTATAAGAAATCAAGATTTACTGTTTTATACTTTGAATAAAAAGTTACCAGGTCAGGTAAATTTCAACATGAATGAATCTAGGAAAATAAAGTGATATTTTTACTGATATAATATAATGTGGAAAAGATTTTTATAAAATTATGAAAAGTTTGGTTTTGTAATTCATTGTGAATGTTAGTACGTGGAAAGTTACGTTAAAAATGTATTATTTTTTTATTGGTATTTTTCTTTTATTTTATTTTTGATTACGTTTATTTTAAATTGAGAATTTATAAAAAAAAAAAAATCTTATATGCCGTAAAGATAATGAGGTATGTGTATATATTATACGTTTTTTTTAAATTTACTCATGAAATTATTATACATATGAATACTATTGTCGATTAAAAATAATCAAGAGATTGTAAATAAAAATACTGGAGTTTTTGTTGAATTTAATTTGTAGGTTATTATATATGAGATCATTTTGTGATGATGATATAGTGTGTCAAATTTTTTTCACTATTATTGCATTTATATTGCTAAAAGATCATCAACCATGGTTTTATAAAGGTAAAATTAAAAAGTTGAAAAGAATATTTATATATATCAAAATGTGTCTTTGTTTAACACATTATATTGAAACGGGATAGATATCATATAATGAATTTTATTTAATTTTCTAATTAATTATTTAAAAATTGTATTAGTATTAAGCTAAATAAGTCAAGTCGCGTGCATGTCAGTCAAAACAAAATCTAATTATAAACAATTTCGATAATCACAAATATATCTTTTCAAAAAAATTTATGACATGAAATAAAGTTGACTACTGTTATATTTGTTGACGTATAAGATGATTATAAATAAATTTAATAAGTACTAATTAAAAATACGATATTTAACATTTTGTATATTATATAATAAATTAAAATTTATTGATAGTGTAGAAATTTTTGTATCTTAATTATTGTTTATATAATTTCAATCCTTCTATTTATGTACGAATGTTGATTAGAATGTGATAGTAAAATTGTTAGAATAGTTATATTAACTTTGACTGATTAATTAATTTAACACTAAATTTGGCATCAAAGGAAAATATACTCTTAGAAGTTTTCATGGTTTTCTTCCTACCAAACGCACCCTAAATGTCAACTCTTTGCAAGTTTTTTTTTTATTTGTTTTACATAATTTATATTTATATATGATCATGAGATTATGTTTAGCATTTAAGCTTTAATTAGTTTATATTGTAGGAGGAGTAATAATTTAGATATATTTGTATGAGTCAAATGTAAAAAATATTGAAATATTTTTGAAGAATCTTTAACTAGTCAATCATTAGTTTGTTATGTTATTGTTTTTGACTTGATCGTATCATGTATTATTTTAGTTTATCATCAAATAACTATAATTAATAAAAATAATGAAGAAAAATTTAGCTGAATGTTTATATTTTAAAACTATTTGTAAATAATCTCAAAGTATATATTAATATAAATTTTTTCATTTCTCACCTATATATGTACATAACCTCAATAATTATGCTAAGCAAGTGAGGTATGCTTTAGGGATTAACACATATAAATTAAAGTTTGATTTGAGTCAATTAAAAGCTTACAATATATTATTTATGTTTATATGTTTTTGACGGATAAAACTTATATGTACATATTTCCAATTATATTAATGAGTGAGGTATTCTTTGTGGATTTAATTAACATATAAATTAAAAGTTTATTTCATTGTCATGTGAAAGCTTACATCAACATTATTCATGTCTATTCGATCTAGATTGATAAAAAAAAAGGCTATGTGGAACAAATATCAGCCTAATTCGATGGTTCGATTATTTGACCCATCTAATAAATAATAAAAGGTTCAATTAAACTTTAAATAATTGACTCATCTATTTAGAAGAAAGAAGATATCGATAAAATTATCTTACTTGTTGAATTTTATAAGAATCGAAACTTTTATATTGATTGACTTTCGATATTAATTTAATAACTTGCCTATTATTTTATATATTTAAAAACGTTTTAATATCAATGGAATTTTCACTTTTCAATATAAAAATAAAAAATCCAACGATCTTTTCTTTAACTGGACTTGGTCCGGGTTGGACTAATTATATATAATAGAAACAAAGTTACAAAGATCACAGAACCGAGCCCAATATAAATTTAGCTCTTAATAAATAAAAACACGTAAGACAAAAGAATCAGGCCCAAGAGTCATTACTCGGCCCTGAATACAAAATATTAGATAGAGAGTGTCCAGGCGCTTTAATTTTCCTATTGAAGCTTGAGTTGATGACCTTGGGACACTGTGCTCTCCTCTGTCGAGACAAAGACTCACAATGATTGAATTTTCATTCTCTTATAAAAATAAATCCTTCTATGTTATTTTATATCCTATTTTATGCTTACGATTTGTTTTTTCTTTATAACTTCTTGATGTTCTTCATGTTTGCAACTATTTTTTTGAGTTCTTGATATCATTTAACCTGATTCATTATGTTTTTCTAATTGAAGGTACTATTACCTTAGAAACCTATGTGTCTAGTTGAGGAGCTTGGACGTTGAATCCTGAATCCAAGTGATTTTAGTAATAATCTTTCTGATAAAATCGATCAATTGATCTATCTATTAATTTTGATCAAATTTTAAATAAGTATCCCACTTATTTAGAATAATAATAATAATAATGAAGAATTTGATCAAAGAATTACGGTTCAATTAATAACTTACCTAACACGTACCTATTTTTTTCTTGCATGAATTCATTAGGTTAGAATAAAGGTAGAAACGAGAATTGATCGTTGTCATATAAATAAAATAATAATATATCTTCGTAAAAGGTGCATGACTTACTAAATTGTACAAATAATAATAATAATAGTAGGTATGTATGCATGTTAATTTCTAGGTTTATATAGGAGTAACATTTATTTTATTTATATTTATATTTACTAGGGTTTGGTTTATCATGCATGGTACGCACGATACGATTATTTAGGAGAATGACATATCACTCATTTGTTACATTATGTTGCAAAATGTAATCATGTCTACCTTCTATATGTTCTCCTAAATTTGGTGGAAAAAATAATTAGCGTGATAAAATTATTTTATAAAAATATCATTCATTTATTATTAAATTAAAAAATAATTATTTTATTTAATACTTCAAACGCTTATGTTGCATATAATGTTAAATTTTTAATTTTAACGAGTCTTTCAAACTCTGTTAATTTGCTAAATTAAACGAGTGAAACTAAATATTTATTTTTACTATGTAGGAAGGCCACGTGCAATATGTCGGTATATATACCATAAATGATGTTTATCCTCATTTCATTTTTTTTATCTTATGAATGTAGTAAATTAGGGCAAGAAAATAAATATTTGGTCCCATTATTTTCTGTTTTATTGCCAAAAGGACAATAAGACTAGTAGTGCTCTCCATATTTACGAAATTGAATGTGTTTGTATTTTTAGTAAAATCCAAGTATGAGGTTTGATGAATTTCCTATGCATGAATTATTATTATTTTTTATTTTTTTTTGTTTTGCTTGCATGTGTATGGTTTATTGGTAATAGATTTGGCATAATAATAAGTCTAGGGAAAAAGACAATTTAATAGCCTGCCAAAAGTTATTCATGTGCATGGCATGATAACTAATTCCTACTTCTAAACCTACTTTATAATATTTTTTTTTACTTACATTCAATATCTATATCTATCCCATTGTGAAATATTCATCAAACAGGACTAGGTTAAGATAACTTGAACACGTTTTTGTGTGCATATGAACTGAAGTGGAGTGTGGTGAGGTGATTGAGATTTCTTCCTTCTTAATAACAGATCTCGAGCGAGGTCAAACATCTGAAAATAAAAGAAAAATTATTGAAAGTGTCGCTCCCGCTTCAAAAAAATGGGTTCTACAATGTGTGAATTCAAATTTAATTGGACCCTAATAAAAGATGAAAGAGATAGAGTGAAGACCTTTGTTCATTCTGTATTCTTGTATTTATAAGGGGAATTTACAACATAAAAGATTAGTAAAAGAAAATACTAAATAGAGTTTTACTACAATAATTATATGATTAAATTTTCTAATAAAGAAAAGAAAAGAAGAGTATAATTTTCCATAATCAATATTTACTAAAATAGTATATATCCAACAGGTAGGATTTAGGTAAGAGTGCATAGATTTTTCAACGTTAAAAAATCTTTCGTATAGTATATTGATTAGAGATCTAAAATACTTAAAAGATATCAAATGTAATTTTCTTTGTTCGAGAATCTCCATCGCTAAATGGGCGCGAGCTAAAATCCTTACGTCATAAAATAAGAGATACTTCCAGGAAGAAAATTGCAAAACTAAAAGTTCACAAAGAAAATGAAAATGAAGCAATAATTGCCGGACATTTTCATATATATATTTTTAGGAAAATAATAATATATTTCGTCGATGGCAAGGTGTTTACGACCGCATGACAGTTGTTTAGGACAAAAGCAAAATAGTAAATAATTAGTATTTTTGATAATATTATATTAAATAATATTCAGAAATAAATTAATTAATCAAAATTTTGAAGAAATGCAGTATAAGATGAAAAAATCTTAAAAAGGATATTACAGAAAGTTGAAATAAGATCTAATAACGGGCCCTGCAGAGTGGGCTTGGATTTGCTCATGGGCTGATGATGAGCTCATATTTCAGCCCAGGCCCAAATCAGTGAACAATTTTTTTTATTTTTTTAATACATGATTAATTTTTGTCCCTCAAAGCAAATAACTTGGGGACATAAGCTTATAATTTTTGCATCATAATATTCAATAAGTTATGTCTTGAACCCTTACAAAAATTATAGCCCGCTACACATAAGTTCTATTTTTAAGGATAAAAATTAAAGACCGGTTCATACAATTAAATGTAGCTAACAAGCCAATTTATGAATCACTTAATATTTCACGAGTACATAGATCATGATAAGTATGCCTTGCTTTCATTTCAAAAAAAATTCCGCTAGTGTTTCGTTCCTGTTTTGAGGCCTCAATTAATCTGGATTCACCCATTAGCATATATTGGTACTTTTTTGCTACTTACTTTCTTTGTCATTATGTTTTGTTAGGGACTTTGAGAGTTGGGATTGTTTTGAAGGTCTAAGTCAACCAAGTCCATAAACAAATATACTTACGACTAATAAAAAAATAAGATAGATTAACTGTTACAATATGTTAAAAATGTATTTGTTAAAATTCGTTATTTCTCTATTTCAGTTTATGTGACACAATTGTTACGTGACTTACATGTTAGTATACTCTCTGCTTCAGATCTGATGTTTGTCATATTGTTTATGTTTTAAAGTCAGTTTTTCCCTCTATTTCTCCGCTGTTTGATCTGTTTTAATTTTAGAATATGGGCAACTATGCTTATTTGTAATATATTTTACAACGTACGAAGCTTATGTCAGAGTTTTAAGGCCATGTGGTCACAGTAAGTTAGCATTTCGTCAGTTTCCGTGACACTATTGCTATTTGGAAAATCAAAAAAGACGATACATTTATCGAATTTCAATTGATTTATGTTTTTACAAGAAATGAACGCAAAGATTTTATTCATGAATAGGCTCCCAAACTGAGATTGCATACATAATTCTTCCTTTCCATCCCTGTAACATCCAATTGCTATCTTCATCGACTAGAAAATCCGCGTGATAGAACATTTTCACCTTGGTCTTTACTTCCTTGACGATGCCTTGATCCAATGGAAGTTGTCTAAACCCCGCTATCTGATTCCTCATTGACCATTTCTTGTAACTTTCAGGCCTCTCAACTCTCTCCGCCCCTTCACTAGCTATAACGTTCATGATATCTCTTCCGAATACTTCCTGCTCAAACTTCATCCTTCCTTCATCTTCTCGTGGCATTGTAGCCTCAAACATGTCAAATTGGGACGAGAAATGGAATAAAGCCTCTCGGAATCTTGTAGTGAAGAAAGATGCATTGTACAAAGCGTTAACGATCCCATGGACAAAGTAATGAGGATTTATCTCCTTGATCAAGTTGAGAACAGCATCTCTTGGATTTTTGTTGTTGTGTGTTACTACTACTGTTTCATCAAGGACATTTTTTAGCCTGTACAAACAATTCACCACGACGATTTCATCTCTATCTATATCCAAATCTTCTACTTTAATCTCATCCCATTTCTTAGCTATTGCTTTATACTCAAATGGAACATCAAATCTCTTGCAACAGTCCTTCAAACGTCGTCCTGTCTCCTCAACTCTCTCAGCTGGTCGAAAACCTGGCTGAGGGAAATCGATTCCTGTGATCTTAAGCTTTGGTGGTCCCCCGGGCCTTGGGGAAATCCCGTGTATTATACAAAATCTATTATATGAATCCTCGATGATTCACTTGTTAGCTTCGCGATAGACTTGTTGGCGAATATGTTTGACATCCTCTTGAATGGACAAGCAGTGATGTAAACCTGATAAGCTTTTAAGAAATCTGCAGCGGATATTTTCTTACTTGTGATCCATGTTGTATCTCCGCCAGCAAAACGAGCTTCGAGGGCATTGGCAAAGCAATAGGCCAATCTTGAAGTAGCATCACCAAAAGGAGAAGAATGTTCCCTAATTTTATTGAGTACCTGTATGAATGTTTGGCTGTTGTAGCTTGCTGCAGCCTCCGCGCAACGCGTTAGGAGGCTGGTAAGATCTACTACTTCATTCGTCTTAACGCCTTTTTTGCTACCACGAGGCCTTCCACGTTTAGACTGCTTTATATGAGAGCTCTTTTGTTTATCCCATGCTGCATTATCTGATGCTGTTGCTGATTTTGATCGATTTTCGTAAAACGAAGGATTCAAACCTGGACAGAGAAGCGCCTTATCATAGTGCTCCTCTGTTTTTCCATCCTCTGTTTCCTCTGTTCCATTACTCGCTAACTGCTTCGATTTTTGCCCTTTTGAACTCTCACTATTTTCATCGCGAGTATGCTTTTTGTTTCCATCGGAACTTGAAATCCCACCTTGATTGACATCATTGACTTGATGATAATTGATAGCATTCGATGTATCGCCATTGACAACACTAATACCATCACCAACACCATGGCAGATATTATTAGTATTATAAAAAAACGAACATTGGTCATTGTCTAAATCAGAATGGAAAGTTGTCTCAGCAAATTGATTCACAGCATCACAGTAATCATCAACGAAATCGCGATGAATTTGAGGTGGATTCAACTCGTCATAAAACGATTTCTCAGCTGCTTGAAGAGCTATGCAATCTTGAAACATACATGGCCTATTTTCTAAATCTTCTTGATCTTCCATAAGCATCTGATGTATATACTTAAAAACTCCATCGAAGTAATCTCCTTGAACTACTGTACGATCACTACCACTTCCAATAACAACCTCTTCCTCCGATGATCGTCTGCTCGAAAAGCAGTGAACATCGTTATCTCCTCCTCCACCACCACCACCAAAACGATGACCGAATTCAAATCCATCAGATGATCTATGATCACCTGGGAAATGGGAGCTAGTATTCATCATAGAAAAATAGTTTTTTTGAGAGATTGTGAAGTGAATGTTGATTCTTGATGAAGACACATATATATATTATTCAACTAAATCATGAGCCTCATTTTATACGAGTTAATTTAATTTAACTGACAGATATTTATTTTATTGAATATTTTAAAATTAAATTATTAGTTAATATAAATATATGTTATTTTTATAAAAATTGATTTTAAAAAAACGAGTCATATAAATCGGAGAAAAGTAATACTTATATTTTTTTATTATTATATAAGAGAGAATAATATATACTCCAGTTGTTCTTCAACGGGTGATACTGGAATTTTATATTTTTTTGATTCTTTAAAGTGGCTGATAAAGTTTTAACTTTTTTTTTCTATACATTTTTTAATTTGGCACTTGGGACTTTACAATTGGTCTATCTCATATGGATGATAATATTGCTTCTTTTCTTTCTTTGCCACTTGGGTCTTTGCCTTTGGTTGATCATATGCTTTTCTTTATTCCATTCAACTTATATGATGTAATTTAAAAATATTTTTATATATACTATTGTTAAGATAAATAAATTTTTTAAACAAAAGGGTACATATTTATAGTGTGATTAACTATTTATTGATTTAAAAATGTCTTCTTCTTGTGATCGATAAAAAATTAAAATATCATATAAAATGAAACAGAGAAAATAATTTTTTTTTTTTAAATAACTTTTATCTATGATAAGAATATACTTTACTTTATTGGTCTTTACACATTTTGGTGAATTTAGGCAATTTGTAGCTAAAAGAAATTTGTCTCCAAAAAGGGGGCCTTATTAGGTCTTTCTTACCTTCGAAACGTGTAAGCATGATAGAATTTAGGCATAATACATATATTAGATTCTAAATTTGGCTTCAAATTTTAACTTTGACCTCCAACTTTCATAATGCACAAATATGCACATTAACTATCCAACTTTTAAACAAATAAACACATGAGTTCTATATGGCACAATACACGTAGGACACCACGTAGGACAAAAAATAACATGTAGGACATGTGTGTCTATTTGTTCAACTTTATACAAGTTTAAGTGCCGCCTACTTATGCACACCCAAAGTTTAAGAGCATAAATGTGATTCGAAGCCAAGTTAAAGGGCATATTTATGTATTATGCCTAAAACTTATTTGTACCTGATGTGAGCATCGTATTTTCTTTTGCGTATTCTTCTTTATATACGTTTTATTTAAACCTTCAAAAACTCATATTATCCTAGCTAGAATCTTTTCAAAGTATAACTTTTGCTAATTTTAGTCAAACTTTGTTTCTCATATATATTTTTTTCTTTAAATAATAAATTATAAAAACTTATAAAGAAAATATAATTAAGATGTCATTATAGAATATAGTGTAGACAAGGTAGCTGGTACATGCTTATAAATAGACTTGAAATGGACAAAACTCGAAAACATACAAAGTTATGAGCTATACATGGGAAATAGAACATGTTTATTTTATTTTTTATATTTTTGTCAATCTTCATAAAAGTTATAATATATTTTGTAAACAAGCTAGCTGGGGCTCATCTTGGGAAAAAGAGAAATTCCAAAATATAAAAAAACAATAGTCGAAATGAGAAGAAGATAGAAGAAACGGACTATAATTCAAATGCTATTTATAGAACGATGCGAATTCAGATGTTAAAGTTTATATTTTGTATAATAATTTCATATTATAATATAACTTCATAAGTTGATTTCATAGAGAATACAATATACACATATGCTATTTTTATTCTGTGAAGAATTTTTTTTTTTTTTAAATAATCCTTAATCAATTTAAATATAATTTTTTTAAAAATAATTTTCGATCAATTCAAATATATCATATCAAAATAGATGTAACAAATAAATAAGATTTAGGTGAATTGAGGGGACAAAGAGGGTTGGGTGGGTGGGTACAAGACTACATGGCTGGACACATTTTTGTAAATCTCGAAATCAATTATTATTGCCACTCCATTCGGTTCCTTAACATGTGACTTCCTGTCTATAGTCCTTAGGACCGGTCAGGTGTTAATCGTATGAGTATAAAATATAATAATTTTAAAATATAATGTAAAATTATTTTATAAGATATATTCGGTAAATATTAAAATTTATTTTATTATTTATGTAATAGTGATGAAATAAGTTATCATACAATAGAATAACTTACTCCAAAATTACTTATTTTCGACCAAACAACTCCTTATAATGCCATTTATTGATTCAAAAATAATATTCCTCTGTCCAACAATAGTTTTTCATTATTGATTTAACACATTCTTTAAGAAACTATAAATAAAATCATAATTTATCATATCACTCTTTAAATATAATAAATACAATCCGCTCATCTTTGAAATATTTCCTAAGCAGACTAAAGTCCGTAAAATAGTGAAATTTGTTTTTTTATTTGAATTGTTTACAATAAAAATAATAGTCGAAAAGGAATTTATGAATCATCGTTTTTGATTAATATTCTATATTTTTTATAAAAAAAAAAGAATTGATCAAAAGTAGATCAAACCTAAACAAGTATATCCTTTATTTATTTATTTTTATTTTTTTTTAAAAATCCCTTTATATAAGTTAAATTTATTTGTTTTTCTTGTGAATATATATTTTTATATCTTAATATTCTTTAATGAAAATATAGATTTATATAATTTTTATTTGTCAAAAGTCAGACATATTAATTTGCCTCCCTTCCATATATACCCACAAGTAGTTGCATTTTTTTAAATCTAAATTTGAATGCAAACAAGTTTGGATAAAGGAGGAATTGATAACCAACGTAAATCCTGTTAGTTCATGATAAATCTTTACGACATAGAGATTATATAATTGATTTTTAAATTTTTTTTTTTTAACTTATTTGAGATCGAGGTATCGTGAGAAATTTCCTATAATACCCCTTTTCGTTTGGTATAATCTCTATGATAAAGTCATTAATGGTGATTATTTGTCTACTAGATGATATAGAGATCCATGGTTAGATAAACAATAATGTAACTTAACCAAATGGCACAAACATGTTCAAACTTCCACAACTCTTTTAACTAATACTCTTTCCGTCTTAATTTATATGGTAATATTTGATTGATACGAAATTTAATAAAAAATAATAATTAAACATAAAATGGTCTTTATCACGACATAGAATACATACCAAGTTAAATTTGATAATGTCATTTAGATATGGGGCAACGTACCTAACTTAGGTTAGGTGAAAAGAATAAATATGGAAGACAAATCAAACAGATCTTTTATTTTCATAACCAAATAGAGAATTAAGTGAACAGAAGACCCACCTGGTACAACCGTTTTACATATATTCGATATTTACGTTAAATTAAAAAATACAGGTGACGTATGCAATGTCAAAATACACTTTAAGCATACTTATTGTTAAGTAACTTGTATTTCGAAATCGATCCTCCTCAATGCCTGCTCATCCAAGGAGAATGGAATGACAATTTTAGCCCAAACAATGCAATTAATTCTTCAATAATGTTCTTATGGGAAAATCCATGTTCATTTTGTACCATGACTATTGTACATCAAGAGAACATTATTATTTTCAGATAAATGTAAATCTTATAATGAATTTTAGTCCAAGAAGATAAATGTTTTTTTCTATAAAACTTATAAGGTTTTCACTTTTCAATCAAAATAACAACCATACTTCTATCAGTTTTCTTCAGAACCCCTTAACTGATAGTATTACAAAGTTTAGAATGATCTTGGTTTCATCACAATGGTGGAATGCTTCAAAATGTGTAGACTGAACTGTCCACCTTTCTCCGAGGTGTCGAGCTTCGACTGCCCTGGAGGAGGCAACATCTCAAAGTTCTGCACCAAACGTCCAATAGTGATGCCAAGAATTGGCAACGCAAGGATAATTCCGGGGCAACTCCTCCTACCAACACCAAAAGGAAGAAATCTGAAGTCGTTGCCATTGGCCTCAACGTGCTTCTCCTCTTCGAAGAACCTCTCAGGCCTGAACTCTTCAGGTTTCTTCCAGTGAGCGGGGTTGTTAGCTAACCACCAAGCGTTGACTAAGATTTTGCTCTCAGCTGGAATATCGTATCCAGCAAGCTTTGCATCGTGAAGGTTCATGTGTGGGACTAAAAGAGGAATTGCCATCCGGAGTCTTAGAGTCTCCTTGATCACAGCCTGAAGGTATGGAAGCTTAGGCATGTCTGGCTCACTCACTTGCACTCCTGGTCCAAGAACTGAATCAATCTCGTCACGGAGTTTCTTTTGGATGTGAGGGTGGTTGACTAGTTCCGCGATACCCCACTCAATTGACCACAATGTTGTTTCGATTGCTGTTCATGACAAGAATTAAGCATATCAGCTGAATAATCAACTAACCAAGAAGTTTATGAACAGAAATAAACAAGTAAACATGCTTCAATGGCTCTAAATGCTAGTTTTATTTGTGAACGTCTTCATCAAAGCTCACTTATTGCTCAGTACAAGACAAAGCGATGAAACTACTTTAGGACCAGAGGCAATTCCAAGATCTACAATTAGTGAGTTCAAAATGAGTATGATTTCGTCATATATTTTTATATATATATATAATAGATCCTTATTTAATATGCATGCACACTACAGACCAAAAGCAGTGAGTTCAGTAAAACTCAGAAACCTGCTTAAATCCATTTTTGTTTGAGACTTCGGCCTTATAGTATATCATACAGTTCACCTTGTCACTTATTTAATTACGGTTCTACTTGAATGTAAACATAACAGCTTATTTTCAAAAATTACATCAGTGCTTTTGTTTGTAGACAAAATAATGATACTAAAGACCTGTTAGCACATTACTCCACTATCATGATCATAATTAACATGAGTTGTTATATGTCATTACTTGAGGAAAGTTAGATGCCTTCAAATGTGCACCAACAACCCTGCTCTACCTAACCCTCATCAAGAAATTGGAAAGTACACCAACCATATCAAACTGCTCACCTACTACCTCTGATTAAATAACAGAATAAATCGGAAAAGGGATCCATCAGGCTTTCGCCCATCCCCACTGCTGCCCCTCAAAGGAATCTGAGCCATGTATCAGTCCTAGTGCAGTTGATCATCCTCTAAGACCAGCTATTCATCATCCATGTGCAAAGTGATTGTCTCACTAACTAGCTAACCACACGCGAGCCCCTCGGGTGGATTCTTCCTTTCCTTTAGCAATTGTTTCAGTTGCTGTTCCCCACCCAAATGCATTTACTTATAAATTACTTTTCTTAGTTTCTGACTAGGATGATTAAAAATCATGTAACAACTGATAATAAGTTTCTGAAAATTTGGTGCAAATCCAAATACCGTACAAAAAAAAATGTGGAGGTGACATTGTCATTCTTGGTTTACTGGTCAAACACACCACTCGGTTATTCTTAATCCGAAAGGAACTCATAAGGATACCAAACCAAGTATTGTTAAAAGTTATTTTCAACATTTTCACAAGGAGATGCACATACTAAACCAAACTAGAACAAAGTATATCGAGAGTATTTTGAAACATACCAGCAACATTAATGTTCTCAACAATGTAAAGAACGTTATCCTCGTTGATCTCTCCCTTCTGTTGAGCATCAAGAATGTGATCAATGGCACATTTTAGAGCATTGCTGTCCATGCTCTTGGTATTGGCAAGTTTCCTGCACAAAGCAATAAAAATGTTACAAACTAATCGTTACTCAAAGCACTTCATCTAGCCAGACCTTACAGCATTGCGAATTTCCAACACTTCACCATGTGGTAAAGGGGCCGGGCTGTCTATGTTATCTATTGTTTGGTTTTTGCATATCCTTACAAAAGCTCTAATTATTCTAGTCAAATCTAGTAAGAAAATGGTCCGTAAGCTTAACTCAAGCTCAAAAGCTAGCTCAATTGCTCAAGACCATATGAAGAATTCAATCACACCATCCCACACCAAATGGGACTTCCAACACCCCGACGCACAGGCCTACCATCTAGAACATGGACAACACATACAGGACTCAACATTGGGTAAACAAAGAATTAGAATAGCTTGGCTCAAATACCATGATAAGAAAGTATAAGACATAGAGCCTAACTAAACCTAAATGTTATCTCATCACCCCTCATATAGAATTGTCCTAAATCATATAAAAGTCCAGTCACACCATCCCTCATTGATGCAGCACTGAGTAAAGTTTGGTTCTTTAGATTGATCCTATATCCTAGACAATAAGACAACACTTTGTGATGTGATCCCCACATTCAAAGATCTTTACCAACAATACACCTACTTTATAAAAGAGACTGAGTAAAAATTGGTTCTTTAGATTGATCCTATGTCCTACACATTTACATCAACGGAATAAAACTAGGGAAAATCAATAATTGAGCACAAAGGAGATAAAGTGAAGTGAACTTACTTTCTTTCATCGACAAAGTAGTCTTTGAATAGCTTCAACCTCTTCTCCTTAACCTCCTTACAAATCTTCAAGTAACCCCTCAAGAAAGGCCTCAAAATAGGGATAAAATCACCATAGTTGTACTCAAAGCTCTGTGCCAATCTACTCCTCTCACCATTCAAAGCCCTAAGCTTTACGAAAAGGGGATCATCTTCACTCTCAAATCTTCTATCAAACATAATCCTGAACATGTTATTATACATCATAAGCTGCAATCTTTTCCTCAAAACAATCCCATTTGTAGCAGATTCAGGGTTTTTCTTCACATCCTCAACTACACTAGCAGCCTCAGACTCCCACCCACCTCTATACTGCTGCACAACTTTGTTAGTGAAAAAGGGTACAGTCATAATCCTCCTCATTTTCCTCCAGTGCTCACCGTACACTGTAAAAACCATATCTTGACCCTTCCCTGTAAAAATATCAAAAACAACATTTCTTGTTCTTGAACCAAATTCAACCCCTTGTGTGTGTAAAACTTCTTTAGCTAATTCAGGGGATGACACAACAGCTAAATTCCTTTGCCCCATTCTAAGCAAGAACACATCACCAAATTTTTTAGCATACTCAGTAAGGTTTCTATGGTTCAAATCATCACCAACTTGAAGCCAATTTCCAAAAATTGGAACTGGAATGGGACCTGGGGGTAGTTTAAATCGCTTGGAACGAAGCTTAGAGACTATAATAGCGATTAAAATGGCAAAGAAAAGACCTATTAAGGTCTTCTCCAGTAAGAGAAGATCCATTTTTGGACAACAAATGTGTGTTCTTTAAGAGCCAAGTTAAAAGAAAAGAAATGTTTTGATACTGAATAAGAAAAAAACAGAGTATTTATAGAGGAGAAAGATGGGGGTTAGGTGAAGAGTTAACGGCGTTAAGTTTAACGGGTGGTAGATGGGGTTAGGTAGAGGAAAGAGAGAGTGGGGTGGGTTGGGGTGGGGTGGGTTGGTGAGCTCATAAAGAATTTTGCTAAGTGCATACATCATTTAATGTTTGATTCATTTAATTATCAAGATAAGATTGAATTTAGGAATTATCTAATTATTATATGTATAAGTAAATTACAATTTGATAAAAGAAAAATAATCCCACTAAGATTTTATATAATTAATGTATGGTCTCTTAATTTATAAATTCAATGTATTATTATTAGGACTCTATTTGGACATAATTTGAAATTGCAATTGAAATTTTGTTGAATATGCAATTTCTGATCCGTCTTTCTTTCATTTCTTACCATTTTCTCAAGTTCTTGCATTGGATTTGTGACACATGACATAGGTTAAATTTATCGATTAAAATTAAATTGATCAAAGAAAATTTCTAATAATAGTTTAGATAATAAATCACCTATCTACCTATTTTTTATGACAATACTTTTTATTACATGATATTTCAAACTCCTAAATATACATAATTTGACAAAAAAAAAAAAAAAACTACTGGTTCAAAAAATCAATACCTAAACGATTCTTTTATTATAGTCTATCTACGTCAAGCCTTGACATATCATGGGAGTAGGAAATAATTTGATTTTAAAAAAAAATAAGTATTCTAAATCATTTTTTTTTTTTAGTTTTTTAAATAAAGACGACAAGTAAAATAAATGATAAAAAATATCTCGATCAAAACAAGAGAGAAAGCTCGTCCAAAATCTAATGAATTCGTGATTGACATTCAATTATCTTTAAATTGAGTGAAAAAATTGGCCTTCTTTTGACTAAATTAAGTTTATACGGAAATAAAGACACAAGTTTCACCATCCAAAATTTAAAAGATACATACGCAATTTTCAATTATTTTTAAATTGAGTGAATCAATTGAATTTCTCATTCAAGTGTATCAAAAGAGAAAATTGTCACCATCCAAAACTTAAAAAGGATTTGTCATCGACATTCAGAAACCTTTTAATTGAGTATACGTAACATTATTTGAGTGATATAAAACTTAAATTATTTATTTGATATTTATGATTCAAAAAAGTTTATGATTATTTCTTGGCAATCCATCATTCATCAAGGATTAAAATAAAATTTTAAAATTCAATTATTTTCAATTATAGTAAATTGACATTCTTTTTAAATAAATTAAAAATCCTTAACATCTTTGAAGTGATTGTTTTTCAACTCTAACATTACAAGTAAAACTGTGGCAAGTGTGTTATACACGCACCATTTCATTGTCACATCAGCATCACGTCATTGCCACATCGAAAACTATTTAAATTTTGAGTTTTTTTAATTCTTTTCTGTTTCTTTTTATTTAGACAATTTTAGAGAGGTAAAAATAGAAAAAAATTGAGGATTAAGTCAAGATTATAAAAATAAAATCAAACTCTAACAGATTCAAAACTAGAAAACACATTCAATTTTTAAAAGACATTATCAAAATAAATAAATAATACAAATTAAATAAGTAATTTAAGATGAAAAAATTATAAATTTTTTAATTAAAAAAAGCTTCAAGTTCATCGTAATCAACAAACCTTTCCATAAGTAAGATCTTGAAGCAACATATAGTTGTTAGTTTTTTCATTTTTTCTTATTCATCACTTCTAAAAATAAACAAGACTAATTTAAGTACCAGGTACGGTGTTTCGAAGAAGAAGAAAGACGGTGGCGGAGAGGGAAGCTTGAAGAAGAAGAACAAGAAGAAAGGGGTCAGACAAATATGGGTGGCGGTGAGGTTCGAAATAGGAGAAAGAGGAGTGCGGGTGGGGGGTTCGAAGAACGAAAGGGGTACGATTGTTGGTGGATAAAGGTGGTGGGGTGTGAGATGGAAGATGAAACCTTATTGGTTGGAATGAAAAAATACGGCCTATTTTTTTTTTTTTTTATATTTTCACTCACTTTTTTTTTATTTATCACATCGCTTTTTGGGTGAATGTTAATTCACTTGAAATGAGATTAGGAATTAAGTAATTATTTGTAGTTAAAGTAATAAAGTAAATTTAACGAACAAATCCTAAAGGACTTTTATGTACTTTCTCTATTTAAATATTCAACTATGACGTATTTCAATTAAATACACGATTAAATGTTTGTATTAGTTACTTTCGATTCAAAAATATTTGTCCGTATTCACAAACGTTTATTGGATACTTGAATTAATCACACGTCATTTGTAATTCTACATCACAATATCAATTGAAAGCAATCTTGAACTTTTTTAAAAATATTATTTTGGTCAGAAAAGATAAATTATTTTATTAATTAAATAATAATAATTGTAGTACTGAAGACGGTTGGTCCTGCGCTTAGGAACCAGAAATATTAGCGTCTATTTTGCTTTCTCCTTTTCAAAATTTGAATCATCAAAATATTTTATCTTGTGTTTAAATATTTAATTAAAAATTTGCAATAAATTATAATTTAAGCATTTAAATAAAATTACTTAATTTAAAAAATTATTGATACATTAATGGTGATTAGTCTCCATGGTTAGATGAATAATTATGTAATTTAACCAATGGAAATAGGAGACGTTGAGACATCAATATCGTTCTTTTAAAAGTACCACAACAATGTAATACCTAACTAGATTAATTTAATTTAATCATGTTTAATTAAAAATTAGGTAAAGAATAAATAAGATTTAAATGCACACATTTAATTTCATAGACCACATAAAATGGACTGTGGACCAGAGACACCAACTACTTTCACATATTCAATATTGCATTATATTTAAGTTAACTGAACTCATATTATAAAACATTTAATCATATGATTAAGTAACATGTATTTACATACTAAATCGATTTTTTGATGAATAATAAATTAATATAATTTTGTGCAAATACAGTAACTTCAGCCTCCCTACCCCTTCCTCAAGTAAGTAAGAAATTAGTAGGTGATCGAAAAGTATCGTGATAATATGAGAAATCAACTCAAGTAATTTTCGTCAAAATAATGCAATGGTCAGAAAGCCAAATTACCCCTGTACATCAAGAAGATACATCATAAAGGTAAAACTTATAATGAATCTAGTCTAATAAAACTTGTAAAACATAAAAGTGAAAGAAAGTTTTCTGTCAAACTTCAAAGGTTTACACAAACAAACAAACAAACAACAGTCATAATTAACTGATAGTGTTACAAAGTTTAGAATGATCTTGGTTTCATCACAATGGTGGAATGCTTCAAAATGTGTAGACTGAACTGTCCACCTTTCTCCGAGGTGTCGAGCTTCGACTGCCCTGGAGGAGGCAACATCTCAAAGTTCTGCACCAAACGTCCAATAGTGATGCCAAGAATTGGCAACGCAAGGATAATTCCGGGGCAACTCCTCCTACCAACACCAAAAGGAAGAAATCTGAAGTCGTTGCCATTGGCCTCAACGTGCTTCTCCTCTTCGAAGAACCTCTCAGGCCTGAACTCTTCAGGTTTCTTCCAGTGAGCGGGGTTGTTAGCTAACCACCAAGCATTAACTAAGATTTTGCTCTCAGCTGGAATATCGTATCCAGCAAGCTTTGCATCGTGAAGGTTCATGTGTGGGACTAAAAGAGGAATTGCCATTCGGAGTCTAAGAGTCTCCTTGATCACAGCCTGAAGGTAGGGAAGCTTAGGCATGTCTGGCTCACTCACTTGCACTCCTGGTCCAAGAACTGAATCAATCTCGTCACGGAGTTTCTTTTGGATGTGAGGGTGGTTGACTAGTTCCGCAATACCCCACTCAATTGACCACAATGTTGTTTCGATTGCTGTTCATGACAAGAATTAAGCATATCAGCTGAATAATCAACTAACCAAGAAGTTTATATGAACAAACAAAACATGCTTCAATGGTTCTAAATGGTAGTACGTGTGACTTTTTAAGTTTAAGACCTCATCAAAGCTCACGTATTACTTACTACAAGGCGATACAATCAATAAAACAACTTTAGGACAAGAGGCATTTCCAAGATCTACCACTAGTGAGTTCTGAATGTGTATAATGAACTCATTTTTCATATGTATGCACACTTTGAACCAAAAGTAATGAATTCAGTAAAACCCACATAACCCGATGACTTAACTCTTATAGTAGTATAAGATTTGTGGTACTTATTTCCCCTTCAATCTTGGAAACTACATGTTCTACTTGGATGCAAACATAACATCTTATTCACCACAAGAAATTGGTATGTGGTAGCCCCCAGGGCCCAGGCACCAACCAGTCCTTGTCATCATTAAAGCAGTTAAATCTTGGGGCCCTTATTTGGTAACTCTCAACTGCTACTTTTGAGAAAAAATATATAAAATTGGAATTGGATTTTCATTCACTTATAAATTACCTTATTCTGACCAGGATGCAATCACTTAAACCAAACTAGAACAAATTTTACTCTAGAGAATCAAAGATATGTTATTTCGAAACATACCAGCAACATTGATGTTCTCAACGATGTAAAGAACGTTATCCTCATTGATCTCTCCCTTCTGTTGAGCTTCAAGAATGTGATCAATGGCACATTTTAGAGCATTGCTGTCCATACTCTTGGTATTTGCAAGCTTCCTGTGTAAAGCAATAAAAATGTTACAAACTAAAACACAAGGTCCACCATCAAAAGCTACCTCAAAGCACTTTAACTATCACTCAATCATACATGATTCTTAGTGGCCAATTCTGGAATTCGACTGAAAATTTGATAAACATCAAAAAGTTATCAACTTTTTTACTCCAAATCACTCACTATTCTTACCACTGCAAGCTATGGCACTCTAGGCCATCGTTACGACAAACCTCTAATTGCCAAAGGAGAATTGCAAACATCCAATTTTGAAATATCAATTATCACTTTAAAAACAGAAAACAAAAACTACCTTTTTGAAAATTTAACCATTGGGTCAAATAGACCTACTATTCTGAAATGTCAACTAGTACTTCCTTTTCTTTTCCAATTTGATCCATACTGTACCAAGATTTAGTCAAACATCCCTTACAAC
The DNA here is from genome assembly GCA_016801875.1 of Solanum sitiens. NCBI lineage: Eukaryota > Viridiplantae > Streptophyta > Magnoliopsida > Solanales > Solanaceae > Solanum > Solanum sitiens. The sequence continues at coordinate 2,938,714 of JABWTJ010000016.1, read as the reverse complement.
TAAACTAAACTAATAAATAAAACTGATATGATCAAATTGAGCATAAAGGGATTAACAAGAAAAAAAAAAGTGAACTTACTTTCTTTCATCAACAAAGTAGTCTTTGAATAGCTTCAACCTCTTCTCCTTAACCTCCTTACAAATCTTCAAGTAACCCCTCAAAAAAGGCCTCAAAATAGGGATAAAATCACCATAGTTGTACTCAAAGCTCTGTGCCAATCTACTCCTCTCACCATTCAAAGCCCTAAGTTTTACAAAAAGGGGATCATCTTCACTCTCAAATCTTCTATCAAACATAATCCTGAACATGTTATTATACATCATAAGCTGCAATCTTTTCCTTAAAACAATCCCATTTGTAGCAGATTCAGGGTTTTTCTTCACACCCTCAACTACACTAGCAGCCTCAGACTCCCACCCACCTCTATACTGCTGCACAACTTTGTTAGTGAAAAAGGGTACAGTCATAATCCTCCTCATTTTCCTCCAGTGCTCACCATACACTGTAAAAACCATATCTTGACCCTTACCTGTAAAAATATCAAAAACAACATTTCTTGTTCTTGAACCAAATTCAACCCCTTGTGTGTGTAAAACTTCTTTAGCTAATTCAGGGGATGACACAACAACTAAATTCCTTTGCCCCATTCTAAGCAAGAACACATCACCAAATTTTTTAGCATACTCAGTAAGGTTTCTATGGTTCAAATCATCACCAACTTGAAGCCAATTTCCAAAAATTGGAACTGGAATTGGACCTGGGGGTAGTTTAAATCGCTTGGAACGAAGCTTAGAGACAATAATAGCGATTAAAATTGCAAAGAAAAGACCTATTAAGGTCTTCTCCAGTAAGAGAAGATCCATTTTTTTGAGTTCTTATGGGGGAAAATGGGTATTTTTGTATTGCTGAAGAATCATGAATGTTAAATGTGAGGATTTATAGGAGGGAAACAGAAGTTAGGTGGAGAGAGTTAACGGCGTTAAGTTTAACGGCGTGACAAAATGGATGGTGGATGGGGTTAGGTAGAGGAAACAGAGATGAATGAGGGGGGGTGTTTGGTGAAGAAGAAGAATTCACTAGATCCATATAACACTAAATATTGGTTAACTTCTTTTTTAGGTAAGATTGAATAATGGCGGCTTTCTATCCTATAATATAGTCATTTTTATGTCATTAAAATAATATATAACTCAAAAAATAACTCAATTGTGCGATAGGTGATATTTCATGAGAGTGATCGGGGTTTGATTCTCTTTTTATGACCTTTTAGTAGAGCTAACCACACATGATTTATCTGCTTCACTTTACATCTTGTTTGATTTGCTAGTTTTTTTGCCGCTCGATTTGTGCCAGAAAGTTTTCCATAATTAGGAGATAAAACGTTGAACAAAGGTAACGTTGTATCTAAGGAGATTCAAATTCAAGACCTCTTGTTCAAGACGAAGGAAAACTTACCACCAGAATGATAAGGGAGGTATATAAAACAAACCAAATGTCAAAGGGGTCAAATCACCTTAGGTTATCGAAGAGTCGTCTGATGCCTTCGTTGCGAGGCTTAACCTAACACTTTACGACACGAGTTGACGAGCACCACCTATATCCACGCTCCCAATGACACCCCTCTCTTTCAAGAGGATTGCAACATGTCAAGCCTCGATAAGGTTCTTTACTTTTCATTGAACCCATCCACATGCTCCATCGCTTGTGCGGGTCCCCTTCGATTCTTATTCAATTTTGGGTCTCTCTTTTTCTATGTTTAATTTGCCACTAAGAATCTCTAAAATCGAATTAATAATCAATAGAGATGACTGACTTGGCTCTTCGTTCAACTTTGACCACAATCATTGATTTTCAAGTTATTGCACAGAAACGAGTTTACTCTATATACTTAAAAAACAATGATTGTGAAATTTTCAAAAAATCTAAATAAATAAAATATATTTGTGAGAACTAATTATTTTTTTTCAAATTTAATTTCGTAACATCAATTTGCAAGTGTTGATTTTAATATTTTTGAATAATAGTAATATTTTATAATATTTCAAAAAAAAATGTATAGTATGAAAGAGAGATAATGGTAATATGATGGTACGAGGTCATATGATATCATTCATGATCCCTTTAGTCGTTCGATATTATAGATTATTTGAATTTTCATATCATCTAGCAAATGGAAGCCACTTCATTATTTGACAAAATAATTGTAATGCACGTTGTGATTATTATATAATAATCTTTTTATTTTTAGAAAATATTTGGAACAATCATTATAAATTATCAAATAAGAATAACAATACGATGAATGAATACATAATTTCAAGAAAAAATTACATAAATTAGTATATTTTAATAAAATAATTATTGATAAAAAATGGTTCTTTGTAATATGAATTAAATTTGTATTATAAATGAATTAAAAGTGATCAAGTGAAAAAAATTATTATTGCTATAAATGGTAAATATTTTTTTATTATAATATATTTATGTAAGTTTCCCTAATTTCAAATATAATGAGACAGTGTAATATTCATTCATAGTAGTCAGGTGAACTTAGAGCCGTCAATATGGGCTATGCCTGTTGGGCTGGCCTGGCCTAACCAGATATTTAATAAGGATGTACTATGATTTTTGGAGCCCATTTGAGAAAAGAGCTTTTTAGCCCGGGCCTGAATAAGTCTGCTGATTTGTGGTCTTGAGAAATATCGATAGGACCTGTCCGTGAGCCAATAAAAATTAATTAAAAAATATAATATAATATTAAAATTTAAAATTAAAGAGAGTTCAAACTCAAAGCAATTAGATTAATATTTATATTTAGATATTTATACTTTTACTTGACAAAAAACTTAATAAATATCATAAAGATAATTTTATTTGTGGATTTGATTAAAAGTAATAATATTAACATTATCTAATATTATTTTGTCGATATGTATGATAATATTTTTAAATTATAATTTATAATTTAATTTAACAATTCTAAGAATAAAATAATTTTTTTAAAAGTGAGTTGGCCCGACAAGCATGTTCCACGTACTTGTGGGTTGATCCGACCGTTTTCTGGCCCACACAAATGAACTAGCTCGACCTGACCCTTAAAATGTTAAAGTTTGTATGGATTAGCCAGGATGGAGTGGGCTAACCCATTTTGACAGCTCTAGGTGAACTGTTATGATTATCAAGTGAATTAGAATAAAAATAAAAATAACTTCGTCTACTTAATATTTTGATATTATTGCCACAAAAATAACTTTCAAATTTCCAGAAAAGAAGGAATTAAATATACATAAACAAATAAGAAAATTGAGATTATTATCAATACAATCAAAGGAGCTAAAAAGTCAAATTTTATGAAATAATCTGAAACAAATAATTTAATCATGTTTACAATTTGCAATTTCTTTATTCTTTTGAAGTAGTCTAGGTACTGTACTTTAATCAGTCACAGTAGATTTAAAATTTCAGTGATCTGATATTTTAATTTACCAACTAATTAGTTACTTAAAATAATAAAGTAGATATCTGAAACTTAGTTGGTGAGATTTGTAACTCCAATAATTGATTAGTAAAATAGTTAATCATGATTAGGTTGAAGTTTTAATTTTTTTTATTCAAGTGATTATGACTTGAACATTTCAAACAAGTAATTGTAATCAACAAATAACTTATTTTTAGAAGTCTATGCCAAGCACGTAAGTATTATTTATCATAAATAACAAATTTTATCATATAATTAAATTAGTGCTAAACATGTTTAGAACAAATCCATTGGATTATTTCAGATTCTCATACTCCAAAAATCTGCCCATATATTTGGCTATTTTTTTTAACCGAAAAAACATTAGAAAAATAATGTTTGAAAAAGATTATCTACTTATTTATTATTTTTAATTAATGAATTAAGGATGAGGAGTATTCTTCGTTAGCATATTTCTATGTCAAGTATTGTTTTGGTATATATTTTTATGTTTTATTCATTTAAGATTTTTGTATTTGACTGCTTTATATAGGTAGAAAATAGTATAAAATTGTAATAGATATCATAATAGTTCATAATTTAAAATATATAAAAATATTTAAAAAATTATTTGACTTTTGAAATTCTATCTATACAATATAAAGTGGAATGAAGGGAGTAATATATATAATGTAAAATTACATAAAATATATTACTGTAAATCACAATAATTAACAACTTAAATATTTAGAAACTTCATAAAAAAGTTGAATTTTGAAATTTCATTTTTTCACATAAATTAGGAAAAAAATAATATATATTATGTGAATATAGTCAAAATACATTATAAATTACAATAATTAATAACTTAATATATACATTCGAAAATATATAAAGTTATTTGAATCTCGAAATCTATTTATCAGTGTCATATAAAGTGATAATTAACCATTTGAATCCGAAATCTCAGGTTGAATTATGAACCCTTCTTAACCTATTGGCAAACCCCTAATTTTGGGTTCAAAATTATATGTACATATTAAAATTTTAATTTAACAAGAAATTTTGCTAGTTTAGAAGTTAATTACTTAATATATATTAATTTTTAAATTTATAATATTATGAATTTTATCTAAATTTGATGCATTTAGATGCATATATCTTAAAATATATAAGTTAAAATTAGATGTGGTTTGTTATAGATACATAACATCCAAGTAAATATGCATGTATCAGGGATATATAGACAAATTCGATCTGCTACCTTGAAATCCCGTTAGTTTAGGTTTAAATAATTAGAGACACTTTAATTTACAATATTATGAATCTTATAGGATTTTGGTGCATTTAGATACGTCCAGCATCCGGATACATGTGTCTCAGATGCATGATGCCAAAATTAGGTGTAATTGTTCAAGATACATTAATATTGCATCTAATTGGAGTCGCATTTATCTGGGATACATAGACAAATATCGCTCGCCTTCCTTGTTTCTCACTCATCTCGTTCGCCACTCTCCTATGTGTCTAGTAATACCAGACACATGTGAATCACACAACATACATATATACATATACATTAATCTAGTGTGATTGTATGAATTTGGGACAAACGATTATTTTCCTCTCATCTCTCTCCTTCTTTTAATATATCTAATAGCAAAAATATCTGTATCTAAGTGTATCTTCCTCAATATATGATAAAAAACTCTTACTTGATAATCATATGTAATTTCATATATATATATATATATAATTCATGAATGTATGTCTAATAAGATAGTTTTTCGATTTTAAAAACATACCTTATACCTATATAATAGTGTCATTAAATTGCTTAGGTTTTCGAGAACAACACTGCCTGTGCTTGTCCACATAACTTTAGGTACACTCCTTAAATTCATGTATTTAATTTATTACTCATATTATATATATTTATATTATAGTTGAGACGTGGGAATTTCTAAACACACAAAGTACAACTATAACAATATATTTGGGTTCATCTCCGTCCATTTATTTTAATGTATCGTCTTCGTTTATCAACCACAATTTTTCTTTCTATTCGTTACACTAGCTATTATAATGATCTCATATATGAGCTCAATATATTATAAAGTATATATATATATATATATATATATATATCAAAAAAAAAATCTTGATTTAATATGAAATTTAAAACATAAAAAAGATTTTTCAATCATGTAATCCTAAACTAAAGTCATGTCAAATATATCAAAATGTCCTGTAATTTTGATCTTTGAGAAAATGAAATTAAAGTATGGTAAAAAAAGATTTTTTAAAAATAAATTAAAAATAAAAGTAAGTTATTTTTTTTAGACGGAAGAAGTTACTGTATAGATGACAAAAAAGAATTTATAATAAAATGATCACATGAGGTAACATACGCTTTAACTCTATTTTAAAAGTTAGCTTATGAAAGTGAATATTATTAGAGGTTATATAAATTTGAGTTTTAAAGTTTGAACATTCCATGATTTAGTTACATTTGTAATACTCTTTATCAATTTCAGTATTTGACTTGTAGAGGTTTTTGCTATCTTGAATAGTTACTTGTGTTTATTTTTCTTGCAAAAATAAATTTAAATTCAAAGTGTTCAAAAACAAAAATATATAATTTGATTTTTATTCGTAGAAGACTTATATATGCTTCCACATTTAACTTCATTAGTTTTTATAGAATTGGTCAAATGTATAATAAGATGGTGAGAACATTATTGTCTAGAGAAATAACTTTGTTAACAAGCGTACTGTCACTTTCGTGTTTGATAATATTACTAATTTGATTATTTCAAATTCGATATTATATTTTTTAAATTTGAGTTTGAGACTTTGAAAATTTTGATAACGATAAACAAATTTTATTGCATGTTATGTAAGTCGTGGTTGGTGGTGTTTGATAAACTATGAACAAACTAATATTTTAATTCTCCATGCATGTGAGATTGTACTTTTCTATTTCTTCAATTTCACAAGTGTGATTAAAATTTCGATTTTTCTTATTTATTTATTTTTTCTTTTTGAAGTCAAAGTTTGGTGCTTCATCACTTTCAAATAAAAAATGTCTTAAAATTAATAAACAAAAGGGAACAAAATTTTATAGCACAACTTGAAAGGTCAACTTGAACCTATAGATAACGGCCGTTAAGTTTGACGGAGGAATTTTCTCATTACATTATGGAGAGTTGGTGGATTTTATTAGTGTTACTAATATAATATATTACTCAAAGCTATTATGTGGCTGCCACCTTTTTAGAGATCTGTCACATGTTATATCATATATCATATATTATAAATAAACCAGCAAATAAAAAGTATCTTTATAAACTATCTATTAATTTAGGGGTCAATGGACTTTTCTTTAATTTATTATAACTTTCGTTTTAATTTATATGATGTGATTTGATTTATCATAATTAATAAATTAAGTATAGTTATATGAGTATAAATTATTTTATTAAAAATAATATAGATATTTTTAAATTTAGTTGTCACTAATTTTTTTTTTAAAATGACTATAAAAAATATATCACATAAATTTGAACAAAGAGAGTACTTTTTTATTTTCAAATTGTTACTATGTACGTTATCTTTTGTGTTGTTACTATTTTTTCTTAATAACTTTTACATGATTTCTTTATTATTATAAGTGTTTTCATTGATATTAATATGCTTTATATGTACTGATTATCAATCATAAAAATAATTTTTTTATCTTCACAAGATAATACGTTAGTATCATTTCTTAGACTCTATTATTATATTGATTTAAGGGTTAATGGTCTTGCTTTTGTCATTAGGTGAAAAGTTTTACTAGTTGATGGTAGGATTAATGGACTTCACTTTTCTATTTGGTTACTTTTCGCAATTATAGTGTTTTAAATGTTATCTTCTAGACTTTTTCTCTCTAATTTTTTGGAAACAAAGAAAATAATTACAACTATTATATATAAAATAAAATATTGTTCTACTGTAAATGTGTCCCCATCTGAAAACCATCCACCAACTAATTAAATATGGGAAAGGAATTATTAAACCATATCACCAATTACATTATTAGCTTTTTTCTGTTTCGAGATATATATATATATATATATATATATATATATATATATATATATATATTAAAAAGGAGAAGATATATTTCTTTATTTAATAACAATTTAATTTTAAAATGTCAATTCTAACTATAATGAGATTATTTATAGCAATATAAACACCTGAAATTTATTTTAAATCACAAATTTTAAAATTAAGACCGAATATATGTTAACTAACTTCCCTCGTTGAATGGCTAGAATTTTTCAAACCATATTATATATCATAAAACTAAAAAATGGTACAAAAGAGGACACAAATGTAAGCTAGCGTTTGGCCATAAATTTTTAAATATTCTTGGCAAATATTATTTGAGTGAAAATTTGGGTGAAATTTCACCATGTGTTTGGCCATAGTATTTGGGAAATATATTTCACTTTTTTAGAAAAATATGATTTATACCCACAAGTTTTAAAAATATCAAAATTAACCATAACTTTGTATTATACAAGTCAATTGGATCTTTTATATACAACAATAATAAATAGTGTCCATAACAGTAGAGCAATGTGGTAATTTGGAGTGAGCGCAACAAACATCATTTCATACATCGTGAAGTAGACAAAACACATGACTTTGTTATCTTGAGCCGATTATTCACAATTTTCATCAATAACCATATTATCATTTAACATTCACAAAATATTTCATCACTACTTTGTAATTAACGTAAAAAATTATGTAATACAACGTAAGCAAAAACTATAGAGGGTGTATTTGTAAAAGATAAAAGTTTGGGGTAAAATTTTAATTTTTAAAAGATTCCAAATAATGAGATTTGGCCCAAATACTAGGAAAAACTAGTATTTAGGAATTTGGGATATTTGCCAAAAATATTTAACAAATAATGGCAAAGTGTATGAACAAACACTATTTGTCAAATTTTTCCCCAAATATTATTTGGGAAATTTAAGATTATATGTTGTGACCCTAGAAAGCACAAAAGGGCAACGTGACTAAGGGCATCTCTAATTCAAACATCGAATTTTACATCAAATATAATGTCAGTAGTATTTTTGGTGTAATCAACTCTAACTCGTTGTATCAAATTTTACGCATAAATTATTTTTTTCTCTTTATTATTATATTATTATTTCTTATTTCATAAAACAAATTATTTCTAAAACATTCACAGTATATAATTCATATTATTTCCTTTTATAATCGTTTAATATAAAATTATTATGTTTTGTTGTACTTTTTAAAATTATTTATGTATTTATTTTTCAATTTTGATGTATGTCAATTACTAATTTGTTGAATGTTTATTATTTTCGATTATTTTTAAGTACATGTATTATCTGTTTAAAAATTTATATGCTTGCATTTTAAATTTTCGTGAAGGTTAATTGTCGTTTATATATTTATAGTAGAATTAACATAAATTAATTTTTTTAATAAAAGGTCATATATAAAAGTTAATTTATAAAAAGCTAAATGCTATGAAACTATATAAAATTTAAAAGAAGAATAAAGTAGAGAGAAGATAAAAGACTTCTAGTATATTCAATGTACATGGATCTTATTTACAAGGAACGAAAACCCTTGGTCTCCAGATAGGTTTTCAAACTATATGCTAAAAAGACTTCATATAATTAGACATTTACGATAATATAAATATGTTTATAACACTAAACTTTTTATCTAAAATTAATATTGTAAAAATGTTACATTTAAAAAGTGAATTGGTGGTGTAACACTATTTACACACATTTGATTCTTTCTCTTAGAAGAACAAATCAATAGGAACTCTCTTGTATTGAAAGACAGAGTAATTGATCATGAATGCTGAAAATTTTACTGACAAGACAAATGAGGCTATTGTTGAGGCACATGAACTGGCTGTATCAGCAGGGAATGCTCAGTTGACACCTCTGCATATGGCTTTGGCTTTATTATCTGATCACACTGCTATTTTCTGGCAAGCAATTGTCAATGCTGCTGGTATTGAAGACACAGCTAATGGTGTTCAAAGGGTGTTTAATCAAGCTATGAAGAAAATCCCTTCTCAGTTACCAGCACCTGATCAAGTTCCACCAAGTACTACACTTAATAAGGTACTGCTACGAGCACAATCGTTGCAGAAGTCTCGTGGTGATAGCCATTTGGCAGTTGATCTGTTGATTTTAGGCCTTTTGGAAGATTCACAAATTGTTCATCTTTTGAATGACTCTGGTCTTAGTGCAGCAACAGTGAAATCAGAAGTTGAGAAACTTAGAGGAAAAGATGGAAAGGAAGTGGAAAGTGATACCACTTTCCAAGCTCTTAACACCTATGGTCGTGATCTCGTGGAACAAGCAGGAAAACTTGATCCTGTGATTGGTAGGGATGAAGAAAGTCGAAGAGTGATTCAGATTCTATCGAGGAGGACAAAGAACAACCCGGTGCTTATTGGTGAGCCTGGTGTTGGTAAAACGGCTGTAGTTGAAGGGCTAGCACAAAGGATTGTTCGAGGCGATGTTCCAAGTAATTTGGCTGATGTTAGGCTTATAGCATTGGATATGGGAGCACTCATTGCTGGAACAAAGTACAGAGGTGAATTTGAAGAGAGGTTGAAGGATGTTCTCAAGGAAGTGCAAGATGCACAAGGGAAAGTAATTCTCTTCATTGATGAGATACACTTGGTTTTAGGTGCTGGTAGGACTGAAGGGCCAATGGATGCTGCTAATTTGTTCAAGCCAATGCTTGCTAGGGGACAATTAAGGTGCATTGGTGCAACAACTCTGGAAGAGTACAGCAAGTATGTGGAGAAGGATGCTGCATTTGAAAGGCGTTTCCAGCAGGTATATGTCGCTGAGCCTAGCGTTCCCGACACTATAAGTATCCTTAGAGGATTGAAGGAGAAGTATGAAGGCCATCATGGTGTCAAAATTCAGGATAGGGCTCTTGTTATTGCAGCCCAGCTTTCGTCTCGATACATTACAGGTCGACATTTGCCTGATAAGGCTATTGACTTAGTTGATGAGGCCAGTGCAAATGTGAGGGTTCAGCTTGACAGTCAGCCAGAAGAAATCGATAATCTTGAAAGGAAGAGGATTCAGCTACAAGTTGAACACCATGCTCTTGAAAAGGAAAAAGATAAGGCTAGCAAAGCTCGACTTGTTGAAGTGAGGAAAGAGCTTGATGATTTGAGGGACAAACTCCAGCCTTTGATGATGAGGTATAACAAGGAGAAGGAACGGATTGATGAGCTTCGAAGGCTTAAGCAAAAGCGCGATGAACTGACATATGCTTTACAAGACGCTGAAAGGAGATATGATCTTGCCAGAGCAGCAGATCTTAGATATGGTGCCATCCAAGATGTGGAAGCTGCAATAGCAAATCTTGAGAGTAGCACAGATGAGAGTAGAATGTTAACAGAGACTGTTGGACCCGATCAGATTGCGGAAGTAGTTAGTCGCTGGACTGGCATTCCTGTCTCTAGGCTTGGGCAGAATGAGAAGGAGAAATTGATTGGTCTTGCTGATAGATTGCACCAAAGAGTTGTGGGGCAAGATGAAGCTGTTAAAGCTGTTACTGAGGCTGTGTTGAGGTCTAGAGCTGGATTAGGAAGGCCACAACAACCAACAGGTTCATTCCTTTTCTTGGGGCCAACTGGTGTTGGAAAGACTGAACTTGCTAAAGCTCTTGCTGAGCAGCACTTTGATGATGACAAATTGATGGTCAGAATAGACATGTCCGAATACATGGAGCAACATTTTGTAGCCAGGTTGATTGGTGCTCCACCAGGTTATGTTGGACATGAGGAAGGAGGTCAACTTACCAAAGCTGTAAGGAGGCGACCTTACAGTGTTGTGCTTTTCGACGAAGTTGAAAAAGCTCATCCAACTGTGTTTAATGCCTTGCTTCAAGTGTTGGATGATGGAAGATTAACTGATGGTCAAGGTCGTACTGTTGATTTCACCAACACTGTGATCATTATGACCTCAAATTTGGGAGCGGAGTATCTCTTGTCAGGTACCCGCGAAATGGTCATGCAGGATGTGAGGAAGCAATTTAAGCCTGAGTTACTGAACAGGCTCGATGAGATTCTAGTGTTTGATCCTTTATCACACGATCAGTTGAGGCAAGTCTGCCGTCACCAACTGAAAGATGTGGCAGGCCGTTTAGCTGAGAGGGGTATTGCATTGAGCGTTACTGAGGCCGCATTAGATGTCATACTTGCACAAAGCTATGATCCGGTGTATGGTGCAAGGCCTATTAGGAGGTGGTTGGAGAAGAAAGTTGTAACAGAGTTATCAAAGATGCTTGTCAAGGAGGAAATTAATGAGAATTCCACCGTGTATATAGATGCCAGACGTGGGGGGAAAGATCTAACTTATAGGGTGCATGGAGAATAATGGAGGGCTTGTGAATGCTGCTGCTCAAGCACTGAAGGATTGAACATATAGATTATGAAAGAGGGACAGGTTGAATAACACCATGAAACTAGAATATATATGACTCTTACTTTTGTTTAAAATCCCCAATTAAGAAGTGAATATATCTTCACAACTTCTGTTGATTTTGCTTATGTAACTTGAAAATGTCCAAATAGAAAATTGTATTTCTCTGGAAAAAAAAATACTTATATTTATTTTATTATATCATTTTAATAAGGGAAACTTTCACATATAGCCACTTAAAAATAATTAATTACTCTCTATAGCTATAGTTTGATAATTACAATTTGTAGCTACATGTTATATAGAGGAGAGAGGCGAGCGAGACTGGGAGAGAGAGGAGAGAGGCGAGAGAGAGGGGGAAAAGAGTGGAGAAAGGTGAATTGTATATGTATATTGGTTAGATAATTGTATATTATACATATATATTTGTATATATGGCAAGAGAGATTGGGAGAGGGAGGAGAGAGGCGAGAGAGACTGGGAGAGAGAGGAGAGAGGCGAGCGAGATCGAGAGAGGCGAGAGAGAGAGGGCAGAGAGTGGGAGAGAGGTGAATTTTAAATGTATATAATTGTATATAACTGTATATTATACATATACATTTGTATAAATGGCAAGCGAGATTGGGAGAGGGAGGAGAGAGGCGAGCGAGATTGAGAGAGGGAGGAGAGAGGCGAGCGAGAGAGGGTAGAGAGTGGGAGAGAGGTGAATTGTATATGTATATAGGTTAAAAAATTATATATTATACATATGTATTTGTATATCTTGGTGAATTATACATATACAAACATGACTAATTATACAAACTCGAAGTCAGCCCACGTAATTAATGTATAATATTAGTCGCAAGTGGTAATTATAGCAAACTATAGCTATGATGAGTAATTAAATAGTATAAGTTTGCTTAGCCGCGTAATTTTCTCTTTTAATAATGGGTTCACGAGATCGGAAAAAACTCATAGTTAACCTGATTTCTCCTCGCCTTGTCGATATAGCGCATCTTACAGGGCGCCTTTCAAGTAAAGGCTCGTGCATCTTACACTGGCGCCTTTCATCAAGTAAAGGCTCGTGATAATGCTCTTGTGGAACTAAAGTTTTATATTGAAACATGTAATGCAGAAAACAAAAGCAAAAGCGCCTGTAGCTCAGTGGATAGAGCGTCTGTTTCCTAAGCAGAAAGTCGTAGGTTCGACCCCTACCTAGCGCGTTAGTTTAATTATTTATTTTATAACGCATTTTTTAGAATTTTTGGAATATATACTTCAATTTTTATATGTTGCTTATATTTTTTTGGAATATATGTTTTATTTTAGCTGAGTGTTTATGGAAACGAACTTCTATGCTCTCCCGTGCTAGAAAATTTCGCGTCTATTATATCGGCTCTAGCTTAACTAATGATTCTTAGGTTCATCTATTGAAAACAACCTCTCTACTACGATATCTTTCCCTGCTCCAACGCAAATGAAGTCTCTACTTGTATTCTCTCTGCTCTAATAGCCGCCTCTTATATATGATTCACAGTGTTCATTTATTGAATATAACTTCTCTACTTTGGCAAAATTCATTTGTTTCCTTCACGATTAAAATAGTTGAGTCATTTTCTCTATTCAACCTAGAATCCTAACAATCACTTGATATAATGTATTTATGGACCTATTGCACCAAACATTTGCATATAGCTAAATAAGTATTCTAGGATTGGACAAGGACATAAAATGCAAGTAAATAAGTATTCCCACAACTCCCAAACAGTGGAAATAAGTCTTCAGGTTTATGACCACTCAGAATGTATGTATCAACTTGTTTAGGAGACGAAAGAGCGTTCAACATCTATCTATATACTCATCGTTAATTATTTTGGTGCAAACGCTTGCTGATTTCACGACTTAGGGTCAGCATCAAGCATTGTAACTCTGACTTTCAACTGATCTCTCTCTGCCATTACTGCTTCAAGGATTTTGTTCAATTCTTCGACATCATTGTTCTTCTTGACAATGCTTGCCTTTAGTCGCTCAACTTCAGTCTCTGCTTCTATTTTCTCTGCTCTAGCTTGAATAAGAGCCTCCTCTAATGATTCGCAGTGTTCATTTATTTCTTTTGTATATTCCTCCGAATATATGCCTCTGCTAATTTCAGGCTGAATCTCCAAGTTTTCTTCCGATAACGCCTTTGATGATACTGATTCATTCACATTTCTAAATTCGCCGTCATCTTCACACATAATATCTTCATACCTCAAAATTTCACCCTGCAACTCTGAAACAACTCTATCACCTTCCATCTCTTTGTAAAGCTTCTCTATCATATCGCGTAGTTCAGCCTCCAACTCATCATCAGTCCCTTCATAATGTTGCAACTCTGCTCCATCATCATTGTCACTCTGTGTATGTGAGGCTTTTACGACCTCCCATTTGGCCAACATGACAGTTGGAATTTTACTGATTTTTCCTTTGATGTGATGATTAATCCCTTTATCAGAAACACCTCGTTTTAGTTGCTTAGAGCCTTTGTACTCATGGTAATTTGGCTGCTTAGAGCTAGGGAATTTAGATAAACGAAGCGGGGATTGTATCGCAGAGCTTTTGAGTGAACTAACGTTGGATATGTGGCCTTGTGATGGAATAAGATCCGAATTAGGAATGTAGTTCAGAAGCTCTGTTGCCCCGTGATTATGGCGCTCAGCCAATGAACAGTGTATGTTGTAGCATTTTACAACAAGGTTCATTAATTCTTTTCTACTCTGATAATACATTTCCACCTTTTTATCAAATGACTCTGCATTTGAATCTTCAATGATTTTCAGCATCCTTGAAACATTCCGGTTCATCTCTGAAATATCAAAGTCATTTTCTCTACAATTCTAACACTCACTTAATTCTAACTATGTTAAATCAAGTCTAATGCAAATTGCAAAGATATAACATTCAAAAGAGAAAACATAAACGTACTACTGTATTATTGTAATTGGGTCAAGGGTTGATAACATGCGGACAATTTTTTTTTTTTTTTGTGACCTTCAAACTAGTTAGGAGAAGAATAATTGTCATCATTTTTGTTATTTTCTCACTTGAATTATTTGAGAATAAAACTCTACAAAAATCTTCTTTACAATTACAGTTTAAACTTTTGTAGGATTTTTTATTTTATTTAATAAGTTAAGTTGAATATTAAAATATATATAAAACAATTGCTCTTAATTTTGAGGTATGATGTGTCACTACGAAGGATCTTAATAGCACGGCGTATTTCTAATTTTTTTGTTAGACAAAAGATGACCTTAAACTTTAAATATATTTAAGTACTTAAATTTTTCAAATACTTGAGGCTTATGTTTTAAAAAATAAGTGGTCAATCATCTAACTGTATTTAAAAAGAAAAAGAACCCAAAAAGACAAAAATCAACTCAATATAGCAAGCCATACAAGAAAATATTAGTTTGTGAAATCATGAAATTACACTGAATAGATTTAATTCAATCATGGGATTATTCTAATTTAATACTGCCTCGAGTTCTTATAGTGAAATGACTGTTTGAAATAAAAATCAAAATTTAGTAACTTTGTATGTTAAAACTCGTTAGTTGAGTGATGTGGAAGATATTAAGTCATGTATGGGGATCTATCACAACACAATATGCTTGCTTGGTTTACATAGCACTTGCAATTAATAGATATAAATAAGTTACCTTGAAGATTCTCTTGAAGCCACTTGGAGTTGCTGTTTTTGGGTCGTAAGAAGCAATCCAACCAACTGAGACGCCGTGATTTCTTTGATTCCATCTTTCTTTATCATAAAGCACTTCTAGTTAACTCTCTGAGTGATGTTGTTTAGTACTACACCTCCATCCATCCACTTATCGGGATATATACTATTAATCCTGCGTTTAGATATGGTAACAATTTTCATAGTCGATCCATTCAACAATATTTCTTAGTTTTATTATGTCAAACGCTTGCTTCAAGTAAAGCAGAAAAAACAAAGTTATATATATATTTGTGTATAAGTAAATACATAAAATTAATTTATTTTCGACATCTAATTTAATGAGAAAAGATTGAAGCTTTTGAAAGATGTTACCTTTAAGTTTGTCTCGAAGCTTTTAATATCGAAGGAAATTAACTGAGACCAAAATTAGCCTTGAACTATTCGATTTACATATACATATCAATATTTATTCGAAAAAGCATCAAAATTAGCCTTAAACTATTAAAAAGAGCTCTTAAATTCTGAGTCTCCAGCAACGTGTTAAGACTTCCTCTTGCACTTTGAATATATTTCTGTTTTAAAAAAAAATTATTTAATGCATATGAGATTTGCATTAATTAGACATGCCGTATGTCAAATAAGATGATGACATATGGGAGCAATAAATGTCAAAAATATGAATATATGCATGTGGGTTGTTGAATTGGTACGTTTCGTTGATTTTTCAACATGACTATACTTCAGAACTCTATTATTCTAAAGAAAATTTCTTTTTTTTTTAAAAAAAAAAACTCTATTATTAAGTTAATAACAAAAACATTATTGAAAGTAGAGAAATTATTTACGACAAACTCATAACTCAAACCGTCAAACTCTATTATTAAGTCATTTGTAAGTATGGATCATAGATTGAATATTTCTCAATATATATATATATATATATATATATATATATTGTGTTTCAATAATTACTTAAAACAGACTTTGAACTTGTATTGAATCATTTTGAACATATATTGTTCCCATTGCCTCTTACAAAAGCTTCGTGTTTAATTTATCTTCTTTTTTTTTTTACATAGAAGAGCCTACCAGTGAAAGTAGGATTGAAAACTGATCAAGACCAAGATATACAACAAGATCTATCAAACAAATCGATAAAAACTTTCTCGACTCGTTTAAATCTGTCATTATATATTAAAAAGGGCGAAAAATATCTTCCAACTATTCAAAATATCAAATTTACTCTTGGACTTGAATATATTTTGTTTATGAGAAAACAATTAGACATACGAAGACAGATGGGAGCGCTAATAAATGTGAAAATTACGCATGTCTGGTTATATTATTGGTACGTTTCGTTGATTTTTCAACTTGACTATTCTACACAACTTAATTATTAAGTCATCAGCAACAATATGGTTAGTGTGGACAAGTAGGAAAGTTATTTTCGATAGATTTTTTTTTTTCATCTTCAGCTAGCCATTGCATGCGCAACAAGCAGGCAAACATAAGTAGAGCAACATTTTATAGAAATACACATGAACTATTTTGGTGCAGCAATATATGCCATCATATATAAAGTGTTTGATGTTTGAGCCAACTTGAATCCTATGGCATTACTGTTAACATTAAATTGTGTAGTTCAGTGATCCTATTAACAAATATCCAAGATGAATTTTAACAATCATCTCGATAGAACATTTTTCCAGTGAACAAAACGAACAATTAGCTTCTAATTAATAACGCATTATTCTAAGAATCAAGCATTGCTACTCTTCTGGCATTCAACTGATCCATCTCTCTCCGCTTCAAATGTAATTTGTCATCTTCTCACCTACGTCCTCCAGCTAAGTTATATTCATAAAACGTTTATTTCTTCATTATATATATATTCCTCCAAATATGACATTTCATTGAAGCGTCTACAAATTTCACTGTGAAATTCCAATATTTTTTTCACTTGTCTAAATTGCCCAAAATACGTATTACTATATTCATAACTCAAAATTCTGTGTTGCAACATTGAAACAACTCGATCCCATTCCATTTGTATATAAAGTTTCTCTATCATATCGCCCAGATCCGCCTCCAACTCATCATAATCTTCTCCCTCATCATCATCATCATAATCTTCTCCATCATCATCATCGTCACTTGAGTAGTATTCTGCTGACTCGAACCCAACCATAGGTTGTCTTTTTCTGTGAATCTTACTCTCTTTTCCAGAAACACCTCGTTTTAGTTGCTTTGAGACCACCGAGCACTCAGCACCATTTGGCTGCTTGGAGCTACCAAGTTTAGATTCAGTACGTATGCCTTGTGTGGCACAGCACTTGTCAACAAACTTGTTTATTTCTTGTCTACTCTCATTATACATTTTCTACCTTTATTGACTCTGCATCTGAATCTTCAATGACTTTCAGCTTCCTTCTAACATTCTAGTTTACCTCTGAAATCATCAAATTACACTGAATGGATTTTTGAAATAAAAATCAAAGTTAGAGTGTTAAAACTCCTTACCTGTAAGATATTAACTCTATGTATGGATCTATCACAACACAATAAGCTTGGTTTAGTAAAAAATCGATTAAAATAAGTTACCTTGAAGATTCTCTTGAAGCCACTTGGAGTTGCTGTTTTTGGGTCCTAAGAAGCAATCCAACCAACTGAGACGCCGTGATTTCGTTGATTCCATCTTTCTTTATCATAAAGAACTTCTAGTTAACTCTCTGTGTTATGTTGTCTAGTACTGTGATGTATATACTATTAATCATGCGTTTAGATATGATTAAATTGGTACGTTGATTTTTCATCTTGACTATTCTTCACGACTCTATTATTAGGTCAGCATCAACAACATGGTTAGTGTGATCCCAAGAGTAGATTTGAAGAAGATAGTAGAAAAA
The DNA here is from genome assembly GCA_016801875.1 of Solanum sitiens. NCBI lineage: Eukaryota > Viridiplantae > Streptophyta > Magnoliopsida > Solanales > Solanaceae > Solanum > Solanum sitiens. The sequence continues at coordinate 2,920,140 of JABWTJ010000016.1, read as the reverse complement.
TTATGGTTAAATTGGTACCTTTCAGTGATTTTTCATCTTGACTATTCTTCACAACTCTATTATTAGGTCATCATCAACAACATGATTAGTGTGATCCCACCAGTAAATTTGAAGAAGATAGTAGAAAAATTATAGTTGGATTGATAGCAACAACATGGTTAGCATGATCCCACGAGTATTTGAAGAAGATAGTAGAAAAATTATGATTGAATTGATACGTGTCATTGATTTTTCATCTAGCTATTCTTCACAGCTCTATTATTAAGTCATCAGCAACAACGTGGTTAGTGTGATCCCACAAGTAAATCTGAAGAAGATGCAAAAGTAGATAAGTTATTTTTAATAAATTGTCGACTCAAACTCTGTTATTAAGTTAATTTTGATTTTCAATTTCTATTTTAAAATGTTTTTTCTTAAACCAACCTCAACTTTGAGAGAAAAAAGAAGAGAATTTTCACCAAGGAGAACATTTAGGCCACAAACAGACTCATAATTCGTTAATTTGTCTAAACATTCTTCACAGGAACAAGTGAAAGATTTGACACGACTAGAAATCAACTTTCTGCCTTAAATTTATCAAAGATTACATCTCATAGTTTCATAACCAAAGTGATGCAAATCACTAGAAAGATTACGTGATCATCTACTGCACACATAAGGCAAATCTTTGTGGCCATCTGCTCCATTGCAGAAAGAGAGACTAACATTATCCTCGGCCATTGCATGTGCAACAAGATTAGCAGTTGAATATAAGAGGAAAACAAAAGTATAAGCAACATTTTATAGAAATAAACAAGATAACATCTCCCAACAAACCAACTCTCTTCATAAGCAAAGTTGCACCAAACGTCAATATGTCTTCTCAGGTTAAACACAAAGCAAAACATACTGATGAATGTAGGTGTCCACTATCAGTCAATGGACCAGGTTCCTTGACACAGCAAGAACAATACAGAACAGTAAACAGAAAGGAGAACACAACATAAGCAGTTTACGTGGAAACCTCCTTGCTCAAGGGAGTAAAATCACGACATGTTGCACAAGATTTTCAATCGTCTTCACTAATCTTCTCAAGCAAAAGTATAACCCGGTTACAACCAATGTGAGAAAAAATTATTAATCTCACGATCAAGTAATGTACCTATTACTTGAAGAGCCTAAGCGGATACAACACCGCCCAATAAGCTATTATATCACCTCTAGATAATTTAGACTTTGCTAAGCAGATACCACACCGCCCACTAAACCACCATGCTCCGAATTATTTAGAATTTGACTAAGCATATACAACACTGCCCACTAAACCATCCCACCTAGATGACTAAGAATTTTGACTAAGCAATAAAACAATGTTGCCCACTAAATCAGTTAACCCTAACTAATTTAGACTTTTACAAATCAAAAGCAAATATCTGAATCCTTTATAGACTAGGAACAGATTTAAAATACATGCACGGAAGTATAACTCCTAAGACACACTTTGATGCTTGCTGCTTGATCAGGTCTTTGTTGTGCTTGCCGGAGAATACTTCTTGAAAGTGAGTCTTTGCAAGTGTTCTTGAGAATTTTCAAGTTGCAAAAACTTATAAAATGATAGACACAAAACTCAAACTCAACAAGGACACTTTAGCACTCTATCAGGTCTCTTTGTTGAGTATGAGTGTTGTTCTTCCTTAAAGATGACCTTTTTAAGCTTATGAATTTTTCAGAGAAAATCCAAGTTTTTGTTTGCCAAATCTTAAGTTTGAAGTTGAAGGAGAAGAGACTATATAAAAATGAACACAAACTCTTGGGACAAGGCCATAGGTTGAGAGCATGTTGTTCTCAAAGGTTGTGCACCAACCACACCAAAGTTGGCAGCCTTTTGACATCTGTCTTTTCGTCCTTTTCACGTACGCACACTTTTCGGGACCAGGTCCCTTGTTGCGTTCTTTGATGCTTGAGTTCTTGACAAAGACTTGCTGGCTCTCTCTTCTTGAATGAATGAACTTAATATGTTGTTTGTCATGTTGAAAGTATCAATCATAAAGAGTTATTAACCACAACCTCTTCCATTTTTATTGGTTCAGTACGCTGACGCCTCACCTACCATTGACAGGACAACTTTACAGTTGTACACCATTATGTATCCGATGGAGAGATCTCTGCCAGGGACCAGGTCCCTGCATTTGTGAGCTACGGAAACAGACAATCTCGTCTGCTCTTCCTAATGGTGTAAGACACTGCACTTTTCACCTACCACCTGACATGACAGCTTTACAACTGTACCTCATTTGAATCTGCGCGAGAACACTCTTCCTAGGACCGGGTCCCCTACAATTGTGAGGATCATCAAAACACCTAGAATATAATATTTTTCCCTCTTTTTTATGATTACACACAAATATTCCTCACACTGATTTTATTCCTTCATTTCAATGCCAGCAATCCCAATAACAAGGATCTGGTTCCTTGTTAGATCAATAAGTTTGTTAAATCATCAAAACTTCATATCAAGTTCGAACTAACATCTCATATCAAACTAGCATTTTCCCCCTTTTTATGATAACATACTTATTCACAAGTTTCCCTATCAACAAGAACTTTTCGGGTAACTGGAGTTTCATCAACCCCGAAGTTTGTCAAATCATCAAAACATCAAAATAGCATTTTCCCCTTTTTTGATGATGACAAACATTTTCTTCCCCCTATCGACAGGACCAGGTTCTCTTCAGATAGCTAACATTTATTCCCACTGTCGGCGATCCTTTGTAGATTAGAAAACAGACATTTTCCTACCCTTTTGAGCTAAAAAGGCAGGCTCACGCACCTCTATTACAGAGATGGGGATTGCTAAAGCCGTCTTCTTGTTTTTTTGATTGGTTAAGAGATGGGAGTACTCAAACAGATATCAAAAGCAATATATGATAAACAAGAAAAGCAACCCCCAGTATAAATAAATTAAGATAAGATATAGTATATGATCTGTAAACGGAAACTTCACATAGTTTGGAGGCTAGAATATTCTAGAAGCACCAGCACTTGCTCAACGCAAACTTAAAGAGAGAATTTCTAAGGTTGGTTGCGTTTATTTGTTCATTATATTCCTCCAAATATGACATTTCATTCAAGCGTCTGCAAATTTCACTATGAAGCTCCAAGGTTTCTTCTAATAATGCCTTGTCAACATTCGATTCTTTCACTTGTCCCTCATCTTCATACGGCCTCAAAATTCTGTGTTGCAACATTATTGAAACAAATCGATCCCATTCCATTTGTATATAAAGTTTCTCCATCATATCGCGCAGATCAGCCTCCAACTCATCATAAGCTTCTCCATCATCATCATCGTCACTTGAGTAGTATTCTGCAAGCTTGTCCTGTACCGCAGATCGTTTTTTGCGTATGTTTATCTTACTCGCTTTTTCAGAAAGACCTCGTTTTAGTTGCTTAGAGACCACCGAACACTCAGCAGCATTTCGGTGCTTAGAGCTATGGAGTTTAGATAAACGAGGCCGGGATTCACATACATTGGATGATATGCCTTGTGATGATGGAATAAGAGTGGCACAGCACTTGTCAACTAACTTGTTTATTTCTTGTCTACTCTCATTATACATTTCCACCTTTATTGACTCTGCATCTGAATCTTCAATGATTTTCAGCTTCCTTCCAACATTATCGTTTATCTCTGAAATCATCACGTAAACTTAAGAGTATGTATGTATGAATTAGTAACCGCAAATTCATATCGCAATAGGAAATCAACATTTCTATATGTACATGTGTATTTCACATCATAAGATGGAGATCTCAAATTCTCCAAAAATGATGATTTTGGAATTTCACTTTAACATTTATAGTTAAGTGACTTTATAAGTTGAGTAAATTTGTATGTTAAAACTCGTTAGTTGAGTGATGTGGAAGATATTAACTCTATGTATGGATCTATCACAACACAATAAGCTTGGTTTACGTAGCACTTGCAATTAATAGATAAAAATAAGTTACCTTGAAGATTCTCTTGAAGCCACTTGGAGTTGCTGTTTTTGGGTCCTAAGAAGCAATCCAACCAACTGAGACGCCGTGATTTCTTTGATTCCATCTTTCTTTATCATAAACGTTTGGTTGAAGTAGTGCAGAAAAAAACAAAGTTATACACATAAAACTAATTTCTTTTTCACATAGAATTTAATGAGAAGAGATTGAAGCTTTTGAAAGATGTTACCTTTAAGTTTGTCTTGAAGCTTCTAATATTGAAGGAAACTGACCGAGACTAAAATTAGCCTTGAACTATTCGAAATAGCTCTCAAATTCTGAGTCTCCAGCAACGTGTTAAGACTTTCTACTGGACTTGAATGTCTGGCTCTTTAAAATTTATTTACGAGGATATATGAGATCGCATTAATTAGACGTAGAAAAACAGATGGGAGGAATAAATTTGACAAATATGAATGCATGCATCCAACATGACTTATCTTCGGAACTCTATTATTAAGTCAATAACAACATTTATCAGTGATAAGGGTACATGCGTTTGCAATAATGAGACATACGGAGACAGATGGGACGCGGAGCAGTGTGAAACACATATATCGTACGTCGGTGGTTGAATTGGTAGGTTTCATTGATTTTTCATCTTTTGACTATTCTTCACAACTCTATTACTAAGTCATCTGCAACATGGTTAATGTGATCTCATAAGTAAATTTGAAGATAGTAGAAAATTATTTTCAATAAATTATAGACTCAAACTCTATTATTAAGTTAATTTTGATTTTCAATTTCTATTTTAAAATGTTTTTTCTTAAACCAACCTCAACTTTGAGAGGAAAAAAAAGAGAATTTTCTTTGCCTAGGAGAACATTTAGGCCACAAACAGACTCATAATTCGTTAATTTGTCTAAACATTCTTCACAGGAACAAGTGAAAGATTGACACGACTAGAAATCAACTTTCTGCCTTAAATTTATGGATCTCTTATCAAAAATTACATCTCATAGTTTCATAACCAAAGTGACCTCTGGATGCAAATCACTACAAAGATCATCTACTGCACAAAAAAGGCAAATCTTTGTGACCATCTGCTCCATTGCAGAAAGAGAGACTAACATTATCTTCGGCCATTGCATGTGCAACAAGATTAGCAGTTGAATATAAGAGGAAAACAGAAGTATAAGCCACATTTATAGAAATAAACAAGATGAACATCTCCCAACAAACCAACTCTCTTCATAAGCAAAGTTGCACCAAACGTCAATATGTCTCCTCAGGTTAAACACAAAGCAAAACATACAAAACTCCAACATACTCTATCATGACAAGAAATTGACCAACTAACAATTCCCAAGCCGTATCAGGTCCCAGCTTTCCGACGTCCAACACGAGCAACGAAACCAGCCTTGATAGGAGCAACTGATCTTCCAGAGCCACACTGCAAGAATATAAACAAAACAAAAACTAGTTAACATGAGAAATAAACAATTTAAAGCTAACTTGTTTTCCATTATTCAATATTTTCCTAGTACCCTTTTCAAATTGGAAGAAAGAAACAAGAGAGAAGAAAAAATCCAAACAATTTTTAAAAGTGATCCTGTAAATAAGAAAGCAGCCATTTTCCTCTTTTTTGAGGTAAATAGCAGGCAGGGTTGAAAGAGATACGGAATACTAAAGCCTTCTTGTTTTTTGATTGGTTAAGAGATGGGAATACTAAAGCATTCTCGAGGGTAGAGCAGATAGCACATGATCAAAAAGCATAAACAACTAATTCAAGAAAAGCAACCCAGTATAATTTCATCAAAAAAAAAAAAAAAATAGGAACCCAGTATAAATAAATTAATATAAAGGGAAGGCCTGAGATCTCATATTACTAAGATATATGATCTGGCAATTGAAACTTCACATTTTGTCACAGGATGTCCCAGAACTAGAGCCTAGAATCTAGAAGCACCAGCACTTGCTCAACGAAAGCCCAATGAGAGAACTCTATACGCCCCACTCACCCTGCACCGCATGGATTCAAAGGAAACAACCTAAAAGCACCTAGAGAGTCACCTGCCACAAAGTCTTAATTCTCTATTTGTCTGATGGAAAAAAAATTGGAGCACAAGTTACAAAGATATGCTTTTACATTCACAAAGTGAAAGTTGAATGCAGATAATTAATGGATATCATGCGTCTATTTGAATAAATACCTTCTCGCAGCGGAGGAAGAAAAGACGGTTCTCTTTTGAAAGGATAGTATCTGGACTTTTACAGCCATTGCAAATGACATACTCATCTGAAAGAAAAAGAACATTGCCGAGAAAAGGCCGTTAGACCGTAGGATGCAGAAGCGCATACAAAGCACTATTTACTAATATGTAAAAACAGAAAGAATGTCATCTCCAAATAGCTGCAGCCTGCATATATAGATCAGGGATTGACAACAGGAACTTACTGACATATCGGCGGAGGATTCCTTCAAAATTCTTAGGAGCAAATCTTCCCTTGATGACCAATCTTTGCTGCCCGTCAAGTGATCCACTAGTCCCCATTTCAGCCAGCAAGAAAGTCATAACATGCTCAGGCTGCCTATGCATCCTGTAAATAGGAAACAATTAATCAAGCAGTGCAATCGGGTATTAACATAAAGAAAGATAAACTGACCAAAACTCACAGGGAATCCAATGATAACCTTTCATTAGTATACCACTATAACACATTACTATTGATCATGCGACATTATACAGCATGGGACAGTTTCGAAGACCAACTTCAATCAACAATCAGATTTTAAGCCATGATCAGTTTTGTAATATCAAACTAAGCACCTAAAAGCTTCAATCAATTATAATAAACTAACTATATTCTTCAAATTCACACCTTAATATTCACACCAAATACAATTGTTTGAAACAAATTTCAGATAAGAGAAAGAGCTAGTAGCTAGAGGAACACAAGCTATTTCAGTGCAGCAATATTCCATCATGTAAACAGTTTGATGTTTGAGCCAGCTTGAGTATTTATGATGCAGGTAGTGGTTTCCCACAGAAATTGATAATTTCAGAGTACACAAGATTCCATATATATTTGGTGTTTGACCCAACTTGGGTTATTATAATGCATTGCTTGGTTTTCCGCAGTAATTTATAATTTCCGGTTGCGGTTATTAGATTGAAAGCCAAACAAATTATGCGCATATTTCTGTTCACATAGTGGTGTTCCAAGTTTTAAGGTTCCACTTCCTACAGATAAGAAGATGTTACAGCACTGGTCCGAAAACTAATTGGCACTGTTGAGTTAATACCTATCTCAGGAACACAGTAGCAGGGTTATCTGAGTTAGTGAAATCTTTTTGGCAAACAAATGCAGGTTTCTACGGAAATTTCATATTTTAACTAAGTTAAAACAACTAATGTCAATTCTTAGCCAAGTAAGGCAGCTATGTAAAACAAGACTATTTATATTGAGATGGATGAATATGGTAGTCACTACTCATCACTAGCAATTCTAAGTTGTGAGGAAATTGGCAAAGGTGCAATGACCATCAACACGTTATTACTTACTAAGCAATTAGCATACGATCCCTGTCATCAAAAACAAATAAAAACTACACATCCATGATGCTGAACATAAAACATTCAATCAAAAACAACAAGTCGATAACAGTAGTTGATGCAAAGGCTACAAGGAAAGCAAAACCAAGTGAAAAGAACTTACGTCTTGCAAAGATCCATGAAATTCACAAACACAGTTTTCTTTGTGCCTTCACGAAGAACTTGAGGGGGCCTCATAACAGTCCTTCGCCTATCTCCAGCAAGCTCGGGATTGTTCTCACGGAGAATATTGAATACTCTGCCCAGAAGCTGCAGAATCAAAAAGCAAAATTCAATTGTCATTAAAAAAAAGCCTAAAATCAAACAAATAGTGTGCATCAGGAAACAACAATCAGAATTACGCTACTAGTTCCATATAGCAAATAAAGCAGGCAACCCTTGCACGAAGAAGTACAATGGACACCACTTTGGCAATATAGTCCTAGAGTCTAGACATAGCACAGCTTCCTTATATTAGAACTGTATACAAATGATATGGTTATTTAGTTATCCATCAGAGAGTTTACATAAGCATAAGATAACCATCGAAGTACCAAACATTTGACAACTTTTTGAAACTTATGGTGACTTGGTTACACAAACTACACAAGGTTTTTAATAGTATGCCTGGACTGGTTCTTGAGGTTGTAGTGATGCATTATTACTCAGCTCAAGTTCATGTGTGAGTAGCTTACATATTATCTTGGACAATCGAGTGCATTCTAAAAGTCTCTTATCAGGTATATGCAGAAAATACAAAGAATTAAGAAAATACCTCCTCATATTCATAATCTCGATCAGTTCCCTCCCAAGGTAACTGTTGTAGGACAATTTCTCCAGCTTCTTCATCATCTCCGGGTTGATCTAGAAGAAGAGAGCAGGTTAAATCTCAAAAATTATTAAACTCAACAAGGCTGAAAATTGATGAACTCACCATCTACATCCTCGCCGACACTTTCTTTTTCATCACTCAGGAGATCAGAGTGTGCCTGCACAGTTTAAAATGGTTTGTGATGGGTCATGACAATGGATCTCAAGAAAATACTCCTAATGTCTTGTATTATTGAGTGAATCACACTAAAACATAATGAGGTCATAAGTTTAAGCCTTTGACTATTTCTGTGGCATTTTAACCCTTGTGAAATCTTATACTGATAAAACTGACCATATTTGGTGTCAGGGGAGTTCAAAAAAATGGGTTTGTTGAGATACATAAGAAAGAAAGAAAACAAGCTTCCCTTAATCATCTCTTCACTCCCACCCTCTTTTTCTGTACCCTCTACGTGTAAACATTCATATTCCTATTGCACCATTCAGTCCTCCACCAGTGTCCTCTTCCAGGAGAGGTTGAGCCAGAAAATAGATGAGGGGGCAAGGTATTCATAGATAATTCAATCAACACAAATTCATGTGGAATTGAACAAAACTAACCGGCTTCTTCTTCTTCTTTTTACCAGAAAACGTAGCCTCAAGGCCCTCAGAAACTGCAAAGAAAACAATTGAGAGAAATCACATGCAAGTTTCAGATGTTCTTCAGTAGTCTTTCTCTTCAGATGGTGTGTGCATGTGAGAGAATGCATCTTTTTGGGGATTTTGGGGAGGGGGCAAGAGATTGACTATGCAATTATACACTACCATCTCTCTTAAGGTTATGGAGAAAATTAGGTGAAACCAGGTTTTACAACTAAATACCAGATAAATTCTCAGTTTTTTCAGCCAAGCTATCAACAGAGTCATCTGCGGGATCTTGAATTACAACCTTCTTCTTTTTCTTCTTTTTTGTAGGATCAAAAGGTGCTATCTGCAAATGTATAGAAAGAGAAGGAAAGATAATGAAACAAATGTAGCAACCACACACAAAATTGGCTCAGTGTGATATCAACAACAATCAATTTGAAAATCGAGGTAAAACCAATCAACTGTTTTGTGTTGTACAATTGAATGTAACTGAAGAGGTAAGCGACCAACACCATTTCTATCTAAAGTTTGATGACAACAATGGCTACAACCTAAGGGGTACCAAATAATCCCTCCCCTGCAAATACACCCCTAGAAAAAGCATAACAGACTCCATGCTAATGGGGCCACAAGAGGAGCTCCACAGAAGCACAACTATTAGTTTTTTAGATATTTTTGCAATTAGACCAACCAACACAACTTAGGTTGCAAGTGAATCCTGTGGCATTACTGTTAACATTAAATTGTGTAGGTCAATGATCCTATTAACAAATATCCAAGATATCAGAATGTTGGAAGCCAAAGCAGACACTGTTTGAAGAGATGATGTGAACAACGGACATCAGAAAATCTAAGCACTTTGTCCTGACAACTAAAATATAAAATTCTCAAGGAGTTAAGTTATAAAATGCTGACATTGTAAAGTTTAATACTGTCGATAAACTTCAATCATTTGTAGAAGGTTTCTTATTACCTTTTCAGGTAACAAATCTATGACAATTATAAACCATTACTTATTGATTGGCTTTTAATATTGTTTAAGCATTCTCTGCCAAAAAAATAAAATAAACTCAATCCTTAATTAGGGATTCTTATTTAGTGTGCCTTTTTGTTGGTTAAAACTCTTTAAGAAGTATTCACACAGCATGACACTTAAAGCCAGGAATTATTATTCTCATAGTCATGCACAAACAAAAAGAAATTACCAAGAGATGATGAAAACCGATATAGCAAATACCGAAACTTCAAAACAACAAAACTCTAAAGAGGAACACAGGCAGAGGAAAAGCTGAACTTACATCAGCCACCAACTCGTTTTGATTCTCTTCTTCAGCCATGATTGCACTAAGATCTACACGAATACGAACCAACAATCAGTTACCACACAAAACAATACTATGGAGTAATATCAGCCACCTAAACCCTAAATCCATGTAACTTTTTCAGATGCGCAAAAAACATAAAAACTAATGCAAACTATTACAATCATCCAAAAATATAGAACATCAAAAAATAGCTCCAGAAATTCACCTTGTTTCAGATAAATCCACACAGACAAAAACAATGAATGTAATGAGTATTATTAATCGCACATAAACCGTAATTCCTGGTAAGTAACTTCTTTAAATGCTGTAAAATACATAAAAACTAATTCAAACTATCGCAATCCTCAAAAATAGAATAAATTGTAACATAGCTCCAGATTTACCTTGTATCGAATAAATTCACTCAGGCGAAAAACAAAACATGATTGTAATGTGTATTATTGCACTAAACCCTAATTCCTCATAAGTAACTTATCTAGATGCTAAAATAACATAAAAACTAACGCAAACTATGACAATACTCTAAAAATAGAGAAAATCGTAAAATAGCTCCAGAAATTCACATTGCTTCACATAAATTCAAACATACAGAAAAAAAGGAACATGAAAGTAATAAGTATTATTACTCGCATATAAACCCTAAATCGTTCTAACTAGCTATTCTAGATACTCAAAAATACATAAAAATTAATCCAAACTATCACAATCAACAAAAAATAGAGAAAATCATAACAGTATCTCCAGATATTCACCTTGTTTCAGATAAGAGATGAGAAGCTAACCTTTCAATCGGATGATTCGTTTATCTTCGCGGCCGATGGGAATGCAACGCTTTCTCTCTCTGGATACTATTGGGAGAGTAGCGTTTCTATTGCCCTTACAAGTATCTCAGTTTTGGGCTACTTGGGCCGCAAGGCTGTTCGATAGCACTTGGGCCGCAAGGCTGTTCGAATTGAAATAAAAAAGAGAAAAATCGGATTATTTATGGAAATCCCACATTTTAGTTTATTATCATTATCCACGGAAAATTTTACAAATTTCTAAAACCTTCATTTTCGCATATCACATTAATGTATCTTACGCATCAGATTAGTGTATCATGTATAAAATGTACCTCGCGCATCAGATTAGTGTATATCACGCATCAAATTAATGTATCTTGTGCATCAGATTAGTGTATCTCGCGCATCAAATTAGTGTATCTCGCGCATCAAATTAATGTACATCGCGGATCAGATTAGTGTATCGTGTATAAAATGTAACTCGCGCATCAGACTAATGTATCTCGCGCATTAGATTAATGTATCAATGCTTATATTATTGTATCAGTTTTGAGGAATTTATGTAATTATAAACTTTTAAGGCATAGATTGTAATTTTGCCTTAAAAGTATGTGATTTCTGTAATTTGCCTATAAAAATATATAAGTTTGAAAATAATAATTTTATGCTATCATTTTTAATTGGTAGAAATAAGAAATAAGAAAGTTACTTTTAAAATTATATTAGTATTAATTTGTGTTTGCTATAGACACTTAGTTCTACTTCGCTTTTAAAATTATATTAGTATTAATTTGTGTTTGCTATGGACACTTATTTCTGGTTAGTTTTTAAGTAATTGCGCGTGTATAAGAATTTAAAGGGTATGAAATTTAATTCAAATTTAATTTATAAATATATTAGAAAATTAAATTTGTGATCTATTGATTTATTATTGTTTAAATACAGAATAATTTACTTAAACATAAAAATTGTTGATTGTAATTCTATCCCACATCACTTAAGGTGCATATTATTAACTTTACGAAGATCTTTAATCAACTCTTCTTTTTTTTTTTACTCGTCACTCATTATTTTTGTTAAAAAGTTAATCGCAAGTGAAATGTGTATAAGATGCCTTAGTTGTTGATTTAGAAAAATGATAATACTTCATCTATTTCATATTAAATGATACTTTTTTCAACATATTTTCAACAAATACTATATTTATATATTGAAAACATCATCATCTTTCTTTTGTATATGACACTTTCTACTTGCTGACCTAGGGCATAAAACATATAATTTGAAAAAGAAAGATGAGATTTAGGGGAATAGAACACAGAAAAAAAATCAATATTTATATCAAATTATATACTCTTCGTAATAAATTAATTTGATTTCGTGTATATATTGAGTGCTAGTAAATATTAAATCAGTCTTGCGTGTACATCAGGTAATTGCATGTTTTCATGTCTATATCAGTTGAAGATGACATAATGACAAGAAAAAGTCATACAAATGTGGCTTCCTTAAACTTAACGTGCTTTGCTTTGTGGAGAAGTTTGAATTGTTTTTACTTGAAAAAGAAAGAGAAGACTATAGGAAACTACAAAGTCTTTTTGGAGTCCTAATTTGTCCTTAATCTAAAATCATCAATTTACACACCACGTTAGTTGAATTTTTTGAATCATACAAAAAAAAAAAAAAAGTGTAGGCTAGAAGAAGCACAAACAAAACTTGGCAACCAAACATGTCATGTCCAAATTACTCTTAAGCATTTATATATATATATATATATATATATATATATATATGTGTGTGTGTGTGTGTGTGGAGTATTTAAAGTGAAACAATTTTTTTTTTTAAAATATAAATGTTTACGAACTTTTTGGCCATGGAATTTGATCAAATATTGAAAATCTAATCTTTTAAAAATTTTGAAGTTTGAATTTTCAATCTTCTGGACCTTGTACTAAAAAAACCTTTTAATTTTTTTTTTTGGAGTAAAATGTATGTCTGTAACGCAACTTAACATTTTAAAAATCACAACTTAATAAAGAAAGAAACTAACATTTCCATGTTTCAACTTCAAAATCTATAGACAAAAGAACTTTAACTTCATTCATGTATGGCTAAATTCAATCGCTTTTACCTTAAATTCAAACATAAATAATTAAACTTTAATCATATGAAGTTTGGAACGTTATATTAAATAATGATATACCCCTAAAAAAAAAAATTACGACAACTTCCTTTCTTTCTTTGCCGTCATTAGTCATTTTTGGAAAGGTTAACAACGAGATATGACATAGATAAGCCAGAAACTGTTTTTTTTTTTTTTTAATTATTATTCATAATATATCGATTTAGATTCAGTTTTACTTTCAAAAAAAACAATTTTTATTTTCTCAATATAAATATTTAACCTCGATCACATCGGATACTATAAAAATTAAAATGGGCCAAGATAGAACCACCCAAAGCACTAATCTTGTAAAGCCTCTTGGGTTCTAGAATGATTGCACATATGCATATATTGATTTGGTGTCTGGGTCCAATTGGTTTTTCCTGTTTTGAATCTTTTTTAAGTAACTTTTGTTGAAGGTGGCTCAATAGGGCACATAATTATTGTCTGTTGGTGTCTATATGAATGGGTCATATATATGCATTATGCATTATGCATTATTTTTTAAATGATTTAAAATTAAATTTAAGATTTAAAGTTGGGAAAACGATACTTTTAATTTTTATGTTAAGGTTAATTTCTTATTTTAGTCCTTGTGTTATTTAACTTAGCACTATTAACCTTTAATTATATCAAGTGAGTGATTTTAATCCTTCAACTAACATACCAAAAAAATTAACAGAGAGTTCACTGCTAAACGGGGTAATTCGGATAATTTAAAGTAATAGTTTGAGAAAACAGAAAACTTTTTTAAAAAAAATCATTCTTTGCATAATTTATCGTTCGTAGGTGTGAGAGGAAGGGTTAATGCCTATCAAGTTGGTTTTTGAAATTTTAGGTCAAATCGACGGGCTTGTTCTTCTAGATAGAGATAGGGAAGACTTAGCTTGTTCTTCAAAGAGAGAGAATTGAAAAGGAAATATCCGAACTATCCCTTTTAGCAGTGAACTTTCTGTTAATTGTTTTTAAATCTGTAAGTTGAAAGACTAAAATCACTTACTTGATATAATTGAAGGTTAATAATGCTAAGTTAGATAACACGAGGATTAAAACAAAAATATAGTCTTAATAAAGAGACTAAAAATATGGTTTTTTCTTTAAAGTTAGAGCATTTAAATAATCAGTAATCTCTCATAATTTTAACTTCCAAGTACTTTGACCCATGCATGTTTAACTTAATCTAAATACTTTACCACAAATGTGAACTGCTTCAATCTATTTATTTACTTGTCTCATAATTACTTTGACGGCTTCAATCTATTTCTACTTTGTCTCATAATTACTTTGACGGCTTCAATTTTTAAGCTTCATTAGGATTTCTAGAATCCACTTTATTTGGAATTCTAGTTTGCGTTTTTTGAAAAGTACATTTTTTTAAGAAGATATTTTAAATATTCCATGAATGGTTAATTATTCGTAAAGAGATTAAGAAATCAAATAGCATATCTTCCTTAAATCTGAAGTGATCATTTTGGAATCTCACAAGTCATAAACATCGAGGACATTTTCAAAGTGATCAGGACATCAAATATTATCTCTCTTAAAACTACAAGTGAATATTCGTAAAAAACAAATATATAGGAAGGAATTGAATCCAAATCTTCATACACTAACAATCCTCAAAATATTAACAAATTTCAAAAAAAAAAACAAGTATCAATGAATAAACAAGCTTATAATCACAAATAATCATCACTAAAATATATATTTTACTTGTGATTGTATTCAATTTTCATCACTTTAAAATTTATCAAAACATTATATCAAACGAAATGATATCTGATCAAAGAAGTGCTTAAACAAAAGTAAGAAAAAAAAATGATAGCATTATTGGTTTAGTATATATATATATATATCCTCGTGTTTTTCTTATGAAAATTATTTGATTAAAAAAAAATCCACTCCACAATAATATAATAGACACTTTGATTTTCTAAAATAAAGGAATATACAGTTAATATGAAGTGGATTTGCCAAACGAAGGGACACATCTAAAAGTGACAAATTCCTTAATTTCTGATTATATTATGTTATACTGATAAAAAAAGTTAAATATCAAAAAAATCAATTGATCAGTCAACTAAGAAACCGACTATACTTTTTTGATAAATTATTATATTGCCTGTCTATTATTATAGGTCCCTATAATTTGTTGCGCCATAGTCAAAAGTCTTAGTCTCAGTTTTTATTCTAATAAATTCCACTTTTCACAATCTTTGCAATAAGTTTAATAAGGAGTGTTTCACCCAGTATTTTTAAAAATGTTTTCGGGGTAAATTTCGGGAAGGAGAGTATTAAAAATATTTTGGGGCATAAATTAAAGCTAGATTTATAAGGCGTAAGTTTTAAGCATAAGAAATGCAATTCTGAACGTAAAAATGTATGATCGGACATTTTTAATTTTTTAACTTTTTTACTTTAAATTATATTTTTATTATTAGTGTAATGATATTTCTCAAATTGTAATTATAATACTTTTTTTCCTTATTGATTATTAATACTTATATAAAAATCACAAATCATTAAAAGATTTACTTTTGCTTATTGTATTAGTATAAAACTATAAAACCGAATATACGTGAGAGATGAGACTACGCTCCGTATCTCGATGCTCACGCTTTGCCCTGTACTGTACAAAACGTCTCGTTTCATGCCCCTAATTTTAAAACATTTGATTTCACTTTCACCCTTAATAATTCAAATTTCTGATTAAGAAAAAAAATAAAAAATAACATCACTCTTGTATAAGCTTTGCCATGAGTAATTCGAATTTGGTCAGGACAATATAGAGTTGTGGACTTTAGAAAATAAAGTCGACAACATGCTACAATAAATTATATTGTTACAAAAGATATACTTATATTATCCATTTATATAAATTAAAATTAAATCCAATTGTAATAAGTGGAAAACTTAAGTGGAAGGCGGCTATATATATAGTTGCTTTCGGATCTATTTGGTCACCAACCAATAGACCCTACTCAATCCTATTTCTTCGTATTTATCTTCTTTTTCCAACCTTTTCATTTATTGAATTATTTTTTTAATTTCAAAATACGTGGTGTTTTTATTAATAAAATTACTATTGTTTGATACATGACGTTTCATATCATCAAAAAATTACTTTTACTAATATTTTTTAGAATTGAGTAATTTTCTTACTAAATATCTCTATTATTCAAGTTGAAAATACAACTTATTTTAAAATAGAAATATTGAAGTTTTTTATTTGTGGAATTTCTATCACTCCTTAGCCGCCCTGACTTTGTGGTTGTGCTATAACATTGAAAATTCAACATCTATGTGTTTGTAGCTACGTGTCACACATATATAGCTTGAAAAATAAAATATTTAAATAAAATGTAATGTTAAATAATATAATGTCGTCTTGAAGGGGACATCCAATAAAAAATATTTAGATATGTTTTAGTATATGATTTATTTTTTAAAAAAATAATTAATATCAACATATGAATTGGATGGGGTAAAAGAATTAATTGTAATAAGTAGTATCATTAATTTCTTCTATTACATTAAAATTAAATAAAGATAGCAAATTATTAATTTTAAAGAGTGTATCTTATGGTCAACTTTTTTCCACATACATTGACAAAGTAGCAAGTTTTTAAAATTCTTTAGTCACTAGAAAGATTAAATATTACTATTGTAATAATAATAATAATGATTATGTTTTAGATCTCAAACAAAATAAATTTAATTTTAAATTTTCAAAAATCTTTCTCATTTCATTGAACACGTCTTTTTAGATTGGTACATTGCTCTCACAATATATTATTTAATATAGTAGCTTTGTTAGCTATTTATAATTTTGTAAAATAGACCTAAAAACAATTTGTTTTCAGTTCAAGTTTTTTACACGTTCAAAAGAAAATAAGTGCACATAATTAAAGCTCAAGAAGAAACATGCTTAACAATCTAGAGGTATATAATATAGGTTTTTTTTTGATTTTTTTTTACGAATAAAATTTATATTTTCAATAGAATTACAATTTTACATTTCCAACATAAAATTGATATAAATTACTTTTTTTAAATCATAAAACAAACTTCGATCGTAAAATACACACGTCGCCCTTCACTCTCCTTATCTTCATCGTTAATCAACTCAATTTCACCATACAAAATTTTTCATATTGCAATATTCACCCACAATTAACAGAAAAATAAAAACAAAAATCTCTCACAAAGTCTTCGTATGAATAGAGACTGCTAATCACTATATATATATAAATTCCCGCCAAAAATTCCACGTCACTAGTCAACTAACCAGTGAACCCATTTGCAAAAAATAGACGAAATAGCCCCTCGTACACTATCGAGCTTCAAGGGCAAAATCGTCAAAGTCAAACTCGCCGAATTCTTCGCCGTAGTATTTCTCCGTCATAGCAAAATCCGGCAGCCGGAAAAGTGAATCAACGTCGAAACCAAAAGCATCCACTTCACAGAACCCTAGATTATCAAACGGCGCAAAATCATTGTTACAGAGAACTGAGGTGGGTGACAAAGCGACGTCGTTTTCACTTTTATCTCCACCGTCGGCAACAGACTCTGTTTCGGTTTCCGTAATCGTTACCGTTACCTCCGCCGTTGTTGATACCGGAAAATTGGTAACGGCGTCAGGACCTTTGAGCTTAACTGCAGCTTTATCGTAAACAATAGCTGCTTCTTCTGGGGTATCATATGTTCCCAACCACACCCGTTTTCCACGGGTCGGGTCCCGAATCTCTGCAGCCCAACGACCCCACGGTCTTTGACGAACGCCTCTAAACTTTTTCCGACGAGTGACGTCAGAATCCGGCGAAACCGATCTTCGTTTTCTGTCGCCGATCGATTTGGTTGACGGCATGAGTTTGATCTCCGTCACGTGTCTCTTCACTCTCCGTACAGTATTCTGGCCTTCATCATCTGAAGAATCTGTAGCATCGGCATCTGTAAGTATAATCCTCACAACTCTTTGTAACTCTGAATTGGATTTTTCGTTATGCTCAGAAAAAACATGCTTGTTTGTAGTTACTACGTGTTGAGTAAATTTAATCACCGGAACTGAATTTTCCGTCATGGTATACCAAAAACTTAAAATTACAGTTTGATTTAAAAGATTTATTTTCAAAGAGCACCAAAAAACATCATCATAAGCTCAAAAAAGAGTACTAGAACAATCAAGAACTGGTTGAAGTGAGTGAATAGTGACCAATATTATTCTATAAAAAGTTTAAGTGTGGAAAAAGTTGCAGCGATACAAATGATTTGAGAAACAAGTTGATGAGTGCAAAAAGAAAAAGAGATTAATTTTCTTTGTTGTTTTTGGCGGGAATTAAACTCCCAACTCTCTATCTTATAGAGAAAATTAGTGGTCTAAAGCCAAAAATAGAGAAAAGAGAGGAAGTATAAACAGAGAAGGGGTTTTACTCTCTACTCAAGATATATAGTGCATGGGACAATAATATACAGCTCTGAAAGGCCACATATACCACGCAGACAAAACAGGTTGGGGCCCCAATTTGGATCCGATTCCACATGGGACATATACAATGTGAAGCACAACAAAATTTTAAATTTGGATGTAATAAATATAACTTAAAGTATACTATACATATATGCTTTTGTTTTATGTTTTTGTTTATTACCACGTCAAGCTTCCTTTCGAAAATGTTGATAAGCACCCTTTTACCTTTAACCTCGAGGAAGTATATATGTTTGAGTCATTAAAAAAAAGTAAAAAATATGGAAGTTTCTAGAGAGGAGTAAAAAAAAAAAAAACCTTCCCTGTCGGTCAGTTAGAGTCTTAAGTCAAAAGAGGTTATTCGAGAAATTTTAATAACTCAGTCAGTTATCTATATGAATTTTCGTGTTATGTCAATTAAACATGATATGTTCTATACTCTATAGACAACTTCAATATTTTTAAGAGAAAGTTTGCAACTAGTAGAGAAGTGTTGTGCAAGTGGACTAAAAATGCAGAATGTGGACCAAATGGCATGGGTATAGGATCTTCTGGTCCTAATTAGTGTGACACGTTTTGTTAATTTGTCTTATAAAGTGTTTTTAATATAATTTAGTTTTAAAATTCTCATTTATTTTTATTGCGATAATTCTCATTAAGTTTTATTTCAAACAGTACATTCTAAAAGTTTTTTATTTTTTTATTTTTAAGTTATGTGTCCAATTGAATAGTGTTACATAAATTTAAAACGGAAGAAGTAAAAATATTAGTTTTATACTTGACTAAAAACAAGAGGATCTTCTTTACAGCTGGTGATTTTAGACATGTCAAACATCCCCAGCCCCACACCCGGCAGCCCCGACTTTCTTTTCTTTGTATTTATTTATACACAGCAGAAAGTCTCTGGTCTTGCATTTTGCTTTTTACCTAACTTTGCACAATTTTCTCTTGATTTTGGAATACGAAATTTCAAGGAAGCCTCCATTGGTGCACTACGATTCTTTGAGGTTCTATAATGAGCCAAGGTCCTACCTTTTGAATAGTGGAAAAAAGCTCAAAAATGACATTGAACTTTGAAAAAAGACTCGTCTATATTATCCTAAAAGTTTGATTCATCTCTGTTATTTCAATATGAGAAAAGACTTACTAGTTAATTACAAATAGTACTAATTTTGCAAAATTATTTTTTACACGTAATCAATTATCATTCAACCACGCCATTAGTTAAATCATCTTTTCAAACGGGAAAAGGCTTAAAGGCTTCATATCAGTCCACAAAAGTACTAAAGAAATTAGAAGGAAACTATTGCGAAGTTGACGCACCTTGTCTTTAACTGCAAATCCATGAGAAAGCTAAAAAGAAGCTATTCTCTTTAGGTAACAACTTTTTACCTAGCATATAATACAAATGAGTGTTTCACACAACTGACACGAGTTAAACGAAGCATCAAATGTCTGTTATCAAGAAAGACGATCCAAGATATATCGAAACGTTTAACTTGAATAAGCAGCAAAAAGAAAAAAGGGCTGATAGCTTGGCACGTGAATCTAATCTATAGGCTGAAAAGACTTGTTTGCTTGTAAACCAAGTGATGATCATTTGCACAATAGTTTTCTTTATTATCCCACTCTTGCATAATCATCCTACCCCTTCTAATTTCAACTCAATTATACTAACAGACAAATTTCACCTCAAAATAATGCAACTCCTACAATCTGGAGCTTCCTAATTGCACCACCATACTTTTGACCTTTCTTGATAGTGATCCATACACAAGCTAAACTTTTACACAGAACAAACCACTCTTCCAAAAATAACTACTGTAGGACACCGGCCGCATATTTACTATTGGTTTATTGACACACTGCTTACCTCTTAACGAAATTGAGGGGATGCGTTAAGAAAGTTAGCACAATAACTTCATAAGTAAACGATTCCCAAGGTTCAGATAATGACCTCAGTGTGCATTAGAGTCAGTCGCCCTTACGTCCTGCAGACAGTGGTTCCCACTTTTCTAGAATCATCTGCTCAATCCATCACATTAATTAGCCTCAGCCGAATCGTCAGCACCTCTTGCAGCTGTCCTAAAACGACATGACCAAAAGCCTTGAATCCAGAGTCCCCAATAGCTCCGCACACATGAAGGAAACAGTCAAATTTTAAAGACCAAAATACAAGGGAGAACTTATCTCATGGAAGACGGCAGCGAGCCATGATTAGCTAGCTACAAAGATTTTCAAGAACCTGCTTTGCACACAACTAATAACATAACAGATCACAGGAAAATGGTCTCATACAGAGAAAAGTTGCTGTTTAATCACTGGAAATTTTGCCACTCAAACGGTAGTGCACCCATACAAGAAACGTCAGGAAGGAGCAAAAGTAAAATTACATTTCAGGTTCTCCCCTCACTAAAATTCAACAAACAGATATTCACATATTGAAAGATCTCGGTCTTGACAACCTTGACATGATCGGAGTCTATGTAAACTGATTTCCTTACCAACATTTTGTTCTTTCATCCAAAGCACAATGAAGACATTGCATCTAGGAGTGAAAGCAAAATGAAGTAGTTGAAATTGAAAGTGTCTCAGACACCCGAGGACAATTTTGCCGTTATCCCATCGCATATTTTTGAGTCCAGCTACGAGCAGTGGTCTCGTATTTGGCCCTGTCAGTCTTGTACATATGAGCAATTTCTGGTACAAGTGGATCGTCTGGGTTTGGATCTGTCAATAGAGAGCAGATGGACAACAGGACCTAAAACATAAAATAGCGGCGTGAGACAAAATCCTGACAATTGAAAAATAAGACATATAAACCAGAGACGCTCTTCCCTCGCCCTTTTTTCAGAAGATTTAGTGGTGACTTGGTACATAAACTGATTTTCATTACATTTTGGATTAGTTTAACAGAAACATGCAAACAAGAGGACATCAAGCAAAACAAATAACATAAATTTTTAATTGAAAAAAAAAAGAACATAAAATAGAAGAATCAAATTAGTTGATTATATGAGAGTTGTAGGAATACCATTTCTGGAGCAAAAAGAGCAATCTAAAGTGGCAGGTATTGCTCAAAAGAAAATTTTTACTGCAGTAACAGCTCAATATTACCACTAAATTATCTATCACATAAATAAAAATCTGAACACCCAAACCTCAACTCAGCCACTCAATACAACAAATACATACAACAAAAGTTAGAAAATTAATCATCTGCATCAACATCAACTAGAGGGAAAAGGGAAAACAGAAAGAGACAAAATGTGCCATAAGTAGTTCACCTAATTTCTACCAAAGATTTAGCAGAAGCAAGTGAGAAGGACTAGTCATTACATCAGACAATAATAAAGTAATTACTTATATAATAGGACCCTAAATGTCAAAAGATATCACACTCGACTTTCTTTATTAAAGAAATGAACGTGATACTTCCCCTCACTTCCCTTTCTTTTATTCTAAATGGAATCATACTTGCTAAGGTGCTGCTTGACATCTGAAAGTTGGAGAAAAGGAAAATAACAAATATGTTGTTTAAGGTAAGCATGTTTTGAAGGGCATAGTATGATAGAAATCTGTTTATTAATAAATATCTTTGACTTCTGTTACTTTTTTCTGGACTACTTTTCCTTGCGTCGAAGGTCAAAACAACCTCTCTACCTCTGAGATAGAAGTAAGGTTTGATTATACTGGGTATGTTGTTGTATAGTTAGTGTTCTTAGTTTAAACAAGTCATGATAATGTTTAGTTATTGTTCTCACATTCATTTATATTGACATAAAGCTTTTTTTACTAAGTATACTCCCACGCCAGATTATTTGGCCTACTGACCCATGATTCCAATGCCTCAAAGTCCTTAATTATGAAGAGAGAGGAGATCAAAACTCAACAAGTCTGGACAACAATACATAACAAAAGTCTAGCATTCTCCACCAAATCATATCACGCACCACCGCCATCATCATCATTTTGTTAATTCTAGACTCTGGCTTGGACTCACCTTCATCAAGATCTCTAAGACCAGAAAAAAAAATAGCAACATTTAATTGGGACACAAACAAAGACCAAGATACAAACCTTAGATATGGTCAAAGCCGGACTCCATTGCTCTTTAAGGATATCCAAACATATACTTCCATTGCTATTGATGTTAGGGTGGAAAACCTTAGTTCTAAATGCCACCTGAAACAAAAAACAATTAAAAGATCAGACCCTTGACTTATCACCACAAAACCAGTCAACAAATATTAATCGGACACATCCTCAGAATTGACAAGAAGAACTCATTCTGCAAATTTCAAACAGTGCCTGAAACAAACAAAATTCCTAGAATCTACAGAACCACCATGAAGGTAAAACTAATCTAGCAGCAAACAAACGCCAGCCATCTTCTACATTATGTTATGCGGACACTGTGGTGTAAAAGACTAGTATACTTATAGGCATGACAAACAAAATGGATAAAAAGATTTTATGCCCACGATGATTCAGCTATAATCTTGAACAACACCCTGAAGTACCAGCCCACTCTAGCACCAGAACATAAGAGAGCAGAGACTAGATGAGCTTCTCAACAAAAAACTTCAAATGTCATCTCAAGTAGTGGGGAAAGATCATAAGGAAGTTACAGACAGTAGTAACTAGTATCCAAGGCTTCCTGAAATTTTCCAAAGGGATATGAAACTATCTGTCAATTTTGAGTGTATCTCCTTCCACACAGTGGCACATGACCAGCCTTGTCTTAGATTTCTTCTCGTTCAATGTTGTTTTTTCAGCGGTGATGGAAGCATGTCAATGTGATCTTTACATTCTACTATAAATAAAAACAAGAGATGATGGCGAAGTAGGCAGTAATTTGAACTTTACTAGCATTCAATTCTATATGGACACAACTAGGCAGGTCAGGTGTCATTCATGAAAGTTCCTGCTGGTTTCAAGAAATGACGAAAATGATAAGGATGTTGTAGAGCATAGGCATACCTTTGGAGGCTTGAAAGGATAATCAGGAGGGAAATGGATTGAGACCAAAAATACACCTCCTGCATAAGGGCTATCTGTAGGCCCCATGATTGTTGCTTGCCAATGGAACATATCCTCAGCCACTGGACCTGTATTTTACAAAATATGTTAGTTAATATCAACATAAAAGCCATGTGACTAAAGTACCCACTTTAACAAATGTATAATCACACTCAGCACCAAAATCTAAGAGAAAAAAACAATTCCTCATCAGACAAATGACAAAATATGCATTAGAAGAAGTATAACAAAGATTGATGCAGAAATTTGATAGACAATTATAAGTAACATTTACAATCTTCAAGTGCCATATATTGAATGCTAAATCTCAGAAGTGAGAAAGAAAAACCAATAAAAAGATGTAATACAACCTGGGATGTGCACAACTTGGTTGGACACCACTATCATATAACAAAACTATAAGCAAAAACAAAATAAAAGAGAGCCAAATCTGCATTCAGCTGCTGTTAACTGGTAAAGGATCAACCTACTAATGATGCCAATAATGTTTTTTCCATAGCTTAGTGTCCAAGCTTTTAACAGACACATTTAGTACACCAACTATACCAGCTACCTAAAACTAGGACATGTATCTTATGACCTTATCCACCAAAAGTATAGGCAAATGGGAATGATTCACCTAGTTCACCTTTACTGAGATTTGAATCTTGGATGCTAACATATTTACTCTATTTCAGCTCTCGGACAACTAGACTACCACCGGGGGCTAATGCCACTGATTTTACAGAAACTAACATTTAATAATGCAATCCTGCTAGTACAGAAACCAAAAATAGGTTCAGCAAACTACTAAATCAGACTTGTTCTAAACTAGCAGCATTAGCAAAACAAAAACCGCAGAAAACATCAGAAATTCAACCACACTGACCTAATTATTGGACTTCAGCTAACAAAACTAGCACATAAGCTCAGTAATCAGAAGTGGAAGGCAAAAATAAAAAGTAGAGCCGACATACCAGCGCTGCATGAGGTGGGAGGATCCTTCTGCAAATCCTTAAGCTCCTTCAATATGCGCTTCGACGCCATAATTCAGTCCGTAAACCTTCAAATCCAAGTCCTAAGCAATTATAATTACAATTTCTTCATCAAACTCCACAGATCTCCATATTCAAGTAAAGTAGAAAACAGTTACACACACAAATTAAGGTCACAGAATTACAAAACTGAAGCTTATAATAACTCAAACAGGAATAGCTAAGAGATCTAATGGATTGTTCATGCGGAAAAATCTAGATCTTCTTCATTTACAGTAATATGCAGAAAAAATACCTGAATTAAGAGGAGGAAGATGTGGAAGACAATTAATTGAATGGAAAATTGCAGAGCTCCGATTAGGTTTTGAGCCAATCCTATGAGAGAAATAGAAAACAATATTCACTCTGTTACCATTTATACAACACACTCATTTTTAGTCCATTCCAAAAAATTGAGATATTTAACTATTTAATTTTAAAATATCTACTCCATTTTATAGCTGAATAAATATTTAAAATTATAGATTTCAAAAAAATATTCAAACAATCTGCTACTTTATGACTAAATAAATATTATTTATACGGAGAAAATAAATATTATTTCTACATTACGTATACGAAATGCTATTCATAATCATATTTTACAGTGGGGCCCAGAAGCAAGGCTCTAGAATAGTGAAGTCATAATGTGCACATAGTTTGTGGAAATGGCACTAAGTAACCACTTTTAGGACCAATATTTGAATTTTAGCCAGTGTTTATAGATTATTTAATGTTTAGCCATTAATTAAAAGCGTTGTTAAGTTTTGCAATTCAAACTTTATGATAATGTTATGAAGTTCAATTTTATAGTTTGAACTTCAGAAATATGGTGTCATGAAGTTCGAATTTGTGTAGTTCAAATTCCATGTTTGTGATGTGAAGTTTAATTGTTGTGGTTCCAACTTTATGTCACGCGAACAAAAAGGAGACACCCATGCATACTATAATTTAGTGATAGAAATGCGCAACACATTCTATTTACAAATAAAAACACGTGGCAGTATAAATAAACGATATCACTATTCAATACTCACTAGAATTTATAAATTATAAATTACTTGGTGTTTGAATGCCAGAAAAATGATTTCACACCAAAATCCAAACACACAACAAATGAATTGCTTCGACATGTTGCATAAATGAGATGTTAATAAGTGCAGTGCAGATTGAATCTTAAAACAAATGACAAGAGTTCTTAAACAAAAAGAAAAAGGAAGATGATTAACTTGTCTACTATATCTCCTAAGGAAAACAAATCCACACTTTCACTAGATACACTTGTCAATAGGATTGAATCAGAAAATTTAGGGAAAGAAAACATGTATGTTGCTGCACTGGGTAATCGAATCGAATGAACTTCTCAGCACTTACAAATTGTAAGGCAGAAATCCAAGGAATCAAGGGATATGCACATTTGAATCATAGGATCTATTCTCTTTCTGAAGAATGCCTGTTTTCGGAGTTAGATTGCCTGACGTCTTCAATCATTCTAACAACTTCCTCCATGTTGGGTCGCATGTCTGGGACCTTTACAACACATGCCATAGCAATTTGCAGCATTTGTACCATCTCTTCTTCAATGTTTTGAAATCTCATCAAATCGACGTCAAAAACCTCTGATGTCCATTCCTCCCTGACAACTGATTGGACCCACCTAGGAAGGTCAACCATGTCATCTCGCCCTGGTGATTGCATTGGCTGCTTACCAGTAAGCATCTCGAGTAGTAAGACACCAAAGCTGTAGACATCTGATTTATGACTATGTTTTCGGCTTTCTATCACCTCAGGAGCCCGGTACCCTGGATATCGAGATGGGGCTGCAGGGAAGTTCATTATAGGGGCTAAACCAAAATCTGAGATGCAAGCTTCCATATCTTGCTTGAGTAGGACGTTTGAGGACTTTATATTTCCATGAGTAAATTTTGGACCACCCATTGAATGGATGTGGGCAATCCCCTTAGCTGCTGCAAGAGATATTTTAACTCTCGACTCCCAGTCCAGTGGAGTTCTTCCAGGAGTCCTGTTTCCTAAATGATAGTGGGGGTTTGATAGGGATTAGAGAACAGAAATATCCGCAGTACGTAACGTCATTGGCAGTATACTTGACATTGATAAGTTTATGCAGGTTAGTGAATGAGGATGAGTTCTATTCTGATGTAGTCTTCCAGGATAGATATTAGGTATATCATGCATGGAATTTTTCAGCACTAGCAGATTTCCAGTTAGAAAAACAGCAAGATTGTGCGAGTGATAAACTACCAATGATAGGTTAAAGAAAGCCAGCAAGTGTCAATATGTTGCTACAGAAACAATAGATACAGAATAACATAAGAGCTGTTTATACTCATATAATAGACCTAGAAAGATCAAACTGATGCATATATTCTAAAGAAAGACTTTTTCTTCTCTAACTTTACAATAGCTACAAGAAAGAATGCTTCTTTTCACACCAGTTCACAAGTTTAAAAGTTCAAACTCACATTGTTTAGATTCGTTTAGGACATTACTTGAGTGCATTTTGTATTGTGTTAGAAACTTACTATTAGGCATAGTCACAAAGGGCGAATCAAGTTACTCCATCAAACACTAGAAATAGAAAAAGGGAATGACAATGAGAGCATATGATGCCTTACCATGCAAGAGCATTGACAAGTTGCCCATTGAGAAATAACCATACACCAGTAGCTTCTCATCCTTGGAGTAATAATAAGCACGTAAAGGAACCACATTTGGATGCTGTCCAACTCTACCAATAATTTCCATCTGCTGTTCAAAGTCCTTCTTCCCCACAATGACTTCTTTAAGTCTTTTAACCACCACTGTTGATGATTCCTCCAAAATAGCCTTATAAGCAGTTCCAAAACTCCCCTTTCCTAGCACTTCAGCCGAGGCTCTCAATAGGTCCTCGAGATCGAAATTGTAAGAGCTGCCTTCAAAGAAAACAAGCTTATTTTTGTCAGGTTCTTGCACCCCACTACCGAACTCTTCCCTCGGTTTTTCACTCCTTCCTCCACCCGGAGATTTCCCTTTCCGCACACCTCTGCCATCACCCCTTTTTCTTCTCAGGCAGCACAAAACCAGGATCACAACTAGCAGCAAGACCAGCACAACCCCTCCAGCAGCAATAGCAAGAATAACTCCTAGTTTAAGTTTCTTTTTTGAACTTTTTTCTTGAGTGTTTGGGGAGGGTGCAGGTGGGGAAGGGGAAGGAGGGGAGGGTGGTAGAACAGGTGAACAAGGATTTAAGGGTAGTCCACACAAGAGTGAGTTCCCCACAAAGGAGGAATTTGGAAACTTTTGGAGGGAAAATGGAATAGAACCATTAAGATTGTTGTGGCTTATATTAATATGTTTTAGCCTTGGAAGAGTAATATTGGGTATGGATCCAGAAAGCAAGTTATTCTGGAGGCTTAAACCTGTTAGCTGAGACAAATTCTGAATTGTTTCAGGTATCTTTCCAGTGAAGAAATTATGAGATAGGTCCAAAATATTCAGTTTACTTGAAAGAGAAGAAGGAATAGGTCCAGATAAGTTATTTTGCTGTAAGAACAGGTATTGGAGAGAAGGAAGTGAAGTGATAGAGGATGGAAGGTTTCCACTGAGACGATTGGATCGAAGGCTGATAATCCTTAAGCTATCCATCTTCCCAAAAGTATTTTTTGGAAGTGAACCAATGAGTCCAACTCCTGGAAGTCGTACTTCCGCCACATGGGCTCCATCATTACTACAAGTAACGCCTACCCAAGATGAGCAGATAGGAGTGGCGGGATCCCAGTTGATCTTCCAGCCATGTGGGACTGCTGCAGCAAAGTCAAGAAGGGCTTGTTTGTCTAAGTTTAGATCACCGCGGCACAGCGAAAGAAGAGTTGCTACAACAAAAAGAGAATGTAACAGTTGATTGGTGTTGTAGATTCTCATGAGGAAACCTTCAATGGATTGAAAGCCACTATGCTGCCAGTATTGTGGTAGTCCTGGAATAATTCAGTAGATGAACATTTTGGGAACCAAACAAACACCAAAGGTGAGAGAGGAAGGATAAAAAAAGACATTTTGACATAGCAAGCATCTATGCAGTCAAAGTTATACAAAAATCCTCAAGAAATATGTCTGGAATCTGCACTAAATTTTCATGAACTATAACTGTATGACTTTTTTATGGATTCCAATCAACAATTACTATACGTCCAACTAATGATTCTATTTGCACATACGTTCCAAAAGCACTTAGCAATGAACTAGTAATTGTTCTACATTTAACTAATTTTTCACCATCTGGAGAAGAAGATTAATAAAACTAAACAAGTAATTTGTTCTACATTTAACTAATTTTTCACCATCTGGAGAAGAAGATTAATAAAACTAAACATGTTCTCATGGATACATTGTATGGTGAAAGCAAATCTTATCCACCATCTAACAACTTATAATTACTTCAAAAGCTATCCAATCTCATAGATACTGATACCAAGAAATAAACAAAACAAAATGCAAAAGAGATGTTGGGAAAGCAAAACCAGGAAACTTGCCATATCACTTTCTAAGTCAAAAATAAAGAAAACCTTAACAAGGAAGTGGGCGAAAAATGTTACAGATGTATGAATGATGACACCAAAATAAAGTGAAAGATGCTAAGAGATACCAAACCATGTACAATATATTAAACAGGTCAAAATAGAAGTATAATCATGATTAGAAAATAATATAGAAGAAGAAGAAACATTAACAGAAAAAACTTTGTATCCCAAATATTCCATTTTCAGTTTCATGAACAAAAGAGTCTTGAAGAAGAAGAACAAGAGCTAATACATACAAAAAAGCCTTCTGAGGATGGATAAACTTAACCTTGCCTCCTTTAGGTTCAAAAACAGAAAACCATTCTGGTTGGCATTTTGAGCCACCCTCAGTTTTGGTAAAAACTCTAACTGAAGAAGAAGCCTTCTGGTATGGATCTCTCTTTTTTCTTTTTTTTTTTTTTGGTGTTACGTGTGAGAAGAGGTGTTAGGCCTTATGTCACCCTCTTTTGTAGTTATATTATTAATAAACAAGAGAATAGAAATAGCTCGCACTTAAGTATTCTAACATGATAGTATCTAATAAGCAACGGGAAGGAAAATAAACACTCCATCAAGTCAACCCGGGACTAGACAACCCATTTAATCACAAGTTTTTCAATCCTCATGTCATGATAATTCTTATTCAAGGTTGGAGCTTGAAACAATTGATGAAGAAGAACTATATCAATCATGGAATTTTTATTATTATTAT
Organism: Solanum sitiens; assembly: GCA_016801875.1. NCBI lineage: Eukaryota > Viridiplantae > Streptophyta > Magnoliopsida > Solanales > Solanaceae > Solanum > Solanum sitiens. Next base: position 2,890,067 of record JABWTJ010000016.1, on the reverse strand, counting down.
TATTATTTTTGGGGGTTGGGGGATACCTATTACCAAATTCATAATTCTTCTCTCAGGTAAATGTCAAAGAGAGTTGGGTTAATTAAGACTATTGAACAACCCCAACTCATATGAGGTCCCAGTAATAAGGAATCCTAAGCTTCCATTACACAAATATAATCCAATGATAGCTCATAAGGACCAACTACATTTTCAATTTCTCAATTCTTTATACTTCAACATTATCAAAGAAGCAGACACTGAAGACTGAACGACATACAGGTCGTGCTACTTATTAGTCCTCGCCGGAGCCAGGGTTGCAAGCCGGAAAATCATACCATATATACAAGTTAAAAATAAATAAATCATACATAGTATATTTCAAAAAAAATCTTACATAGTTTATCATTATATTTCTTTCTTTAACATTCAATCACTTTACTGAAAATCCTAACTCCACCCTACTTAATACTCCTCCCTCCAATAAGTCTAATTTTCTGCATGAATTCATCATAGATTTCCTATTTAATTTCTAAAAATCAAATTTAAAGCTACTCAAAAAGTTAAAAAAAAAATACTATCAGAAAACCTTCAAAAATCATATTTCAAAATAAATAAAACTTGACTGTTCAATCTAACAATGCCAAACAAATAGGAATCAAATAAGCAAACAGATCTGCTCCAAAATTAGCAGAAAACAAACACAAAATTATAAAATTCAACAAACATTATGTAATCGTAGTGAAATTACCTATAAAATCGAGAAAGCACTTCAAGTATTAGGAGTAACAGTGAGGTTCTGAGGTGAAATTAACAGTAAAGATGAACATCAAATCAAATTCATCGAGTTGCAGTAACCACATTTTGCGCTGAATAATACCCGACCCGTTTAGCTTGAGCTGAAGTAGTAAGAGATTTGGATCTGTGTTAATGGAGAAGAAGAAGGAGTGTTTAGTGCAAAGTACAAAGTGAAGAGTGAGAGGTGGAGAAATAGTAAAAGGAATTTCAGCTTTTTTGTAATGAATCTGTTTTTCTTTTTTCCTTATAATAACAGCTAACTGAATATACATCGTATTTATTTTATCGATTTTTTAATTTTTATTTTATGTTGCTGAAATAATAAGAGAATAATTGTCCCTACTAAAATAAAATATTAGAATATACTAATACATAGCAAAGTGAACATCGTTTTCTTTAAAAAAATATATATATTAACTGATTTGTTATTTAGAATATTTTCCCTCTCACATTTCTTATGTGATCACACTGTAATATTTTATATTTTTTAATTAAGATATTATGTTATTTTTATTAAAAAATTTATAGTGAATTATTGAAGCTATTAAAAGAATATAATATGTTTGAATATAAAAGTAATTTCATCATTTTCGTTTAATGAAATTGAAATACTATAAAAATGTCATAAATCTAAAATTAAATAAATTATAAAATACGATACAGATGTTGAGCTTTTTCTCTTTTATTAATTTTTTTGTTGTAAGTAAATAATTTCAATATATATTATTAAGAAATTAATTTTGTAGACTTCTTTTGAATAATAAAACATATCTTTAATGTTGAAACAATGCAATCCATATATAATTCATATAATTATTTACTCCATTTGAATTACCAAAAACAAAGCTACCTGAAAATTAATATACAAAGTAAATAACTAAATATTATTAATAATAATGGTAATAATTTTAATAATAATAATAATGTACTGTGAAGTGAAGTTTGCACTTGTGAATGACAGTTGGATCACAGGAAGGATAGGTTGGCAATTACTACTCCTTTTAGAGTGGAGGTGGAGGTGGATGGTTTAAGACTTGGTTGGTGTATATATATTTAATGTACATGCATAAAAGTTATTCTTCTTTAATAATTACATATCAATAAAAAATAATATATTTCGTATAATTTCATAATCGAAAGTTCTAGAAGAATAAGATATACATTGTGGTAGTCCTTAACTTTACACATATATGAGATAGCGAAATTATTTCTAATAGTTTTTCAACCAAAATGAGAACACTGCATTTAAAAATAAATTATGATATGTACGAATTTGGATTTAATTGAACCCTAACATAAATATCAAATACGAAAAAAAGAAAATTCATTTTGACCCAATATGCTTGTAAATTGGTTAATACTTACAAGGATTATGTAGACAAACTAAACTATTTTGCTAGTCATTCTTGAAGAAACAAAGTGCCCAAAAAGAATAAGAAAAGAATAGGTCAATAAGAAAGATACAAAAAGTGAAAGGAAAAAAATGAAGCACATGGTGCCCAATAAAGCATATGAAATTGACATGATATATTAATTATTAATTATTAAACTGATAGAAGAGTTTAATATAGGAAGATTCAATTTTATAGCCTTTACAAATTTATTTCACTACTGTCTATTTTATAAGAAATTTTCAATCGTCACTAATAGATTTTTATTTTTACACGTAAGATGTCTAAATAGGTTATTTCTTCCGTTGAATTGATATAAGTGGGCAGACATGATTATTTGCTCGTTAATATCAGAGTAATTTTGTAGGAGTGTACTATGGGCAACTGTAAAATTGATGAATTGATTGACAACAATATGGGTATCTTGTACATATTGGTGATTCAGTAATTTTTATGAAAAATTTAAATTAATATGACATAATTATTACTAAACGGAATGTACAGCATGTTATTATTTGGAATAAGGTGTGTGCTATTAGTAGGGGTATAAAATAGACATGTTTCAATTTATTTTAATCTTTCCTATTCAGCCTATCTATAATTTGAATAGATATAGATAAATAAATAAATTGACCCATAAGATATCTCACGTTTCGTAGTTTGAATAGTTTTTAATCCTAGTACGGCTAAACAGTCTAGATGGACTTGCATCCAAAAAAAAAAAAAAAAATGTATCTCAGCTTTACAAGTAAAGCCGTCAAAGTGAGTTTAGCATATCGAATCGATCCAACCCAACCCATTAACGGAATAGGGCAGAGATAACATTCTTCAAGCTCATTTAAATTGGGGCTTACAAGCATGGTCCTTGAGACTTGATTGAATGCGGGCTGGAATCGGCCTATAGGCTAAAACTTTTTATTTAAAAATAATTTATGATAATCTCACTAGTATATCATTTAATTATTTAAATACACATTATGTTGTAATATTATGAATTTTATTAGATTTTGATGCGCAGTTACATGTATGTCAAAATTAAGTTAAATTGTTCTTGATACAGTCTATCCAAATAGATTTGCACGCATCTAAGATACATGAACAAATCTCACGCCCTCGCCTCTCTACGATCTCATTTGTCACTGTATCATCACACTCGTGTATCTATTATACTAAATACATGCTAATTACACTCAATTTTTTACTATGAAACAACACTATTGTTTATCATACTTGATTCAATGATCTTTTCATTTTTTAATGCTGTAAAATTACAAGTTTGAACGTTTTCAGACCCGGTCAGCCCACCCTAACCCTTCAAATTCATAGGCCCACGAGGCCCAAGCCTGGCGGGATTGGGCCGAACCTTTTTGATAGCTCCATTCACAAGCAAGTAAATTCACCACTCGATCAAAGCAACTAACACAACCAAGAAATGCAAAGGGCAATCGGCTAGCTATAAGATGGAACCGCAAGACAAATAAAACATTGTATTGCAGCAATAACCGGCTAGTCATTTGAACATAAGGGTTCACACTGATTTTAAGGACTTCACATCATCAGCCTTACAAATCACATTAATAAGTCTGGAGAGGATCACACACAGCACAGCAAGCAAAACATGAAGAGGGTGAGGTGTATTGCTTAAACATAAAATTCTCGTTCTGACAAACCAAAATGCTATCAAGATCTATCAAGATCCAGATTGTGACCATGGAGCAGAGAAAGAAACGATCTCAACAAAAAAGGACAATAATCACAATTTAAAGATTATCAAGCTTAATGGACAATCGATAGTCATGTGAGAAGTGATCACTGATGTAAGCACACCTTTAGTATTAGATGAAGCTACAAAGAAGCACAACCAGACCTGGTATGGCTAATGTAAAAGTGGAGACAGACTTATACCTACACTGGAAACAAGTATGGGTTGGGCTGGAGGATGAAACTTCCCCACTTATAAGTATAAAAGCTAGAATATGAAACACATCCCCAATAATTATAAACACGGTAGGAAAAATTAGAGCGTGTGATGATGAATAGCAGTTATAGAAAGGCAAAAGGCAGCTAATGTCAAGAACAATGAAATCAGAGTGAAAATGAAAATGTTTATGCAGCCGTGCAGAGCATATCTGGCATGTACAGTGGGGAAGAAACACAGACCAGTGATAAGTAATGAAAAAGCCGCGCAATAATTCTGAAAATTATAGCCGCCAAAGAATCGCACTCAAACTATTCTACTCTGCTCCGAGATAAGATCAAAAACTCCAACTCGGACAACTAAGTCATCAAAACATTCAACTCTGTGTACTACTACAACAACAAAAAACTGGAGAAACCCACGAGTAAGGTCTGGGGAGGGTAGAGTACTAGAGTGTGTGAGCATTATGTGTACTTGAACATAAAACAACATACACAATGTAATCCCACAAGTGGAGTATGCATGCACTGGAAACTTAACTAACATCGAAATGAAAATATGAACTGGTAACCTAACTAATCTTATTGCAATAATCATATTTATAGTCTGACAAAGCACATAAGAATTGCAAATAATCATACAAGATAAGCATGTATAATTAGATAACACTCACAACGATACTAAGCTATAACAAAAAACAAATACTAACACGGTTCGTCTCGTATACATACAATCACCCCATACTGAAAGTATTCATCTATTGAAAAAAAACAGAACTTGGTAAAGTCTCAGGATTCTCCAAGCCACATACATATCAGTACAATACTTGTATGAACCAATAATTTCAAACAAAATCAAAATTTGATAATTAAAACATCCTATAAATCAAAATTAAAGCATCTCGGCCCGAGCAGTAACAGCTCTGAGCTTGGAGTAAACCTTACCAGCAGGAGACCCCATAATGAGACTACAAAGTGAATCTCTAGCAATCTTAATGTTCAAAAACGATCCCAATATATGTATCTTGCTATCTGCAATTACTATCCTAGTCTTCGTCGCATTCTCTATAGCAAATTTCGTCTTTCCTCCTTTCCCAGACAATCTACCAATAGCCCTAGACAAATGCTCACCTCTTAGCGTCTTCACATCCTTGATCTCGAAGGAATCCACATATAACTCATCCAAACGGAGCAAAGCAACAGCATCACAGACATCAAACCCTAGCATGAAAGCATGTACGAAATCAGCGCACTTCTGTAAGTTGCTGATGTCGGGCGTATCGGTTCGGGTTTTGAGCTCGACCCGACGCTTCTTGAGATTCATTCGGATATCAATCTTCATCTGCTCGAAGATTGGATTGTAGATTTCCATCCATACTTTCTTCAGTGGAGTGTACCGATGCTGTGGGACTGTAACTTTGCGAAACTGGACATGGCCGTCTGAGATTTCGTGGGCCTTTAGAGGTTGAAAGTTGGGTTTCGCCGGTAAGGTTGCCGCCGGTTGCTCAGCCCTCGGATTGTCAACATCCATGGCTACAGAACCAGGGAAGAGAAGGAGAGGCTGGAGAATAGGGTTTCTAAGAGGGGTTTTGTAAAGATACAAATCTAATATATATATGGAGTACTAAATGGGCCGCGTTTACGCACCCAAATTTAGTTCTGGATAATGGAAAGGCCCATGTTTATTACTTCAGTGGCTGATTTACTCAAAACGACCGTTCTTTACTTCTTTAGTACACCATTTAAATTTTATCCCTATTTTAAAAGTTGTACAACTCTAATCCACAACTTATAAAATATTAAATTATTTGAAGGCCCATGTCGAATGCTCAGTAAAATTTTAAATCAAGGTTTTCAACACTATTACTATTTGAGGTACCAAAGACATTTTACTTTGGACCATTATTTTAAATTATAAACTATGTTACTCATAAGATTATATGTACTTTCCAAATGTGTAAACTTTAATTTATAGCCCATCCTTTTGACATTTTAGATCTACCTCATCTTTTGAAACTTCTATGGTGCACGTATGGACCGGTGCATCAGTAAATAGACGCAAAACATAACCAAGCTATCGAAAAACAGACGCATCTTATTTTATTTCAATAATGCTACTTGCACCTTCTGGTGAATGTAGTCAAGGCATAGGCATAGGGCATCGGTAAATGAAAAAGAGTAATGAAACAGCAAGTCGAAAATAAAAGCTAATATATGAGGAAATATGCCATCCCACAGAATTGAGGCATTAATATGACTGAGAGTCTACAAAAACACCCCTCACAATGAGATACTTAGGCAGCTTAAATGGATAGTTAAACTGCTTATGCTGCACTTTCTGAACGAACAAATAATGGAAGCTAGAACGGTACAAACCATTTGATGTTTGACAAACCAGCAGTACCATTAAAAACATATTAAAAAGAATCTTCAGAGGTAGTGTACAAGGTCGACCTCTAAAATGTTTGCTCATCTACTTTTACAGATCACTTATAGAACTCGAAGTCAGTGTCCGGCTTCTTCACATTGGTCCTGTAACCCTTTTCAAAGTCCTTGGGGAGTATGACATATCGATTCTTTCGCACTGCATGCATACCTGCTTCCTGACATATAGCTGCAATCTGCAGACATTGCAACATGCATCACAGTCGTGTTGGTCAAATTGACTCTTCAATTATAAAGGTCATTCACATTTTTAAAATAGAAGGATCAAAGCAGATGCAGCAAAATAAAGAACTACTTAGTCTTAACACTAAACATCAACATTTTGAATCAGTAGTGAATCATCCTGTTATCAGTCGAAAAAATAGATGAAGCGTAAAGAGACAAACCTCAGCAGCACTAATTTTATCAGGGCGAGAAACATAATCTTCCAAGTCAACCTCGTCACCTAAGTTCATCTTAGCAGTACAGACCTGACCAAAATCATCCAACTTTCAGATTTGAGGTTCATTGCGAAAAAATTGGAAATACAGGGACCAATATAACATAAGGAGTGAGAGGCACAATTCAGAAGCCAAGTCTATCATAACTTCTTCAATATTTTTCCAATCTTAATTTCTATTTGTTTGCTAACGGGAAATAGGGTTGAAGAAGGTCCTGAGCGCAAAATCTTCCAAATTCTACCTGGAAAACAAGCCTCTTTTGACGCCTATCAGGCAAAGGAAATTCAATCTTCCGATCAAGCCTTCCAGGACGCAGAAGTGCAGGGTCCAAAGTATCAGCTCTGTTAGTTGCCATGATAACTTTCACATTCACAGTCTGGTCAAATCCATCCATCTGAAGAAGACATACCAAAAGAAAACCTCATAAACAATGCAAAAACTGTAAATTCTTATGGGATTACTTCAGGAATTTGTAGAAGCCTACCTGATTAAGCAACTCCATCAAGATACGCTGGACCTCCCTATCAGCTCCAGTTTGAGCATCAAACCTAGCAGTGGCAATTGCATCTACCTCATCAATAAATATAATGGCAGGAGCATTTTCTTTGGCAAGACGGAACACATCACGAACCATTCGCGGACCCTGAACAGTCAGATAATAAGTGGTGAAAGTTAAGTTTGAGCAATAGAAACAAATGCAGTCTTGTCATCATTTTTGGACAAACTTGACCAGTCCTAACTAAGAAATAAAAGATATCTCCAGACAAACAAATTTGGCTCAGAGAATTGCAATTTGAACTGAAGTTGCATCTTAGATAGAAGAGTTGTGGAGAAAATGCAGCAACAAAGTACATTTCAAGCTGCATGTTGACAGGATTGAAATGCTCTACTCGATTGGCCACAGAAAGGTGGTCTGTCTTAAACTTCTCAAAAAGAAAAAAAAGCTTAGTGGCTTCTCAGTTGACTACTAAAAATCAACGAGTAGTTCTCCTATATGGCTTTCTAATTTTAAGGATGGGTCGTGCACATGATGTTTACCAGTCAACACACCGGAAATAGGAGATTCTGCGTTCGTTATCTTTACTGATCAATATCTATTTTGTCGAGACATTTACTGATCTATATTAGTAGGGTCTTCTTTGACAATGTCTATAAGATGCAAGAGGAGTTTAAAAGAGTATCCAGCTCGGTGCCAAATGTGTGAATAAAAGTTTGGAGTTCCTGCAGAAGAATGCAATGCTATACGCAGTATTCATGGTATTACTCAGGGTTATCCATCTTTTTGGTACTTTCAGTTGCCCCTTGCTACAAAGACTTATCACGGTGACAAGTTGGAATTATGAGAGTAGCCTAACATAGTGAGACACAAACAGAGGCAATAAGCCAAACGAGGAAATTAAAGAAATTGAAAAGGTTTAGAGATATTGGGCAATCTTTATCACGATTCACGAGAGGTCTCGAGTCAAACCCTCTGGAACTATAGTAGACTAAAAATTCAGCCTCTAAACAAAAGAATGCAGATAGCAGCGAGAGTGTCATTTTTAGTTTTCACGGTGCCTTTCTAGCAATGTTTCCATTCCGTTTACAACTACCAAATTTCCAACACTTGGCTCCACATGTTCACCCAACAAATATAAAGAATTTTACGTTCAATTATATTTTCATGGCAATGCAAATTTAAGCTAACACATTTGTTGTAGCAGGAGAGGGTATATTTTCTAATGGTGCTTTTTAGCTTCTAAATCTGTAATTGTCTTTTAATAAGGTAAAGTGTAATCTATAATTATATTTTTACATAAATTAATAACCTAATCTTTGATGTCGATAAAAAAGAAAAGCTAATTACAGCAAATAGAATTATATCATACAGTTTGGGGTAGAAGTAATATTCATTAATTAATAATTACCTTATTACTGCACAAACAATAGCTACTAATGATGAAATTAAAAAATAAAAGAAAACTGAGATAATACACCAATTTATCTTCCAAATTTCTTTCTATACAATAGAAAGGAAAACCTCAAAAAAAGAAATTGTATTTCAAACAACGCAGTGCAAATAGTCTGAATCATCAACAATAGGTGATTAGTAAGTAGTAACAACACATTGATGCATAACAAAAAATGCTCATGGTATTTCATTACTTCAATGCATACCTCACCCAAGTACTTCTGAACGAATTCTGAGCCAACCACCCTTATGAAGGCGGCAGTAGTGTGATGAGCAACAGCCTTTGCAAGCATAGTTTTCCCAGTACCTGGTGGACCATAAAGCAAGACACCACGGGGAGGGTCTATACCAATCTGCTTGTACAACTCATGATGAGTCAAAGGTAACTCAACAGCCTCACGAATTTCCTGCTTTTGAATGTCACATCCTCCAATATCCTGGTGTGAGGAAAAAACAAGATTAAGATAAAGTAAGAATATAAAGGAAGCCACATTAACAGCCCTATATTATATCAGATGTCCACTTCTGTAGCTGTAATGTGACACTTATACATGCTTATATAACGGGCATTTATTAGGATAAGAACATAATGCCTTTTCCTCATTAGTGTTCTGACTTCTGATTATAGAATTAGATGCATTCTTTACTAATACCCAGTACCTCACTAATGTTTCACGATTTTGAAGAAAAATAATGGAGAGTAGTCTACGAGTTGTGCACTCCACACCCATGTTCCTTGTATGAATAGATAAGTGAACTCAGATCACCAAATTGTGATTCGTCAGTTAATTACAAAATCAGTTCAATCATTTGCAAACCTATTTCCTACTTTCCCACAATACAACATGGGCTGCATACCCAAAAAAAAATCATAATATCCATATTCATCCAGGATACGACATTTATGGAGCACCGGATATCCAAAGACACCAATAACCACACTTTGTTATCCTGATTCTTCTGAGAACATGTCATGCTTCTTGTATCACCCGTTCTTCTAGCCACAATTTTAAGGCAACATATGCTTCCTTCTGCAACCAGTGAACAAGATTTTCCAATTTCCTTCTCACTTGATGTGGTTGATAGAAGTGCTGCACACATAACAAGTACTCTAAGGACTAGAGTATAGGTACTAATTGCCACTTAGCTGCCTTTTAGAAGCCAATAATAGGATTTTGAATAAGGCCTGGGGAAAGTCATGGCTGCAGGTGTACTTTTTCACGGAGAGGCTGATAGGAACTGAGCTTAAATAAGAATATATAGCGCAATATGATTGTATGAGTATGCGACCAGTGAATTGATTGATTAGAGAGAAATAATCTCCCAAATGAGTTCATATGATTTTTAAAAAGGAGCTTCTTCTCTTGGTTTTAAAATAATTATTGAAAATATTGTCATTCTGTCACAAAATGTGTTTACACAATCTAGGATAACCATATAAATGTGTTTACACAATCTAGGATAACCATATAAGAAGAAATGAGGCATTCTAACATTATATTGAGACTTGAAAGCAGCATTCACCTTCTAATTTAACTTGCTAAACAATTAGGATTATATGTAAGCACTTTGCTTCCTAATCTACGTAAGTTCTTGGTAGTGACACCTTGACTAATTAATGTTCATTCTACTAAGGTTGTTCAAGCTCTTAGTGAGTCTATCATAAAAATCAATTCTAGGGATTCATTAATTAATAAAGGTGATGAACTTTAGGAGTAACGGGAAACCATGCATTCATCTAATGAAGTCTACACTAGCTGATAGCAAAATCAGAACCCAGAACTCATAATCACTATAAAGTAAAACCTAATGCAAGAGTTCCACAAGTCATGAGCTCAAACTACAAACTCTAATGAACCAAGGAACCAAAAGGCAAAATTAACCAATAAACCCTAAGAAATAAGAAACATAGCAGACAGAAATATTATAACCCTAATAAGCAGTAACATATAAACCCTAATCAGTGTATTCAACCAATAACTAACACAATTCAGAAACAATACACTCACGTTGTAGGTAACATCAGGCTTCTCTGATTGGCTAAGCAGCGAAATACTCGAGTCAGCCTCAGGAGGCAAAACATCAACTAGAGCATTCGAGTGACGATGCAAAGCCACAGAAGCCGAAGGCTTAAGTAGCTCCCGATTAATCGTGCTGAGTATCCTCACGTAGTAATTAGATCCCGTAGTTGAACCAACTATGGCGTTATTCTGGTCAATCATCTCCATGAACTGGCCAATTACTAACGGCACCGATTGGATCCGTTTTACCTCTTCCTGTGCCCGTAAATGTTCACGGCGGAGATTCTTCAGTTCGTCCTTCACGTATTCCTCTTGGATCTCGATGAACTCCAGCTGCCGTTGTAGAGATTTCAGGCGAGCGTAGAGATCGTCTTCGCCGTTTTCGGAAGCAACGTCGTGCGACGATAAGTCAGGTCGAGTTGCAGGTAGCTCCGGTGAGGGTTTTGGATCGAGAACCATGGCTGATGCCATTGTTGGAAGTGGAAAAAAGTTACGGCAGTTGATACACACAAAGGAGGAAAGTGAGAATGGAGTGCAAAAGAAGAAAGCTTGATAAACCCGACGAAAGCAGAGAACGAATCGGGTATGGAGCTCAGTTTCTAATCGTCGGATGACTTCGGGTCAAGTTTTTTGGTAAATGAGACTCATGTTTCATATTAGGTGTATTCGTATTAAAACTCTATTATTTTGAATTTATATTGCGGGCTCTATTTGAGGGTAAGCATTATATCTTTTTGAAAACTATGCAGTTAATTAAATTTATAGTGTTTAATTATTCATTATAATTATAGTTTGTTATAATAATTACTTGCGACTATCATTATACATTTATTACATGGACTGACTGCAAGTTTGTATAATTAGTCATGTTTATATATGTATAATTCGTCAAAATATATAAATACATAATATACAATTATTTAGCATATATATATAGAGAGAGAGAGAGAGAGAATTCACCTCTCTCCTCCCTTTCCTAATCTCGCTCGCATCTCTCTTCTCTCTTTCATTATACAAATGCATATGTATAATATACAATTATATACATATGCAATTCACCTCTCTCTCACTTCTGCCCTCTCTCGCTCGCCTCTCTTCTTCCTCTGCCAATCTCAATCGCCTTTCTCCTCCCTCTCCAGTCTCGCTCGCCTCTCCTTCCTCTCACAATCTCGTTTGCATCAAATACAAATATATATGTATAATATACAATTATTTAACCGGTATATATATACAATACCTTCCTCCCACTCTTTTCCCTATCTCTCGCCTTTCTCCTTCATATAACATGTAGCTACGAAATGTAATTATCAAACTATAACTATAATTAGTAATTAGGCTATATTTAAGTGACTATATGTGAAAGTTTCCTTTTTTTTTCATATATAATGTTTGAATCCAAGATTTCTTAAGAATTAATTTCATACATTGCATTATTTTTTTTGAATAATTATTGCGATAAATTTATTTTAAAAAACATTGAATCAAAAATTTTTATGATAAAGTAATAACTATTCTTTTAACTTTCAATAAAGGTCACAAATTTAAGTTACACGAAATGTCTTTATTAGAAAATATTTTCCTCATTGTCGTTTCTATGTAAAAAAATTCTTGCCATATTCTTAGTTTATTTTTTTTTATTTTCTCACTAATTATTTAAGAAACAATTGGAAATTTCACAATAATACTACATATCAAACAATTGTATCTTTCTTTTTATAATATTGGTGTCATATATCATAAATATAATAAATTACAGTTGAAATAAAATGAATAAACAATTTTTTTAGATTGAGACGTAGATATCTCATCTTCTTAAAGGATATTCAAGTTCATTGCGGTATAATTTACACTGATCTAGCAGTAACACTTTTGACTTGTCCCTCCAAGATACAATAACTCAGCAACATCGTAGAACTCAAGCAAGTTCGAATTAGTCGAAGAGTTCAAAACTCCAAAAAAAAAAAAATATGTTCCTTCAACATATAATTGTTCTCTTTTGAATAGTTAGTATAGTCGAAGACTTAGTCATTATTTTGTCTCAACTCTCTCGTTCACTTCACTAACTCAATATATACACAATACAACTCTTCTCACATCTTCTTACACTCTTTCACATATCTCTTGTTATTTACAACACAAAAGAAGACCACTATTTATATATGATAATTCTTCCTTGTAATGAATAAGGATATAATAAGTAGTAAATTAGATAAGTGAATGACCTATATGTTATATAGGTTACAAGACCAAAGAGGTAGAATAATTGATAAAATAAAGATTTTGTGGTTACAAGAGTTAATGACCACATTTTTACATAATTGATGACATTAATAAGGCACAAATATAATATCCACTCGTATACATAATATGATACATAATGTAATATATGATATTTTTTATTTTGTTAAACTATAAAAAACTTACCATAACCAACAAAGCAACAATAGCACTAAAAAACACCTAACAATCAATACCACCTTCTAGGAAGGGTTTAAAGGGTAGAGAGGCCTCAACAAAATCAAGTAAACTAATTACAAGTCAATTTATGTATGTATTCTCCACATGTATGAATTTTTTTGAACAACTTAATAATGTTTAATTAATGTCTCTACAATTTCCTTCTTGATCTGGACTATTACTATGTGTGTGTGTACATTTGTATGCTTAAATTTTTTTTTCACTATATAGCTCTCCAAGTGTCACATATAACAACTCCTCACTTAGCAACTATCCTCTCATTTAGTATTTTGAGCTTACTTGCTTGAACCAGTCACACTTAGCAAATAAATGCTTTGTAGTTTCTATGAATTATCCATCAAATAAACAACAATTACTATCTTCAACTAGAATATGCATACTAGCTAACCTTTCCTTTGCCAATAGTTTCTTTTGTTCAGCTTAACTACAAGATAAACATGTGTTAGGTTGAGCATTAACAAATGTTTTCTTTGATCTTAGTATTATTTTTTCTACCATATTAGCTAATAGCTATCAAGAACGTTTAAATTTTCTGGCCACTAAAGTCAATATTTGTGGCCTATATTTTTAGGTCCACCATTTTTAAAAAAAATATTACTTATAAATGTAATCTTTTTTTATTTAAAAAAAAGTATATGTAGTATGAGTGCCAGGATTTTCTTTATGAAAATTTCATATGGGATGAATATAAAACTTGAATCTTGTAAGTAATAACTTGATAAAAATATTGATAACGAAATCATAAAGTTCTTTGAAATTGATATTTACATATGGCAAATGGAGATCACTAGATGATAAAAATTTAAAAGACATTGTCTTTAACCTTAAACTTAATTTAACACATCATAGTTATTATGATTTGAGCATTTAAATTTATTTTTTAAAATTAAAAGTTTTAAAGAGAATTTATAATAAAAGTAGAAGATAATTATCTAATGAAAATACTAAATTAAATAAAAATACTTGATTCTTTTTCAAATACACATATTGCCTATATAATAATGTTAATAGTTCGTGTCACTATTGACTCAACCAAAAAAAAATAATTCAAAACTAAAATTGATTAAATCTTATTTAAGATCAAAAATTTTTCAAGAGCGATCGAATGAATTAGCTATATTATTCAATTAAAAAGGAATTATTAAAACTAATCAATTAAATAAAACACTAACTAATGATTTCACATCTAAAAGCACATTTCTTTTTAATATAAAAATATTAAAATCTTTCTCTTAAGTTTCGCTTTAGGCCCATAATCTTATTAAGTCAGCCTACAACCTTATGTGCGGAGATATTTCATCAACCTTTATATAAATTCTATGAACCCTCTCACACACAAAGAAACCTTCTTTCAGATAATTGTCATAACAACTTCCCAATAGAGCACATAATTATACCATAAGAGGTTATGAAAACAGAATTTGAACGTCCTGTTTGCTTTTCCAACCAAGAATTTTCTATAATTTACGTTTTTTTTTTTTAAAAAATATATGCTTTTTAGTAAACAATATTTTTAATAAATATAATACAAATTTTAATATATAGTTAATCTTACAAGACAATGACGGGTCAAGTAACTTATGCCAAACCCTGCATTAGTTTGTTGACTATGTCGGCCCAAGCCCATCTATTTGTTGTGACGTAAGCCCAAACAATTTCTAAGCCTAATACACTCCTATTTAAGGTTTAGGGCATTTCTCTTCATTGTTTCTTTACAGACTATTTTTAAGCCGCAGATCAATTGCAGTGACGCCCCAATTGAATAGCCATGGGGAGAAGTAAGTTGCTTCGCTTATATCCTTATTTATCAAATTTTATTTGTATTATTATAATGTATTGTTCCTCAGATCTGGAAAAATTGAGCTTTTTACGCCATTGACGGATTGATTGAGTTTAGCATTTCTGGTATTTATATGATTAGATTTCTGTACAATGATTTATGTGAATATTGTTTTTCTTTTAAAAAAGAGTTTGCTGCGTGAAGTCCTGTATAATTATTATGCGAATGTGGTGTTTATTTGATATAGAGTGGTTTTGTTATATGTTTGTTTGTTTGTGTATTTGATAGTAAAACTAATTTGTTCGGAATTTGGATTATTGAATTGATTCTGTTCTAGCTTAAATGTTTGGAATTTGCCGTTCTATGTTAAGCTAATGGATTTGAGCTAATACATTAAAAATGATACCTGTCCTGGTAAAATGGGTAGCTTCAAGATTGAAGTATGTGGCATTTTCTGTAGTCTTTTAGGCACATTTGCTCGCGAATCAGTTTTTTCATTACCAACCAAGATACCAAGGATAAACATTGTCTTTGTAAGAATATTATTTGCTTGGAAAATGGAAGGAATAGTTTCTCGGTTTGTGTCAGAGAAATATCCTTTCTTTATGTGTGTGAGAATGGAAGTACTTGGTAAAATTATGTATGAATTTTGACTTGATAAGTTGTATATGGTATATCTAAGATAGGTGTCTGACTAGAATGGTTACTGTGTATGGTAAAACATATTCGGAGTTCTGGCACCACTAGTGTTATCCTGGTTAAGTTCCACTCATGACATAGCTAGTCTTAGCATATGTTGTATTGTAATGATTTTTTATAGTGCGCTACGAGTCCTTGGCACATTTCCATCTTTGGGTGTTGATGTAATGGTTTGAATTATTTTTGACAGGACCTGCAAGATGTTATCGTCAGATTAAGAACAAGCCTTACCCAAAATCAAGGTTTTGCCGTGGTGTCCCTGATCCAAAGATCAGGATTTATGATGTGGGCATGAAGAAAAAGGGAGTTGATGAGTTCCCTTTCTGTGTGCATTTGGTCAGTTGGGAGAAGGAGAATGTCTCAAGTGAGGCACTTGAAGCTGCCCGTATTGCTTGCAACAAGTACATGACCAAGTCTGCTGGGAAGGATGCTTTTCACCTAAGGGTCAGGGTTCATCCATTCCATGTTTTGCGAATTAACAAGATGTTGTCGTGTGCTGGAGCTGATAGACTCCAAACTGGTATGAGGGGAGCTTTTGGTAAGCCCCAGGGTGTTTGTGCTCGTGTTGCAATTGGTCAGGTTCTTCTATCTGTTCGCTGCAAAGATGGAAACAGTAACCATGCCCAAGAGGCTCTGCGCCGTGCCAAGTTCAAGTTTCCTGGACGTCAAAAGATCATTGTCAGCAGGAAGTGGTATGTATTCTATCAGAAGTTTCACTTTGTATGTTATGCTACTGATTTGTTTGAGAACTTTGTACTTTTTTCCATTAAAGGATTATGCTGTTGTGTAAAATGGGGTTTATTTCATTTAATTAGTTTTTTTGTTTGTGGAGATTCTTTTATTCTAAAAGAACACCCTACATTAAATTACACAAGTTTCTTCCTTTCAATGCCAGAAGTTGTCTTATTTCACTACAGAAATATGAACTCTGTGCTTGTTTTCCATGCGAGACTCCTGAAGTTTCATGATATCTTGTTTTTTTGTTGTCTCATTCAGCAATCTAGCCTACCCATTGAGGCTATGTTTGATCATGCATTATTTTCGTTGTTTTAGATAGTTAGAAACTTGTCCTTGAATCTCACACGTGCTACTTTGATCCAGGGGATTCACCAAGTTCAGCCGAACTGATTATCTGAAATACAAGTCAGAGAACCGTATTCTCCCAGATGGTGTGAATGCAAAGGTTTATCTATTCATATCCTTCTTTTTAAACCAATATTTTTGCTTTGCTCATTTATGTATCTGGTCGCCAGTAGCTATTTGCACTTTTTGGTTGTGACAACTTCTTGTGTGGTCTTTTGCTTGTGCAGCTTCTTGGCAACCATGGTCGACTTGCTGCACGTCAACCTGGAAGGGCCTTCCTTACATCTGCTTAGGAAATTGAAGTGGCATAATCTCACAAATAGCACATTTAGTTTTCTAGTCTGTTGAATGGAACTTTGTTACTTGAATTTCTGTCTTTGCATGAACTTAATCAGTATCCAATCGAACAATTTTGAAATTATAATGTTCTGTATTTGAAATTTCTTGTATGGTTAAGAGCTCGTATGTTTTGATGAATTGATACTTCTAGTGACAGGTTGTAATATCATTCTTTAGTGACCCCTGCAACTAATTATTTCCGACTATTTGGCTAGTATAAATCGAAACAAACCTATTTGTGGTGAAGACGTCTATTCCTAAAGATCTAGTTTGGTACAATTAGTACGAAGAAGGGCTGCTTATTTTAACTGATATTTTTAAAAATATAATACTCCCTCCATTCCTTTTTATTGTCATAATTTACGTTTTGAGAATGAATGTTTTTTATGGAGAGTGCATCCGATTTAAACAGCAAAAAGGGTAAGTTAGAGATACTCATGAAGTTTTGGCTGAGTTTGTTGTGCTCCTACTACCACGAGTTGCAATTTTGTAATTATAAACTTATAAGAAACAAGTATGTTGCAATTTTGTAATTATAAACTTATAAGAAATATGTTGCTATTGTCCTTTGCCCTTGATTTTATCCCTATTTTAAAAATTGTACAATTCTAATCCTCAAGACTTATAAAACATTAAATTATTGTCGAACGCAAAGTAAAACTTTAGATTAAGGTTTTAAACACTATTAATTATTTGAGGTACCAAAGACATTTTACTTTGACCATTATTTTAAGTTATAAACTATGTTAACTTTAATTTGTAGCCCATCCTTTTGACATCATAAATCTACCTCATCTTTTATAACTTCTATGGTGCACGTATGGACCGGTGCATCAGTAAACCGACGCAAAACATAACAAGGCTATCTATAAACAGACTTGTCTTATTTTAACTCACCTTCTGGTGAATGTAATAGATATTGGTAAATGAAAAAAAGTAATGAACAGAAAGTCGAAAACCAAATGAAAATGTACTACTGCAAAGCTTATATATGAGGAAATAAGCCATCCCACAGAACGCGGCATTAAAATGATTGAGAGTCTACAGACACACCCCTCACGATGAGATACTTAAGCAGCTTAAATGGATAGTTAGACAGCTTATGCTGCACTTTCTGAACGAACAAATAATGGAAGCTAGAACCGTACAAACCATTAGACGTTTGACAAACCAGCAGTACCATTAAAAACATATTAAAAAGAATATTCATAGGTAGTGTACAAGGTCGACCTCTAAAAATATTTGCTCGTCTACTTTTACAGATCACTTATAGAACTCGAAGTCAGTGTCCGGCTTCTTCACATTGGTCCTGTAACCCTTTTCAAAGTCCTTGGGGAGTATGACATATCGATTCTTTCGCACTGCATGCATACCTGCTTCCTGACATATAGCTGCAATCTGTAGACATTGCAACATGCATCACAGTCGTGTTGGGCAAATTGACTCTTCAATTATAAAGGTCATTCACATTTTCAAAATAGAAGGATCAAAGCAGATGCAGCAAAATAAAGAACTACTCTTAGTCGTAACACTAGACATCAACATTTTGAATCAATAGTGAAGCATCCTGTTATCAGTCGAAAAAATAGATAAAGTATAAAGAGACAAACCTCAGCAGCACTAATTTTATCAGGACGAGAAACATAATCTTCCAAGTCAACCTCGTCACCTAAGTTCATCTTAGCAGTACAGACCTGGCCAAAATCAACCAACTTTCAGATTCGAGGTTCATTGCGAAAAAATTGGAAATACCGGGACAATATAACATAATGAGTGAGAGGCACAATTCAGAAGTCAATCTAACATAACTTCCTTCAATACTTTTCCAATCTTAATTTCATTTTGTTTGCTAACGCGAAATAGGGTTGAAGAAGGTCCTGAGCGCAAAATCTTTCAAATTCTACCTGAAAAACAAGCCTCTTTTGACGCCTATCAGGCAAAGGAAATTCAATCTTCCGATCAAGCCTTCCAGGACGCAGAAGTGCAGGGTCCAAAGTATCAGCTCTGTTAGTTGCCATGATAACTTTCACATTCACAGTCTGGTCAAATCCGTCCATCTGAAGAAGACATACCAAAAGAAAACCTCATAAACAATGCAAAAACTGTAAATTCTTATGGGATCACTTCAGGAATTTGTAGAAGCCTACCTGATTAAGCAACTCCATCAAGATACGCTGGACCTCCCTATCAGCTCCAGTTTGAGCATCAAACCTAGCAGTGGCAATTGCATCTACCTCATCAATAAATATAATGGCAGGAGCATTTTCTTTGGCAAGACGGAAGACATCACGAACCATTCGCGGACCCTGAACAGTCAGATAATAAGTGGTGAAAGTTAAGTTTGAGCAATAGAAACAAATGCAGTCTTGTCATCATTTTTGGACAAACTTGACCAGACTTAACTAAGAAATAAAAGATATCTCCAGACAAACAAATTTGGCTCAGAGAATTGCAATTTGAACTGAAGTTGCATCTTAGATAGAAGAGTTGTGGAGAAAATGCAGCAACAAAGTACATTTCAAGCTGCATGTTGACAGGATTGAAATGCTCTACTCGATTGGCCACAGAAAGGTGGTCTGTCTTAAATTTCTCAAAAAGAAAAAAAAAGCTTAGTGGCTTCTCAGTTGACTACTAAAAATCAACGAGTAGTTCTCCTATATGGCTTTCTAATTTTAAGGATGGGTCGTGCACATGATGTTTACCAGTCAACACAACGGAAATAGGAGATTCTGTGTTCCTTATCTTTACTGATCAATATCTTTTTTGACGAGATATTTACTGATATATATTAGTAGGGTCTTCTTTGACATTGTCTACAAGATGCAAGAGGAGTTTAAAAGAGTATCCAGCTCTGTGCCAGATGTGTGAATAAAAGTTTGGAGTTCCTGCAGAAGGATGCAACACAGCATTCATGGTATTACTCAGGGTTAACCATATTTTTGGTACTTTCAGTTGCCCCTTGCTACAAAGTCTTATTACGGTGACAAGTTGGAATTGTGGGAGTAGCCTAACATAGTGAGACACAAACAGAGGCAATAAGCCAAACGAAGAAATTAAAGAAATTGAAAAGGTTTTGAGATATTGGGCAATCTTTATCACGATTCACGAGAGGTCTCGAGTCAAACCCTCTGGAACTATAGTAGACTAAAAATTCAGCCTCTAAACAAAAGAATGCAGATAGCAGTGAGAGAGTGTCATTTTTAGTTTTCACGGTGCCTTTCTAGCAACGTTTCCATTCCGTTTACAACTACCAAATTTCAACCAATTGGCTCCACATGTTCACCCAACAAATATAAAGAATTTTACGTTCAATTATATTTTCATGGCAATGCAAATTTAAACTAAGACATTTGATGTAGCAGGAGAGGGTATATTTTCTAATGGTGCTTTTTAGCTTCTAAATCTGTAATTGTCTTTTAATAAGGTAAAGTGTAATCTATAATTATTTTTTTACATAAATTAATAACCTAATCTTTGATGTAGATAAAAAAGAAAAGCTAATTACAGCAAATAGAATTATATCATACAGTTTGGGGTAAAAGTAATATTCAGTAATTAATAATTACCTTATTATTGCACAAACAATAGCTAGTAATGATGAAATTTAAAAATTAAAAGAAAACTGAGATAATACACCAATTCCTTTTATTTTCCAAATTTCTTTCCATACAATAGAAAGGAACACCTCAAAGAAAGAAATTGTATTTCAAACAACGCAGTACATATAGTCTGAATCATCAACAATAGGTGATTAGTAAGTAGTAACAACACATTGATGCATAACAAAAAATGCTCATGGTATTTCATTACTTCAATGCATACCTCACCCAAGTACTTCTGAACAAATTCTGAGCCAACCACCCTTATGAAGGCGGCAGTAGTGTGATGAGCAACAGCCTTTGCAAGCATAGTTTTCCCAGTACCTGGTGGACCATAAAGCAAGACACCACGGGGAGGGTCTATACCAATCTGCTTGTACAACTCATGATGAGTCAAAGGTAACTCAACAGCCTCACGAATTTCCTGCTTTTGAATGTCACATCCTCCAATATCCTGGTGTGAGGAAAAAACAAGATTAAGATAAAGTAAGAATATAAAGGAAGCCACACTAACAGCCCTATATTATATCAGATGTCCACTTGCATGCCTGTAGCTGTAATGTGACACACATGCATGCTTATATAACGGACATTTATTAGGATAAGAACATAATGCCTTTTCCACATTAGCGTTCTGACTTCTGATTATAGAATTAGATGCATTCTTTACTAATACCCAGTACCTCACTAATGTTTCACGATTTTGAAGAAAAATAATGGAGAGTAATCTACGAGTTGTGCACTCCACACCCATGTTCCTTGTATGAATAGATAAGTGAATTCAGATCACCAAATTGTGATTCGTCAGTTAATTACAAAATCAGTTCAATCATTTGCAAACCTATTTCCTACTTTCCACAATACGACATGGGCTGCATACCAAAAAAAAAAAACACAATATCCATATTCATCCAGGATACAACATTTATGGAGCACCGGATATCCAAAGACACCAATAACCACACTTTGTTACCCTGATTCTTCTGAGAAAATGTCATGCTTCTTGTATCACCCGTTTTTCTAGCCACAATTTTAAGGCAACATATGCTTCCTTCTGCAACCAGTGAACAAGGTTTTCCAATTTCGTTTGATGTGGTTGATAGAAGTGCTGCACACATAACAACTACTCTAAGGACTAGAGTATAGGTACTAATTGCCACTTAGCTGCCTTTTAGAAGCCAATAATAGGATTTTGAATAAGGCCTGGGGAAAGTCATGGCTGCAGGTGTAGTTATTTTTCACGGAGAGGCTGATAGGAACTGAGGTTAAATAAGAATATATAGTGCAATATGATCGTATGAATATGAGACAGTGAATTGATTGATTAGGGAGAAATAATCTCCCCAATGAGTTCATATGATTTTTAAAAAGGAGCTTCTTCTCTTGGTTTTAAAGTCATAATTGAAAATATTGTCATTCTGTCATAAAATGTGTTTACACAGTCTAGGATAACCATATAGAAGAAATGAGGCATTTTAACATTATATTGAGACTTGAAAGCAGCATTCACCTTCTAATTTAACTTGCTAAACAATTAGGATTATATGTAAGCACTTTGATTCCTAATCTACGGAAGTTCTTGGTAGTGACACCTTGGCTAACTAATCTTCATTCTAATAAGGTT
Source organism: Solanum sitiens (assembly GCA_016801875.1). Classification (NCBI taxonomy): domain Eukaryota; kingdom Viridiplantae; phylum Streptophyta; class Magnoliopsida; order Solanales; family Solanaceae; genus Solanum; species Solanum sitiens. The sequence goes on along the minus strand of JABWTJ010000016.1, from coordinate 2,867,523 downwards.
GTTCAAGCTCTTAGTGAGCCTATCACAAAAATTAATTCTTGGGATTCACTAATTCATAAAGGTAATGAACTTTGGGAGTAACGGGAAACCCTGCATTCATCTAATGAAGTCTACAACTAGCTGATTGCAAAATCTGAATCCAGAACTTATAATCACTATAAAGTAAAGTAAAACCTAATGCAAGAGTTCCACAAGTCATGAGCTCAAACTACAAACTCTAATGAACCAATTAAGGAACCAAAAGGCAAAATTGACCAATAAACCCTAAGAAATAAGAAACATAGCAGCCAGAAATATTATAACCCTAATCAGCAGTAATATATAAACCCTAATCAGTGTATTCAACCAATAACTAACACAATTCAGAAACAATAGACTTACGTTGTAGGTAACATCAGGCTTCTCTGATTGACTAAGCAGCGAAATACTCGAGTCAGCCTCGGGAGGCAAAACATCAACTAGAGCATTCGAGTGACGATGCAAAGCCACAGAAGCCGAAGGCTTAAGTAGCTCCCGATTAATCGTGCTGAGTATCCTCACGTAGTAATTAGATCCCGTAGTTGAACCAACTATGGCGTTATTCTGGTCAATCATCTCCATGAACTGGCCAATTACTAACGGCACCGATTGGATCCGTTTTACCTCTTCCTGTGCCCGTAAATGTTCACGGCGGAGATTCTTCAGTTCGTCCTTCACGTATTCCTCTTGGATCTCGATGAACTCCAGCTGCCGCTGTAGAGATTTCAGGCGAGCGTAGAGATCGTCTTCGCCGTTTTCGGAAGGAACGTCGTGTGACGTTAAGTCAGGTCGAGTTGCCGGTAGCTCCAGTGAGGGTTTTGGATCGAGAACCATGGCTGATGCCATTGTTGGAAGTGGAAAAAAGTTGCGGCAGTTGATACACACCAAGGAGAAGGTGAGAATGGAGTGCAAAAGAAGAAAGCTTTGATAAAGCCGACGAAAGCAGAGAAGGAATCGGGTATGGAGCTACCAGTTTGTAATCGTCGGATGACTCGGGTCAAGTTTTTGGTAAAGGAGACTCAATGTCATATTAGGTGTATTCGTATTAAAGCTCGATTATTTTAAATATATGTTGTGGGCTTCATTCGAATGAAAGCATTATTTTTTGGAAAAATAATAGAAATATCATCTTTAAGTTCTCTTATTGTCATTATCCCCTGTTAGTTCTACAAATTCCTAAAATTCATCATTTTTCGTGCATCACATTAATGTATCAGCGCATCAAATTAGTGTATCTCGCGCATAATATTAATGTATCTCGCGCATCAGATTAGTGTATCAGGTATAAAATGTACATCAGATTTGTATATCAGCTATATAAAGTAATGTGTCTTACTTAACGATGAATGTATCTCGCGCATCAGATTAATGTATCAGCACTTATACTATTTTATTAGTTTGAGAAATTTTATAAATATAAACTTATAAGGGACAAATGATAATTTTGCCTTAAAAGTATGTGATTTATGTCCTTTGTTATTTTTTGGGAAAAAAGAATTAATATACCCCTCAACTATCGTAAATGGTATGCAGATATCATTCGTCATAGTTTAGGGATATTGGTGTTCTTGCCGTCCAAAAACTAAAGTGTATATGTCATTCATTCTAACGGAAGATTAAATAGGGACATGTGGCACAATCTTATCCATCGATCCGATGTCGGGTCGTTGGATAAGATTATGACACGTGTATGACCATAAGTATAAAAGGTATATATGATTTAGTTTTTTGACGGCATGGACACTAATATCCCTAAAGTATGATGGAGGGTATCCGCATACCATTACGATAGTTCGAGAGTATATTTGTCTTCCCCCCCCCCCCTCTCCCCCTCCCTTTTTTTTATATATATATATAGTGATTAAATTCAATATTTCTTAAGAAACAATTTCATCCATTGCACCATGTTTTTTGATATGTGTTACGATAAATTTACTTTTTTTAAAAAGTTGAATCAATAAAATTTGAATAACTATTCTTTTAACTTTGAATAAAGATCACACATAAGTTCTAAAGAATATTGATATTGTTGTAAAATAATGGTCATTGCCACATGTTGCAAGGCAAATGTACCATTGCCACATATATAGGTCATTTGTAAGACAAATAGGTATGACATGTGGACACCTTCCACACTTGGCAAATTATGGCCAAGTTTCACTTTTCCATGTACTATTATATATAGGTAGTATATTTTAAAATAATGCAATGAGAAGAAAAATTTGGAAAACATTAATATACTCTCTTTTATTTGTTCTTATTTTAGTTTACTGTTATAACATTATTAGCTATTTATTTTATAACACGTTATCAGCACGAGATTCTGCCAACTTGAGCTACTTTAAATAGGTAAAAAGGGTAAGAATTTTAGTTTTCTAAAAAATGTCTAATATTTTTAAACTTGAATTTGTTGCCTTGGATATATCGGGTAAAGGATACTCATCCTGGATACTAGATGCTGAAATCCACTTGGATGCAATGGGTTTGGTAGAAACCATCAAAGATAATAATCAGGCATCCAGTCAAGAACGTGCAAAAGCTATGATCTTTCTCCGTCACCATCTTGACGAGGGGCTAAAAATGCAATATCTCACTATAAAAGACACTCTTGTACTGTGGAAAAATTTAAAAGATAGATATGACCACCTGAAGTTAGTCATTCTACCACAGGCACGTCATGATTGGTTTAATCTAAGATTATCTGATTTTAAAAGTATAACTGAATATAATTCTTCCATGTATAGAATTATATCACAGTTAAATTTATGCGGAGAAGAGGTCACTGAACATGATAAACTAGAGAAAATATACTCCACATTTCCTGCCTCGAGTATGCTCCTGCAGCAGCAATATCGAGGAATGGATTTTAAAAAATATTCTGAATTACTTTCACACCTTCTTATTGCTGAACGACATAACGATCTTTTGATAAAAAATCATGAAAGTCGACCTGTTGGTTCTATGCCAGTTCCTGAAGTGAACCAGGCTAATTATCACCAACGAGAAAAAGGTCGTAGCTCCTATCGTGGTCGTGGCTCCGGTCATAATCGTGATCGTAGTCGTAAAATAAACTACAATCATGATGGTCGTCTTGCACCGAAAAATGACCAACAGTATAAAAGGAAGGGTGAGAGACAAGAAGTAATACAAAAGAAAAATTTGGAAAGTGTATGTCATAGATGTAGAGAAATGGGGCACTGATCGCGTACTTGCCGATCATCTAAGCGTCTGGTTCAGCTTTATCAAGCATCCTTGAAAAAGAGTGATGATAATCCAGAAGCAAACTTTATCTCTGAAGATAATGTTGAGCCCATGCATAAGATTGATAATAATGCAGAAGCAAATGTTGAGCCTATGCATCTGGATGTAGCTGATTTCTTTGTATTTCCTGAAGGAAAAATAATCAGTGACGATCCCGCGATAAATTAGATAGTTTCATTTTCTATTTGTTTGTATTATTTGGTATGTTTGTGTTTTTCTAAATAATTGTAAATATAATAGCCTTGTTTAATATATCTGTTTTTGAAGAAAATATGAATATGCCCCAAACTTCGTTTGAAACAACGATCAATCATGAAGATATTTGTGTAATTGATAGCGGAACAACGCACGCCATATTCAAAGATGAGAAATACTTCTCTTACTTGCTTAGAAGAAAAGGAAATGTTACTACAATTTCTGGTAATTCAAACTTAATAGAAGGCTCCGGAAGAGCTACTATATTCTTGCCTAAGGGGACAAACTTGTTATAGAAGATGCATTGTTCTCTTCTAAATCCCCAAGAAACTTGTTAAGTTTTAAAGATATTCGCCGAAATGGATATCATATTGAGACAATAAATGAAATGAACGTTGAAGACCTTGGTATTACCAAGATTGTCTCAAACCAGAAATATGTGTTAGAGAAATTATCAACTTTATCTTCTGGCTTATATTATGCAAAAATAAGTACAGTTGAAGCACATTCTATCGTAAACCAGAAGTTTACTGACTTAAAATTTTTTGTGCTTTGGCATGATCGAATGGGTCATCCTGGATCAATAATGATGAGACGAATCATTGAAAACTCAAAAGGACATCCATTAAAGAACCTGAAGATTCTTACATGTGATGAATTTTCATGTGCTGCTTGTTATCAAGGCAAATTGATAACTAGGCCATCACCAATGAAGGTTAACATTGAATCCCCTCAATTTTTAGAACGTATACATGGGGATATATGTAGACCTATTCACTCATCTAGTGGGTCGTTTAGATACTTTATGATCCTAGTAGATACATCTTCAAGATGGTCTCATGTGTGCCTCTTATCATCTCGCAACCTAGCGTTTGCAAAATTATTGGCACAAATAATACGATTAAGAGCGCAATTTTCAGATTATTCCATTAAGGCAATTCGCCTTGATAATGCTGGAGAATTTACATCCCAAGCTTTTAATGATTATTGCTTATCAATAGGGATAAAAGTTGAATATCCTGTAGCTCATGTTCATACTCAAAATGGCCTTGCTGAGTCATTTATTAAGCGCTTACAGTTGATAGCAAGACCTCTACTTATGAAAAGTAACTTACCCACTACTGTTTGGGGTCATGCTATCTTACATGCAGCATCACTTGTTCGTCTTAGATCGACTCATTATAATAAATATTCTCCGTCACAATTAGTATTTGGTCATGAACCAAATATTGGTCATCTACGAATTTTTGGATGTGTTGTATATGTGCCAGTAGCACCCCCGCAGCGCACTAAGATGGACCCACAAAGAAGGTTAAGCATATATGTTGGGTTTGATTCACCCTCTATAATTCGCTATCTTGAGCCATTGACAGGAGATTTATTTACTGCAAGATTTGCAGATTGTCAATTTGATGAAACAAATTTTCCGCAATTAGGGGGAGAGAAAAAAGAACTTAAAAATGAAATTGCATGGAAAGTTTCATCATTATCTCATTTTGATCCACGTTCCCCTATATGTGAACAGGAGGTCCAGAAGATCATCCATTTGCAAAACATAGCAAATCGAATGCCAGACGCATTTACTGATTTAAAAAGGATAACAAAGTCACATACTCCCGCAATAAACGTGCCTATCCGGATTTACGTCCCAAAAGGACCATCTACAAGTGTCATGGCTTCTGAATCACAAACACGCTTGAAGCATGGCAGACCATTGGGTTCAAAAGATAAAAGTCCTAGAAAAAAAAGTACGAAAAATGACACTACAAAAGAATCTCACGAAGATAAGATCCAAGATCTGATTAATCCTGATATTTCTGAAGAGATCAGTGAACCCGAGACTCAAGTGAATGAAGAACTTTCAATAAGTTCTACGGGTGATGAGATAAGTTTAGATCGATCAAAAATCATAGTTAATAATATTTTCGCATATAATGTTGCACTTAACATTATGCAAGACAGTGATGATCTTGAACCCTTATCTGTCGAAGAATGTCGACGAAGATGTGATTGGCCAAAATGGCAAGAGGCAATTCAATTAGAATTAGACTCACTTGCTAAACGTGAGGTTTTTGGACCTATAGTCCAAACCCCAAAGGTGTAAAATCAGTTGGCTATAAATGGGTTTTTGTGCGAAAGCGAAATGAGAGAAATGAAATTGTAAGATACAAGGCACGCCTTGTTGCACAAGAATTCCCTCAACGACCTGGTATCGACTTTGAAGAAACATATTCACCAGTTATGGATGCAATAACTTTTCGATATCTCATCAGTTTAGCTGTTCATGAAAATCTTGAAATACATTTAATGGATGTGATTACAGCTTATCTTTACGGTTCACTTGATAATGAAATTTATATGAAAATTCCAGAAGGACTTAAAATGTCTGAAGCATATAGTTCAAAACCTCGAGAAATGTGTTCAATCAGATTACAAAAGTCATTATATGGCTTAAAACAATCAGGACGCATGTGGTATAATCGCCTCAGTGAGTACTTAATAAAACACGATTATATAAATGATGTCATTTGCCCTTGCATTTTTATTAAGAAAACGACATCAGGGTTTGTTATTCTTGCAGTTTATGTTGATGACATTAATCTCATTGGAACTCCAGAAGAGGTCCAAAAGGCAATTGAATATCTAAAGAAAGAATTTGAGATGAAAGACCTTGGAAGGACAAAACTTTGTCTTGGTCTACAAATTGAAGACTTAGAATATTATTCTTTGTCTGAACTCTCGCTTTCACTTTACTAACTCAATTTATACGCAATACAACTCTTCTCATCTCTTCTTACACTTTTTCACATGTCTTTTGTTATTTACAACACAAAGAAAGACCACTATTTATAGGTGATAATTCTTCCTTGTGATGAATAAGGAGATAATGAGTAGTAAATTAGATGAGTGAATGACTTATAAGTTATATAGGTTACAAGACCACAGATAGAATAATCGGTGAAATGAAGAGTTGATAATTACAAGCATTATAACAACTAATAATTACATTCTTAAGCAATTAATGAGAGTAATGAGACAAAAATATAATGTCCACTCACTAACATATTATGATATATGATTTTTTTTAATTTTTTTTTTTTGGTAAAATATGAAAAGCTTACCATAACCAATAAAGCAACAATACACACTAAAGAGCACCTAACAATTAATACTATCTTCTAGGAAGGGTGTAAAACATAGAGAGGCCTTAACAAAATCAAGTAAACTAATTACAAGTCAATTTTTGTATGTATCCTCGACACCTATGAACTTTCCTGGACAACTTAATAATGTGTAATCTTTATACAATTTCCTTCTTGATCTAGACTATCACTATGTGTGTCTGTGCATTTGTATGCTTTAAATTTTATCAATATATAGCTTCCCAAGGGTGACATATAACATATCCTCATTTAGCAGCCACTCTCTCATGCATTTTTGAATTGGTAAAAATTATATTATATATCATACAAAATTTAATATTTATTTAATAGTATTAATTTCATCTTATATTTTTATATTTAAATATTAAAATTGTTGAACATGAACCGCTTATATTTAATGACATTTGTATTTTAAACAATGTTTTTTTTTTCACAAAAAAATATATAAAATAATATTTTAAGAGAATATGTATTTTTTCTCTTCAAACGTACAATAACTACATTAATTTTCTTCTTGAAATAATTTTGATATCGTTTAAGGTACAATAACGTACAATATCAAAATTATTTAGTTGGTTCTCACCTTTTTGTATGATATATAATATAATTTTTATCAAATTTAGAGAGTAGTTTTCTAAGATTAGTTGACTTAATTATAGTTATGATAGTTGTTAATATAATATAATCTTGACCTTTAAACTTTAAATAAGACATGTGTCGCTTATCGAGAGGTGCACTTGACGAAATGGAGGGAAGGGGTAATGGAGGGGAGCCGGATCCCATATTTTTTAGGGTCCATTATTCTTTTAAAAAAATACTTATAAATGTTTTTTTTTTTAAAAAAAAGCTATATGTACCATGAGTGTTAAGGATTTTTATTTATATAAGATGAATATAGAACCTGAATATTGTAAATAACAATTTGATGAAAATATTGATAACGAAATTATAAAGTCCCTTGAAATTGACCATATTATATGGCAAATTATAATCACTAGATGATGAAAATTTAAAAAGACATTGTCTTTAACCTTAAACTTTATTTAACATATTATAGTTATTATGATATTGAGCGTTTAGATTTATTTTTCTAAATTAAAAGTGTCAAGAGAAATAATAATACAAGTAGAAGATAATTATCTAATAAAGATACTAAATCAAATAAAAAGACTTGATTCTTTTATAAATGCACATATTACCTATATAATAATGTTAATAGTTTGTGTAACTGTTGCCTCAACCAAAAGAAGTTTTTCGAAACTAGAAGTGATCAAATCTTATTTAAGATCAATAATGTCTCAAGAGATTGAATGAATTAGCTATATTATCCAATTGAAAAGGAATTATTAAAACAAATCAATTAAATAAAACAATAACCAATGACTTCACATCTAAAAAAATATTTTTTTTCAAATAAAAGTATGATGAAAAAAGTAAAATATTAGAGTCTTTCTCTTAAATTTTATTTTAGGCCTTCAATCTTTATTGAGTCGCCCGGACTTAGTTTGTTAGACTATGTCGGCCCAAGCCCATCTATTTTTTGTGACGTAAGCCCAAACGTAAGCCCAAACAATTTCTAAGCTAAGGTTTAGGGCATTTCTCTTCCTTGTTTCTTTACAGACAATTTTTAAGCCATAGATCAATTGCAGTGACGCCTCAATTGAATAGCCATGGGGAGAAGTAAGTTGCGTCGTTTAAATCCTTATTTATCTAATTTTATTTGTATTATGATGTATTGTTCCTCAGATCTGGAAAAAAATTTGGTCTTTTACGTATATCTCCATTGACGGATTCATTGAGTTTAGCATTTCTGGTATTTATATGATTGGATTTGTGTGCCATGTTTGATATATATGAATCATTTTGGAAACTGTGTTAGCTATTTTTTTAAATTGTATTAATGTGAATATTGTTTTTTTTTAAAAAAAGAGTTTGTTGCGTGAAGGCCTGTATATTTGTTATGTGAATGGAGTGTTCATTTGATATAGAGTAGTTTTTTTTATATGTTTGTTTGTTTGTGTATTTTATTGTAAAACAGTTTGTTTAGAATTTGGATTATTGAGTTTATTCTGTTGGGGTTTTCTAGCTTTAAGGTTTGGAGTTTGCCGTTCTATGTTAAGCTAATGGATTTGAACTAATACATTAAAAATGAGACCTATCATGGTAAAATGGTTAGCTTTAAGATTGAAGTATGCGGCATTTTCCGTAGTCCTTTTGGCAGATTTACTTGCGAAGCTAGTTTTTTCGAAACCCTGAAAGACATATAAATCACGGAAAGGATGAATGCTGTCTTTGTAAGAATATTAGTTGCTTGGAAAATGGAAGGAATGTTTAATCATTTTGTGCCAAAGAAATCCTTTCTTCATGTGTGAGAGAATGGAAGTACTTGGTAAAATTACATATGTACTACGTGATGAATAATGACTACATAAGTTGCAAATGATTTATCTAGGATAGTTGTCTGACTAGCCTTGATCATTACTATTTTGTTGTTAATTGTTAATGTGTATGGAAAAACATATTCGAGTTCTTGCACCACTAGTTGTATCCTGCTTAAGTTCTAGTCATGACATAGCTAATTTCAGCATATGTTGTACTGTAATGATTTTTTATAGTGCGCTATGAGTCCTTGTGCTTGTCTTTCCTTGGCACATTTCCATCTTTGGGCGTTGATGTAATGGTTTGAATTATTTTTGACAGGACCTGCAAGATGTTATCGTCAGATTAAGAACAAGCCTTACCCAAAATCAAGGTTTTGCCGTGGTGTCCCTGATCCAAAGATCAGGATTTATGATGTGGGCATGAAGAAAAAGGGAGTTGATGAGTTCCCTTTCTGTGTGCATTTGGTCAGTTGAGAGAAGGAGAATGTCTCAAGTGAGGCACTTGAAGCTGCCCGTATTGCTTGCAACAAGTACATGACCAAGTCTGCTGGGAAGGATGCTTTTCACCTAAGAGTTAGGGTTCATCCATTCCATGTTTTGCGAATTAACAAGATGTTGTCGTGTGCTGGAGCTGATAGACTCCAAACTGGTATGAGGGGAGCTTTTGGTAAGCCCCAGGGTGTTTGTGCTCGTGTTGCAATTGGTCAGGTTCTTCTATCTGTTCGCTGCAAAGATGGAAACAGTAACCATGCCCAAGAGGCTCTGCGCCGTGCCAAGTTCAAGTTTCCTGGACGTCAAAAGATCATTGTCAGCAGGAAGTGGTATGTATTCTATCAGAAGTTTCACTTTGTATGTTATGCTACTGATTTGTTTGAGAACTTTGTACTTTTTTCCATTAAAGGATTATGCTGTTGTGTAAAATGGGGTTTATTTCATTTAATTAGTTTTTTTGTTTGTGGAGATTCTTTTATTCTAAAAGAACACCCTACATTAAATTACACAAGTTTCTTCCTTTCAATGCCAGAAGTTGTCTTATTTCACTACAGAAATATGAACTCTGTGCTTGTTTTCCATGCGAGACTCCTGAAGTTTCATGATATCTTGTTTTTTTGTTGTCTCATTCAGCAATCTAGCCTACCCATTGAGGCTATGTTTGATCATGCATTATTTTCGTTGTTTTAGATAGTTAGAAACTTGTCCTTGAATCTCACACGTGCTACTTTGATCCAGGGGATTCACCAAGTTCAGCCGAACTGATTATCTGAAATACAAGTCAGAGAACCGTATTCTCCCAGATGGTGTGAATGCAAAGGTTTGTCTATTCATATCCTTTTTAAACTAATATTTTTCCTTTGCTCATTCATGTATCTGGTCGTCAGTAGCGATTTGCACTTTTTGGTTGTGACAACTTATTATGTGTTCTTTTGCTTTTGCAGCTTCTTGGCAACCATGGTCGACTTGCTGCACGTCAACCTGGAAGGGCCTTCCTTACATCTGCTTAGGAAATTGAAGTGGCATAATCTCACAAATAGCACATTAGTTTTCTAGTCTGTTGAATGGAACTTTGTTACTTGAATTTCTGTCTTTGCATGAACCTAATCAGTATCCAATTGAACATTTTTGAAATTATAATGTTCCGTATTTGAAATTTCATGTACGGTTAAGAGCTCGTAAGTTTTGATGAATTGATACTTCTTGTGACAGGTGGTATTACATTCTGTAGTTGCCCCTGCAACTAATTATTTCTGAGGCGCATAAATTGAAACAAGCCTGCTTGTGGTGAAATACGTATATTCCCATAAATCTAGTTGGTACAATTAGTATGGAGAAGTGCTATTTATTATCAACTTATATTTTTAGAAAAATAGTACTTCCTCTGTTCTTTTTTAAGTATTGTCATAATTTATTTTTTTGAGAATCGAAGAAAGTTTTTTATGGGTAGTGTGCATCCAATTTAATCAGCAAAATGGGTAAGTTAATGACACTCGTCGAGTTTTGGCCAAGTTTGTCGTGCTCGTACTGTCTCTTGACACCTCCAATTGCAACAGTGTGAACTTGTTGTCATTACAGATGAGACTGCGAGATTTTCGGTACATACTTTTTCAGTGAAGTGGTACAGATTACAGAAGTCTACTATTTCCTTAAATCATTGATCTTGCTGATCAAATTAATATGCTCACATACATGAATACACCTTAACAAATGGGCAAAGATTAGATAGATTATCCAAATATTCGACGTGGATTTGGATCTCCAGAGGCACTGTGCAAGTTTGGGAATCCTATTCTTGAATGAATAGTTAGTTATGCTATATTCACCATATTTTATTTCAGAGTGAACGCAACATTTGATGAAATAGCAAATAAATGAGATGTATGATGTGAAATATTTTGCAGACTCCAATTCAGTACAAGATTCAGGATGCATAAAAGTTTCAACAGACCATAAAACAACTAGTTGCATTTAATTAACCATAAAAGTAAAAATCCTCAAAATGATGTAGTAGTTCCAAAGCATGACTTATTTCCTATTCAAACAGAAATCGAAATAGCAGTCCTCCCCAGACAAGTGACAAACAGAACTTCATTTATACGTTGGTCACCGGACAAATGACGAACAGAACTTAGTATCTGTGTTCTAGCTTCTCCTTCTCCAGGAAATACTGCACGTACCTGCATGCATAAAGAAATACCTTGGCTATGAACGAAGCAACCACTAGAACCACATATATATATTTGTTGGAAATTCTCAACCAATAACATAGGAATTTCTAGAACCTAACTTAGCAAAGAATTGCTCCAGGTGACAATAAGTCAAAAGAAAATCCTTACATCTTGGTTATCTATTATTATAAGGGGAGGGGAGGGATAACTGATTCAGAAAGCTCAAGCCAACAGAAGATGAAAACAATGACCATAATCTTGCCAATAACCTTCAATAGTCTCAAATACAATGATGATCCAGAGTAATATCTCATACTTGAGAAAAATTACAACTCAAAATAACTAAGACTTTTGCAGCAATCACTTTTACTTGCTTGGAGACAAAAATGAACAGAAAAAAGAAACTAGAGGAGACAGAAGTTAATCGGATTTATTTTGACCATATAAGAAAAATGAGAAAAAACAAGAACACTTAAGTTAAGATTCTGTTAAAGAGGTACAAATATGTTCTTGAACAAGTTACTAATATACACAATATGTGAAGGTACATGATAATCTAACTAGTGCTAAAAAATGTCTCAAATTATATATCCTAGAAAATCAAACTACATCTAGTTACTAGTGGTGAAATAATTTTATATCGACACATTTTACATATAGAAAAGGATTATATAGCTGCATATCAACTTTTTTCCAACAAAAATATAAACTGAGATCAATTTGAGGTTTAAGCTCGCATGCTTTACCAAGAAAACTTTTTCTACTCAAAAGAACTAACATACACCACATCCTTTCCAACCCCAACCCTCAAAGAAACAGGAATTAAATAAGACTCCACACCACATGAACAATACAAAACAAAGGAAGATCTTTTATTGACCTTGCCTTTCCGACAGGCTTGAAAGAAAACCGACCAGCTTCATACTTATAGAAGCCAATGTCTTCAACAATTTCAATTGGCATTGTGTAATTGTATTTCATCAAAAAAATGAAGGAAGATTCACAATGTGTGAAGGCTTCACGTATCTCATGGGTCGTCTTAGTAGGTACCTCCAAAAGCTCTGATATGCCAAACATAAATGTTTGGTATTCATGCTCGTAAGCATATTCTAACAGCTCTCCACTCCCATATGTTATATTCCAACAAAAGCCTGGCCAACTAAGTTCCCCTTCTAAGCTAGCTATAAATTTCGGTCCTTTTATTGTAAGCATATCCAAAAACAAGTATGAAATGGACCCGTCAATTTGAGCCGTCTCAAATCACACACAGCTTCAAATCCAGAGGTGTGACATAGGTCAATGAAAACGTCCTAACAGTCATAACTGTGAGGTATCCTTTGATACAAAATTAACAGGAGTGTGGTCATCTAGGCGCGCACTAAATTGGAATCCATAATTTTGAATTGAGTCATTGTTAATTAATTGATTGATTTGGTACGAATCGAATAAGCTGTCATATATTGGAAATATAAGCAACTTCATTCTATTCCAATTAAAAACAACGAAATTATACGGGAGAGCTTAAATCTATGCAGTCAAAAGTGGAACCAATTTGTTAACAAGTACTTTGGATGCGGGAATCAGAGCCTGAGAGAAGAACTGTGAAAACGACGAAGCAAAGAAGACAGAAATGACAAATATTTACAGGTACAATATCACGAAATGCTTCCAAGTATAGATGATTAATTAACACAGCCGATCTCAACAAAGTTAGGGATTGAGATTGAATTTACTTGATGGAACTACTTACGAGTAGGTGCCAATGAGAGGACCGAGCAAGAGAGTAGCGCTGATCCAATTTTCAGAGACCTTGTGATGGATTTTACCAGGAAGGTCCTTCCATAGACCTGGCATAATCTTCTGTTGGAATGGCGATAAAGCGTAAACAACTGCTTTCAGCTTAACTGGTTGTTTTCCCATCTTAGCTGAATTTTAACGGTGATTTCTCCGATCGATGAACAAGCTAGGGTTCGAGATTGAGAAGAATGATAATTGACATTTGGTGGATGGAGGAGGAAGCTTCTCCTTCCGGTGAATTCGTTTGGGCCTAAGAACTGTAGCCCAGCCAATTTGGGCCGATAAAATTAGCCACATGAAGGGCCCGCTTGGCTTTAGACGAACTAGTGGCTACGCTTCGAGGTGTGTTTTAATACATATAATTAGGGCTGTTCATGAGTATGGTTAAACAATCAAACCGAATCGTAATCCAAACCAAATCGATTAAAAAACCCGATATTTTGTTTGATTTGGTTAGGTTTGGTTTTTAAATTTTAAAAACCGATACTATTTGGTTTGGTTTTGGTTTTACCAAAAAACAACTGCAAAAATAACCAAACCAAAACCGATAAATTAGTAATTTAAATTTTATAATTATTTATATATTTTTTATGAATAAATATAAATACTTTGTTAAATTTTAAGTTACTTAAGTCTTTAACTTTACAATTTTCTCAAGCGTAACACTTAAATTTTAGCTTAATTACAATCCTAAGTCCAATTCCATCAAAATTTATTACCTATCATACCTTTCATAAGATAGTCACACACTTCTCTTAATTTAATAACTTTGTTCGTGTAATGACAACTCTAGTATTGCTTAATTGCTTAATTGAACCAACAATAGCTCTTATGTGGATTATTCATGTACTAGATGTTTTTTTAATCAAGATACGTATGTCCTAAAAAATTTATTACTTTCAAATCGAAAAAAACCAGAAAAATTGAACCAAACCGAACAAAACCGTCAATAACCAAATCGATGGTTATTTTTTTCATTTGGTTTGGTTTGGTTGTAGAAATTTAAAAAACCGACTAGATTGGTTTGGTTTTGATTTTAACTAATAACCGATTTAAATCGAACCACGAATTATGATAATTTTGATGTGTATTGGAAATATTGGATTAGTTAATATACGAAATTCATAAAAGTATGATATGGGTTTTTTTCACTCAAAAATGAAAGAATTGATTTTGTAGGCCACTTACAAATTATAATTAAAAAATATTTATTGAAAGATCATTTTTTAAAATTGTATTCAGAGTGACCAAGAAATCTTTATTTTTTAGGAATAAGAGTCCGAAGTGTATTAGAATCTGCGTGAAAAAAATATACACCATACTTGGTTACGTCAAATTTAGGTTGTTTTTACTTTATCTGCCATATATATATATATTATTAACGTACTCTTTTTATGGTAAACTATAATACTATATTAACGTACTCTTTTTATGGTACACTATAATACTATATTAACATACTCTTAAGCCTTCTTCTAACCATAAACCCTAAACAATTCTAACGTTACGTCTTCCTTTAAGCTTGAATCATGAAGCGTTTAATCATATATGGATTTTTCTTCGCTTGCATTGTTGGATTTTTGATGAACAATAAGCCTGAACCTGAAGAACAAATTGTTGTTACAAATACAACAATGTCGTCAATTCCAGCTCAAAATTGTCACTTTGCATCGATCCAAGGAAGAAGATCATACCAAGAGGATCGCGTAACATGCAACGTGGATCTTAAAATTCCTCAATTTGGACTTAATGATGGCGTTGAAGAGGTCAAAATTGGTGTTGTAGCAGTTTTTGACGGGCATATTGGATCGGAGGCTAGTGAGATGGCGTCTAGGTTTTTTTTAAATAAGTTTCTCCAGAAGAACTACGGGTACCAAAATTCTAACCCTAAGGAATTTCTGAAATCGTCGTTAGTTGAAACAATTGAAGAAATTGATGCAGAATTCAGCAAACTCGCTCTGGAATACCAACTTTATTCCGGATCTACTGCAGTTGTTGCTCTCATATACAATAAAAAACAGGTACTAGTTGCAAATGTTGGGGATTCGAAGGCGTTTATTTGCTCTGGGAAATTGGCGAAGGAATTGACAGAAGATCATAATGCAGATAGATTGGACGAGAGAGCTAGGGTTGAAGCTTCAGGAGGTAAATTCACATTTTACACCAATTATGTTCCTCTTCTGAATGGCCATTTTCCGATGACTCGAGCTATTGGTGATGTTACTTTGAAAAGAATTGGAATCATAGCTACTCCAGAAGTGACTGATTGGCTTAATTTAACATCAAAAGATGAGTTTTTGGTTGTGGCATCTGATGGAATATTTGAAAGCTTAAGTCCCAAAAAAGTTTGTGAGTTTTTATATGAAGCAGAGGACCATTCAGATTTAACAGTATTGGCTCAACAAATTGTTCAAAAAGCATTTTTAGAAGGCAGCACTGATAATTTATCAGTTGTTTTGGTTCCCTTATGATCTGGATCAAGCAAAAATTGTAGTAATTTGAGGCTTTGGGGCCTAGACTGATGAGCTCTGTAGGTGTAAATTTTTAATGGTTAATGGTTAATTTTCTCATTCTAAGTTTCTACTCTACTCTAACCTTATTTTGAGCATTATCTTCTAACTCTATTTGCTTATTGGTTTGGTTACTACTTATAATTTTTGTAAGCTTTTGATTAAACTTTAAAGTAATAACAAGATGAGTGAAGGAGAAGTGTAGTCTAGCATTGCTAGGTGTGATTTTTTCTAAGCTTTCTGATTGAACTTTAAAGTAGTGGCAAGATGATCGAAGGAAAAGTGTAGTTAGCAACCACCTAAGTATGAGCAACAATCAACTCGATCTATATTAATTAGAGAGAGAGAGAGAAAGGACAAACAACTAGCTAGCATTGGTTGGTACGATCTTTTTCTTATAAGCTTCTGATTGAACTTGAAAGCGTAACAGCAAGATGACCAAAGGAAAAATGTCGTCTAACAACAAAGAGATGAGTCACCACAAGCAAGGTTACTGACAACGGAAGTGATCGATGGTAAAGTGTCGTCTAGCAATAAAGAGACGAGTGACCACAAGTTAGCGACAAACAACTTTACCGAAAGTAATTAGAGTGAACGAAACGCAATAAAGAGATGAGTGACAGAGATGAGTCACCACAAGCAAGGTTACCGACAACGGAAGAGTGATCGATGGTAAAGTGTCGTCTAGCAATAAAGAGACGAGTGACCACAAGTTAGCGACAAACAACTTTACCGAATGTAATTAGAGTGAACGAAACGCAATAAAGAGATGAGTGACAGCAAGTTAGCGACAAAGAACTCAATCGAAAGTAATTTGAGTGAAGGAAACGCAATAAAGAGATGAGTGACAGCAAGTTAGCGACAAAAAACTAGATAAAAAGTAATTTGAGTGAAGGAAACGCAATAAAGAGATGAGTGACAGAAAGTTAGCGACAAAGAACTCAATCGAAAGTAATTTGAGTGAAGGAAACGCAATAAAGAGATGAACAACTAGCTAGCATTGGTTGGTACGATCTTTTTCTTATAAGCTTCTGATTGAACTTGAAAGTGTAACGGCAAGATGACCAAAGGAAAAATGTCGTCTAACAACAGAGAGATGAGTCACCACAAGCAAGGTTACCGACAATGGAAGAGTGATCGATGGTAAAGTGTCGTCTAGCAATAAAGAGACGAGTGACCACAAGTTAGCGACAAACAACTTTACCGAAAGTAATTAGAGTGAACGAAACGCAATAAAGAGATGAGTGACAGAGATGAGTCACCACAAGCAAGGTTACCGACAACGGAAGAGTGATCGATGGTAAAGTGTCGTCTAGCAATAAAGAGACGAGTGACCACAAGTTAGCGACAAACAACTTCACCGAAAGTAATTAGAGTGAACGAAACGCAATAAAGAGATGAGTGACAGACATGAGTCACCACAAGCAAGGTTACCGACAACGGAAGAGTGATCGATGGTAAAGTGTCGTCTAGCAATAAAGAGACGAGTGACCACAAGTTAGCGACAAACAACTTTACCGAATGTAATTAGAGTGAACGAAACGCAATAAAGAGATGAGTGACAGCAAGTTAGCGACAAAGAACTCAATCGAAAGTAATTTGAGTGAAGGAAACGCAATAAAGAGATGAGTGACAGCAAGTTAGCGACAAAAAACTAGATAAAAAGTAATTTGAGTGAAGGAAACGCAATAAAGAGATGAGTGACAGCAAGTTAGCGACAAAGAACTCGATCGAAAGTAATTTGAGTGAAGGAAACGCAATAAAGAGATGAGTGACAACAAGTTAGCGATAAAGAACTCGATTGAAAGTAATTTGAGTGAAGGAAACGCAATAAAGAGATGAGTGACAGCAAGTTAGCGACAAAAAACTCGATCGAAACTAATTTGAGTGAAGGAAACGCAATAAAGAGATGAGTGACAGCAAGTTAGTGACAAACAACTCGACCGAAAGTTATTAGAGTGAAGGAAACGCAATAAAGAGATGAGTGACAACAAGTTAGCGACAAACAAATCGATCGAAAGTAATTTGAGTGAATGAAACACAATAAAGAGAAGAGTGACAGCAAGTTAGCAACAAACAACTCGATCGAAAGTAATTTGAGTGAAGGAAACGCAATAAAGAGATGAGTGACAACAAGTTAGCGACAAACAACACGACTGAAAGTAATTAGAGTGAAGGAAACGCAATAAAGAGATGAGTGATAGCAAGTTAGTGACAAACAACTCGACGGAATGTAATTAGAGCGAAGGAAACGTAATCAACTCGAATTACATTAATTGAAGTGAAGGAAATGACAAACAACTCGACCCACATTAATAGCGAAGAGAAAATGGAAAATATCGTCTAGCAATAAAGAGAGGCTCGAACAACATTAATTAGAGCGAAAGAGACAAACAACTTGATCAACACTAATTAGAGCGAAGGAAACGACCAACAACCCGATCGACATTAAGGGCCCGTTTGGCCATGAGATATGAAATTATATATGATTATGATATGATATTATAATATGGAATCATGTGATGAAATTGGAATTTTGTTTGGAAATACGATATGAAATTTTTGTGTTGTATATTTTCTTATAATCAGAAGAATCACATAAGTTGTAAAACTATTAAAATAACCCTAATTGTTTATTCAATCTTTACCAATAAACAAAAACTTATAAAATCGCATAATAAATTATTACGAAACTATTTGTTCCCTCACATAAGTAACTGTTTCATTAAACTTCAATTCAATAAAAGAAATTGAACATAAATTGAAGTAAACTAGTCCTTAATATAACCCCATATAATACAAACAATCTCCTCACATTGAACTTGCATTTCTCGATCATGT
This sequence comes from Solanum sitiens, assembly GCA_016801875.1. NCBI lineage: Eukaryota > Viridiplantae > Streptophyta > Magnoliopsida > Solanales > Solanaceae > Solanum > Solanum sitiens. The sequence continues at coordinate 2,848,693 of JABWTJ010000016.1, read as the reverse complement.
GACCGAGAAGACAAACCAACATTGTTACTTTGAGCCATTTGTTGGTCAAATTCATCCACAACTATATTTTTATGCTCATAGACCATAAATATTTCATCATTCCTTCTCGCAAATTATCATGTAACAGTTTTCACTTGTGTGCCAATATCATAATGGTTCATGCCTTGTTTCAGTATTTTGAATCTATTTTTCCAAGCTTCAAAAGTCCGTGAAATTGATTTAACAAAAATATAAACTTGTGGATCAATTTTTATATTTAAAAAATCTCAAATCATGATATGAAATTTTCATATAATTACATACCATGATTTTCGGAGAATATGGTATTCTATCTCATGATATAGAATCAGCGTGAAATCACATGTCCAAACGCTGATTTCATATCATGATATGATATAGCATGGCCAAACGCCTACTAAGTATAGCGAGTAAAATGTCATCTAGCAATAAGGAGAAGCTCGATCAATATTATTTAGAGCGACGAGAAAGTGTCATCTAGCGATAAAGAGATGAGTGACAGCCTAAGCCCCAACTCCGGTTACCTTTGTAGATCTCCACTACTTGCTTTTGCGCTATTGTTACTTCTGACGTTGCTTCTCTTACACAATTCAGCTCAAGAGTGAGTTTATCCAGTAGGCAAGTATCTGGTGAAATTTATCAAGGTGTACGCAAACAAACCAAACACACAATCACCACACACAAAAAAAAAACGGAGTAATCATGGAGCGGACGATAGCTCCAGCAGTTGTAGAGATAACATGGTCTTAAATCCATATCATGGGATTTACATATAGCAATCTATATTTAACGAAGGATGAAGTAAATTATAAGTTACAAATCCCAAAAAGGTAAGGAAATCACCCTTGTTGACTAGCTGTCAAGAACAAATAAATCAAATAATCATTCTACTTCAACAACAAACAACTACAGTCAACATAATCAGTTTTGAGGTTTTCTTTAATCTGCTTTCCTTTGTCACATACTATTTTCACAACGTTAAGGCCACAAAAGCGCGCTGTATTTAGGTGCAGATTAGCATCCTCCTGTCTGGAGATTGCGAAGCAGCTGTGCATACCATAGCACTCATCACCAACCAGTTTTTGCGCGTTTCATCCCACTTGAACTAAAAGGAGATAGACTACCCCTTGGTTGGGGGCTCTCTTCTCTAAAGTTGTTGTTCAGCAAAGCAAGCTCTCTAAGCTGTTGCCTTTTATACAAGTCCTGCGACTCGTCCTGCAATTCCAAATGAAAAATGAAATTAGCAAATATGATCCTCGGAAATCACAAAACCATAAAACGGTTATTTTCTAACATTAGTTTTCTTACCTACCTTTCAAACTACTACATATTCACAACTCACTTGGTAAATCACCATGTCAAGTCAAACTAAGATTATCAGTTTGACGTTGAGGGATTTGTTATATTAGACCTTACTCCTATGAGGATTTAGTTCAAAAGAAGTATGAAACTAACAAACAGATCATAAGAGATGTCTTTTTTATTTTTTCATTCAACATGTCCTTTTTGGGGGACAAAATAACTCCTGATAGATGCATAGTTGAGAAAAATCTCAGATTATTCATGAAGTGCAAATATTTATCACGCATCATATCAGATGTTTGCATATGTCAACTCTTTCAGTCTGTCCATTTCAATTCATGATTAAGAACTACACAAGTACAACATTATGAGTGCTTTGTGTGCAATTGCTTATAGTTGTATATGTCGGAATCAAAATGTGCTTACCACAGGTCTGAGCAACTCTTCAATAATTTGGCTAGCTTGTTTCATTCGTACATCCACTATATTGATGGGTAATTCTGCCTCAAGTAGAACATGCAGTGGCTCATTGAGGTGCTCATAACCTGGAAGACCTCTCAGACTCTCCTCCTATAATAATATAAGACAAACACAAAGCATAAGAAATATAAGATGAACACAAGTAAAAGCAAAACACCCAGTACAGCGCAGATATAAAATGGAGGACAGAAAAATGTATGGAGTGCATCATAGAAAAAGAAAAACCTTCTACAAGAATATTGGACGAAAAGCAGGACTGTTAGCAGAAAAAATGTCAAAAGAACTTACTTTTTCAGCATCTTTTATGGAACCCTTTCCTCTGATAAATACGCGACATCCAGTAGATGCTTCCACTCGCTTCAGAGAATTACCTCGAGGTCCTAAAAGCCGTCCAACAAAGTTGAACTGTGCCATGAGAAATGTACGATTCAGTGCAACTGATTTCTACTGCTCAAATAATTTGATGAAATATAAAAATGTCTTCAAACACATCCCCCTACAGTCTACTCCCTTCTTTTAATTTAAGTGAGTCATTAATTTGAGGAGTTATCACATAATTTTTTGTATAAATTGGCACCTCTGGGAGTTGAAATGCAGAATTTAATGTGACATGTACATCATCATTATATTTACACCAGATAATGCAACCTGACACTTCAAAGGTAAATCTAACCTAGATCCATAAAGAAATAGATGGGAAAATTAAACATTATCTACTGTCAACAAAGTCAGCTTACATTCGGATATCTGTCCACAGGTATATCCAAACGCAACACCCGCTTCACAACAAATGAACTTGGACTTCCTGGTGAAGCTTGCCAGTCGATGGGCCTTCCCTGTGGTCCGCCTAATCTTTGCTGTAAAATGAAATTCAGGGATATCAATCCAACCAGAAAAGCATTAGGAGTAAAAGAAGCAATGCCACATGAGAGAAAGAAAGACCATGGGGAGGGTGTCAGTTAGCTCACATATCTTTCTGGAGAAGCAAAGAACCTTTCTAGTCCTCAGCTTCATTGAAGAATAAGATTAATAGAAAAAACAATTATTTAGTTCAACTTAGAAAGAGAGCATTTGAAATGTCAGTTTCTCTGGAGATGGATTTAAGCTGGCTGTATAACTTCTAGAATGCCGCCAACCCCTTGATATAGAAATAAACAGACAGGTTTCTTGATGGTATGAAGAGTTAGCATAGTTAAAGAAGAAAGGTTATGCATGATGTGTTTAAATTTCTAAGTATGAAGAGTTAGCATAGTTAAAGAAGAAAGGTTATGCATGATGTGTTTAAATTTCTAACTCAAGCAGAAAGAGGAACATCTAGCTGTTTCTCTCTCGCGTTTCATCTTCTTCCTCCATTTTATGATTTTGCTTCAATTCTTTAGTTCGTCCTTTTCCTTTGAAGAGTCTCGGAGCTTCAGCATTGGAAGTGCCAAAATTTTGGCACTATCTGGCATTGGCATTTGGCACAATCTAATTTCATCTTCTTTGAAAGTTGTTTCGTCCTATATTCTTCCAATGAATAGTAAGTTTCTAAGGCACTTGATGACTAGTTGTTATCCTACGAAGTCTAGACTTGCCACAAAATTTAGACTGAAGTAAGTCCTACTTCTTCGTTTGGAGGTACTTTTCAAGAACTGAATTAATTTCTCATTTCTATACAAGGAGAAGACAAAGTCAGTCTTATTAGTCAATGTGATCCTGAAGACGAATTCACCATAAGTCCATAACAGTAATGGCTCAGACGATCTTTGTGTAAATGTTATTCTGCTCTCCTTAAGTCTCCACTCCATGTTAACTTACTACGATTACCATACACAATGTTTGTGTTTCAATAAGCATAGAAACCATGAGCTAGCCCCTATTGGCAGACACATAAGATATCTTATAAGGAGCATTACAGAATTAGTGGAAAGAGAATTCAAATATTGTGCCTAAAGATGAGATAAGCATAAGCTGACCTCTTGAAAGGCGTTCCATCCATTCCCATTCCAGCCACCTAAACCTTTTCCTCCAACATGTTGCATCATGTCAATTGAACCCACAGGACTAGGGCTTCCGCGTTGTAGTCTGTCATAGTCACTGAGTACTTGATTGGGAATCATTCCAGAAAGTCTCAGTATTTCTGTCAAAGAATTGAAACTAAAATTCAGAATTCCCATTCGGAGAATAATTAAAGCTATTAAGAATAGCATACATCAAATTAAACCGTTTCACCGGCATATGTGCCCACACAAGGAAACTAAGATAACCTCTTACAACTTGCTATAAAAGGATTCATCTTCTACGAACATTTTTTCAAACAGTAATTAGGTCACAAACCAATCTGTAATCTGCCTCTTTCAAAACACCATTGGACTAAAGTTTATGTGGAACGGAATACACACTTCTCAACCGACATGCTAACCTTAACATCACCTAACAGCCAATACTTGATCCTGGTAATCTATTCCTGCAAGAATACTGTTTAAACAAACAAAATCTAAACAACACATATCGATTGTTCTGAAACTTATCAAAATCTCATTTCAATTCAGTCTTTACTACTAAAATCTGTTCTTTTGCCAACTCTTATAGCTAAAAACATACAGCAAACCAGTAGATTTGATCAACTTGGACCAACTGCTACAACTTTCTCAAAACAACAGCAGAGGATTAGTTTATAAATTAAAAAAAACAGAGCATACAAAAAGCTTATCAGAGAAATGCACAAAAAACTCATAGATATTTTAACAGCAGCAAATAAAAATTCAAGATTTAATCCAACCTTGATTCAAGAGTCGGCTGCAGATTGGAAGAACTTGTGTAAAGGGTCCAAGCTTCTGCCTTTCTGCTAAGAGCTCTGTCAAGTACTGACTACAAAAAATTTCAAGAAACACCCAAAAAAAAAAAAAAATGGTTAAAGCATCAATCTTGCACAAAGCTATTAAATTTCAAACACCACAAATTCAAGATGAGATAAAAAAGGATTTTTATCTCTAACCTATCAACATCTTGGTTGGTTCTTATATGAGGAGAAACAGCTCTTGCAGGTGAGAAATTCAAGTTGTGATTATACAGATTAGACATGAACTTGAGTTCAGCAAAAGGGTCTACAAACAATTTTTTTGGACAGCAACAGAAAAGGGAAGAAATCAAATGAGTGAAGAGACAAGCAAAAGAGAATTTATTTATTTTTTGGTTTATAAAGAAAGGAGGAGGAGGAGAAAGCTTTGAATCAGTGAAACCCTGGAAAACAGGGGAGAAATAAATAGTGAACTGTATTTTTCTAGACTTAAATAGGTGTGGGGCATGTACTAGCCCACGTTAGCAGCAACACTTCCTTTTTGTTCTTGTTTTTCTCTATCTAGTGAAAACCTCTAAGTAATTCTGATGTGATAAATATGATTCTTTTAAAGGTTTAATAGAATTAAATTTTACGTAATTGTGATGAGATAAATACTACTCCTTTTTCTATACCCATAGAGATTTAGAAGAATCAAGGTTCACGTGATTGTGGTGAGATGAATATGATTCTTGTGTTTCTGTAGGATAAAGGGGGATTTAATAGATTTTATTTTTAACTTATGCGACGAGAATCTAAGTTAATCTTTATTCGATATATACATGACAAAAATTAGATTAGTCGATGCTCAATACATATTAATGAGGATCTAGATTAATTGGTGTTCAAACTTCAAATACGAGTATCTAATACTGAATAGAATATGAAAACAATCATTTACACTCTGTTTAGATGATTGTTACAGATTATTTCATAATGTGTTGTATCGTGTTATATTGTATTGTTTTAAAGAATATAGAGTTTGTATAGATTGTATCGTTCTTTGTCGTTATGTAATGTCACATATAACAATTTAAATGATAAAACTATAAGAAGAATAGGGTACGAGATAGAGCGACTAGAAAAGGATAGGAGTAAAAGATAGATTATGATTGATAAATGATAGATAAAATGAGAAGAAAACCTTGAGATAACGACACGAGCACATCAAATCGGTTGTTATATATAATATATTTTTTGTCGTTATCTAACTATAATTTTGAACGATACAATACAATTAAATTTAAGTAACAGCTAAAACGAGTAATGTATTCAAACTTACAATACAAGGCAACGGATAACCACCATCCAAATACGGTGTTAATGTTCTCTTCTTTTCCTAAATCTAAACCTCTTCCGGACATGTATTTACTTTATTATCCACTAGGTCATTAATGTTTTTTTCCTTTTTAATTTACTGAAATTTGAAATTTTTTAAGATTAACATTCACTTTATTGATATTAAGTCATTAAAATCATAAATCAGTATTTAACTTTTATGGGTATTATAAAAGAGTTTTTAATACTATTAATTCACTTTAAGAAGTAACTACAAGTGACAAATCATGACTTGATGGTTATTACTTGAAAAATAAATAAATAAATCAACTGCATGAATTTTTTTCTCTTTCTATTTTGCAAACTAATTAACATTTATAATAGATTACAAAATCAAATCTCTAAAACAATAATTTAATTTGCCACAAATTCCCCCCCCCCCCCCCTCAATATGACTGCTCCCCAAATATCACTATAAAGAAGTAATTTAAAAGATTGAATGTACTATTTCTATTTTTGCTTTTTTCAATATTCACACTTTTCATTTATTATGATTAATAAATATATATTTTTATTTTGTTAATCACTTAATTATAATAAATTATATTAATTTAATATAAATATTTCATATAAATAAATATTTATTCATTATATTAATTTTATATAAATATTCTGTACAAATAAAAACTAGAATATTACATTGTAAGTAAATTGATATCAGCACAAGCATCACCAACTATAATGAATAGGCTACTCTTTCCTTAATAAGCGGTTTCAAATTCGAACATGGTATAAAATAATTTTTAATAGAAAATGCTTTCCACTGAATAACTAGGCAGCGGGAATTCGATATAATCGAACTCTAATCAGCACAAGTGGCAGATTCCAGCAAAAAGCATCAGCCAAAAATTTAGTTGTTTTATTACAAATGTAGTCGGGATTTTTTTAATCCAAGCCGATATTTATATTAAATCAATAAATACGGTATATAAATTTATTATTAAATCATAATTAAATAATGTACATTATCAATTTAGCTTTAAGTTAACTATAATTATAATAATTAACTGAGCTTAAATACTGAATACATAGAAATATTCAGAATACTTGGCTAGTAAAGTGATAGATACTTACCTGTCATGAATTGTTTTTTTGCAATAAATTTTTAATGACTGACGAAATTCCTGAACAAACGAGTCTCATGACTTCTCTTAATAGGCGCCATTGTCTTTTTCTATTAAATTAATTAATTAATTAAAAGTACTAGTACTAATTATAGCCAATATTTTTATTTTTTTAAAAATATAATCAAATATGTCTAAACACTTATTTAGAGAGTAAATATCTTAAAAGGTCATTAAACTATGCAAAATTATCCAGTAAAGTCATTCAACTTTATTTTGTATCACTAAAATCACTCAACTTAACATTTTTATCTTGTAAAATTATTAAACTACATTTATCATAAAATCAAATTTGACATGACAAATTAAATTATTTTTTATGTCATGTATATAACCCATAAATAAATAAAAATTTAAAATTTCCCATATTAATTTTTATTTTACAAGTTTATTTTATTTTTTGAAAAAATTGAAACCGCAACATTTTCGCACCTCTCTCATTGAGATATTGTTTCTAATATATTTTGAATAATTTTAAATTTCTTCTAACAATTCCCATTTACGCCAAAATCTAATTAACACCAAGAAACTAGAAAAAAATGTAAACCTCATGTGGAACTCACTCAGCTGGAACAATCCATAGAGAAATAACGAATCAAAAAGTCATTATTTTTTATTTTGAAATATTTTCTTCTATATAAAAAAGGGTCAAAATCTGCACCATTTTCAGTTTTTTTTTAAAAAATAATTATTTATTCATGCAGTCTAGGTTTATATGAAATAAAAAAAAATAGTTTATTGTATTAAATTTATTTAATTATAATGTAGTTGAGTGATTTTTGAAGATAAAAATGTTAAATTAAGTGATTTTTGAAGATAAAAATGTTAAGCGGAGTGATTTTTTTAAAACAAAACAAAGTTAAATGACTTTATTAGTTAAATTCTCATAGTTTGATGACCTTTTGAGATATTAACTCCTTACTTAGATATACAATATCGTTATATAAAAATACCATTAGCTATCGGGACATTCAACCTTCATATATATCAAATCAATTAACAAAAATTATTCGCAATCTGCCGGTATACTTATTAGTAATAACTAATCTAATAAATATAAGATATGAGATTGTCGCAGATATCATATGTAAGTAAGTTTTTTACTTTGTCGATTTTATTTTGATAATATCGAATGTAAATAAGTTTTTATTTTTGTTTCAAAAATGATGGAATATTTGTATAAGCGTAGGTAGCATAGGATTCCATAGAAGGGGAACAGTGTACTTGAATGAAAATAATATGACCATGCATGTTGGACAGAGACAACAATGTGTAGATCGCAATAAAGCCTCCCACCTTCATAAATTATTAATTCTCTTTTAACTTTATATACAACCATAGTGTAAAATATTTATATACGAGATCACCTAAAATATCTACGAATAATTCTAAAAATAAAACAAATGACTATATGTTGTTTTTACATATAAAAGGCATGACATGAGACATTACGATTCTTTATATTTAGTTGAACCTTATTAATGTTATACATATATACCATCTTTACTTGGAAAAATAAAATTTTATCGTTAATCTATTATTAAATTATTCGTAATTATTAAATTTCTTATAATATAATTTATTAGTAGTCGGTTGTTAAACAAAATAAGCGATGAATTTGATTGTTTAATTAAAAAAATTGAGTCGACGGGGGCTGCATTAGGGGTAAAGCATGTGGTTTAATTTGATGTTTTTCACCACTTGGGTTGTAGTATATTTTTGAGGTTGGACTGTTCGCTCATTAAAACAGTACGTAAACTGAGTTTAGAATATTATGAAATAGTTCGATTCATATCCAAGCGTTAGAGGATTGAGAGGACCTTTCCTCTCATCGCTAATGCCTACATTTTGGTAGTGAGCTTAGACAATACATTATTGATTTTCATATTTGTATTGTTAATTGTGCAAGTAAATCTGTTCACACGAGCTAATAATTAATTAATATTGTGTACTTATGACTACTACTTTCCATTTTCATAATTACCACTTATTCGACAACTTTACCTCTTAAGGTTTATATTATAAGATATATATCACGTTTTTTTGAAATTTGAATTTAAGTCTCTTTTGATATTAATTTATTTTGTTATTTATTGAGCCACACTCTTGTGTGTTTATCCGCATGTTCTATATCACTTTTAAAAATTATTCATCATTTATTTTAATTTTCATATCTTATTTGATTTACCGTTCACTTGTATGAAATATATATTTTTGAATGGAACTAGCTTATTTAACAATAATTGAAATCATTTTAAAACTATTAAGTATTCTAACATATTATATATCATGTTTTAAATATATATGTTTTCTAAATTAGTAATTCAACTAATGATGAATATTTACAATCATCTTTTAGGTTATTTGATAGTATTGACTTTACATACTGTCAGCACATATAAGATCAAATCACAACTCAATTTAAGATGAACTTTATTAACTAAGGGAAAGAGGAAACTCCGGGCGATAACTTGGTGTTATGATTGAGTGTAAATAAATTTTTTTTAATAAAATTAAAAATTGAATTAAACGAATTATCTTTAGAGGAAATTTTATAACGGGAAATTGTCATATTTGTCTTTATACTTTCAAAAAGAAATTATATTTATATCTCGTTATATCTTTTTAATATATTTATCCTCAAATTATTAATTCCTATGGCTCCACCCTTATTATTCTATGTGTCACGTAGGATATATTTTTATCCTATAAACTTTCTTTAATATTAATTATACCCGACCCAACTAATCCATTAAACTCATTTCTAATATCATTTCTCTCGTAAGTCGTAACCACAAAATTGTTAAAAAAAATGATTTTTCTTTTTGAAATTTGAGCCTCAAAATGACATATTTGTAGGTACATTTTAGTTGCATTTTTAGCTAGCCAAGAATTGGAAAAGGTTGCACTATCACTTGATATTAAAAACTGCACAAAATCAGCACAAAACTTTAAACATGACCCTTTTTCGTTTGCATAAACATTTATAGTTTGGAGCATAATTGCCATTAGTAGCTATAGTTTGTCTAAATATAATTCTTACTTATTGTTTTAGAGGTGTATTAGTCGCTTCATTAAATTTGTTGTCTCTGTTTGCTCAATTTTGTTGGATTCACTTTATCAGTTTACTTATTCAAGTTGTATTAATACTGAATATATACATACTTGAATATATTGTATATGTTCGTTCTAACACATATAATTTTGTTATATATATATATATATATATATATATTGTATTCGCACGTAAGTAAAAAATATTATATTTATACTCTGTATGAATTATTTTATCACATAGTACACTTCAATACACTTTATAATCATTAATCCAAAACGCCACACATAGAACTGACATGCACACAATATACATATAATATACACTTCTTTTCTTTTCATCTCGATAGATAAATATTAAAGGGGAAATTACTTGGATGAGTGTCTTTTAATAAATAATTACGGATTTTAGCGATATTTTTTATTTATTATCATTTATAGCACTACCATTTTAGAACTGCAATATGTATTAAAAGTGGATTAAGTATGCAATATATACGTATTATAACTGTTTTTAAAAGTATATTATTCTTTGTTTGGTAAGAAGTTGACACATTATATTATTAGTGTATTAAAATGTGTGATAAATGTATTATCTATCAATAAAACTTATATTATATGTGAATAATTAATTGTTCTTTGTAATATGAATTAAAAGTGTATTATAAATATATTAAAAGTGGTCAAATAAAAAAGTAATGTTATTGCGATAAATGATAAATACTTTTGATTTATAATATATTTATGTAAGTTTCCAATATTAAAAGCCAAAGGGAGAACTTGTTTATGAGCCAGTATGATGAACTTGTTTATGAGCCATTAATCATAGATAATCCATATTTGTTGTGGGCTTCTTGGATAATGGATTTATAGGACTTGGGCTTTCAGACTATAATCGCCCATCCATATACATATTTAATAGGAAAAATTACGCGGTAAAACAAAGGGCAACTTTCACATATAGCAAATAAAAAATTTATCTTTGTATGCTATAGCAAAGTTTGCATATTGTGCTCCATAGCAAACATAAAAATTGTATAATTCGCTATACATATACAGTTGAAGCGAATTGTATAAAACGAGAAAGAGAAAGACACTCGGGCAGAGACTTGTATAAAAACGAAGTGTATAAAACGAATTGTATGATTATAAGTGTATATAACGATTATATACAATTTAAATTTGTATAAAATAAGAAAGAGAGAAAGACAAAAGAGACTTGGCAGGGAATATACAATTGAATCGAATTGTATAAAACGAGAAAGAGAGAAATTAGATACAATTTGAACTTTGTATAAAACGAGAAAGAGAGAAAGGCAAAAGAAATTGGGCAGGGGAGTATTTTTATTGTATAATTATAAGTGTATAGGACGAAAATATATGTACTTGCATGTGTATATACAATTTTCTCACGCTTTATACAAACAGAAACGCAATTTATACATTTTGCTTCTGTTTGTATAAGTGAGAAAGGCGAGGGTGGCGAGCGAGATTTGGGAGAGTGATGAGCGAGATCTGGAAGAGGGGAGAGAGGGGAACAAAAATATATGTATTTATACAATTTCCTCTGCTTTATACAATTAGAAACAAATTCTATACACTTGTGTTTGTATAAAAAGTGAAGAAGCGAGCGAGAGATTGGAGGAGAGTGGCGAGCGAGATATCTGGGAGAGAGGCGCCTGGTAATTTTTTGCAAACGTTTGCTATGGAGCACAATTAAATTAAACCCTATCTACTCCATTTATTTTAGGTTATTAGTTTGCTATTATATATAATTATTCCTAAAACAAATATATTAGCTAATATAGCTATAGTATACATTAATTACAATTTAGAATTTATTTCTAGCTATAATTACATTCTTTATCGCCTCTCTCATATATTCTCTCCCTCTCTTTGGAATCTCGCTCGCCAGTCGTCACTCTCTTCTTTTCCCGTCATCTATCCCTCACTTCTCTCCTCTCCCTGCCCAGTCTCTCTCGCACTTCTCTTATGTCAACCTCTCTCTCATTTTATACAAACACAAATGTATAAATTGTGTTTGTGTTTGTTTAAAACGAGAGAGACGAGATATACTAATACAAATACATATCTTTCAGTCCTATACACTTATAACTATACAAATACAAATCTTCTCTTGTCTTGTTCTCTTTTGTCTCTCTCTCTCTCTCTCTTCTCTCTTTATACAAACACAAATAATACAAATACAATGTATATAATTTCTGTTTGTATAAAACGAGAGAGAAATTAGATAGACAAGTACAAATATTTTAGCTCGATTCAATTGTATACAAAAAAAAATTGTATGCAGATATATAAATACGACAGTTGATGCATATATATAATAGTTACATATATACAATCATCTTAACCGATATACATATACAATTCCCCTATTTAATACTCTCGCCATCACTTTTTAGTTGCTATAGTTTCTTTGGAGAATGATATGAATTTTGACAAACATTTTAAGCTGTATTTTATCATCATATTGATATAGAAAACATGTTGCAATTTATAATACATTTTGTATAGTTTTGAATATGTGAAATTTTATTTTAAAATATCATAGCTTTGAAAATTAGTTACATTAACTTTTGGAAAGGTAACATGACAACTAAAAAAGAACGGGAAAAAGTAAAAAACATATACTTAACAACTGAAACTCCAAAATATATATATTCAACAACAGATCGAACATACTTCATCTAACTTTATAAACCATGCACAACCTTACAATAATACTAGAAAGCATTAGGCCAAATACATAAACAGATTTATAAACTACTTGAGTTTTTTTCCACAGGTACCTCAAATATGCTATTTTCCTATTGAATCATTGAACTAACCATAATTTATTTCTTTTTAACAAACACCGTTGGCTGATGTGAAATCAGATTTTGTGAGGGATAATAAAGGATACATATGTTGTTTCAGAACTCATTAATCCAATTAATAGTGAAAATGTTCGAGAATAATTATGTTTTACTTCAAGTCATTTGAACAAATTAGAAAACAAATGAGATTCACACAGTTTGTCTTCATTACTTCAATCAAAATCATTACAATACGAACACAATTGAAGACATTTACAATAGAAAAATCGATCAAAATCAACCAACACTATTTAAAAGGAATAAATTATGGGCGATTCAATAATTTAATAGAAAAATGACGTAATTGAGATACCTGAGGGGAAAAATCCAACAAATTTAAGGATCTACTCATGAGTTCAGCCAAAGCATTAAAATAAATGCCAAAACCAAAACCTATGAATATTAAAAACTATGCAATATAAAAATTAAAAATCCTAACTCCAACTCTATCAATTCGTTCTATTCATTTAAGCCCCGTAGATCATCGGCTAAATCATCATCCTCATCCGGAAGTGGCAGTTTACGAATACAATTCAAAAACTCTATTTCCCGCCATTTCTCTGTATCTAAATCAACAATCACTTCCGGCGGAGCTAGTGCAGGCGACTCCACAAAATGAAGATTATCGTTGTTTACAAGCTTTCTAGCTAAGAATAAAAAAGGCAACTCTAAATTATAATTACTCTTCGCCGAGATCTCATAGTACGGCCAATTTTTCTTCCTCCGGTAGAAGTTAATTTCCCTCGCCTTAACCTGTTTGTGCTTGATATCAATTTTGTTACCGCAAAGAACAAAAGGAACGTTTTCACAAAACCTAAAAACATCGCGATGCCATGTAGGTACATTCAGGTAACTCAGGCGGACTGTAAAATCGAACATGATAATTGCACATTGGCCATCAATGTAGTAACTATCACGAAGACATCCAAAATTCTCTTGCCCAACTGTATCCCAACAATTAAATCGAATTTTTCCGTAATTTGTGAAGAAATCTAATGGATGAACCTCCACACTATTAGTAGGTTCGTAATTTCTATCGAATTCACCATTCAGATGCCTTTTGAGAAAAGTTGTTTTACCAGTATCGCCATCGCCTACGATTACGAGCTTGAAGCTTGGACAATCAACAATTTGTTGGTTTGATAGATCCATATTCAAGAGAGATACGATTTTTGCGTTGATTAATGAAAGAAAATTGAATTGTTGAGGTAAAGTTTATATATTGGGGAAATAGCTTTAACTTGAAGCTAATTATTTTGAATTTTTTCTGCTTAAATATTAGGCTACTAATATTTTGTGAGTTAAATTTTGTGCTCTGTTTGTACACAATTAGGTAATCGAGTCCTATTTATACTGTAACAAAATTAATAAATTTGATATTAAAGATTTAAATATTGAATTCATAAAATTTAAATTTATACTTATCATATGATATAGTAATTTGTTTCAAAATTCATACGTAAAGAAGAAAGTATCTGGTTTGGTCCCAAAAATGTTTATTTAAAAAAGGTAAGGTGTTTGATTATGATTTTAGAAGGAAAAAAAAAAGTATTTTTGGATGATAACATAAACTGTTTTTTATAAGCTAAAAAATTATGTAACTTTTTATAGAAGTTCTTTTAAAACCCTAGTCAAGCAAAACTGCTATTCTAATATTGATAAAAATATTCTTAATTATTAGTCAAATATAAATTATTACTCTCCAAAATTATTTATGATGTTCGACTAAATAGACTACAAAATGATTAAAGGTGGCACTATTTTGTTTTTGTTTTTTTAATGATTAAAAAATTATTATATTGAGAAACTTCTTTTAATTTTTCTTCTCCACTTCAGGTAATACCCCACCAAATTATATAAATTATTATACCAGCTTCACTACTTCGGCTTTTTCTCTTTAATTATAACAAAAAGTAAAAGGTCATTGATTAGTTCAACTTAATGGCTGATTACTGATGAAATCTGCTAGTTAGAGCAAACTAAACACCATATTAAAAATGATTTTTAGTAATAATTGATTAATAATAATAATTTAATTATTATTAAATATATATTTTTAGCACTTTGTGTAAATGCCTTTAAAGTCTATAACTATATTGAATTCAATGATAATTAACTAATATTGATTAAAAAAAACTTTAACACTCTTTATTAATATGTATATTTATGAACGCTAAAAGCTACTATTTTTCAACAGCTTGGCATAATTCTTTGGGTACTACTATGCAGTGGAAGTTTTTCGTGTTTTCACATTATTCAATCCGTCTAATTCAAATTTACTTTTACTTAACCTATTTGAAAGAAAACACTTGGGACTTTATTTTATACTTCGACTTAAACGCGAAACCTATATTAATGGATGGAATTAGGATCATTATCCCTCCTACCACAAACATTATTAGTCTATGCAGTGCGAGTTAATTAAGTGGAAAATTAACTTTATTCAAAATTGACATGCTAAGTGGGGAAGGCCCAAATTTTTTAAAAAAATTATATTTATTTCACCTAAAAATGTAAGACAAAAGTCATTTTACCTAATGAATATGCCGGATTTTTGACACAATAAGGTGCAGACAGGTTAATTACCATTTATTTACTATTCAAAACGATGAAAGGTTAAATTTTTCTATCCACTTCAAAAATATTATCATATCCACATAAATTTTTAAAAAGTGCACTATTTTTAAGGATTCAATACACATTCCATCACATATTTGAAGAGACAATAAGATATGTATGTTTTCCTTTAAAAATCAATCTTTTGGTGAATGTTTTCCTTTCGACCAAGCACACCTTTAAGGATAGAAATCCAAATACTTACGATTTAATAATTTTATTTAAATAATCTATTTATGTTACAAAATTCACTAAATATATATCTACATATTAAATTTAAATTCAGATATTGACACTTGAATAACTTGATCGTATTTTAAAATTCAAAATTTATAAAATCAAAATTCTAACTCTAACACTCCCGGAGTCACTTCATTGTCTCTTCCTTTCTTTTTCTAATTCACCTTTCAAAATCATCCCTATTTGTGTTTTAATTTTCTATTTTGACTTAGCTATGGTTATTAGAAGCACCATCCAATATTTTTTTCCTAGTCTATGGGGTTTGGCAACTAACATATCATATATTTTCTCTTTCCAACCATTAATTTCTATATAAATATGAAATAACCACCCCACTTAAAATCCTCCATAACACAACAAAAACAAGAAAACTCATTGAGCCATATCCAAATATGTTGCTAGCAATAACACTAGTATGTGTATTTGGTCTATTGTTTCATCTTCACAATTTACTTATAACAAAGCCAAGAAAGCTCCAATTAGCTCTTAAAAAGCAGGGAATAGTTGGGCCACAACCAAAATTTCTTCTTGGAAACATCTTGGAGATGAAAAAATCATATGAGGCTGCTAAAAAAATTCTCTCAAATGGAGATGTAGTGGACTCACATAATTGTGGAGCAACTATCCTTCCCTTCTTTGATCAATGGCACAGACAATACGGTATGTTTAAAATTTTGTTATTTACCGACCTTACGTCTAACTTTGCCTCTTGAGGTATGAGTAAGGTCTGCGTATTCTTCACTTCATTTCGTGTGTCTATAATAGATATGTTGTTTTTGTTATAGGGTTTAATTCTTTTTCAATCCAATGACTTATGTTTATGCTCATACTATATTGAATTATGTGACTATCTCATTTAAAATTCGCTTTATGTATTTAACAGGTGAAGTATTCATGTTTTCTCTTGGGAACACACAAATTGTACATGTGACACAACCAGAAATGGTAAGAGAGATCACTACTTGCACATCATTGGATTTGGGAAAGCCAACATATCAAGCAAAAGAGAGAGGCTCTTTGTTAGGCAATGGGATCCTAACTTCAAATGGACCTTTTTGGGCACATCAAAGGAAAATTCTTGCTCCTGAGTTGTATATGGATAAAATTAAGGTAAAAATTTGGACTTTATGGGTTCTCGATTCTAGATTAATTATTTATACATATCAAGTGAAATTTTTTACCAGAAAGATACATGATCTGTCTCAAAGCTTGCTATCTGAATTTTACTGAACTTGTTAAGACCAAATGTAGCTCCGCCTCTATCGGCTATCTCAAGTTCTATATATTTGTGGCTTTCATGTAGGGTATGATAAATTTAGTGCAGGATTCTGCATTAACATTGTTGAATTCATGGAATAATGAAATTGAAGCTCAAGGTGGGATTGCTGACATTAAAATTGATCCAGACTTGAGAAGATTCTCAGGAGATGTAATTTCTAAAGCATGTTTTGGGAGCAATTTTTCAAAAGGAGAAGAAATCTTCTATAAGCTCAGAGCCCTCCAAGAGGCTTCTTCCAAAAGGGTCATGTCTACCGGAATCCCCGGCATCAGGTACAATATCCCGGAAGAAAATGTGAAATTACTTTATCCCACGTTTAGTTCAACGTTTGATTCTGATATTAGTTATCTCGGGAGATAATTATAACTCTATGTGCGATCAGAATTCACACGATAAACGTACTAGAAATGACACATTTACATGCCCTTATCAAAAGCAGAGAGTTTTTCTTCCAAAGTCTTAAGACAACTTGGCGCAAATTATTAGTTTTGTCTCTCAACTATTGACAGTCTTAAAAACACCCTTCTACTCGACTATCTAAACTTAGATACACCCTCAATCTGTCACATGACATAGCAAGTGGTTTCAAACTCTTCTAGGAGAATGTGACTTTTAATTATAAAAAGCCGAGAGAAGCATTGTAAACACTTTAAACTTGATGAGAATTTAGGAGTGTATTTCATTCATGTTGCAAGATCGGTGTTGTATTTGAGTTGAGGGTGTTTTGATGAAACTAATAGTTTATGCCGAGTATAGGGTGTTTTCAGTACTTCTCTCAGATCGAAAATGAAAGTCTATCTAATGCTTGTTTTGTATTATAACCCAAAAATCCCATTTTAGTTTGATGATATCAAATAGATAAACATGCTCCTTAACTTGGCCTCAGCTAAGGCAATTCGCGTGGGACACACTCGAGCTGATTTGCGTTATGCCACGCATAAGACGTGTGTGTCTACTTGTTCAAAATCCATAAACTAAATATCTCGACCCAATTTTTCTTTTTTGTTGTTGTTGGATGGAACAGATATATTCCTAGCAAGAACAACAGGGAGACATGGGCCTTAGAGAAGGAAATCAAAGCATTGATCTTGAAAATAGTGAAGGAAAAAAGAAGATCAGAAGCAGCTCCAAGTGATCAAAAAGATTTACTGCAAATGGTTCTTGAAGGAGCTACAATAAACATGAATACTCAAAATGCAATTGATAATTTCATAGTTGATAACTGCAAAAACATTTACTTGGCTGGTTATGAAACCACTGCTGTTGCTGCAACATGGTGCCTCATGCTTTTGGCTGCAAATCCAATTTGGCAACAACGTGTTCGCGATGAAGTTGTACAAATCTGTAAGAGTCAAATTCCTGATGCTGACATGATTCGACAGATGAAACAGGTACGAGTTAATTTCACATATGATCATCCTCCGAAAAATTCATTAAGCTAACAAAAGTTAGTACTACTATGATGTTGATTTGCAGCTAACAATGGTGATTAACGAATCATTGCGTCTTTATCCACCAGTAGCAGTGATATCAAGAGAAACATTAAAAGAAATGAAGTTTGGAGAAATTAGTGTTCCTAAAGGTGTTAATCTTTGGACAATTGTGACAACATTACACACTGATCCAAAAATATGGGGAAATGATTCATACAAATTTAATCCAGAAAGATTTGCAAATGGAATTAGAGGTGCATGTGAATTTCCACATGTGTATATGCCTTTTGGGGTTGGACCAAGGGTGTGTTTGGGACAAAATTTGGCTATTGTGGAACTTAAGATACTCATTTCTTTAATTTTGACCAAATTTTGTTTATCAATTTCACCAAAGTATGTTCATTCTCCAGCTCTAAATTTGGTCATTGAGCCTGGACATGGTGTGTATCTATCTTTGAGGAAGTTGTGATCAAATAGAGAGTTGATTTTGGATGCTACTTTTCCATTTATTTTTATTTATATGTAATGAGCAGACTATATATATTGAAAAGAAAAAAAACTTATGTATACAGTGTAGTTTTATGTCGAAAAGAGTTCAAATGAATCTCTTCTGCCCCTATAGCCCCGCCCTTTGATAATTAGGTAATGTAACTATAACTTTTGATGCAAAAAAAAAAAAATAAAAAAAAATTTGAGTTTTATTTAGTCTTATGTATACCCAGCTCTCCATATTTTTTACGTGTTCACAATAAATAGATGCAAGTCGCAAATCACAATATTCGTTTTATCGCAGCATTACTGAAGAATAAGTAATCAAATATATATATATATATATCTTTAAGCCAACCATACATAAGGGGCAGGTCTACAAAATTATCCCATGACTGTATCACATGCATTGTAAATCTTAATATATATATAAGAATACTCCTTTTAACACGTGAGATTTGTAATCTTAAAAATAAAACATATATCCTTGGATGACTTGACAGTGAAAAATTATTTAGTGTATGTAATTTTTCATATATAATATAAATCCTGGAATTATGCGGAAAAAATGGGTAACATATGGTAATGGTGCAATTTTGGTCACACCTTTGGCTCTCAGTTCGTTGGACTCTTTGAATAATTCAGTAACAGTCATAAAACAAGAAGAGTTGAATAGCTCTATGAGTCACTTCTTCAAACACAACAAACAAGAAGCTAGATATATCAAAATTAAGGAGAAAATCGAGCACGATTCCATACCAAATTCTTACTAATTAGATCTTGTACACGTTTATCTTTTAGGTGATCCGACAATATATCTATAAGTCGATTGAACTTGTTCTTTTTCTTGTTGTTGATTTGTTTATTTGATGAATTTGATATTTGCAGGGGAATTGATCAAAATGTCCAATCCAGTGGAGGAAATTGTTGGTGAATCTACACTGGAGAATAAGCAAGAAGCCTTAAATCACAATGATTCTTCTTCATCATCAACAACAGATGATTCTAGACGTCCAATCGACAAGAAGAAGTGTCATCTCTTCAATCGTCACAAACCTGTCCACTCTATTTTAGGTGGTGGCAAATGTATGTTTTTCTCAAATTCTTCATGTCCCTTTTTTTGAGTTTTTCATTTAAAAATGGTCTCTTGAATGCATATGATCTCTTAAGTTTGCGAAAAAATTGAGCACTTTTTGTCCAACTGACGAACATTTAAACATACTAATGATCAAAAGTGGTCTTGATTGATCATTGATGTGCAAAGAGTTACAGTTTTGAGTTAGACGAACCTGATAGAGATCTTCTTCCTCAATTTGCACTGATCATACTGAGAACAGAGAAGTTCAAATAAAGAGAATCACTGAAAAAAAACGTCTATCAATAACGAAAATAAAGCCTCATAGAAAACAAAAATGGGAATGTGGAAGACGTATGATATTTCCGTTAATTTAAGATGATTCATTTGGAAGTTTCGTCAGTTGGACTAAAAGTGCTCAATTTTAAGTTTTTGACAAACTTAAAGAGTCATAAGTGTTCCGAGTACTATAAAAAGGACGAAACTCAACTGAAATTTGCGTTAAAAGCTCTACACTATTGATCATTCTTAAAGTAACTGATGATTATTGGTTTGTTCTGAAAATGAATGGATCAGTGGCTGATATTCTACTATGGAGGAAGAAGAAGATTTCAGGAGGACTGCTTGCTGGTGCCACAGTCATATGGTTTCTCTTTGAATGTATTGGTTATCACTTGCTCACTCTTATTTGCCATTCTCTCATAGTCTCATTGGCCATCTTGTTCTTTTGGTCCAATCTCTCCCTCTTTATCAACAAGTGAGTTCACTTCCTTTTCCTTGGCCAATCTTTTTGTAGTGAAGTTTTTTTTTTTAGTTTTCCATCTGGTATCTCATACCTGCATTGGAGGAAGCCCCACATTTGGGCAGGGGATAAGTGCTCAGTAACAAAGGCGACTCCATACCTAACTCAAACCTGAGACCTCGGGTTATGGATGAAGGAGTTAAATGTTGATATTTATGAGTTGGTTTCAACCATCCAACTCTCCTCCTGATCTGCATTCATGTTTTTGCTAGTTGTGCCTCTTGCTCGAGCATTGTACTAAATTGATCATCTTTTTTGAGATAAGGGTAACTTTTATACTAAATTGATCATCTTGTATTCTCTGGGCAGGAGTTTTGTAGAGTTACCAAAGATTGAGTTGCCAGAAGAGTTATGGATGCGATTGGTCCTCTTACTGAGGAATCAATGCACCTGTGCATTTGGTATCTTTCGGGAAGTAGCATCCGGAAATGATTTGAAGAAGTTTCTATATGTAAAATTTCCCACACCTTGAACTTTGTTATTACTAGTAAAGTCCATTTCAACTGCAACAAGTTCATGTGATTAAATCCTCATCTGCAGGCAATTTTTAGCTTGTGGATTGTTTCCATTGTTAGCAGATGGTTCAGTTTTCTGACCCTTGTATACCTCAGTAAGTTCTCTATACACTTCCATTTTGTTTCTGTTGGCTGCACAAGCCTAACTTATGAAATTTGCTCACTGGTATGTGGAAATTCAGTAGTTTGGTTGATGTGTGACCTGTTTTCTGTGTTCATAGTGATTTACCAAGATAACCAAAATTTTCATTTTTTGGACAGTAACTGTCATGCTGTTGACAGTACCATTTTTCTATGAGAAGTATGGAGATCAAGTAGATACCTATGGAGAAATGGCTATAAAAGAACTCAGAAAACAGTATAGTCAAGTGGATGAGAAGGTTCTTCAAAAACTACCAATTCCTTTCATTAAAGACAGTAAGCAGGAATGATGCAACTCTTCTCTCAGACAGATATTGCTTCACTTCAACAGTAGATGCAGTCTTCTACTTATTTTTGTTTCATAAGCAGTACTAAACGTTACAACACTCGGTTTCATCCTGCAATATTGGCTAATTTATCCAATCTTGCTGAGACGGGTTGCTTTAGTGGCTTTTCCCCATCCTAATCTCTGTTCATGCATTTATTGGTTGATGTAGAATAATTGTTACACTATCATGTTCTGGCAATTTCCATCAAAATAACCATATTTGATATAATATGGAGTGGTAAAAAACTAAACGCTTGAAACAGATCAGAGGTAACCCAGCCAAATAAACTGAGTAGTATTGCACATTAAAATTGAACGGCATACACGAAATTGGGATGGAATAATTGGTGAACCAACAAAATCTCTTAGATCACATAAGAATTCAGAACCAACAAAAAAAAACCTGGAAAATGAATATTCAGTTGCTAAACAAGCTCGATGTATGCCATCGGTGCATTGTCCCCTCGCCTTGGTAGAGTTCTTATTATTCTAGTGTATCCCCCATTCCTCTCTCCATATCTTTCGGGGACTTCAGCAAACAATGCATGCACTATCTGCTTCTCATAGATGAACCCAAGAGCTTGCCTTCTCTTATGAAGAGAGCCATCCTTCGCCATTGTGACCATTTTGTCAACATATTTTCTAACCGCCCTGGCCCTCGCTTTAGTGGTCTTTATACGCCCATGCTTGAGGAGCTGAGTTGTGAGACCTCTCAGAAGTGCCCGGCGCTGATCAGGAGGTCTATTCAGTTTGGGCACCTTCCTGCCATGTCTCATGGCAAAAACTCGGCCACCACTATCAATAATGGTGAATGAGTCCTCAAAACTTTTTGAGTCTGCAATATAAATTAAAGGTATACTTATGGTAGAGCAATATAATTTCCCACACAAATTTGATCATTGAGTAATGATAACTCAAAATTATAGGCAAATTTCATCAAAGATAATAAACAAAAAAAATTGGTATAAAACAACACTATTAGGAGAGTCACAAATCAAGAGCTCTATCATATGCTGCCGGCTGACAAGGAAAGATGTTCACAGACTAAAAGTAGAACATTTTCACACAAACTTAAGTACTGATACAAGAGGCTGTTTGTGAACACCATAATCTGGTTTGGTTCCATCTTAAGACAAGTTCCACAATTCGACGCAACCAAAAATCCACATAACATCCGTGTCAATGGACCATATATGTCATACATGGTGGTTCCACATTTGCAGTATATTGTTCTTGACACCAAGAAAAACAGTGGTAGTAACTTTTTTTCGTCTATATCGATAAGAAAAAATGATTGTACTTCTCCACTTAAAATTTCCAAAATATCCCCCTTTCCAGTCCTTAACTCTAGCAGTAGAAATGGAATACCAGCTGAACTATGTATAGGAGCTAATCAAGAATTCTCTATTATAAAGTGATAGCAACCACTATACATAGGATTCCACAATTCCCCATCAGGGGTAGAGCTACAAGCCTGTCAACAGTCCAGTGCACTAAGTTCCCGCTATGTGCGGGGTACAAGGAAGGGCTCTGAATCACAAAGGTCTATTATACACAGCCTTACCCTGCATTTCTGCAGGAAGCTGTTTCCACAGCTTGAACCCCGTGACTTCCAGGTCACATAGCAAAACTTTAGCAGTTACACCAAGGCTACCCTTCGTACTCGTGCTTGCATTTGTGGTTAAAAATTCAGTCAAGAGTTAGTATGTACAGAAAAAAAAACTGCCTTTTAAGTATCTAGAATCCATAAACTGAAAATCCTAGCTCCGCCTAACTTCCCACCCCTATACACCACAATTAACAAGAAGGGGCTTAAAAACAAAAAGGAAAATTGGGTTTCCTTACACTAAAAGATGCAAACTTTTGTTCACACACAGACAATGCAACATCAAAGAAATTACATATACTAAGTAACACCCATTGGAGTAAAACGTAAAATGGTGGTTTAAAATCTTGAAAAAACATATTTTTTGCACGAATCAGAAAAAATGCTACCTTGAGAAGAAAGGGAGAAAAGTGGATGCAGGGGAGCAAGACCCACAAAGGACTGAATAATTGTTGAACTAGACTTGGGTTTGCAAATCCTGAGACGAGATGGAGAAGACCCAGAAGAGAACCTAAGTGATGAATTTGAAATTGGTTGAACAGAAGGGAGAGCCGATTTCAAGCAAGACATGCTCCAAGTTGCAGAAGCCATATCTTCCTAGTTTAATTTTTTTGCTTCTCTGGTTAATGGTTATGTTCGGGATGAGCTGTGGGTTTATCTGAATGGATAAGTACCCCAATTCTACTCTATATTTTTCCTTTGGCCCACTAACTTTTGTTTCTGTCATTTTGACTTGCTTAGCTTTTTCTTTTTAAGCAACCTGTTATAATTATGTTGTTTCCGATAGACCCTCACTCAGCTACAAGGAATTTTTTCATGTATACTTTTTCTACCCTGTTTTCTTCGACCTTCCTTTTCGACTTGAAGCGAAAACAGTGTTATATCAAGTATGAAGATCAAGTAGATGCCTAATGGGCCAACAACATAGTCAAGATTTCATGTATTTGTCAGTTGAGTTTTACTTCTATATACTGACGGTGTAAAATAAGTTCGATTGCAGCAATTTCCATGAAAACAACTATATTTGAAACAATATGCAGAGGTCAACAACTTAATGCTTGAAACATATCAAAGGTGACCAACCAAATTAACAGTAACTGAAAATTAAAATTGAATGGGTGGAGGTAACAAAATCTCTTAGTTCTCATCAGAATTAAGAACCAACCAAAAACATCCTTCGAAATGAATATTCAGTTGCTAGACAAGCTCGATGTATGCCATTGGTGCATTGTCCCCTCGCCTAGGTAGAGTTCTTATTATCCTAGTGTATCCTCCGTTTCTCTCCCCATATCTTTCCGGGACTTCAGCAAACAATGCATGCACTATTTGCTTCTCATAGATGAATCCAAGAGCTTGCCTTCTCTTGTGAAGAGAGCCGTCCTTTGCCATAGTTACCATTTTGTCAACATATTTTCTAACCGCCCTGGCCCTTGCTTTAGTGGTCTTTATACGCCCATGCTTGAGGAGCTGAGTTGTCAAACCTCTCAAAAGTGCCCGACGTTGGTCAGGAGGTCTATTCAGTTTGGGCACCTTCCTTCCATGCCTCATTGCAAAAACCCGGCCACCATTATCAATTATGGTGAATGAGTTCTCGAAACTTGTTGAATCTGCAATACAAATTAAAGGTATAATAATGGCAGAGCAGCACAACTTAACATGCACAAGCTGCATTAGTAAAGTAAAGGCAAGAGTAAAATTGACTAAATAAGTAAGCCTCAACGTTCAGGAGTACACCAGATATCTCCCTAGGAATCTACATTTCTGAGACAGTTTCAAATCTCAAACATCAACATCTTCAACGTGATGTCTCAACATCATCGGCTAATCAGTTCGCTCAAGCCTCCTTCTTCTGTTTATGCTACAATTATCACAAGATCTGATATTTAGATAACTAGTGGCGTGTTTGTAGTGATACAACATCCATACATCAGACTCTATGTAATTTGTACGCGTGTTACACTACCTAGTACACAAATATTAGACATGTTTTCCACATTTGAATTATTTCATTCTTGACAACCCAATAGAAACATTGGGACTTCTCCAGTTAGACATCCCCTTTCCTAGAGGCTAGAAGTACCTTGATTACCATATCGCAGTAGTAATCTGTAGCCGCTATCAATGAGAAGGAATAGGAAAAAAGCTAACCCTCTCGCCTAGTGGAATGTAATGAGGCTAGTCTCTCTCAAACTCCACTTGAACAACAGTGAATTCAAATCTAATGAAGGAGATTCACAATTTGATCTTTCCTACCCCTTTCTATTTCGAGTCCCTTCTTTATCAGAATGCACCAAGGGAGTTCCCTCCAACTCCACGCAAAATATAGCTTGGCTTTCCTTACACTAAAAGAAGCAAACTTTCGCGCATTCACATGCTAAGCTGAACAAACTAACACACAATGTGGCAATTTTAACTAGCATACAACCAAAAATAATGTAGACATTGCCAATCATAAGAAAAAAACAGGAATTCCAAAAGGGATTCAAAAAAATTCAAGAATGCAACCCCTTAGAACTGAACTTGTAACCAAAAGCAAATTTTCAGCCACATTTCCCTGTACACTAGAAACTTCCTTATCTTAAAAAGAATTCAACAATTTATCTATACAAAAAAATAAATAAATCATCTGTTTCAATTGAACCCCTTCAATACATGTAGCTCCTTCCCCTGTTTCCAAGGGCAATGTATCAGCCTGAGTCATCCAACCCTGAACCCCCA
Organism: Solanum sitiens; assembly: GCA_016801875.1. Taxonomy (NCBI): domain Eukaryota; kingdom Viridiplantae; phylum Streptophyta; class Magnoliopsida; order Solanales; family Solanaceae; genus Solanum; species Solanum sitiens. Next base: position 2,822,441 of record JABWTJ010000016.1, on the reverse strand, counting down.
TACCCCACCCCACCCCTTTTTTGAATACTAAGTAACACCCATTGGAGCAAAAGGTACAATGATGGTATTAAACTCTTGAAATTTTTCTATTTGCACAAAGATTAATCAGAAAACTTTTACCTTGAGAAGAAAGGGACAAGAGTGGATGAAGGGGAGCAAGACCCACGAAGGACTGAATAATTGTTGAACTAGACTTGGGTTTGCAAATCCTAAGACGAGATGGAGAAGACCCAGAAGAGAATCGAAGTGAAGAGTTGGAAATTGGTTGAATTGAAGGGAGAGCTGATTTCAAACAAGACATGCTCCATGTTGTAGAAGCCATATCTGATATCCTCAAGCTTGTGTTCCTAATTCTCCTGGGTTTATCTAAATGGATAAAAGTGAATTTTGGTACCCTAATTTTGATCTATATTTTCCTTCAGCCCTAGATTTTTGCTTCCTGTCATTTTTAACCCACTCAGCCCAAGGTTGTGTTCGGAATCTTAGCAGTTCATTTGATTGTCGACGTGAATATTCATTTATTAGATCTGGTTGCTTTCTCTTAACATATACTTTCTCTGTTTTGATTTATTTGTCTTTTACAAGAATTATATTATTTCAATTTTCAAAAATTTAAAATTATTTTTATTTTAAACTCAGTAATTCTACTCGCGTCAATCAATCTGGTCGTGACCCTTGAGAAGGCCAAAAGATAGACACGTAGAATGTTTCATGAATGTGGAGGCCACACATAAGATCCCAAATGTTAGGTGGCTGATGAAGAAATTTGATTTGATTTGATTATGATAGGGAAGTGGTAATCCTTTGGGAATGACATGCTAATCTTTTAAAGTTTTGTGATCCCACCCTTTTCATATGTATATATATTAAATTTAAATTGGGTTAATAATATTTGAAGTCATCACATGCTTTATCCAAAACTTATAAAATTAAAAATACTGACTTCACCTCTCGAGATCAAAAAAATACTATGAGAATTTTGTATCAGTTAATACATTGTTACGGTTTAAAGTACAATTAAATTGGAAGATATCTAACGTTAAATACGTACATGTGACCTTGATATTAGTATACATATAAATTACTTGTAGACTGTAGCTAAAATAATTTTTTAATGCTTCTCCATTTTAAAATAAGATTAGCGATAATTATTTTTTTTAGCTACAATTTTATCTGTCACTAATTTCTGATTGTCTTTATTAGTGATGCATTTTGCTTTTAGCTACAAAATTCATTTGTAGCTAATTTCTGATTTTCTTTAGTAGTGAAGCATTGTGCTGGCTTGGTCCAACATCATTATTGTGGCATTCCGTCGCTACTGGAAATAGAAATTTTTTCCACTGTGATTCTAACGAAAAATTTATGTTATAAAATATGACTCTCACTCCCGATTCCCATTGAACCAGACCAGCTAGAAAAAAAAACAATTTCTTACTACTGGAAGTTTAATTCCTGCAGTAATATATTATTTTTTTTTGTAGGAAAACATTTTATTTTATTTTTTAAAATAAAATTAGAAAAAAACTTGGGTCGATTATAAAGTCATAAATGTTACTCCCTCCGTTTAAAAAAAAATGACCCTATTTCCTTTTTAGTCTGTTTAAAAAAGAATGACCCCTTTTCTTTTTTGGCAACACTTTAACTTTAACTTTCCACTGGCATGTTTAAGACCACAAAATTAAAGGGAATTTTCGTACATTTAACATAACTTTAATTTAGAACCACAAGATTAAAAAGTCTTCTTTCTTTTCTTAAACTCCGTTCCAAGTCAAACTAGGTCATCCTTTTTGAAACGGAGGAAGTACTTTCCAGTCTAAACAAGATTTGAATTTAAAAAACTGTCGGTAGGTATTTAATTAAGAGTTCTCTTTAATTAATTAAGCACCATAGTCTATAATCTATAATTCTATAATCATGCATGAGATGTTTTTTACAGAATAAAAATGTATTTTATTAGTGTGAAGGAGACATATTCGTGTCATTTGATTTGATCTGAAAAAGAAGGTACTCCCTCACTTTTAATTTGTTTATTATATTTTAATTTGTCATATAATTTAAAAATGAAAATAATTTAAATATTATTATCTTAAATAATTAAAGATATATAGAATGAACGTCATGTTTCAATCTTATAATCTTAAACATATCAGATAAAAGTAGATTGCCAAAAAGACTCAAAAATATTTTTTGAAACAGATTTAAAAAGACAAATAATTTAAAACGAATAGACTATATAAAGTGGAATATATCCATGTTTATAAACTAATGTCATATTTAACTCATCTGTCTGATACATAATTAGAGTAAAACTTATATTTTTGGTCTATACTCTACAGTACTTGCACAATCACAGCATAGAAATAAAAACTGATTTTGTAATATATAAGTTCAATTTAATTCTAAATTTTTTTAAAACAAAATGTTAGTAAAAAACGGCAGCAGAAAGGTCATTTTCCCTTATATATTTGTCAAATATATATTTGTCTCAAAAACGACTTTCAATTAATATTAAATCAATATTGTCACCTACACTAATCATCATTTCATTCATATATCACCTAAATTATTATGGACCCTCACGTGAAGCTTCTTTGTCTTTGTCGTACGTACTTTCTAATATCACTAGCCTCTTAATCATTCACCCAATTATCCACACAATAATAAGTAGAAAAAATATACAATCTATTTAATATATAGTTTTATCCTCCATGAAATAAGAAATCTACAACGATCACAAATAACATGCTATAACAGATCACGTCAATTTTTTTTTTTTTTTACTATGCCAATATATATAAGTGAAACTCAAAATATACTGATGAAAAACAATAATTGATGTAAATTCTTCATGTCAAGCAGTTTCCATGTTTTTCAATGAATTTTGTGAGTTTGAAAATGACAGTGAGAGAGATATGAAGGTTTTATTACAACTTGCAAGATCTTAATTAATTAAAATTAGGATCTTTAAAGATTTTTCTGTTCTTCACCTAATTTTGTGGACCCTATGCTTTACTATATTATGTCCTTAAATACTCAATTAAGTAAGTCCATTTGTGTTGATTAAAAATAAATAGTATCATATTAGGCAAGTGTTTTAAAAATATAATATATATTGTGAGTGATGAATTCTAGATTAAGCGAGAAGAATAAACTTATGCCATGTTCAGCATGCAAGCTTCTTCGTAGGCGGTGCACTAAAGATTGTATTTTCTTGACTCATTTTCCACCTACTGAACCACATAAATTTATTGTTGTTCATCGTATTTTTGGTGCTAGCAACATCACCAAAATGTTACAAGTACGTACCATTCGTAATATTATTCTCGTAGTTTCTTGTTCTTTCATTTTCTATTACCACATACATGTGTTTTTTGTGCTTTCCTTACCATCTATGAACTTTTTACCATATTTTTGTATTTATAATTGGCTGTTGTCACTACTATCATTTTTGTTTTTGTTTTCAAATTTCAAATTGCTTTAAAATGCTTTACTTGACTGGAGGGTTTATTGGAAATAAGTATTGATAAAATCCAGAGGTGAATCTAAGATTTTTCGATCATGGGTGCACCAAGTAAAACGTATTGAAGTGGGAGTTGATTCTTAATTCTCAAGGTCAAAAGCTCAAGATTTTAACCATATTTGGACCAGTTAGACTTCTTCTTGTAGTACGTGTACCAGAATATAATATTATACAAATTTTAGAAAAATAATATATAAAATATCTAATTTTACGAAGAGACCACGGGTGCCGATGCCCTATATTTTGGCTCTAAATTCACCACTGATAAAATCTCCATGCATTATACTTTTTTCAGATTTCATATGTGAGTTTATAATGAATATATCGATGTCGTTGCTTGTGGTATCTCTGTCTCTAGACTAGGTTGTGCGTCACACCGGCTATCTATTATATATCTCCTACTAGCATAAATATTAGATAACTCTGGTACGATGACTTAAATGAATTGGAAGAAATCACCAAAAGCCATAATGTTTAACTTTATATTGTATATTATACACAATGACGAGAGTGCTTTTAAGTGTAAAGAACTAGCACATTCAATATTATATTTATTCATTTATTTACAATGTAATTTTAAATTTTAAAATCTATAATATAATAGTGCAAAAAAAAATAGAAAAAAAGTAATTAAAAGTTAACTACAAAACGACTGACAAGATACTATAATAATGTGTTAAATAATACACCCATAAACGAGCCATCAATAACAGAATTAAAATTTTCATGAAAAAAATAATTTTAACCTTGTACACATAGCATATATAACGAAGGAAGTTTGAATGTATCTCCTAAGTTGTGTCTCTATATATGATAATCGGTATATATAAGTTGAATCCATATAATTGATATAATGCTAAAGAGTACTAGTTATAGTGATACTTGAAGAAATGAACTTTTTTTTTTGTTTTGTATTTTTGAAATTAATTTTTCAGCAGGAGATACCAATGGATAATAGAGAAGATGCAGTAATCAGTATGGTTTATGAAGCTACAGCAAGACTCAGAGATCCAGTTTATGGCAGTGTAGGCATTATTTCTGCCCTCCAGAAACACATATTTCACTTGCAATCCGAGTTAAACGAAGCTTCAGCTGAAGCTATGTCTCTCAAAACACAATTATCCGATGCTTCAACATCCTTACCCTCATCGTTACTGGAAGTTTCTCCATTCACTCCCGAGAACCACGAGTTTCACCATTACCAGAACTCGAGCCAGCAAAATGCATATTCTAATAATGAGTTGCAGCTTCTACTTCCAGAAGCAGCAGACTATTGTTTCCAACAAACTGATCAAGTTCTTCTTCCACTGCCTTATTAGAAGAACATATAGTTCTCCCAATATGGACAACAGAATGTCAATATTTCCCTTACATTTAACATACACATTCTCATGTTTTCTCCTTCCGTGTAAGATTATACTACTGAAACTGTACTGAACGAAATTGAAACCAAATAACTATCGATGAAAATTTCATACAAACTATGAAACAAAGGACACTGAAAAGTGTGCATCATCATCTTCATACACTTCAGTATCATCAACCGAGGTTATCGTGGAGGGAACAAACTTTCAAACTCAGTATCTAGTATCAATACTACAAAAAGTTACATAAATATATAAAAGGGCTTATAAAAAGCCTGGGCACTCTAAACAAGATACCCAGTGAAATAACACGAGTGGGGTCTTGGAATGGTAGAGTGTAAGCAGACCTTACCCCTACCTCGTGGAATTAGAGAAGCTATTTCCAAAGGACACTCCGCTCAAGTGCAACAAATCAAAATAGTTATGAAAAGGAAAAACGCAATGAAGAAAACAAAGCAACTAACAGGGAATTCTTCTTATGCAATCGATTGCATATTTTTGAATCCTTTACTGGGTTTATCCAGAAGAGCGAACATAAAATCATTGATATAACATCAATATCTTGTACAACTTTCAAGTATATATGACAGGACAACAACATCAGAGTAAAAGGCTTGAAGGATATTGTCAAGGACAGAACTACTATCTAAGCCTATCTTGTAAAGAAGATTTAAGAAATATAACCTTCAAATTACAAGGTAAAATCAGGGATGATTGTTAACAACTGAGATATTCACCTTCCGTGACAAAATGAAGGGCTTACATTGGCTAAAAGGTATGAGTTTAGTAAGGATATAATTATGTGAGAAGCTGGGAAGAAGAGGATCAGAGGCCAACATGATTTAGTGACCATGTAAAAGATCCTCGGGTTCCAGCTCCATTCCTAACCGATGTTTAATGGAAGATTGACTATTCACTGGTAATTTGATTTTCTTTTGTAATTCGACAAACCTCTGAATATCAAAATCATGCTTCTTGATCAGCTTCCTCTGCCTTGAGAGGAAAAGCCTCTTCAGCACATCTTGGTATGATGGGTCTCTAGAAGTAACAAGGAAGTAAGCATAACCTATTACTATTCCAGCAGAAGTTGTAAAAAAAGCAATTGGCTCCATCACATCCCAAGAGAATTCCCAGAAAGTAAGACGGAAGAAGAGCCCGACCTGCAAAAGGCCAGCCCCTAAACCAGCCCACAAAACGCGACGCACATGCCTATGGGCAAGCTCATCTATTTTATCCTTCTTCTCCTGCAGAATCTTTAGTTCTTCTATTGTGGGGTCATCTTCGGGTAGAAGTGCTAAGGGAACTGCCTTTCTAATTTCATCCACTACCTGAAAAAAAAAGAAAAGAAAAAGAACATGAAACTGAATATTTCAGTAGTGAGAAAACTTTTAAGAGGGCCGACTAGAAATGGACATTCTATTAAGAAATGTCACTCAAATTCAAATCCAGAAACAACCAAGTATGCATTTAGAACTCATGCATTCTTTACTCTCTATTAAGCGATAAATTTGTGATCAAAGAAAGCATAGTTCTAACTCTTTCATGATTTCCTAAATCTCGTTGTCTCATTAAATTAGAAAAGTAATTGGACGATGTTTTGCAAATAGAGAAAATACAAAATATGACCCCTAAACTTGTCCACATAACTTAGTTATGCAAATTGTATGTAGTTTATTGATGAAATAAGTGAAAGATAAAACTAAAAAGGAACAATAAAATAAGTGAGTAAAAATATATACCAATTGAAAAATGGTGTTATACACGTGTCAGGCACGATAAGCACTCCTGAAAATAAATCTAGGATTTTTCGGAAGGAGTATCAATTTCCCTTCAAATTATAAAGGGGGTAAATAAACGCTTGTAAAGTTGCAGTGCTAAACTAAATTACGTGGAGAAGTTTGGGGGAGATGTTACACATTTTCTCATGCAAATACAGAAAAGAAGTAATTGAAGCATGACGTGTCCATGCAAAATAAGGCATATTTATACTATAAACTAATGGACTGAGAATCTAGCAGATTTTAGGCAATATGAGACAATGTCTACAATAAGGTAGGTGGTTATGGAATGAGCAAACTAACAAGAGTTCGTTCTCCACAACTCTTATATTCTTGCTTATTGAAAGAATATTCAATAAATTTCAGCATGCAACAAACATATCAAACATCACCAATCTCCAATCACCACCACCAACCCCTGCCAGACTGCCTCACACCTTTCTTTGTGATTCTCATAAATACTCCAATCAAAGGCAGGACATTCACACTGATTGACTCTGCTAGGTTATATTGATCTAAGGAAACTGCGATTCAACTACAAAACACATCAGTTAATCCAAGCTCACACCATTGATTGATACCATTTTCTCGAATTAATGATTCCAATTTTCTGATGTAATTGATTACTAACTATTAACAGCTAATTCTTAGGAAAAACTAATCAATATACGTCCTTGTTACGTTGCATATATACCAAAGGCAGACAGAAAAAGCAGAACAAGTGAGCAAAGCTAAAGAAACTATGTCGTTCTTGGCTCTTGAAATTTTAGCATATGCTACTGACTGTATGCTTTCCTGTTTCCCCTTCGTTCTACGTTGCTGGTAATAGATTCTCCTCACAACACCCAAAAGAGAATAATATTCCTTCCCCCATCTTAGAGGGCAATGAAACCAAACACCAAAGTGATACTCCCAAAGATCTCATCTTTTTCATGATCTTATTATCCTGATGTTGTTACTACTTATGTCTTCATAAATGTTCTGTTTTTGCTTTCCTTGAGCCGAGGATCTATCGAAAACAACCTCCATACCTGCCAAGGTAAGGTAAGATCTACATACACTCTATTTGCCGTTTCTGGTTTCCTTACATAATACAGTTAGACAATGTAAATTTATACATACCAAACATCAATCAAACACCTTTTTACATAAGCAAAAATCCACAAAACAATGAAAATACATCCATAAACATTAAAAACACAAGAGAAAAATCAAATAATCACCTTATCAGGATGAAGATAAACTTTATCTCTGAATAGCAATATAACACCAGCCTCATCAAGAACTCTAGCAAAACCAACAGCTTCATCATGGGTTTTAGCCACACCCATATTCTGACACGCCTTTAACAGATCCATATACCCAATAACCTCCGTATTCTTCATCCCCAACTTCCACTTCAGCTCCTCAACATTCACCAATCTCATCAACCTCTTAGCTTCCTCATGAGTGATACTATCCCCATTCACATTCCCATTCTTGTTTTCCCCACCCCCATTTGACCCAGAGCTAAAATAGTACCCACCCAACATTCGGGTCGGGCCACAATAGCACCCGAACTTATAATCCACACCCAAAAACGGCCTCACCCCATTGCTAACCGTATTTGTCCTAGCAACCGATGTAAGTGTCCGTTTCAATAAATTACATGAATTTCTCCACATCTTTGACAAATTAAAGTTGAAATGAGAATAAGAGTTGAAATTGTTGAGAAATAGAGTGTTTATAAGAAACGAGAATGGCGGTATGGTCTTGTAACTGTTGAAATGGAGTTTACGAAAGCCATCAAAACTCCGCAAAATGAGAGAGAAAATAGGGTTACGAGCAACGCATTTGACACGGTCACACGCTTCAATTGATGCGACACATGTTCTCTTAAAAAACTTCCTAATAAAAAAACATTGTAGTGTGTGCTCTTTTTTTATTTTTGGATAAAGTGGGTCATTGAAAAGATTTGATGCCTCAAAGACCATCGTCTAAAATCGATTTGATTTGATTTGATTTGAATAATTTAAATTCATATTTTATATATTAATTTTTCTCGTGTTATATGAAATTTAAGAGATTAAATCATTTTATTTATAATATTTTAAAAAATTTATTTTTAGTTTTAATGGCATATTGTTATAAAGTTTATTCAATTACATTAGAATCAAGAAAATGAAATTTTTTACTGAAACCAAGATAGATTGTCATTTGTCAAGAATATTATTCTCAATGGAATAAAATTATTTTAAGAATAATAGATCGATTCTCCCCAATATTTCATGTCGATGAAAAGGCTTTGCATCTTATGTTGCTATCACATTGTTAGTTAATAACTTAAAATAATTGTTTTCGATAAATCTTCATTCGAGATAAATTTAATTACTACTCCTAATCAATTATTTGTCATTTTTTTTTTGTTTACATGGTCCTTAAATAAGATTATGATACTGTTGTTTATTACTATTTTGAATTCATATATTTTTCTTTTATGCAATTAATTAGAGTATATGAAATTTAAATATAATGAAAGGTCTTTAATTATCACACTTAATGTGTGTGAAATATTTTAAGAGGGTGAATATATACCATAATTTTGTATGTTGTTAAAAGGGACGAACCACTATTATTGTTTTTTTAATTAATAATAATATTAATAAAAACGGAACAATTGCTTGATTATGAAGAATCCACCAACAAACATGGCAGGAATAAATTAATGTCATAGACTTAATTTAAGAACTTTTTAATTTCTTATCTTTGAATAAAATAAAATAAAGTTTCTTGTTAATGGCATACCTTCCCTTGGTAGTATAAAATTATTCTGACCAAAGTCCCTTTGGGTGTTCTATTCGTTTAAGAGTTGATGTTATTATTTTAAAAATAGTTAATAGTATAAAAAAATTACAGTATTTACTTTAGCACGTAAATTAAATCCTTTTATTTTAATATTAGATTTGAAATATGGACACAAGTATAGGAAAAAAGTCGGTATTACAAACAGACAAATAATGTCATTTTTTTCAAACTAAAAGAAATTCAACTTGTTTGTAATCATTATTTTCAAGGATGTCAAATTTGACTTGCACGGCTACCTTTGATCTCTGAATTATGCACTAATGTATGACACGTCCTTTGTGGTGTTATTTTCATTCATTTTAGCCTTAGCCAAAATCAACTTGTCAGGTCAAACAATTCAATCGAGTTAATTGAGCAGATAACATTTTAATTATAAAAGATCTTGTATGTTTTTTTATTAAGTTCTTTCCTTTTTATATGAGCAGTATAAATTACTATACTGAAACGAAATTTACTCTGCAAAGGATATGGAGTATTTATCGACAAGGAAAGAACAAAATTGACATGTGAAGCTTAGTCGGATTTACGGAATTAAGTAAGACCTTAGACCAATGGATATAGATACAACTGTACTCGATCGTTATTGTTTCTTCGTAATAGAGCCATCAACCACCAACACAGACCAACATAGGTACTCGTTGAAGAATCCAATACTGAATGAAAACTGAAGATTCATTTTTTTACATTGTTAGATCTCATCCCTAATTTGACTTGAATCGGAGTTTATGAAAAAAAAGAAAATCTTTTAATTTTGTGATTTAAATTAAAGTTATGTCTACCAAAATGACTTTTAATCTTGTGACCTTAAACATGTTAGGTAGAAAGTTAAAGTATTGTCAAAAAAATTGAAAGGAATCATTCTTTTGAAACAAACTAAAAAAAGATTGAGTTAAGAGATTTTAAACTTGAGACCTCCAATATGGAATTTCCAAGCCCAAACTACTAGTCCACCCAAAGTATTCTTTACCAATGTTGGAACTCCATATTAAATTCTCACGCTCCAAATATCCAGCCTTGGTGCGAGGTGGGGTATAAAAGAGTCTCACATCAAATGACACAGGATGGGTAGTCTCCTTGGCTTTGGACAATCCTTCCCATGTTAGCTAGCGCCTACCAAAGCTTAGATAGATTTTTAAAAAATCACATGATGCTTTGAACCCTTGGTCTACCAGGTTTGCACCAGAAGTGAATGAATTAGAAACAATTCTTACTAATGGAATTCAATCAAAACTGAAAACTTCTAATATTCCTCAGAACTTGTACACACTTCATCTTTAACGCATAATAGTAATCGAGCCAAAGATCAAATCACAAGTGAAAAAGGGGCTGAGAAACAACTAGTTAAGCCAAGGCAATGAAAGCTTATAACAGAATTTCTTAGAAGACTTGGCGAACTTAACCAGCTCCTTCGCCTTTTCAATCTTAGATTGTTCAACTACGCCATCAACAACTCTCTGCATCATATGTCTATAAACAAGTACCTGTGAATCGAGTGCACAAGTGCAGCGCAAAACCAAGTTTTTCCATGTCACAATTTCATCAATCTGATGCATGATTCCGAAAGGACGTTGAAGGAATAGACAGTCCGCTCAATCTAGTTGAGGCATTTCGTCGAACAGTTTACGTGCAGGATCATACATCTTAGCATTCCCACACAGAAGGATAAAGCAGCCTACAAAGGATTTGTCTCAAATATCTGGGTACTGTTTTTGATGTTCCATAATTTCTTTGATACCGGAGAAGTATTTGGCTTAGGCAAGGCGGTAAACAGCGATGCCATAATTGAAACGCCGCCGTCGGAACTCAGGGCATATTTCTCATGAAATCTACAATTCCTTGAGGTGTGTGATTAGTGAGGTTCAAAGAGCTAAAAATTACTTCATCCGTCTATTTTTACTAATCCACAATCCCGATATAATTTTGAAAATCAAAAGATAATTTATATGCTAAGTATTTATGATGAACCTTATCCTTATGGTGCACCTTTAACGCCTCTTTACTTCGCAAATAACATGAAATGAATGCAAAAGAATTACATCAACAATTTTCAAGTAGGGATAAGCCTGGGCAAATGCCACTATCCATAAACACTAAATCAGAATTTATATTTCTCTCTATCAGGCAAAAGGGCTATATGTCTTTCGACTATAGGAAATAAAACAATAAACGATTTTTCCCTCCGTTTAAATTTGACCATGAATGTTCCCTTACCACACTGCAAAATCAACTAATGATGGCTAGTTGCAGCACCTGATGTTCCATAGCAGTTTTCTCAATAAAAAATACAAAACTGATGTGTTGATTCTTATTGAGGTAAAGAATCACCTAAGATGCTTTTAGTTTCCACGGATATGATCGATTAAAAGTTTATCCTTGTTTAAACTGACTGCCTCCTCTATTCTCCCACTGTCAGCCCAAATCCGAACTTGTAATCTTTCTTTTTATGATCAATCTGCAGGCACCATCAGGAGCAGATTAATAACAGTTGAGTAGCCAAAGTGCACAAGATAGAGACTTGTAAAAGCGCGAAAGTTGTTTTGAAAGTAAAAGCTCAAAGAGTAAAGCATAATTGAAATTTGTATGACATCCCATTAAGAAGGATAAAACTGCACCCGAGAAAAGAGAAGTGGATGTTGAAGAGGAATTATATAAAGAAAAAAGATTAGACCTGCAGCACATATGACACTTACCTCGGCAGAAAGAATGAAATTAAGACCCATGTTCAGGCGTTCTTCCAGGAAAGCAGCAACACAGCCGTTGGAATCAATCTTTCCTCTAAGACGACACTTCAATGCACACAATATTACTGATCTTGACCACCTTTAATATAAATGAGCCAACTATAGCTATGCACCCAAAACAACATGAGAAAGTCCAAACATAGACTTATAATACTAATTATCTTGTGATCATCATAATACGTTTAGCAACTAGAATAATGCCTAATCTTATGCGTAAAAATTTACAGAAGGGAATGAGAATATTGACGTCGTTCTGGCACCAAGGAGTCAAAAAATCAGCAAAAATAATCTCTTGGAGTCTGCATTTAATCAGTTTAAATTTAAAAGATAATTCTGCCAGAATCAAACATGCACACCATTTGAACTAGCTCACATAATTGCAGCAGACCAGCAGTGCAATACACTCATAGACCAGATGACAGATAGATACTGAGTAAACTACAACTCACAAGTGCAAAGCTTTGCAGTAAACATTTCTAACAGTTCGTTTACCACAGAAATTACCTGCCGAAGGATGTAATCATAACCAACGCTTGCTGTTACATCCCTAGATATATAGTTGTACATAAAGTCTGATGCTAGAGACACCTGCATGGAAGAAAGTCTTTAAGCAATTACCAAACCCACTCATCATTAACTCTATCTCTAGAATAGGGAATGCCTTTGTAAAACCTTGTCAGAAACTTTCTGAACATAGCCCAGTGCAACCATTCCAGTGCTAGCAACTTGCCCTGTAGCAACCTGCAGGCAGAATGAAACATACACTACTTAACAGAAAAATTGAATCAACCAAGCAAGTTGTAACACACTCATTAAGCAAAAACCATAAATATTAAATTCTGGGGAAATCAGCAAAAATACAACACAACGAATAAAGGTGCTACCGTAAACTGCTTAAATATGTTTCATAAAGGAAGAGAAGAACCAGTGTCGATTCCATGAAATTCTGTATCACAAAAATATTGAGACAAGCTACAAATATAAAGCAATTTGCTTTCCAGAAAACCTTTCAAATTTAAAGGAGTTTATAATACAGATAATAGGGAGATCCCAACAATGGCCTCAACATTTCCAGAGATTTCTTTCAAAGGAGCTTACTAGTTGAACCCTTTTAAAAAAGAACAAAATACCTACTGGTAAAAATTGAAGTCCATCAACTTTTAAGCATGATGACTATGTAAACAAACACAGGAAATTAACTAATAGGAGTAAAAGGGATAGCAGGGCTAGAAAAGGAAATACAACAAGTAGTTTCCTTTATAAAAGAATAGTTCAAATATTTTCCTAACAAGCATGTGTCAATAATTGGACCATGATTACAATCCAGAACACCTGATTGGCACGATAAAAACACAATTATTTACAGGAACAAATGACAAGGATAAAAAATAGGCCAGGTCGATTTAAGTTGCTGGCAAATGCCTCTAAAAGAGAAGAAAACACTACTATGATATCCCCAAATATCTGTCTAATACTAATAAAAATTGAACTACAAATATATCGAGGCAGACCCGGGATCTGACAGCCGCGAGTGCACTATTACGTCAAATGAAAATCTATCACCAGACTACAAAGACCCATAATAGTGAGCATTTCAGTTCGTGGTTAATTTCAACTCAATTCAATAGATTTTTTATTTATAAGCAAGTGATCGATGAAACAAAATTAGTCCAATTCATAAGATTTTTCTCTCAATATGGAGGGACTGACGGAGCCTTCTACCAATGCACCAGCTGGTAATTTGCGCATGCAGCTGCCACAACTAATATATCTCTACTTCTTGGAGGTAATTACATGTATATTAGATTTCCCGGTGCTGGCGCACCCTCAACCCCAACGCATCGGTCCGCCTCTGTGCTCACACCCATTAACAACTTCATGTTCTAAATGTTCTTTCATACATTTATATATCTTGTTGTCATCATAATACCTTCAAATTCCAATTATTATGTTTTTAAAGAGCATGCTACTCTAATAGGAGTATCTAATAATAAGCACTTTACCATCTTATCTGTGTTGTAACGAGCAGCATAACCAATGCCAGACTTCCGATGCTGACCAGCCCAGAATACTTCACCACCTAGAGACAAATGTGGAGTGATACTCTGCAAAAGATATAAAGGTATACATTGATTCATCAAGAGGTTGAAATAAATATAATGTCTGTGACATACACCCAAAAAGTAAGTAAAATGAACTCCAACCACAATCGAAGGAAGCACAAGAAAAAAATCATCCTGCTTATATATTAGTGATGAAAACTGCAAAATCAAATTGCTTTCAGCTGTTGGTGTGTAACAAGTCCCGTGAAAGTTATCCAAATTATCGTTATTTTATGTTTGATTCAAGAGCTCCAGGCCATTGAGGAGATAAGCCCTTTTAATTCAATGCTAAAAATATCAAAAAATTATGCAGTATTATTCACATGTGATGAACATCACTCAATCAAGAAACTGTCTTTACAAAAAATCTAAGATTTATGCATAAGTGGTGCATCATTGGAGTAAAGAGCGGCACGGTCTGTTTGATATTTTTCTTACCACTTTAGTTTTAGGATCATGAGGATGGTGAGGAACATCTTAAAGATTGCAAATCTAAACTAAGATATCTCGGTTATTTTCAAGTTGGGCATCGAAGGTAGTGTTTGAACTGGCATTAGTCACTAGTTTTTTCTCTTCTTTGCTTTTTCCCAGATGATCTATTTTTTGACACACAACCTGAAATTATTTTTATCAAATAGAGACACTACAGGATATTTATCTCTCGCTGACACTAGACGAAACTACCCTGATGATTATTCTTTCTCTATCTCCCAATCTTGCTAGGTCTCACTCCATTTGCCAGTGTGATATTTATTCATCCGTTACTCTAGCCCTGATACACGAACCCTCTAACGCTGTATTCCAATTTTGTGATATTGTGGTATTCCCTGCTTGAATCAAAATTGACTCTGTTTGAAACTTCAAGATATTTTATGTAACTTGTGGACATAAATGTGTGAAACCTTTAAATTGGTTTTTCCTGCAAATGACCAGAGACAAGGCCATTTACTTTTGAAAAATATTAGTGCTTTTAATGATGTCTTTTATTGGCTAATTTGCAGAGTTGCAAGTCTTGATTGTTTACCTGGATGTAGCTGGCTCCAAATAATGCACCATTCCCCATTTGAAACTGTGTTCTGTAGTCTTTACCCTTAACAAACAATAAAAGACAAGAATACGCAATGTTAGTCTTCCTAAGTCATCTAGGCTATACCGTAGTTTGTGCATAGTATGGGTTGACTTGATCAGAAATAGAATGCCACATGACATTCCAACCGAAAGCATGAATTAAATCCAATGACTTGCATGCATTGAATTTTGTGCATAAGAGTAAATAAAAGTACCTTGTAATCAAAATTAACCATGCCATGCGACATGTGCGGCTCACCCGTTAGCTGATAAGTAGAAAAATATGAGTTATATGGCTTATTCTTGATATATATTAATTACTTACTAACATTATCAAAGTAAGCAATCAAAGAAACATACCTGGCCATTAGCCTTCATTGAAAGATTCTCAGACAACTCACACCTCACTCTTGCATTCACCCTACCGTCTGTCATTACTCTCCCAAAAAGCATCATCTGCGGGAAACAGTCATTGCTCCAACACTCAGATAATCATGTGGGTTTCAGACACTAGATAGGGATAGTATCAAATACACACCTTTGGATCTATAAAGTTGGCACCAAACTCATAGTGAGCAGTTGGAATTTTGACTACATCTGTAGACTGAGTAGGAAGTTCCGTGGGCCCCATGAAAACACTAACAGAAATAGAAGCAGATTTCTTTCATAATTGAGAAAATATCCCTCTCCCTCCAAGAATGGGGAAAGCATAGTAATAAATCTGATGTGTCTTTAGAAACGCCAAATCTACCTGTGACTGAGTGAAAATCTCTGATTAAGTCCTCTGGTAAAGTCAAAGCGCATCCCTTCAAAAAGCTCAGGCTTTAAAGACACTGCCAAGGCAAGACATGCATTAATTGACACATCCAAGAGGGAGTTGCTCGGATGCTAAGCAGCCCTCACTTCCAACCCGAAGGTTGTGAATTTGAGTCACTACGGGAGCAAAAAGGGTGGGAGCTCCTAGGCAGGCAGACACTGGATAACTAGATCATGACTTAAGAGACATAATATTGATGACAGCAACAACACTAACATGAACAAAAATAATAACCAACCATTAACAGTGTTTACATGCACTAAAACTTCTGCTAACAGTTCAATACTAATTTAGCTTGCAGTGGAGTATGAATCCGACAAATTTGATCTCACTACTGTTTTTTCCAAACATTAGCTGATACAAAATCTAGACACTTCAAAATAATAGAAGCTAAAATTTTGCGTCAAATCCTATACTGGTCTGCACACTCATTTAACCCTTCTCTACGTTAGCAATTTAGCACCCCTGCACGAGTGTTGTGAAAGGTGAGGCGACCCTTCATCGCCTATTAGCTTTGTGGCAAGGCGATCTTCAAAAGACAACGCCATGACGACAATGGCGAGAAATGTGTTGCTTTCATATAATCTTTAAAAAAAGGCAACTAATTTAGGGTTTTAAAAGTTAAAAGGTATCGACTCAACTAGACTTCCCTGGCGACCAGCCAGAGTTTTCCGGCGACTCCAAAGTCCAATCAATACGTATTTCTACTTCTAATTTCTTCTTCAAAAATCTTCTTCCTCTATTTCTTTTTGCTTCTTCTTCTTCCAACTTCCGAGTTACTTCTACCTATATTTTTTTCTTATTGATTTGACTTTTGTTATGTATTATTCTCATTCAAGTTCTAGACTTTTAGTATATACTATTTATTCTCAGTTTTATAATTGAAACATTTGCTAATATGTTATTGCAATTGATTGAGATTTTGATTATTTATATATGGAATTAATTATTTTAATTTTTTATATTAATTGGCACCGCACTTCAAAAAGGCGAGCTCCTAGCCGCGCACCTCACCTTCTGACAAGGCAGACCCTTTGTTGCCTTTCGCCGTCCAAAACCCCTGCACCAGAACTTCAAATCAAGAAACTACACATCGTCTGGAGTTGATACTGCCTATCTGATATTATCAATTGGATTAACAAAATAATGTAGCTAAAACTAAAGGCTTCAATCACATTTCAGCCTAACTATACAGTACAGAATCTGCAGAAAGTTGGAACAAAAGATCACAACTACTTCGTCTCAATCCAAAACTAGTTAGGGTCGCTGATATTAATCCTTCAAATCCATTTCACTCTAGTCACGTCAATTAAATTCCAATACAAATAAAGTCAGATAAAAATAATGGAATGAAAATTAGACACAACGATCAAACAAGAGATGAAGTACAATACTAACTTAAAGCTTCACGGTGGATTTCTTCATAAGGAATAGGACAAGGCAAGTTGAAGTAATCGACTTTCTCCGGTTCGGTCACCGTCGGCTTTGAGCCTGCCGGAAAATCTGTAGCTGCCGGAGGGACGAGAGTGGCCATTGTGTAAAGAAATGAAAATGTGAAATGGCCTCTCTTTCGCCTGAGAGATATAGGGGAGAGGGAGAGAGTTTAGTGACAGCGACTCAGCGAGGAGTAAAATAAACCCTCACAAAACCCCTAAAATCAATTCGGCAGAACCCGGCCCGTTTTTACTCGGTGGAGTCCGAAGAATGTAATGGGTATATAATATTTTCTTTATCTTTTGAGATTATATTGTTTTTGGCTCAACATAAATTTCATAAGAGTTAAGTAATAAACAAAATTTACATATTATCTTCCAAAATTTGTTAAAGTATTCAAAAATTGAAGTTATTATTTTAGTATATATATTATTTATTATTGATAACTAATATAGAAAAATATAATATTGTGTGTGATATGTATATATATTCTCCACATATAAGATAACTCGCACGATATTACAACATGAATATAAGTCTGTCGTAAAAATATTACTTGTTATTTTAATATATATATATTTATATACTCCCTCCGTTCGGAATTGTTTGTCATGTTGCGCTTATCGAAAGTCAATTTGATTAATATTCAAAGGTAAATTAGATCACATTAATTTGATATTTTAAACAAAAAAATTAGATATTCTAAAACTATATGAAAAGTACTATAAATTATAATTTTTTTGCATATTAATATGATAAAAAAATACATCTTAAAATGTTAGTTAAAATTTTTATAGTTTGACACTAAAAATAGAAACATGACAAACAATACCGGCTGGAGGAAGTATATATCGATGATATAAAATTTAAATTTGTTGTTAATGAAAAAAATATTTGTTATTTTGATATCAAAAGTATTTTATTTATTTATTAATTAAAATAAATATTGAATAGTAAAAAATAGAAGTTATCAAATCTGAGGACAAAAATTAAAGTTGGACAGAGACATTTTGGGGGAATGACCCGAAAAAGACATACGGCCCACTTTTCCCCCATTTTTCAAACAAAGAAGAAATAAATACTATAACTATACTATTGTACTGTCTCTACTTTTATAGTCTTTTTCTGACCAGTCAACAGTGTTCGAGCGCCATCTCCGACGACCACGCTGCCGGTAAACTACCCTTCCTCCGCCTCCTCACAGCCTTAGTCTTACTCACAGCTCTATGTAAGATACACAAATACAACTATTTGTATCTATGTCAGAATGATTATTATGTGTTTGTTAAAATGACATACTACTTTTTTGAATCAAGAACTGTTTTTTAAGTTAGTAGTAGTAGATAGTAGATACAGAGTACTGTTAATAGAAATAAGAAAAAGAGTACCACTGCACCTAGAGACGGAGCTAGAAGTTTGAGTTTATGGGTTTTGGATTCTAGAAAATGTAATTTACTGGATTTTTGATAAGTTATTTATGTATATTGAGTGGATTTTTTAATACAAATATAGGATTTGAGCTGTAGCTGCTTCACACCTATGATTTTTTTTTTTTGTGTGTGTGTATAGCCAATAGCTGATGTAACTAAGCTTCAACTTCTTTACCTACTCGAAAGCTGATGGGAATTCAGATTATGAGGAAGTGTCATATATGATATGATTTTATTAAAGAGACGTTGATGACTAAGTAGATGTGCGTATGAATAGAAGATAGAGAACATTGTTCTCTACTTAGTCTCTTATAGGACAACTTTTTGTAACCCTTCAAAATAGGTTTGTCATATCGTATTGAACCCTCTGGACTTGTTCTGAGGGGGCTTTGCTATAATACCCTTGTTCGCCTGGTAATACTAGATCTTCATTTGTGGTGATACATTTGCTGAATGACAATTGTTCAAGGCTCTTCCTGACAGCAGAGCGAGCTCCTTTTATTCATTTGGGATTTTGTGTGCTCTTTGGATTATGGTTGTTGGACGTTAATGCTTAGTTTCTATCAATTCAAATAGATTGTCGAAGGAAACAACAAGTGTAAGGTTAAATAGTGTAACTACGAGGGAGCATAATCATGTTCCAGCATTAACATGTAGCTGCTCTACGAGGCAGATAGAAATCTCAAAAGCAATAAAATATGCTAAGTTCTCAGGTATGAATCCCAAGAGAGACAAAAGCACTAGCTAATTTCTTTCCATTTGTCCTAATCTTGGTGGACAGAGTTACTTGGTACTTATTGATGGTGGGAGCCTGGGAGGTATTATGTGGAATTAGTCAAGGTGTGTGCAAGATGACCCGGACACCATGGTTATCGTAACAATATATGCATAATTCTACATAGGAAAGTGATATAGGCCAAGGGTTTGCTGCTGTTCTTATTCTCTTCTTTCGTGTTTTATTTGTCAACTCATTCTCATTCTCTTAGCATGCCAGTGAATATTCTTATCCCATCTGTCTGGGTATTCTTGTGCAATCAAGAAGAAGCATTGAGTATTCCAGAGACCTATTCATGATTAACATGATGGTGATGGGAGGAGTTGTGTTATATTTTATGCTTTATTACTAACTTGGGTTCTCTATGCTGGAACTTGATGTGATGAGTGCAACTAAGCATGATTTTTTCAGTGATTCTTAAAAAGTTGATATGTCTCAGAAGTTAGAGTACTCACCTTCGCAGAAACAAGTGTTTTCTTTGATTTATTTATTTTAGTTCCTAAGGTAAAAAAACATCATCGTTCAACATTAACCTATTTTTTTCATTCCTTAGGAGCTTAATGATCAAAGGCTTTCACAAAATGAATCAACTCTCTAATGGCTTCTCATGTCTGAATTTGGATGTCGCCGATAGCCAGGATGACACAGAAACTCTTGGGGAAACTGAGACAGTAAATGAAAGAGGTAACGGCTGGGTAGCAGAATTTGTAAATATGTGTCTGCATCATACTAAGATTTGTAGATCAATAGGTGTGTTGAAAAAGAATAGTTCAATAATTGAATGGTCAATAGGAAAAGGAGGGAATAATAGTTAATTCCCGGTCCTCAGTATTCATTTAGTACCAGAAACTCAAACATTTAACTATCCCTGCAAGAAAATGACAACTTGTGAACTCTGCAGGTAAAGCCAAGGAAAAAGATGACAACTCAGGAGAGTACGAATTGCCACTTTTATGGATTGACCTTGAGATGACTGGTAATTATTAGTTCATGACTCGTGAAATTGGTTTGGTTCTTAAAGACTCATACTGGCACATCAATTAACATATTTTGCACATCCTTAATCACTATTTGCATAAAATATATATATTGCTATTGGCTATCCTGAAAGATAATAATTCTGTTGTCCTAATGTATATGGGTTATGCCAATTTTCATTCAATAATTGTACCAGATTCACCTCTCTTTGGATACCAAGGAAGCCTTAGGTCCTTAATCTGTAAACTATCATTGTGTAACTAACAATGGATCTTGGATTACGTTAGGTGGCACATAATACTTGCTTAGTAGATAGACTTGGAGGGTGAGATTCCCTTGAGTATAGAGTTGCTAATACAATTAAATTGAGAATATGGCCACACCTCAAACGTAAGCTGGAGAATTGTAGAGTCAATCAACTTGATCCAAACATAAGCTGGACACATACATTGTCTTGCTCATCTTACATCCTGATGCACCAAATGATAGCAGCGTTGTACATCTCCCAAAAAACTCTAGAAGATGAAAATTTGGTATTATAATTTTCTTTTGACATTTTCTTCCTGTGTAGGTTTGGATATTGAAGTTGAAAGGATATTGGAGATTGCTTGTATAATTACTGATGGAAACTTGACCAAATCAATTGAGGTAAAATTATCTCACCTTTCTAACTTATCCCATATTTCTATTCTAGTTTTGCACTCTGTTAACATCATAATGATTGAATATTATAATATAGTTCGAAGTTAGGAGGAGAGTCTAAAGTAATGTATATGGTACTTATCATCATAATGCCAATTGGCTGATAAAATTTCTTTCTCCACTTTGCTGAGTTTGCTCTAGGGTGGTAATATCCTTCTCTGTAATTTACAGAATTTTGTCTACCCTTCTCTATCATTAGAATTTTGCCGTGCATGATCATTTGTGTGTCCTATACATCTCTTCAATATTTTCTCATCCTTCTACCAACAGGAATTCATTTTGTGCTTTCAAAAATAGGGTCCTGATTTAGTTATACATCAAAGCAAGGAGTGTCTGGACAATATGGGAGAATGGTGTCAGAGCCATCATGCAGCAAGTGGTAAGTGGCTTAATGTGTATGCATGAGGTTATAAGATTGCCTTATGAGAAATACGACTAGTATTTCACTATAGAGTAACATTTTGTTGATTCTAATGTTAGTTCAAAGATGAAACTTAATGTGATTTAGGTTTGACTCAGAAGGTGCTCGAGAGTACCATCACTGAAGAAGAAGCTGAGAAGCAGGTATCGTATTCCCTTTAATAAGCCCAAAAAATGTTTTTAAGCTTGTTTGACAATTTTTTAAGACAATCCTCGAAGAGTTTCTAATATGCTTCTGTCATGGACAGTATCCTTTGCTTTCAGACTAAGAGGATCGTATGATTTATTCAAATGAATTTAGATTTAGAATGTTATCACATTCCATGTTTTTAGCTATATGTTTGATATTGTTGCCATGATTGAGCTGCATGACAATTCTGGATTTAAAAGAACCCACAGACGTCCACACCTTTCTCGCCATATTATTCACATGCATTCCTCATGTGCCCTGAGTTCTACAAGTTGGCTTCTTGGATTAATGTTCCTTTTTCCCTCGCATCGTGCAGGTTGTTGAATTTGTCAAGAGAAATATAAGTACGTATACACCACTGCTCGCAGGAAATTCAATCTATACGGATCTTCTTTTTCTGAAGGTATGGTGTGTGTTTGTCTGAATCTATAGATACCATTTTGAGTAACTATTCTACAAATAGATGCATGTGCTTACTATATCTTTTAGGTGGTCGTTCCACCGAACTTCAGGATTATTCTATATTTACTCTTCTCTTTCTAATTTATTTGTTACAGAAGTTTATGCCAAATTTGGCAAGTTTGTTTTCGCATGTACTTGTTGACGTCAGCAGCGTAAAGGCACTGTGTTTTCGTTGGTATCCAAGAGGTAAAACTATACTGCATTTTTAGGTTTATCTGATCTATCCAATGTATACATCGGTTAGGTTGGGGAGTTTTACATGTTGTAATTTGCTGCTATTTTGAATTAGACAACAGGAAGGCTCCTAAAAAGCAAAACAAGCACAGAGCTATGGATGACATTAAGGAGAGCATAGCTGAACTCAAATACTTCAAGGAGCACATATTCAAAGTCTCCAAGTCTAAAAAGTGACAGTGAATGAAACTATCATCTCATGATTATGATTCAAAGCCTAAGAGTGGTGTTACCTGCCAATGTAAAGTGATTCTGGATTTTAGATGTAAAAAGGTGTTTGGTCTAAATTATGAACTCAGCCATGTTTAACAAACTGATTTTCTACTATCACATTATTGACTATCATATTGAGTTCCAACTTAGAGCTCCACGATTGTGTCCCTATTTGGTATTGTTGTTAACTTTAAGGGCACTTGACCTCCTATCGATTTTTCTCGTTCATAAAAAATAATTTTGTAATGTTTATTGACTCGTACATTTGTTTGTGTTTTCCTGCTTTGTGGAGTACAACATCTTAATATCCTATGATCATATTCTTGTATTTGGAAAAATATGGAATGAGAAACCCTACTTTATCTAGTTCTGGAATTAAGCAAAGAAAACAATATTTGATCCAGAAATTGTTCATTATAATTATTAGAAATTATGAGGATGTTTTATTATTGGAAATATTTATGTATAATAGTTCAAAAAAAGAAATAAAAAAGAGTGAGACCAACAAGTTTAGAGATCTGTTTATGTATTTGGCCTATATAATTTTTTATAACATCCATAAATATCTCGTATTCTAGTACACTACCATTTATTATTGAATTCGATTTCTTAAATTTTAACTCACAATCCCAAAATGTTATTTGCACCTTCAACTCTATTTTCAATTTTATAATGTTGGGCATTGTTGGAAAAATCATCAATTTTAACTCAAATTCGGATAAAGAAATAGAGTTGACTTAGTTATATCAAAGTTTATTATGCATCCGCTTTAATTCTAAGCAAGTTAAAATGTAGTAATCAAGTTTTTTGAAACTTATAGTGTGATTTATTTTGGAACGGTCTAAAAAGAAGACAATAAACTAATAGATGTGATAATATTAATTTCAATCACAATTTTTAAAAATTAAATTAATATATTAAAGGAGAGACAAACATTAACATCATTTGATGACAAGGAAATTAATATAACACATGAAACATCGTTCATGCAAAGCACGTTGTTGGAAAATATAATTTTTTTTGGCAATTTTCTTCAAAACTCTTCATCTCTTTTCTTGATCATCAATCATTTCATAATCACTCCCCCAATTTGTTGTGGGTGTGATTTCATTTTTCTCTGTTTCATTTCATTAATTAATATATAATTAATTATCATATTTGCCTAATCCATGAAATAATTTACCAAAACTTAAACAGAAGAAAAAATAATATATGGAGGAAGGTGGAGAGGAAGAAGGGTCATTGGAATATACACCAACATGGGTGGTTGCTGCTGTATGCACCGTCATTGTGTCTATTTCTCTTCTTGTTGAACGTTTCATCCATTACGCTGGCAAGGTATATTTTTATTCTACTTTTAAAAAAAAAAGTTAACAATTTGTCAGATATTATAATTATTTATCATATGAATGTGCAACATCGTCATTTTTGCATAAAGGCAGGGTAAGATTTGTACTTGTGGTCTAATCCTTTCTTGGACAAATGTGCATAGCTGTAGCTTAGTGCACCGTGTTTTTTTCTTAAAAGAGTTTGGTATTTCTATGAAAACAACAATAATTAACATGCATTTTATTGCCATGTTTGAATTTGTCTATTGTTAAGAAATCAACATATATATATATAAAACGAGAACAATAATAAAAACAATATCTTTATCAAATATAATGTCTTTGTTTTCTCTCTATTCTTGGATGACTCAGTTTGTTTGGAGGGTGGTTTTCAACACGGATGACCACGGATCGATCCCGCTCAATGCCTTTTGAGTCGATCCTGTTGCATAGGCTATTACACAAAATGCTCACCCGAAGAGCAGAGAATATTACACATAGCATAGTGCTCACCACAAGTGGAATTGTATAAGGAATTCATATAGCGGATCTGAACTTGTTTAGGCTTTGAAATGTGATTGTTATTACTGGTCGTTGTTGGTTTGTTCAAGTTCCATTATTTTGTTATATATGCAACCAATACGTAGCTTAGCAACATAGAGTGAAAGGTGGTCCGTTAAACATACTCCATACATATATATGTATTGAACTTTGAACATTCTTAACAAAATCTCTGGCTTTGCTACTGGTGCAGCGTCTGAAGAGGAAGAAACAAAAGCATCTGTATGAAGCCCTACAGAAAGTTAAAGAAGGTTCGAAAATATGCAACATTGATCAATTAAGGTTGTATTTATATATGAACTATTTTGTGAATGTGTATTATGTGCAGAGTTGATGCTGTTGGGGTTTATTTCTCTGCTGTTAACGGTATTTCAAAGGCGCATTGTTGAAATCTGTGTGCCTCCTCATGTTGTAACACATTTACTTCCCTGTGCGTTACCGTTGGAGCATACTTCATTTTCACCTACAACTCCAACTACATCTCCACCTCCGCCTCCGCCTCACGAAGAGCCTCCTGTTAACAATCAGGCGGTTCACTATCATGCTGGTCCTCACCATCAACGACATTTGCTAGAAGAAGAAACAGTGTCAGCTGAGGGTTACTGCCGTCATAAAGTACTTTAGTCATTGCTCTTAACTTCCAGCTATATACTTTGTGTTGGCGATATTCTGTTATATCTGTTTCTTGTTAGTTTTCACGTTACGAGTTTGGCAGAATCCAGTAACTTTGGCTTCATTTAGCAATTCAAACACTGGTGTTGATGTGCTATTCTTGTGTTCAATTCTTATATAATACTTTAAGTTGTTTTTACAGAATAAGGTCCCGTTACTATCTCTTGAGGCGTTGCATCACCTTCATGTTTTTATATTTGTCCTAGCTATTGTGCATGTGACATTCTCTGTTTTGACTATAGTATTTGGAGGAGCAAAGGTCAGTTACTAAGCTTTTCTGCTTAAGTTTCTTTTACTTTGCCTTTCGGGCTGATTCATTGTTTGTGAACGTTTTAATAATGGCCTAGATACGTCAATGGAAGCAATGGGAGGATGCAATCGTAAAAGATGATTATGAATCCGAACATGGTATGACTAAAGAGGAAAGGAATTAAGTAAATGGTTGAAATGTAAAGCTACTAGTAATATTGATGTTCCATTTTGCAGTTCATTTGAAGCCAACAGTTACTCATGTCTGTGAACATGATTTCATCAGGAATCGGTTTCAGGGTATGGGTACACAATCAGCCATTTTGGGTTGGGTGGTAAGCACTTCCCCTCCCCATTCTCCGCGAACAATATGGCATCTTTGTATTTCCACATGTACCAAAAAACAAAAAAAGAACTTCTGTTGTGTGATTGTTTTGACATATGTTCTCAAATGACTCGCGATAGACTCATATGATCACCTTCTTTCTCCGATTTGTGTTGGTATTGATTAACTAACTTACTGTGTTTTGGTGAAAATTTGCAGCGTTCTTTCTTCAAGCAATTTTATGCTTCTGTCAACGAATCAGACTACAGAGCGCTCCGTTTGGGATTCATTATGGTAACTATGTTCATTTGCCATAGTTGTTAGATAGAGACTGGCTTCTTGTTTTACAATGTAGTGATTTTTACTTGGTTTATACATAATATTAGTAAAAGCATATTCCTTGTGTAGACACATTGCAAGGGAAATCCAAGATTCAATTTTCATAGGTACATGATACGTGCACTGGAAGACGATTTTAGAACCGTTGTTGGTATCAGGCAAGTGATAGAATGATGCTAAAGTTCTTAATCATTTTCTGAGAATGTAGTTTCTCACTGCTGGTTCTTCAAATTAACTTGTTGCTCTTTGCTTTTGTTTGTTTTGCAGTTGGTATCTCTGGATATTCGTAATACTCTTCTTGTTGCTCAACATTAACGGTATATCCCAGCTCAAACTTGAATTAGACTTGTTCATCTTGCCACACTGCTACGATTTCATGCTAGAGCCTACTAAAATGCTATTGTGCTTTGTGCTTTCGTTTAGAGGATACTTTCGTTTATTGTGATGTGAAGACTGATACATCACTATGCTTGTGCAGGTTGGCATACATATTTCTGGATTGCTTTCATTCCTTTTATTGTGAGTGACCCTGTCATAACTTTCACTTGTGTAGTTTCCATGGTTTCAGTCTCCAAATCTGTGAATTAACGTTCAGGACACGATCACTGCTCGTGAGAGCTATCAATTTAGGCTCTTTTTTTTGTTAATAAAAATAGTTAAGGGTAATCTGCACTGGTACTCTACTCATATTCAAGTCATAATAAAATGGTAGCCAACATGATCAAGACTTAAGCAGCAGGAAGCTAAGTTGATTTTATGTTGCCTTTTTCGTTCTTCATTTCGTGTGTTTTTCAGCTTCTGCTCTCTGTGGGAACAAAGTTGGAGCATGTGATTCTACAGTTAGCTCATGAAATTGCTGAGAAACATGTAGCTATAGAAGGCGAATTGGTTGTAACACCATCTGATAATCACTTTTGGTTCGATAACCCTCAAATCATCCTCTTCTTCATACATTTTATTCTCTTCCAAAATGCTTTTGAAATAGCATTTTTCTTCTGGATTTTGGTAAGTTATTAATCAAGTAACACCATTCTAATTCAGTGTTCAATACAATTTTTTCAATGCTCCTTTCCTAATTTCATGTTGTTTTTTCTATCTTTGTAGTTCCAATATGGCTTTCACTCCTGCATTATGGGAAAATATGTCTTTGTGATTCCACGGCTCGTCATAGGGTAGAGTTCACTACTCCTTCCTCTATTCATAACTTCATATATACGGTGTGATTTTTCAGCGAAAGGAACCCCCTTATTGCATTTCTTGACCCTTAACATTCATATATGAAGGTGGTTTTCATCTTTTTCCAGGGTAATCATTCAAGTTTTGTGCAGCTATAGTACACTGCCACTTTATGCTCTAGTTACACAGGTGAGTGTTTACTCGAACCAATCGATGAAACTTAAACCTGAATGTCCTTCTCCTAATATTGTTTTTACATGAAATTATAGATGGGGAGTCATTATAAGAAATCGATGTTCGATAATCATGTTCAAGCTTGTCTTATGGAATGGGCTGAGAAGGTGAAAAAGAAAAAGGGACATAAGTATGGTAGAGACGGTTCTACCCGTTCAAATGACGGCTCTGTTTATGAAACATCACTGTCTGTAAATGACCACAAAGATCTCCCTCAAAATGGGGTTTAGCTAACATTTTGATCAATGTCATTTGGACAATATTTTGTAAAAGTTAGGTATGATCAACTATACCAGTTACTGAATATATATATATATATGTATGATAAGAGCGCCAAAAAGCTATAGATTTTTACTGTGCAAGATGAACTGAAATGGAGAATCATGGTTGGTGGAATTCAGAACGTTAGATCTCTACTTGTTTAGGACTGAGGCATAGTTATAGTATGTATCTTAGGCTGTTGCTGAGGTGAAGGGGGTTTTGTATATGTGTTCCCTTGACGGATTAATGTAAAATTAACTGGATATATTAAGTTTTACTTGATATAAGTAAAATGTACCGTTTGTCTACAATTTGCCAACTTTAGTTTATATTTCTGAATGTTGTTTTCGCAGTTGAAGAGGGTTCTCCCCTCTTTATGTTATTAGTGCAGCATACGCTTATGAGTGTTACTTAACTTCAATGAAGTGAGCGAAAACCATAGAAGACCAGAGCGCAAAATTCTATCAGACTTAAAAAAAAAATGGTAAACAGTTACTCGCTGTCTGCCTAAACTTGATGGGCAGAGTTATTGGACGGTTGTTCTAGTGCTAGTGGGAGAAAATACATACCTGGTGAAATAGTCAAAAGTTCACACAAGCTAGCCCCAAATTTTTTAAGAAAGTGTGAATAACATAAAAACAGAAAATTGCGGAAAGACACAGAATTACAATTTTTAAATTCAACAGGTTAAATACGTAGTAGTAATTCAGGACTTATAACAGGTATCTAACATTGCATTGCAAATAATTCTGAAACTCCTTACTTTTTGACCACTTGATGGGTAGCATTTAGGCATCGAAATTGACATGTGTATTGAGCATAGCCATCTGAAGTTTGCTTAGAAAATCCTTCTGGCCAGTAGAAGATTCAGCTCCTGCTTGTGACATCAACTGGAGACAAAAGATAAATGTTCAGTATTTATCGAAAGTTGACTCTGCGGAAGGGAAGGGGGAGAGAATAAGCAGACCGCCTCTTACTTGATGTGGAAGCAAAGGATGTCCCCATGGTGATCTTTTTGTGTACATTACAGGCCGTTCTGGGAAAATAGAACGGCAGCCAAATTAGTTGTGATCAGAAGAGTAAAACAATAATACTTCAATCACAAGAAAGTTGCAACAATATGAACCCTTACTTTCATTTTTGCTCTATTTAAGCTCATCTTAATCCAATATTACACATACAACAACATACCCAGTGTGATCCCACAAGTGAGGTCTGGGGAGGGTAGGATATACAAACCTTACTCCTACCTTTGTATGGGAAATCCAATATTGTATATGATTAAAAAAAAAAAAAAAAACATGTAGATGTGTCTTTTGTTATTTTATTTGAAAACATAGTCCATTACTAATAGAAGTGAGATTTATTTATGCTCAATGTCTCCTAGGAATTCTTCCGGACCTACGCCACACAGTGATCAAAGCTTAGTTAGTAATATACGACTAAGCTAAAGACAATGAACGCATTAAACAGATGATAACAAATTCAATACTTCCTGCACTCCTTTTTAACACAGAACTACAAAGCAGTTTTCATCCATACAATCAAAGCTAGAACTCTCAGAAGAATGTACTGGCTTGCTCAATGTTACAAAGAAATAACCCAAATCAAAGTGGTAGAATGATATCAGTAGTTTTCCGACAATTCCATTTTGTTGATTAAGCCTATTTTAGACTCAAGGACGTCGACAATTGGCATTACCATATAAGATGATAAAAGCTAAAATCCAGGCGGGCCATTCAAACTTGGCATTACTACTCAGTCAAAATGAAGTTAGTACGCATAAGAACTCAATCCCAGAATGGACACTCGAAGCATACTTAGAAGTATTTAACATTTTTCTGTTTGGGATGAATGAGGGTCAATTTTATTACTTTTATTAGAAGTGTGAGCATTTAGGTCTCAGGATAACCAGGAGGTGGATGATATGATACAAAACAAAAACTCAGACACATTCCGGGCTTAGAACTGTTCAACATACCATCCAAAAGAAAATATGATGGTACCTTCAAAAGAAGCACCAGAATTGATGAATGATGCAGTGATATATAAATTCACAAAATATACATTTCCAGCACAAATTGAAATGTGAAACGTGGCAAAAAGTATCCCAAATAACTTCTCTACATAGCAACTCAAGGAAGAAATCAGAGCAATTGATTAGTAGAGAGGCAACCTTTAACTTACCACGAGAATCTTCTGATAAATTATTGTGAGCATTCAGAGCAGCTGCCCAGCCTATTAAAAAAGATGAAGTTTCATCATCATTCTCACTTGTGACTTTTTTTATCATAGTAACTAGAGGCATTATACAAAGTGTCAAAGTTAATGCACAAGACTAGAAGCTGGTAACCAAATTATTATCATAATATGGGAGAACTGTAAAGGATATGGAAGGCATGACAATGTAATTGAGATGGAAGTGATTAAATAGATAACGGAATTGATAATATTAGGAGCTCATGATTTGATTAAAGAAACATACGGTCATTCAGTAGCTGAAAAGCTTCGCTTGTACAACATCCTTGTAGCGGTATTAACTTTGTTGGAGGATACTCATTCACTCGATTGAAACCAGCATCAGATACTGACTTGGCCGCACTCACTTGATTCTTCTCTCCATCACTAGCATAGCTGCTAGCTCTTTCAAGTCGATCTGTAAACTAAACCATTAGAGAAAGATCGATCTAGATTCCTAGTATAGAAGACTAAATCCAGCCAAAAATCCATAGGCAAAGAACACAAGTTATCTATTTCTTCGAAACATACATCACATAAAACTAGTCGACCAGTTGAGAGTATCACACATTTCAAAGGTTTTATTCTATGTCAATAGGTCAACTCAGATTTTAGGAAGTATTTACCCTCCCCTGTGTTTTCTCAGGGGTTGGACATTGGCTTAGTTTGTAGTTGTCTACCATGTATAACCTTAAAGAAGGGTCAATTCTACTAGTTGATCACAGCTAAAGACACGTGATACCAGAGTGTCACTAGAGAAAAACTTATAAAATCCAGTAGAAGGCGTCCGTAGCAAAACCGAAAAAAGAAAACTGCTTCATTTTCTAAATTGTATTGAGATGCATACTTTGTTAATGCTACAATAATAAGAGCGACATATATTTGGAGTTACATTAAAGTGATCAACTTTATAACACTAGCTTAAAAGATCAAAAGGATAGCTTCCACTGATTGGCAACTAGTATGAAAACAATCTTACAACTCTCATTTCCAACTAGAGTTAGCTCATCTCATCGGAAATTACATCGCAGCTTCCCGACTTCTCATTTTCAAATTTGTCGCAATCGACACAGGCAAGATATGATCACGATTGAATTACACAATCAGAATTTAGTATGTAAGATCAGGGATCACCATTTAATTACACAATCAGATTTAGTAGCTTACTTGTGTTTATCTTTTAAGTGAGATTAGCCTTGGTGATAAAAGTACATTCCAAGTAAATTAAAGGCATTAAGGTTAAGATAATCTCAATTAATTAACATAATCTATCATTATCAAAACTGGTTACCTCCTCCAGATTTTCGCCTGCCGAGTGAACGATTCCTGATGCAAAGGACAATATCACAATAAATCAATTCAACAGAGCACATCCAAATTCAGCAATTCAATAAAATATGTCCAGATTTAGAAAGAGTGATTCGTATGATAAGATCATTCTGATACCGCTGATTGGGAGGGGCATAACGCTTGACGGTGACGGTGTTGTCGGTGGCTGATGAATCTGCAGCAGGATGTTCCGGCATCTTATCTCCGCTCGCTTGGTATTCAACAAGCGCCACGCACCGCCGCCACTTATTTCCTGTGAACTTCCGGTGATAGTTCTTCAGCTACGCATCAGAGAACGTGTGTTCAGTCCATGCTGAGGGTTTTGATCGAACGATTGTGATATTTTGCTTGGTTTTTAAGAATGAAAGTCACGCGCTTCAGGTAGAGTGAACATACTCTTTCAATTTCAAATTTCATCCCTAACTTTTCAAGAATTTCAAGGAAAGCCCGTCAAGTTTTATTATTTGTCTTTGCGACCTTAATCAAATGAACTGAAACTTTTAAATTGTGCTCTTCTAATAGGTAAATGAAGTTTTTGGCCGAAAACATCCTTTAATTATACCTCAAAATTAAAATATATTCTTCAAATATCATTCTTAGCAGAATTCTTCAAATATTTAAAAGCGAACAGTTTTCATCCTTCTGTTATATATCGTCGAAAAACTAAGGGATCGTACAAAAACATGAGCAGTTCACGTGACCATCAACAAAGTTTCTCTGCATAATTTCATTACTTCTATAAGAAGTTCCTGAAAAAATAAATTAAAATCTTAGACATTATTGTTTACCGAAACAAAAAATGTTTGGAAGGTGTGAGGATATATGCTCTGCTCTTTTTCTCATTTACTAATGGAAAGAAATTGGAGTTTAAATATCTCTACCTTATTCATAGCCAAATTGTATTTAGATCAATAAATTTTTGGCCAATCTAATATTGAAGTGATCAAAATATTGATTATGTCTCACATTTGAGTTTCATTCTATATTAGAGTAGGAAGTCTCCAACAAACACCGCTTCTAGCATTTTTAGTTGAAAAGAAATATATTTCATTAATAAAAAAATAATTAAAAATATTTCAACTAATAATATTTTTAATATCAAATTACATGAAAAATAAATGAAGAAAAAACAGTCAAATTAAAAGATAGTACATAATGCTAAACTCAATTACCAAAAAAGTTAACGGTAGTATTTTTGGCATATCTAAGAATAATAATTACGAATGGATTGATTTTTGTCCGATTTGATAGTTTTCTAAAAAATTCAAATATTGTTCACTTTTAAATACCTGATGGATGTTATCTATTAAGAATGATATTTTAACGATGTAATTTAAATTTGAGGTATAGTTTAAGTATGATTTTGACCAAATAATCAACATAAATCAATAAAAATTTTGATTTGATTTTGTTATCATAATAGACTGACTTATTCATGTTTGATCCTATTTTGAGAAGAAAAATTAATGCAGAAATTTGGTCTTCGTCAATTATTGTAGTAACAATTTTCAAACTTCTACCTAATTTCGGCTAAAACATTGAGCAAAATTTCATGGAAAAGGAATTTGAGTATAAGGCATTACGAGAGTCCAAAATCAATGACAAAACTCAACCGCAGAAATAAAACACCAGCATCACATGGTACTAACTAAAATTCACCTTTTCACATCGTGCAAAAATATCATTCTGATTTACTCAATACAACATCAGTTCAAAAAATGATGCAAGAGAGATATATTCTTCTCATGCAGAAACAAAAGACTTTAGACATAAATGAATAGGGAAGATACATTTTGTATAACTTCACAACTCAATCATACAATGCTCCTTTCGTGCAGCACACAAATGAAAAATGCCTGACATTTTTCCCAGAAACCAGTCGATTCAAGAGCCATTCACCACCAATGTCTTCGGGCACCGACGCTAATTTACAGCAACAGTAATATATTGCACTTGACCATCACTGCTATAAAGGCCCATTTCACCAGTCCAGCATGCCACATTATGAAAGAAGATTATCATGCAGAGTCAACACGAGCATTGCTTTGAAACTGTTCCTACCTCTTCTATCAAAAAGTCTGAAGGTAGATCAAAGCTAATGAACGGACGGCAGCATCTAGAAAAGTTCCTCTGAATTGAATTTGTTCCATGCTTCCTATTGCAAGATATAGAACTTAATAAAGAGCACAATAGACTTGAGTATACATAAAAAGGGACATAAGCAGTGAAAACTAAAGGATCTTTCAATGATAATTTTGACAAGGCAAAAGAAAAGACGCCAAGAAATGAAACTTGTCATTAGGCTGCATGAGAATTCCTCCTATAAAACCACAGACATCTGCTTTTAAGAGGCTTCATAAAGTTCAGAACCCTTGACCCATGGCTTGAAAAGCAAATACTAGGGGGAAAAGTGAGAATGTTGGGAATTTGGACTAGATGGGCCCATAACCACAGACTAATTGATCATTAATGTCTCATGATAAAGGAGTAAAATCTCTGATTAACAAGAAGTGTGAAGGGCATGTTAATTGAAGAACCAAATTCGTAATGCATTGATGGAACATCCTGTTGACCAGTGATAAAAGTACCTTGAGCATGTCAAACACCTTCTCAGCAACATATTTCTGTTGAAGGGTG
Organism: Solanum sitiens; assembly: GCA_016801875.1. Taxonomy (NCBI): domain Eukaryota; kingdom Viridiplantae; phylum Streptophyta; class Magnoliopsida; order Solanales; family Solanaceae; genus Solanum; species Solanum sitiens. The sequence continues at coordinate 2,788,020 of JABWTJ010000016.1, read as the reverse complement.
GCGCCTTTCTGCTGCACTTTATCAGGATGGATACACAATGTTGCTTTTCTATATACCTTTTTCACAGAAGCACCAGTAATTAAATCCGTCAAAGAAACAGGCTGCCAACCGCATTCAGGCCAAAGCACCTATGACACAAGTTAATTGATATCTTTATCAAGACCATTCTATTAGAAGCAGACAATCAAATGTTTCAGAAAGTATAGGTTTTCCCATTCATAAATAATTTATTTGTGAATGTCAATCAAAAAAGTAATGATTTTTCTAAGATCCAAGTTATGTTGGTCTCCATAGATGTTCAATACATGTGTAAATCTTTTGATGCATAAATTTCTATGGTTGGAAGAAAATATGTTATGTGATATGATGGATTTCCGTGTATGTGTGTGTGTGCTTGGAGTTCTTTACTTTTAACACCAGTTTTGTTCAAGGTGTGAATAGGTAGAGAAGGGCAACAATCCCCCAACCCACACCCACACCCAAACCCAAACCCACAAAAGAAAAAAAAAATGACTATGATTAGCAAGCAAGTAAATACAGAGATAGCAAAATGGATTGGAAGTACATGTCATTTGTTTGCCAATTTCTTCTCGACGACAAAAACTCCTTTTAAATTCTCTCCTCTCTCATGTTAATAACCAGGTGTGTGTTAAGCGGAATCTAACAGTTCTGGGGTACAACTGATCTCCTCATATAAGCGGAAAATAAAACAGAACATACATATTGCATGGTTGATAGCAATGCACGCAGATTTCCTTCTTTCCCAGCAGCCCATCGCTTGATTTCAATATCTAGGCTCTCAGATATTCTCTGTAACAAAAAGCAAGCATCAACATTACATTGATAAAATAGTAAAAATCATAGCAAGGACATATCATAGAAGTCAGAGCAAAAAGAAGAAGGATGAAAGACACCACAAAAGCCAATAGACCAAAAAAAACGTGCATCCTAGAAATCTTGATGCACCTAAGCGCTGCCCGCACACAGTTTAGTCAGGAATTATGAATAAGCGATGTTCAACTCATTCAGCTATAGATAGGATAGCATCATGAAGCAAAATGCAAGGCCTTGAGGAGTCTTTTACTTAAGTTTAACTTAACATGATTCATCGAGCAACAAAAAGAAGAAAGTGATCCTACTGATATGTGACATGGCTAGTTCAAATTTGCATCATTAAAAAAGATCCCAATTTTAGATAAGATTTGAAGAAAGAAAATCTTTCCAATCAAAGTTCGAAAGTACGCTTTAAAAATGATAAGGGGCATCTAAAAAAACACCGCAACAACATGATTGTTTTATAACTCTGTAATTCAACATAGGCATGTAAAAGTGGTATACAAAGAAAATTATAGGCATTGTTTTTGAGTATTCCACTAATTGCAACGAGCACGCAATAATGTATAAATACGTTTGCAAGTTGTTTCTTAAAACAGCACTTACGTGTCTTTCCTGCTGCTCCATCTGAACTTGAAGGTCACGTTGATTCTTTTCAGCCAAAGCTTTGGCCTGAGCAAATATATATCATAAAAATCATATATAAAGCTAAACCATGCAATAATGCTAAAAGGCTATAAACAGAAATTTGCCCCGACAATCCAAACATGAAAGAAAAGAACATGTGCCAGGGGGCATACCGCACGCTCCTGAGTTCGTTGATGACGTTCCAATCTAGCTCTTCTTCTTTCTTCGGTTTCCCCTTCAACCTCTTGGAAATCTCCAGATGAAGTGGCAGCTGGTTAAGCAACATAATTTAGTATTCATGAAATTGATGAGACAGACTTAAAACCAACAACATGACACATTTTGTATGCAATTAGTTTGTCTGTAAGCATATTATTGCCTCAGTGCTTCTTGAAGTATAAATACAGTATTAAAAAAATGGTAAGAAATTGAGACAGTTCAAATAACATCTTCTGTACAATTGAGGCAATAATTCGATAAAAACTACTACTAACTGATGTGCTGAACTAAATTGTAATTGTGTGACATTAATTCAATTGAAGCTAAAGTTGGAGAAAGTGAAAAGCAACCAACCCCCTGAATTTTGCTAGTGAAGCCGCAAAAAAGTAAGTACCTCCAAATATTGAAGAGAGATCATCAGCAAAGTTTGTTGTTGAAGATGCCTTTGTCCTGTTGGAGGAGGTTGTGGTAGATGAAAATGTTGGTTTTGGCCCTCCAGCACCTGCCTTGTTCTGGAACTGTGAAGCAAATGAAGTCTCCTAGAAATGACAGGTGAAGAAAAGAAATAGTTACCAAAATGAATAATAAAAGATAGAGCATAGCAAGAGGCTTAAATTGATATCTTAGGTTGCTTTGTTTACATTTACAGAACTTGTTCTTGTCTTTGGTGTACTATTGGCTCTAGAACCCATATTGAAAAAGGATTCAAGATCATCATCATTCTTTTGTTGGTTCATCCTTGCAGCAGCAGCTGCCCTTTCTCTAGCATCTGCAGCTGCCCTTTCTCGAGCCTCTGCAGCAGCTCTTTCTACTGCAGCTCTTTCTGCTCGACGTCTTACCTCAGCCTCAGCCTTTGCCGCAGAAGCTTTTTCACGTGCTTCTTTTTCCCTTGCTTCTGCAGCTGCCTTTTCTGCTCTTTCTTTAGCTTCTGCTGCAGCTCTTTCACGGGCTTCTGCTTGTGCTCGCTGAACTGCAGCCCTTTCAGCCCGTTCTCGAGCTTCAGCTCCAGCCTTCTCCACAGCAGCTCTTTCGGTTTTTAAACGAGCAGCAGCAGCAGCTCTTTCTCTAGCTTCTGCTGCTGCTCTTTCTCGTGCTTCCCTAGTAGCCCTTTCTACAGCTTGCCTACCCCTATCTCTTTCTAGCTCTCTGGCTCTCTCCCTCTCCCTCTCAAGTTTCCATTGTGCTCTCTCTTCCTCTTCTTTTTCCCTCTGTTGACGTTCACGTTCTAATCTCTCCTTGTTTTCTTTCAATTCTTTTTCTTGTGTCTCATGCATGGCTTGTTCATCCCTGTCCAGGTTTACAGCCTCCTTACTCTTCGCTGCCTTTGCAGATTCTCTTTCTCGAACTTCCTTAGCATGTCTAAATTTGGCTTGAGCTCTATCCATAGCCTCCTTCATCGCAGCTGCTGATGCAGCAGCTGCTGAGTTTGCATTCATATCTTCACCAGAAACAACTTTTGCACTTTCATCCACACTGTGGGGAGATTTACCCATGGCAAATTCATCAAGTTCATCCAACTGAGAAGTTGGAGGGCTCTTGGCTGCAGGACGAACAACCTTAGGACTTTGAGAGTATTGGTTGTAACTTGGAGAAGAAGAATGTCTGTCCCCCTTCTTTCTTGCATTTGAAGCAAAGGAACTAGACTCTGACTTAAAATTTCGCCGTGGAATTGGAGGAGGAGGTCGTGATGGAGGTGGAGCTCTTGTAGGTTGTGTAAAAAGAGGAATCTCTGATACACTAAGCCACACATCATCAGAAGGCTGCATTTGGTCCTCTGATCTTGGGGACATATCTGCTCCAAAGTGTGTTTCATGAATATTGCTACTTGCATATGAAGGGGGGGAGCCAGCTGGACCAAAAGATCTCTGAGGATCAGCAAAAGGCGTGTCAAACAGAGGAGAGTCCTGAAAACCATCCGCAGGCACCTTTTTCTGTGAGCGGCTATCAGAAGATCTGGAAGAAGATTTTCCGATGTTTTCTCTAGAAGAAGAGGCTTGTGTGTCACTCCTTCCAGATCCTGTCCTCTGAGGACTCCCTCCCATCCCTCTGTTAGTCCTAGCAGAGTACAATGGAGGGACAGACTTACTAAAACCATTCAGTGGATCTAAATCATCAAGAGCTCCTCCACTAACTGATGAAGCTTCAGAGTGTGCATTTCCAGATTTACCTAGCTGACCAATCTGTTCAAGTGGATCCATGAACTCCCCCGAATTAGACGAAGCCGGCATTGAGGTTGACCCTAAACCTGCAAAAGGGTCATCCAGACCAATAGTACTTCGATTTGAATTTCCAGTGGGTTTGGAGTAATGACTAGACTCTGTGAATGACCTGTGCAAAACCACCTGGCCCTCATTAGACAATCACATTGCAGGATAACAACGATAAGATAACAATCTGGACGTACAAATGAGTACATCAATTCATTCTAATTAAAAACACTACTTGCAACTGATATGCCAAGGAAAAATGCACCAACATGTTAAATACAGTCTAATCAATGTCGTTCGCTGAGACACCCTGTTCTGTCATGTCTTCTTCTCTCTATAATCATTAGCTCAAAAAAGTGTATTGTTTTCTAGTCAGTCTAAAAAGAAATTCATGAAAATTGAAAGGGCTAATGGAGAAATGAACTGGCTTTGTTTTACGACAAGACACACAAACTACTAAGCACCAACAATTACCAAAACTTTGAGAATTCTAACCAGAATTGTATGTATTCCACTACAACAGTTACATATTTTGTATTTTTATTGTTTGGATAAAGTACAACCATTTTTTCCAAGTATGGATAAAGTACAACAGTTTACATTTTTTGTGTGCCTTCTCGTAGAGTTCATACGCTGTTCTTCCTTGACCTAATTAAAGCATTTTCAGCCTATAGGGAGCATATAGACATAATATATCAAGTGATTCCATATATATAAACAATAATAAGAAATACAAATTTCCAAAAGCTAAAAGATACTACAAGAATTTTGTGATACGTCTATCCTATTCGACATGCAAGAGGGCAACATTCGTTAAATGTTAGCCCTTTCAGGCTGTATTCAAATAGCATAGACAGTAGTATGTATGTGAGCAATGAGCATAATGGCCTTCTGCAGTACCCAGATTCCTGTTACACCACCCCACCCCCTTATCACAATAATGTATGTATGATCGTACAGAAGTAAAATGTTATCTGCTCTTTGGTAGTCCATAACATCCTCATCACCAACTAAACTAGTTGGGATCAGCTATATAAACAACAATGCCTTAATTTTGTAGCAATTCTAGTCATTACTTTGATTTCACTGAGAAATAGCTTAAATTATTTAAAGCACAATGATAAGAGAAACAAATGGAGCTTCGAGAAATATGACAAATTACCTCTTATTACTGGTGGAAGTGCTACTCCCAAAACCAGCTAACAAATCATCAAACTCTTTGGCACTCGAGCTCGTACTACTCTTAGGCTCTGTTACCTTCTCATTCGACTTCAAATTTCCAAGCAGATCACCAAAGTGTTCGTCCTTCATCTTTGGTTGTGGTGGCGAAGTCATTGTAGCAAAAACGTTGTCGTCAAATCTCACAGTGGATGCAGATTTTTCAGATTCCGATTTGCTCTTCAGTCCTGGCAATCCATCAAAAATATCCTCGTCGTACACAGGCTTGTCATACACCGGAACAGACGATGTTTTACTGTTGTTATAGCTATTCGAATCATTGCCAGTATTGAAAATTGAATCGTAATTGATATCATTCATCGACGAAGATTTACTGTTGTTATTACTAGACTTGGTGTATTTTGGAGGTCCACCGAAGACGTCTTTGTACAATAAACCATCAGGGTCATCATACAATGGTGAAGATGACGATGATCGTACAGAAGAGGAACGACGATCTCCACCGTCGGATCTCATCGGAGCCGATTTTCCACCGGGTCTAAACCCGTAATCTCGAGTCAACATATCTAGGTCATCCATCGAAGATATATATTAAAGCCGTTTCAGATCTGGACCGAATTACCTTGAAAACACTGCAATTGCTGCTGGTATGATCTGAAAATTAGAAGAAATTGGAAGGCCAATACGGTCAACCGAAATCACAAAGCAGAAATGTGAATGATCAGAAATTGCATCAATATGAATAAATATCTATATATCTATACATATGAATATATGTACGTATAGGTAGAGAGAGAAAATTGGTGAATTAGGGTTTGAAGAGGAGGAGGACTGAATATCCGGTGACTGTTTCTCTCTCTTCTTCTTCTTCTTTTCTCTCTACTTCTTCTTCTTCCTCCGCCTCCGTCGTGCGCCTTTGTTTTCTCGTTTATCGGCGATTTTTATCTCAGTTGTTATTGATTGGCTTCATTTTCGTGGAAGAACCTTTTTACTTTTTGGGCGAAATTTGATTCTTTTCTGTTTCATTGTGGAATTTTGATATAGCCTAATATATTGTTGGCAAGACATTAAAATGACAATGTGGTAAGTATTTTTTTTATTTTTAAAATTATAATTATGTATTTTATTTTTTTATATATTAAATTTTTTGATTAAATTTAAATAGTGTATGGCAAGATTCATATGAACAATAATTTTTTTAATTTCAAAAATTAAATTCGAGATCTGATTAAAAGTAATGCATCACCACCCATGATAGTCATAATTATATATTTGATGTTTGTGTAGTTGAGAGTCATTTAGTTTTTTTTTTAAAAAAAAAAAAGGATCCTCACTAATTTTCTTCTTTGTTTTTTTTTCATTTATCATATTAATTGTGGTTATTTTAACTTTTTCTTTACTATTTTCAACAAGTATATATTTTTCTTTAGTTGAGAGTTTATCAAAAATTATATTTTTAACTTTTCAAGGTGAAGTAATGTTATATATATATCATCTTTTGTATACTTTATTTGTGAAATTATATAAGATATGTTGTTGTTATTTTGTTTTAATCAACTTTATTAGATTACGTTATAGTTTAAAATAAATTAAAAATAGTGTGAATTTAAATATGTTAGGTCTCAGAACGCGAAAGAGTAGTGAGTATTATTTCATTTTAAATTTTATAAATTTTGTGTTTAATTTCTAATTGTTTTTTATAAGAGATATTATTATTAAAATATATTTTTTGACACAAATTTAAATTAGTAAATCTCAAAATATGTATCATTGTTATACCTTGCCTTATTAAGAATAATGTTTTTTTTCTTCTGTTAATAAGTGGTACAAGCTTATGCTATATTGCTATTCTAAATTTCTTAGACTTTACGGATCATTCTGCCTTGGCCTAATGTCAATTTCAAATCCCAAAAAGGAGGCTTACGATACTTTTTTCAACGAATAAACAATAATAACAGTATATTTAGTAAAATTTCACAAAATAAATGTAAAAATTATAAAATACATTTAAATCTTATCTTTACTATGATCCGTAAATATATTATTTTTATAAAACCCTCAGCTCTAAGTGAACTCAGTAAATAATCAGATAAAAGTAATATGAATGGATTTATAACAATAGATTTGATATTTTATTTGTTGAGAATAGATGTTAATGATTTTATTGTAGTAGTTTGAGAAAACAATTACACTATCTATTTAAATGAGTACTATTATATTATTGACACAAGCATAGTTGTTTGGTTGATTTGTTGACTATAATGACAACATGTAAATTTCCATTTATTTTATTTATAATCAATATATAGAACAGGATGCTTAAATTGCAATTTATTTGTTTCTATGTTTATAAGACAATTTTGCAATCAAAGAAAAGGTCTTCATGATTTATGTATTTTTCTATTTACACGTCTATAATTGCCACCAATAGTAAATTTATTCGCTTTTTTGATTGAGACTTGGAACTGGATCAAACATAAACTCCAACCTAACCACAATTTATTTAATTTTTAATTTTTTATTGTATTATCGAATTTAAAAAAAAAAAGAGAAATGAAAATCAAACTCAGGTATATCATGTGAAACATCTAACAAAGACTATTAAGAGATCATTTGGATGATTAGATTGCAAACGAATTATATCAAGATGTATATTGTGGAAATAATATCAACATTAAATGATGACAAGATTATATCAGACAAGTATTCAAAGTATTTTCTCCCTTTTTTTCTATGCAAGACACATCAAGTTTCAGTTTCTTTCGTATAGATTAGAGAAAATGATTGGAAATAAAAAAGGTTTAAAAAGTTTTTTTTTTGAATGTTTGTTTCTTATGATCAATTGGTGCCCAGCTGTAACGGGTAAGATTGTTCAATCTAATCAATTGGTTCAAATACTTTAGTTTGGTTTTGGAATCAATTGGTGTACATCGTTCAATAATAATATATTCAATATAATATCTCTAAATAAAATATTAAAGTATAAAAAGTTCGCAGACTTTATCACTAGTTTGGAGATAGAGAAATTGATTTTGATAGATCGAAGAAAAACAATCCAAAATAATGTACAAATCAATATTCTATTTTATTAAACTTCGTATAAATGGAGTCTGAAGAGTATATACGGACTTTATCACTACTTTAGAAGTAGAGAAACAATTTTGATAGAGCATCAAGAAATGATTAATTCTTTTTATTTTTTATTTTACTAAACTTCGTATATGTGATGGACAAGATGAAGATACAAGGCGGAAATAGTTCTGATATGTGAATGAAAGATGCACATATACTCTTACCTAGCCCAGAAGTGAGAGAAGTTAGCTATATATGGTAAGTATAAGGAGAAATAAAGTTAGGTCGAAAAAATATTAAAAATATAATAATAGTGATTAACATTAATGGTATATAATTAATAACGAAGATTGATAATTATAGTGGATAATAGTGATAAATAATAGAATAATAGTGATGATTGACAATATGAAATGATAATTGATAGCTATGACAGAGAAATGAACAAAAAATATTATGGCCCATGCAGGTCTCGAACCTGCGACCTTCGCGTTATTAGCACGACGCTCTAACCAACTGAGCTAATGGGCCTTATTGTTCTAAGCATTCAAATGTCTTATTTAACCGTTGTATGTTCCTTACAAAAACATTGGATTCTGGTGCGCTTCTGCGTACACACATTTTTATAAGTAGCCGTTGTTGTCCGCCTTCACCATTTCAAATTCGAACCAACAAATTAAAACTATACAAAAAGACAAAATGCCATCGACAGCTCCATCACCTTTTCCCGACAATCAGATCCGCCGGCCAATATCTGGACGGAAACCGCTTCAACCGAAGAATACTCCGGCAACTCCAGTTACATCCAATTCAAATAAACCTGAAAAATGGATCGAAATCTCAGTAACTCAAAACTCAAACAAAGAGAATCTTCATCCAGATATTTCGATTCCGAAAAAGGCAATTAATCCAATCAGCTGCATTCAGGATGAACCTTTCGATTCATCGTTAGCTGAGGAGCTTAGTGCCATTCGTGAAAAGCTCGAGAGGCTGAAAGGCGATAAAGAGAAAACGGAGAAGATGTTGAAAGAAAGGGATTTGATGCTGGATTTGCAGATGAAAGAGCTCTTAAACAGAGGGGAGATGCAGAAACAGCTTGAACTTGAAGTTGATCGGCTTTTCCGATTGAATGAACTCAGATTATCCTGCACGGTAACTCTATTTTTACTCTGATTGCTTTCAGGTGAACTTAAATCTGATAAAAAATGGAAAACTAAAATAATTCCAAATCTGTTTTTGTAATAAAACACAACTAATAAAAAAAAATGAAATCTCAAAAATTTTATATTGTAATTTGAGATTTATCTTAGATGAAGATGCAAGAAATTTAAAATATAAATCCTATTATAAGTTGATTTTTTTGAATGATTTTCTTGTTTATGGTTGCGTGAAACTCAACGAAATGAACATGATTACCATCTGGGCCGGATCTAGAGGGCCATGAAGGTGTTCACCCGAACCTTTTGATAAAACTACAACATATATATTGGTGTTTTTTTTTACACCAATAATTGTTTTTAATGTAAATATATGAATTTTGAATCGCCTGAACACACTAGTCAAGAGGGTTGACGTTTAGGAATTCGTTTTAAATTCAAATTGAAGCACGATGATCACATTGAGATGAAATTGATTGATTTTGAATGTATATTGCAGCAAAAAATTTCTCCAATTCGAACGCTCAGGGAGAAGATAGAAGAAAAGAAGATAAAGGGTGATCATCTAAAGGCAAGTAGAACATTTATTAGCTAATCTCCTCTGCTACAACAGAGCTAGAATAAAATTTTGATCTTTTGTTTCTTTTGTTGACATTGATATGGAAAGTTTATATTTTCTTATAGGAGCTGAATTACGATGAAGAAGATGAAATCATGACCGATAGCTCATCGGACAAGGACCCAAATGCATAGGGAATTGAATTTACAGCTATAGTCACAAAAGATAATGATTTGCATTGTCAAAAAATCTCCTGCAACACAGCATTTTCCTTTTCATACAATTCGAACCTTCAACATACTAGTTGTTGGCTAATTGTCTCATGTTGAACTACTAGTTTGTTGTATAAATATATTGGTTTTATCAATGTGTTGTTTTCGTTGTCTATTGCGATTGATCTGTGCTTGAGGGTCTCCTGTTTTCCCCTGTATGACATCCTTTGGCACCACAGCACTGACAGCTCTAACGTTCGGAACATTAGTAAGTCTCTGCATCTTCATTTTTTCGTCTTTGTGTTCTTCATCTGATCAGTTTCTCTCCCCGAGTTCTACTAAATAGCTGAAGAACTCGATTACTCATCTTGGGTTGGATTGGATGAACAAGTTTGTAAAGTAACAATCAATTTGTATTTGTAAATATTGTATTGAACAAATATTAAGTTAGGAAAAGAATTGGCTGTTAGTATTATGTAATGTGTATAGAGAAAATACAAAGGAAAATCTTCAAAAAAAAACAAGAAAAATAAACAATAATATTACATGAATGAAGCATAACAAAAAAAAAAAAAAAGATTTCTATCTTCTCTTCCACATCCTGATCTCGAGCATTAAAGCAGTGATAAATAAAATAACCAAAACAACAGAAAAACCAGCCTTCCATGAACTTCCTGCATTTCCTAAATGGATACCATAGAAAACATTTATTGTTGCCAAAAGTATCAATACTCTCCCTGTAATGTAATGGTACCAATTCCAATATTTTCTTATTTTTGATTCCTTGTCTGGTCTCACCAATATTGCAATAGCCTATCCAATAAAGAAAAACAGCCAAAATGAATATCGATAAATCAAAATCATCAATGTAATTTTTGTAAGTCGAGTCACTTTAGAAACAACTTGAGTGTTGAAACAAACCTGCAAGCAACCTAGAAGAAGAATGAAGATGCCAAGGCCTTTGTGTCTATTGACATTGTTCTGAAGACGATTATTGAGAACGAGCCCACTGATAACACCCGCGAATCCAAGGATGAACGCTAACGATTGAATAGTTACATGAGAGTAAAACCAGATTGGATCATATTGCCTCAAATATCTAGCTGTCATGACCCCAATTGGCATGAGAATTCCCCATCCAAACATATTTAGAAGTCCATGGCTTCTCCTCAGGTTTGCATAAAGGGTCTTTGTCTCACTTTGACCTGTTCAACAACATGACAAGCATTAGAAATCAATACACAAAAACATTAACTTAGTTCACGGTCAAATATTTAGTGTATTTCTTGATACATATACATGGTCTAAGCAAAAATTTATTGAGCTCACATGAACTCATAACGTATAAGTTACTTTCACCCTACTTCTGTCCCATTATTATGTGGCAATAATTCAGCAGCCATGAAGTTAAGATGCATTGTAACTTGTAGATTGTGAGAGTTTTACATTTTCATTTTCATCATAATAACAAGGTGAATTTTTGTACCAAGTATGTCCTAAAGAATCATGTCATCATCATTTTCCAAATATAGAAATGTAACACTCTTTTTAGGATGAGTTAAAAAAAAGTGATAATAAACGAGAACGAAGAGAGTACTTAAAATGATTCGATCAAACAAATTTACTTTATATTTTGTTTTTTCTAAAAAAAAAAGAAAGAAAAAGCATAAGCTTAAAGCTATATCTACCCCATTTAAAATAAAATTCAGCATCATGCTATTGAATCCAGTTCAATCAACAAACTAGACATTATTCTATTAAAAATGTTATACCTACTACTACACCATAGTACTTTAATTTACTTCTTTCCAAACTGAGATTTGCTTTGTCTTAAAAGAGATTAAAATACACATTTAGTTTGTTAGTCATGGGATGCCAACTATTTTGGCTTATAGAAATAGTTGATTGATTGAATTGTACGTATTGGGATTAGGAAGCCCTTTTTTTTCTTAAATAAAACTTAACAAACAACATTGGCTTCTAACCACCAAAGATGTGGCACAGTGTATGAAACTGCTTCTACCTTAACCATAGATCTCAAATTCGAGTCCTGAATATGAAAATCTTTGGTAAAGAGTGTTACCCCTTAATGGAGCTCTACTCGAAACAAATTCAAATTAGTCAGACTCCAACACCATACGGAAAAACAAAAAAAAAAAACATTGGCTTCCAACTTCCTTAAGTCAAAGACGTAAAAACTACATATATTTGTTGGTACTTAAAACATTATTATTGTTATGACTAGAATATAAAGTAATTGATACATTTGTTGGTGCAGGGCAACTATCTTCTTACTCTTTTAGACCAATTATGATTGCCTTCATTAGAAGTTGTTCGTGGAACCCACCCACCACTACTAGTCTCCCTACTAGAAAGACTCTTTCTTTTTTTAGGATACAATTCAAAGTAGTCATATTATGGATTGTAGTTGAAAAATGATAAAAACTTCACAAGTTAATGAAAAATAGGCAATTTTTGGAATTCATAACTCTATCATGGATTTCAAATATCATGACTCTATCTTAGATTTTACACTTACTAAAGTTCGAAATTCATGTATCAAAATTGTTAATTTTTTTTTAATTTTAGATATTGGTCGGTTTATTTTCCAAAAATTAGTACGCAATGTGGCAAGATAGTAAATTTGTCCTTTTTCCCCTTCACTCGGTGTTTGGTATCTGGATTCAACTTTCAATTATGAATTTGTATTTGCGTAAGACGAGGAAACACCATTGAGTTCATACATGGATTTTTCAAATCAAGGATGACTCGAACCTGAAGGGATACACAATTATTAAGTAGAAAGACTCGTATTCATCCAGCCACTTTTTTTTAATGGTCCGTCATAGTAATAGACTAACCAAATACCAACTAATTAATACTAATCAACTTACAAGGGTCTTTTTTTTTTATGACGAATACCTATCACCTCTTGCCAATAGCATGTATCAAGTAACTTTGTCTACTAAGACTAGGACACATGAGAAGAATCATCTAGTATTTTTTATCTCCATAAAATTTCAACCTAAAACTAAAACCTTTTTCAACGACTTTATTGATGCAACTAAGGAAGGACTTTTTGATTTGTTTTTTTAAAAAAACAAAATTAACTTCAAAAAAAACGAAATACTCCATGAGAGAGCATTTTTAAAACATTTGTGTGATTTTACATTATATCAAAATTTGAAATATTTTTGGTGTGATATAAGACAATGAAATTAAGTCCATACAATAATAACCAGATAATAAAATTCGAACTCCGCCCGTTCACTAACCTGTGTTGTAATCCAAGGAAGTAGATATATGATCCTGGTGTTCTGTCAACCGGTAATCGGCAGTCGACGGCAGCATTCCCGACGGTCCGACGGAGTAAATGAGCCGATTACTGGGCATTTCAGTGTTCAACTGAAAGGCCAAATAGATTCTCGAGTTTTCAGCTACGACGGAGGATGTAAAGTTGACAAGCTGGAGATTTCCTTCATCAGGCAACACCTGATCGGAAATTCAAAATCTAAAGTTAAGTCGATTCAGAATAAATATTATCTTATTATACGTATACATTTAAAAAAAAAATTATATATACATAATTCGAGCCAAAAACAACAGTAACCAGTCCGAGATCGGACTGGAAACATACCTGATTCGGCGATTGACCGCCGAGAAAATACTTCTTCATAGTGGCTGTTCCGTCATTAGAGACCCAGCCAACAATTGCAGTTGAGCCAACCATTTTTCCCTTCTCTGAAAATCCCATAGCAATATATGAATTCGTGTTTGGTGCTGAGAGAACATAACTCCATACATTTGCATCTGTTCTCATATACTTGAAACAGAAAAAAAAAATTAGGAAGAAAATGTAAGTGAGATATCACTACTAAAAAAAAAATCACTAATCTACGATCGAAAATTAGCGATTTCTGATAGTAATAATGAAGGGAATTGTACTCTGAGGATGTAGTCTTGTTGATTCCATACTGTAAGACAATGGAAGGAAGTTGTATCGAAGAGAATTTCGCTTTTAAGTTTGAGATTCGAATTGCACGAATCTGTACTGCTGCCTTGAGAATTTACTTTGGAAATTTGTGAAGTGATAAGTATTATTAGAAAGATGATGAAGAAGAAGGAGGCAGAGAATTTGAAAGATGCCTTCATCTTTTCAACTTTTTTTTTTTCTCTCTCACTCTGTTTCTTTGTGGCAAATAAGTGGGAGAGATGATTGTAATGGGGAAGTAGTGGCCTAGTTGATTAAGTGCATGCTGGTTATATAATGAAATAAACATCATTTTTTAATTTGACGTCAGTTGATAATCATGATATCTAATTTTATCTATATATGAATAGACATTTAAAATTGTATAAAATTGAATAAATAGACATATTCATTCTAAGTGGCACTCGACATTGCAATTTTTGTCCTATATGGCATCCTGAGTGGACAAATATGTTTACTTATTTAATTTTATACAAATTTAAATATCTACTTGTATACACTCAAAGTCAAAGACATAGTTATCCGCTAAAGTCAAGTTAAGAGTCATAAATATTATGCCAATGAAAAATATACGGGTTGAATTATTCATCTATTTGTTGATTCAGATAAACTAATCAAATTTTATAACTCAACATGTCAAAATGTAACATAATTTTATATGTAACAAAATCAAATTTGTAGATTTGGAAAATGTTAATTTGAAGGAGCAAAGTTGGATTATATTAATTGATGATTCGTTATTTGATCCGAGCAAACATTGAAAAAAGTCAAAATCATAGCATGTTAATTGAATTAATCTATTTTTTATCACAGTTAAATTTAATTTAATTTATTCACTTAACGCCTCTGATTAATTTATATATTCTAATTTACTTAGATTCGAGACTTGGTTCATTGATTGACTAACATGATGTCTCAAAGTACTAATATTAAATAAAAATGGAATCATTAAGTAATATCTTGATGTAGAGATTACTTATGTATCTTCCTTCGTACTTGGCCATTTTGATTTTTGAATGAAAATCACAATAATGAATATTCGATGGTTTATAAGGACTGATCAAACTAAAAGTATCATGTTATTCTTTTTTTTTTTGGGTTGTGACACTATTAAAGTAACATATTAATGTTTGCTCAATAACTTACAAACTTTAAATAAAATATAAATTAGATGAGATATAAGTCTAATTAAATAAGCTCAAATAATATGATATTAACAGAAGAAATCAATCCGTAAACTACATTTTAAGATACCAAATAATAATGTATCAACACAATTACATTTATATTTACGCAAAACATAAACATAATTAACAAGCAACTCAAACAAGAATAACCTATTACTTGTCTATAGGCAAATTTCCTATATCATATCATCATACTAACTACATATAACTTGATAAATGTGTCCAAAAGAAAGCCACAATTTTCATGTAGCAAATTATTGTATAAATTTATGACATCAAGCTTTATTAGATAAAAATAATAATAACAAAAAACACACAAACAACAAATGGAAGGATCCAACTTTTTTTATTTAGCATCTATGAAATATATGCTATTCATTGAAAAGAAAAAGAAAAACTATCATACACATACTATTATTCATACAGTAAAATCAACAACACATATCACAGGCATTTGATGAAAGATTTTTTTTGCTTTTTTTTCGAAGTTCAATATATAATTTTAAAGAATAGTCAATTTTGATGAACTATTCCAATTACTAATGCAGCTATTCTTTGCGTCTCTTTTTAAATTACTTACAAAAATTTAAAAACAACTTTAATTCATGTTCATTTTTAGACACAATTTTAATTTTCTTTATATTTTTTTAATTTTAAAACAATTATTATTATTTATAACTTTTTCATCGAAAAGTTTATACTAGTAGAAATTAATCCGGAAAAAAGTGAATCAGAGTAATTTTTATGACAGAAGTACCCTAAATTTTTCCACGAAAATAGTCAAAATGTCTAAGGGTAAAAACGTCAAAAGAAAGTATCGGCTATCGACTAGGGTTTTAGTGCAAAGTATAAAACTAAGCTCCGTAGCGGCAGTCCCTTTTCTCACATTAGTTTCTTCCACTCACCACTTCCCCTTCACGGCCGCCGGCGGAGGTTAATCGAGGAGAAATAATGGTGAGATTCACTAATTAGAGCTTCTTTATAGAATCCGTGCTGCATTTTGTGGTTTTGTTTTGCACTTTCTGAAGCTTTGTTGTTGTTGTTGTTGTTTAGTAGTCGATATTTGGAATAGAAAGAGCAGAGAGTGCTACATTTTGATTATACGATTTTTTCAATGTTTATGCTGAAGCCTTTTCCTGTTTCTAAGAGTGATTGTGTAGCTTTTTTTTGGAGGATTATAAGTCTGTGTTTTTAGTGATTGCTGTTTATAACTACATTGATTTTTCTATTCTGCTCCATTCGTTCTAGAGAATCTGTTCCTCTCTATTTGCACTCCGGTTTATCAATGTTCTCCAGAAATATCTTGAGATTTACCTAAGTTCGCTCTGATGAATTATGTATACACTTTGCACATATCTCTCAGGATCTTCTCTAATCTGTAACGATTGGGTTATGATATTAACTTATAGACTTCAGATATTGTGCAAGTCTCTTGTCTTTGGGCTTATTTGATAACCTAGAAATAATATTTTTCGGTTTGTTGCATATTGATGCTTTGGTATTATGTCAACTGTATTGCCTAGAAAAAGTAGACAGGTTGATAAAAGCATCAAATGTACAAAAATCCTTAACTTATGGAGATCTGGGATGGATTATCATACTTTAGTTGTATTTTGACTCATGCTTCACTTAGTTTTCACGGTTTCTACTGTATTAGAAATTTTCTGCATTTTCTATCAACAAATAAATCATGCTCAAACTAAAAGATTATTGGGGAAAACCGTTTTTAATGTGAATGTACCACCACATCAAAACGTTCTTCTGCTTGTTCTTCTGCTTGATGCTTTTAATAAATTGTGTTGCAGGCCTTCATCAAAGTCCAGAAGACAAGGGCTTATTTTAAGCGTTTCCAGGTTAAATTCAAGAGAAGGAGAGGTATAGCTTATATTCTTTTCTTTCTTTTGTTTTTGTTCACAACATAGGCAATTCACTATCTGATTGTTTTCCATTTTTTACTATCATGTAGAGGGGAAAACAGACTACAGAGCTAGGAATCGCTTGATCAATCAGGACAAGAATAAGTACAACACTCCAAAATATCGTTTGGTTGTCCGATTTGTATCCTAATACTTCTGCTTTACTTTAAAATATTATATACATGGAATTTTGTTAATTGATTTGACATGTATTGTTCTTTTTAATATTACATAGATGGTTCATGATATTGTCTTAGTGAATTTGTGTCACATGATTGATAGTGGCAATTAGTGTCATCACGAATGTATGTTGTGGGTCTGGTCGATCTGTAATATTGAAATTTATGGGCACAATAGCTGCACTGGTCCATCACTTCGCTTCCTTAACCTTTTTTCTAGACTAACAAGGACATAATTGCACAAGTTGTGTCTGCTAGTATTGCTGGTGACATGATTCTTGCCTCTGCTTATGCTAACGAGCTGCCTCGTTATGGCCTCAAAGTTGGACTGACTAATTATGCTGCTGGTACTTTCACACAAGCTATTCTAATTGTTTGGTTATCTCACTTGAAGTTCTGTAGTTCTTTTTGAGCTATTAACTCATTGACATTCGAATTTAGCCTATTGCACTGGACTTCTTTTGGCAAGGAGAGTTCTTAAAAAGCTTGAAATGGATGAGGAGTATGAAGGGAACCTTGAGGTAATTGCAGATGTGTTCAATTGTTATGGGTGTTTTGTCCTGTCTGGTAGTAGTAGCTTCTATTTGCCAGCTGATTTTTCAAATCTTTGCAGGTCAATGGGGAGGACTACTCTGTTGAACCTGCTGAAAGCAGAAGGCCTTTCCGAGCTCTCTTGGATGTTGGCCTTCTGAGGACTACTACAGGAAATCGTGTTTTTGGTGCTCTCAAGGTATAATCCTGCTTTTGGTATTAGGTCTGCATCTCATATTGTATGTCAATGCATGCTCGATTGTGCATAGAGTTCTAAGAAATTAATGTTTTGACATTTGAGCAAATGACACATAGCATGTCAAAAACTACCTTTAATAATCTTTTCGTATGTGAAATGCCTTATCTCTCCTATGTCATCATGCCATTAAGGGTAAAATGAGAAAGTTAGGTTATATAGAGTTCCCAAATATCAATCTTTTTGGAATGAACCAACAAGGAATGATTGCCATATCAACAGAATGGAGGGAATAATATTTTCTCAGGATAAAAGATGTATAAGCAAATGCTTAGATGGCTTTTGTGAACCTTTTGATGATTAGTAGCCACTTGCTTACACCTCAAAAATATTTTGGTATGAGACACTGATTGCAGTTGTCTTAGGGTATTAATCTGTCTGGTGTGCTTTCTGATTTTTATAATGTAGACTTTTCTAAGTTAACAGGAACCTGCTCTGTCGTCCAAAACCCTTTCATCTTTCAAGATCTTAGATGGTTTCTTTCGTGCTGTGTTGCTGTTCATATTTACAATGGATAATTTGTGCCATATGACCTTTGATGTCTTTAAATCAACTGCAATTCTTCGCTGGTTGGATGTAGGGTGCATTGGATGGTGGACTTGATATTCCTCACAGTGAGAAGAGGTTCGCTGGATTCAGCAAGGATTCCAAGCAACTTGATGCTGATGTTCACCGCAAGTACATATATGGTGGCCACATTGCTACATATATGCAGGTAAATAGAATGGTTATATGGAGTCCTTTTATAGTTTACTATCATGGTCAAATTTATAGAAATGCATAATTGAGTATTATCTATGTTATTTCTTCATCTAGGTACACCCCATTGTCTATTATGCTAAACCTCTTCTTTGTGTAGACTCTAATGGAAGATGAACCAGAGAAATATCAGACACACTTTAGTCAGTACATCAAAAAGGGTCTTGAGGCTGATGGCCTTGAGGAGATGTACAAGAAGGTTCATGCTGCCATTCGTGCTGATCCAAGCCCAAAGAAATCTGAGAAGCAACCTCCTAAACAGCACAAGAGGTATAAACTTCTCTTTAGATTATCTCGTTCTGAAGCATTTTACTTAATGGGTTGGGTGGTGGATTTATAATTCCCTTTTGTTATTGAATATGAAATATGCTTTTGATGCTTGTCCTGATTCTTCATTTCTAGAATGCCATGTAGGAAAAACTATGACATGTCTTCTGCCTGCAGCAATTAGTATTCTAATATTGTCTGTTTTACTGTATCCTATATAACTATTAAGGTTCTAGGAAATTGTTTTTCTCTTTTCCTCTGTCTATGCTTCTTTCTGCATCTTCATCTTTTGATACTTTTGCAGGTATAATCTGAAGAAGCTAACATACGAGGAAAGGAAGGCTAAGTTGATTGAGAGACTGAATGCTTTGAATTCAGCTGCTGGAAATGATGATGATGAGGATGACGAGTAAACAGCAGTGCAAGAGTCCTGAAATATTATTGTTGCTTATGTTCTTTTTATACTCTTTTTTTACTTCTTTGTTGAGATCTCAGTTTTGCATGCTCTGTAGAATGATAATTTACCAATTTGAATATGTCCTAAATTTTATACTCAGCCTTATAAATCTGGCATGGAATGTTGCATTATGTCACTTGCAAGGTAACCTTGCCTACTTATTATTGCCTTGCCAATGATTTGTAGGGTTAATGTCTAGGCAATTTCTTCACTAATTGTTTCTAGCTGCATGATATTTGTGTTGAATGTTGTCTCATTGTCTAGTTTTGTTGTGTGCTCTATTCTCCTATAGTTTTTTTTTTGTAATTTGCCTTATTTTTCTCCATTTATCTTTTGTTTTGCTTATAGTAATACGTCTCTTATTTGTTTCATTGTGTTATATTTTAGCTGTCTTCTGGTTGATACTACGGTCACTAATTAAGAGGTGTTCATGATCTTGTCATTGGTTTCTAAAGGAAATTGGGGGTGAGTTATTTGATTCCTATGTTGACAAGTGTCTTTCCGTTAAAATCAGGATTATATTGGCTCAAAAGTTTAATCAAAGACATATATAAACTATTTCCTATAATACAGAGATATATTTGATTCTTTACCGTATTAAATATGGACTCGTCAAATATGTCTTTACTATCAGTAATAGTTCAAATTTTATTAAACACTGTGTAATTAGAAATTTTAAATTCTCAATCCACTCTACAAACTCAACCTAGATCCCTAATAATTTATTTAACTAAAATACTAGTGTGTAAAAATTGCTGTACATAATAAATCTATTAATGAATATAATGTTTGGATAAATTGTAGCATTAATTTATTGTCATTTGTATCATTATATCACCGTTCAAATAATAATTACAGAGAAAATGAAAAAAAAAATATCAATGGGAAACACCAACTTTCGTTGTAAAATGGGACTTTCGTTGACCAGGCTATGATTTTAACCTATAATCCTTGTTGTATGAAGCTGGAAGACCTGCCAAAGCATGAATTTAAAAGTTGATGGCTTGTATTCTCCTTCACCAACACTTAACGACTGGATTTCGTGCTGTTTCATCAACAACGACTGGATTTCGTGCTGTTTCATCGACACTTGGATATAAATGGATGGAACATTGTCCTGGACAATTTACAACACTCGCAGCAGCAAACCAAATGCACCCAAACAACTACAGGAAAACTTTTTCCCATATATACCAAGAATGTGCAAAACATTGCATTCAGGAACCAGGCAGGCAAGCTCATGCTCGGATGATAATTTCTGGGTTTCAACCCACTGTTTTCGTTACTAATTGTTTGATTCAGATGTACATAAAATGCTCCAACTTGGGTTATGCTGATAAAGTGTTTGATAAAATGCCTCTAAGAGATACTATTTCTTGGAATGCCATGATTTTTGGGTATTCCATGGTAAGTGAATTGGACAAGGCACAATTAATGTTTGATTTGATGCCTGAAAGAGATGCAATTTCTTGGAATTCTTTGATTTCCGGGTATATGCAAAATGGTAATTATGGGAAATCTGTTCAAACTTTTCTCGAAATGGGAAGAGATGGTATTGCTTTTGATAGAACAACTTTTGCTGTTATTTTGAAAGCTTGTTCGGGTATTGAAGATTCTTGGTTAGGGGTGCAGGTGCATGGGTTAGTCGTCAAGTTAGGTCTTGCTACTGATGTGGTGGCAGGGAGTGCAATGGTGGATATGTATTCGAAATGCAAGAGATTGGATGAGTCGATATGTTTCTTCAATGAGATGCCTGAAAAGAACTGGGTTTCTTGGAGCGCTCTGATAGCAGGCTGCGTTCAAAATAACAATTTTGCTGATGGATTACACCTCTTCAAGAATATGCAAAAAGGAGTAGTAGGAGTGAGTCAATCTACTTATGCTAGTGTCTTCAGGTCTTGTGCCGGGTTATCAGACTTAAAATTGGGTTCTCAATTGCACGGTCATGCATTGAAAACTGATTTTGGATATGATGTCATTGTAGCGACAGCCACTTTGGACATGTATGCCAAATGTAACAGTTTGTCTGATGCTAGGAAGGTATTTAACTTGTTGCCAAACCATAATTTGCAATCCTATAATGCCTTGATTGTTGGGTTTGCTCGAGGTGATCAAGGATATGAAGCTGTAATACTATTCCGGCTTTTGCTGAAGTCTCATCTTGGGTTTGATGAAATAAGCTTATCTGGTGCATTTAGCGCATGTGCTGTATTCAAAGGGCATTTAGAGGGAATGCAGCTACATGGGGTAGCTTGTAAGACCCCCTTTTTGTCCAATGTTTGTGTTGCAAATGCCATTATGGATATGTATGGCAAATGTGAAGCACCACAAGAAGCTCTACGTTTGTTTGATGAAATGGAAATAAGAGATGCAGTGTCTTGGAATGCTATAATTGCAGCTTACGAGCAGAATGGACATGAGGATGAAACTTTGATACTATTTTTTCGGATGCTTAAGTCAAGGATGGAACCAGATGAATTCACTTATGGTAGCGTTTTAAAGGCCTGTGCAGCTCGTCAAGATTTTAACACTGGCATGGTGATCCACAATAGGATCATAAAATCAGGGAGGGGTTTGGAGTGCTTCATTGGGAGTGCTGTAATAGATATGTACTGTAAATGTGAAAAGGTAGAAGAGGCAGAGAAACTTCATGATAGAATGAAGGAACAGACAATCGTTTCTTGGAATGCAATCATATCGGGGTTCTCATTGCGTGAACAAAGTGAGGAAGCTCAGAAATTCTTCTCTAGAATGCTGGAACAGGGAATAAAACCTGATAACTTTACCTTTGCAACAGTTCTTGATACCTGTGCCAATCTAGCTACTGTTGGGCTCGGAAAGCAAATTCATGCTCAAATTATAAAGCAAGAATTGCAATCAGATGTGTTTATAACTAGCACTCTTGTTGACATGTACTCGAAATGTGGAAACATGCAGGATTCTAGGTTGATGTTTGAAAAATCACCAAAAAAGGATTTTGTCACATGGAATGCTCTGGTTTGTGGCTATGCACAACATGGTCTTGGAGAAGAGGCTTTGCAGATCTTTGAAAAGATGCAGCTTGAGGATGTAAGACCAAATCATGCAACTTTTCTTGCAGTCTTAAGAGCTTGTGCACATATAGGGCTTGTTGAAACAGGACTGCAACACTTCAATTCAATGACGAATAACTATGGATTAGATCCTCAATTAGAACATTACTCATGTATGGTTGACATATTAGGGAGGGAGGGGCAAATTAGTGATGCACTGAAGCTTATTCAAGACATGCCTCTTGAGGCTGATGATGTGATTTGGAGAACTCTGCTTAGTATGTGTAAGATGCACAGGAATGTGGAGGTAGCAGAAAAAGCAGCAAAGTGTCTCTTGGAATTAGACCCTGAGGACTCGTCTTCTCATATACTTTTGTCAAATATTTATGCTGATGCAGGAATGTGGAAAGAAGTTGCTGAAATGAGGAAAGTGATGAGGTATGGTGGGCTCAAGAAGGAACCAGGTTGTAGCTGGATTGAGATCAAGTCCGTGCTACATATGTTTCTTGTTGGGGACAAAGCCCATCCAAGATGCAACGAGATATATGAAAACCTTGACACGTTGATATCTGAAATGAAGCGAGTGTCTCATATACTAGATAATGAATTTTTGCTCAGCTGTGAGGCTACATAAGATGAATATCAACATCCATTTCCCGAATGCAGAGTTTCTTCTCTTTAGACCAAATCAGTTGGAACCAATCTCTGGCTGTGATGAAGGTATGCAAGGGAAAGAAGCTTTGCTTTACGTTGACCCAAGGAAAAGCTTGGGCCAGCTTGGGGATATCCGAGGGAGATATTAAGTTGTATGTGTTGTCTGATCCCTGGACTTCATTTGAATATCTTGAGCCTACCAAATGATATGCACACTCAGTGGAGAACAAAAGTATATTTAGTGACAACAGTACTGTTTGACAAAATGCACTTGTGCTGGCAAGAGGAAATGGAATGATTGCGAAAACTGTCCTCCAGACTTCTTGGCGCAAAAGAAATTGTATCAAAAAGACAATGGTTGGGACTTGGGACCGTAGTCTTGGGCTTTCAACTACAAGATTTATCTGAGAGATTTCAGTCTCCTGATTATTGGGAATCTTAAACATGGATGAAGCAATTATTTTGGCTGAATGAAGAGATGTCTTTTGATGCTTGACATGGAGTTGTTTACCATACTTTTCTTGAGTTCCATCTAATTTTACAGAATTTTTACCCTTTTGGGAGGTTTTCAACCAGATTCAATTCTTTCTGATAACATATTGATAAAAGGTCCTCTTTTCCCAATAATGAACAACATTACAACAATCATTTAGTTGGTTTGCATGTTGCAGGTAGAACACTTAAGCTTCATAGAAAGGAAACATACAATAAAGCCACAAATTAAATAAAATCCTCGTTGAGATGCTATTTCGATAAGACCAGTAACTTACACTAACATCATCCCATAATCTTTACAAGAAGAATGTATAGCTTATAAATACCAAGCTGAACGCTAAACATCTTCACAAAGCAATAAGGATAATCTTATAACCCTTGTCAAATTTACCTGATCAAATTGACTTGCACCACGGGGAACTGCTGTAAGACTATCGCTCAGATAAAAAATCTGCTGTTGTGTTGTCAAGCCCTGTGAAACCAAAAGATAAAGTCAAGAAACTTTCAAGTGCTGAACCCAAAAGGGAAAAATTTATGCCCCTTTTTTGAGCAAATATGTGCTTTCATACTCCTAATCTGATCTTGATAATTATACACTTTCTAGGGTCGACAGATAATTCGTGGGGTTTAGCTTTGAGTTGGGAGTCCAACTACCTTCTCAGATAAATGCAAAAATCAATAGTAAGTGAATTGCAAAGCAAATCTTGAGACCGAACTCAGCCACTTGTTTGTTACCTTCAGAGAACCAAGAGTAAACTTCTTAAAAGATGAAAAATCTCATGAAAAAGAGCCAATGGAAGGAGGTGTTCAAGAGGAAATTAGGAGACCAAGGGATGAAACAAGAAATAATATCTTCCAATATATTTTCTTGGATATGACAAGTAGTAGGTCAAATTCATGTTTTCTTTGTATTATTTTGATTGATAGGTCAACATGTAAACTCATAATGAAGTAAAATATTTATACAAAATAAGGAGATTTAGAAAACAATTATGCTTAGACCATTTGTAGGATAGGCTAATCAGGCATAGACAACTTTTAGATGCTTCGGTTTTGATCAAGGAGGTGACCACAAAAATAGTCATTTCGGTGCTCGTTTGTGTGTACAAGGCTACAGAACTGCATACTGGTGGGCTAATCATCTTACGAAATAGAGCGTTGTGCGAATCAACAGAACATGACGACATTTGACCTCCAAAAATGTCATATTAGTTGATCGGATTGCAAACTGATCAATCTTTAATTCATCCAGTTGAACTAATCTTATTAGATAAAGACGGCCACCCAGATTGTGTGGAAGTGAACTTACCTCCTAATCCATTTACTGGCAAGCTGACATACTGAGGACATGACCCAGAAGAGACTCTACCACTTTTGATGATAGATCCACTTGCACAATCACGAGGCTGTAAAAGAGACGGGAATTGGGAACCATATTCACATTAATTATAGAAATTGGAGCTTTGGGGGTGATAGTCTGAAAATATACAATCAGACATGTTTTGATATTAAATTAAGCAATAGATAGTCAGACATAAAATTAACCAAGCAGAGAGTAAAAAAAAAGGATTAAGGAGTCCTCTGCTAGCGTTAAGATAAAAGAAATCGGAATGGAAGAATTGAATCGTCCACTTCTATATTGTAGACTCATCACATATAATAGTTAGATTTGGACAAGGAAAGAAGTTAACTGCATATACTGGTTGCACTATTGGAGTATAAATTAATTCTCGTCATGGACTAACAATGGCAGACATCTTAAATGAGGCCATAAATAGGGAATTTTGGGGATGAAAAACTGATAATTTACAATAAGACATCTTTTTGTTAGTAACTTAAGCATTTTTGTTAGTAACTTAAGCAATATACAATTAGATATAAGATTATCCAAGCAGATATTTAGAACTAAGAAGTCTGACTTGTCTGCAAATATGTAAGAAGCATGAATTCAGAATGAGGAAGTAAATCATCCACCTCTAGATTCTATACTCGTGATATCTACCGGTTAAATTTGGACAAGGAAAGAAGTTAACACCAGACACGGAGTGCATCATTGAAGGGCATACTAATTTATATCCTACACTACACAATGTCAGACATCTTAAACGAGGTCATCTACAAAATGGAAGTTTTGGGGATGATAATCTGACAATATATAACTAGACACGTTTTGATATCAAATTAAGCAAAAGAATATTAGACATAAGATTAACCAAGCAGAGATTTAGAATTAAGATGTCCGCTTTGTTTGCTAACATGTAACGTAAGAATTAAGATGAATGAACTTGGAAAGTACGTACATAATCCCCCATCTCTAAATTGCACACTCATGATATCTACATGGTAGATTTGTACAAAGAAAGGAAGTTAACAACAAACAAGGAGTGCACTACTGAAAGACATAATAATGATCTCGTTGCCTAGACAATGACAAACATCTTAAATGAGGCCATCCATTTCATTTAGAGGATTAGAGATAACCAACCTGTAAATCCTTATAGAAGCATATTCTTAGTTCCTCCACCGCATCGCCTGAGCATATCAACTCTGGAGTTGCATGAAAGGCGTTTTGAATGGCTGAAATGATGCCTCCCAGTGGATATTTCTCAGAATTTGAGGGTACATACCCGGCTTCAAACAGAACTCCCTAGATAATCTCAATTTTTGAGTACATCAGTAGTGGACTCAACTACCAGGCAACCACACTATGTAATTATATGATTAAGAGGAACAACATATAAGTTTTCAACCAAATGAAATGAAGCTGTGGTGACATTTCAAAAAGAAAAAAAAACATCTCAACATGGAACGCTAAAGGAATGTTAAGTGATCCAATGTTCAACATATCCAGAAAGTTATGGTGCAGTTAATTAAGAAAAAATTCAGCACAGATGAGAGGAAGTGATCACTTTTTCAGTATAATAAAGTCCAACTGCTAACTCTCTTGGTATATTTTGCATCTTGACAAAGGATACTCTAATGAGTTTGTAAGTTATTGCAATGAAATAAATTACAGAAGGCTATTGTAAATGTAACCACAATCTTGTATATCTGATATTGTCGACGATCATCCATTTAAAAGTTTACATTGACCAAGGGGAATTTTCTTAGGAAAGATATCGATAACATATGTGATTTTAAGTTTTGGCATAAAATATTAACCAAGATATTCAAGATGAGCTATTAAGCTGCTGTTGTATGTGACACATCACACAATTTTTTTGCCCCAGTACTGAATATATGCAAATAAGTACCAACAACAACATACCCAGAGAAATCCCATTAGGTGGGGTTTAGGATGCAAATAAATACCAACTCAAAGTTTAAATCTTATAGAAAATACACAAGGAAAAGTTTATTGGAGTAAATAAATAGAATAACAATCAACTTACAGTGACGTTATATTTGAAGTAAACATTCAAAGTCATCAGGAAGTACTCATACTCATCATGGACAACTGGATAAGAACATGTCCCGTGTTTTTCTGCGAACAATGACATAAAATTATGAAAGATCACACTACATACAAAAGAAACATCTACTAGTCTGACTTTTGTCTCTATCAGATATTTACAAGTGTAAAAAACACAGAACTTCAAATTTTAGGTTGCAGTTGGTAGGTTAGTAATGTTTGACTCATTTTCTCTTGAAGACAAGTGGAGGAAGTGGTTCTCCTTTACTTCACTCTACTTGCTTTCTCAATAAATAATGCTCTTTGATGACAATTGGACTTTTACCAACTTGACTTCATTTTGGCTTATCAAAAATAGCTTTAAATGTCTTGACACTTGAAAGAGAGGAGTTTTTGATTCGTGTGATTCATAAAATTAGTTAGTTCATGAACCTACTATTTTTTTGGTCAAATGTACCTAGTTCAGTACATGTACCATAATTTATTCAATTCATTCCCATTTTTCTCACATACTTGTATTCAACCATACATATGTCCTAACATTAATATCCTAAGTACATGAACTAACTAAATTTATGTACCACACAAATCAAAAACTCCTCTCTTTCAAGTGTCAAGACAATGTTCACATTTCAACAGGTAAGACCCCTATATTTTATCCTCTCCATATCCTCCATACTAACAGTTAGGTGCTTGCCTCAGAAGTAAAATGAAAGTTTTATCCATCTGAAGTATTTTAAGGGTTCTATTTCCTGCCAGACAAGAGATGGGATAAATGGCAAATAAAGTTATCCCACATTTAGTAGAAAATAACATTCCAGACTGGCCTTAAAAGCTAGTTATCCGCAAACTTTCATATGATATTATCTTTATTTTTGACTTGTAAAAAAAAATGTAAATGAGAATGCACAAGGACTGTAAAATGTTAATGTTATTATATCCAGGAGAAGAAGTAACCAATAATGTTAGAAGATGTCAGCAATAAGGTACTTCCTAGTTTATACACCCTTCTGGTAAGTAAAGAATCTTGCTTCTCATTTCAATCAAAGATCTTGATCAAAGCCATCAAGTCATCTTGCAAGATATATATAAACTGAATATAAAATAAGGCAAAAGAGAGATTACCCCACTGAAAACGAATATCTCCAGAGTCGGCATAAAAGAAATGCAAGGAGGACATGTTAGTTCCTTGAATTGTATTGAATTCTTTATCAATCATTAGTACAAATAAAAATGAAATACCACCTCATGAGCCCAAAATGATCCTTTTTCATGATGACAAGTTGAGGTGGCCTTGCAACTAAAAGAAGGCCAGTATTTCTTCATAGGCCTACGCAGTGTTGAAATCTACAAAATGAATGGATATGTAAGCTCAAAAGACAAAATGTTTCAAACTCGGCGCTGGTGAATATTTATACAAATATGCAGTAGGAAATGGATGTCCCTTAGAGTTGAAGAAATAAAAGCTTCTTTATTCAGTCTCATCTGCTGAAGTCTCAATATTCAAAATTATCACAGATCCTTCTGTAAAGAACTTCCAGATGCTCATATTAAATATATTACTAAGCAACTTGCCAGCAAAGATATTGATAGGCTTAACATTCTAACTGTATGTGCATACTTAAGCCAGAACTGTGATACCATTTCCCAGCAAAAATCCAAGGCAAGGACCTTAAATCAGTATCGTGAAAGGAGAAAGGCATATAAAAGCTCCATAGCCCGCTAGTGTCAAACACAAAGCTCTATTAAACTGTCCACTTTAGTGAAGAAAGTGCACAAGAAAAAGGTACCAAAAAATATAAATGTAATGCAATAAAAATAACAATAACGGCAAACAACAGTATAGAGATTTACTGGCATATATAGTTATTGTTTAACGATGTCTGGTTTGTGATATAACCCATCGCTTTTGAGGAACATATCTTAGCACTTTGGTGCTGCATTGAACACCAGTTAAGCGGGGTGTAGCACCTAGGCCAACCATACACTCAGCTTCAGGGCTTAAACACGCCTTTACAACACTGTTTTTTTTTTTGTTTTTTTTTTTAATATGAAAAGCCTTTACAAAACTGTCTTATATCTAACAACAAAGGGAAGTCCAAACTCACAAACAAGAGCATATTAACTTTAAGGGTTATCCCATTCATACAATTCAAAAAGTTAGACACTTGTTTGGATGAAGTATATTCTTCTATTGAAATTATATTTTATATCTCTGAATAATCACAAGTTAAGACAAAATACATTGCAAATCAACTGTTACAAATAATGCATGCCATACACTTAAAATTTTGATAATTGAATTCAGAAAAGATATCCTTCTATATTAAGGCAAAGTTCAGGATTGATCAAAGGTGACTGAAAAAAGAAAATGTAACACTTTAAACTAATTGCCAGTAGAATGAAATGAATGTTCAAACAAAACAGATTGTACACCATGAGAGGCAAACTTATATGCAATTTATGATGCTGGTAGTGCATCATGATACTTTGCCGAATCCTAATTTCCAGAGTAATAAGCTTTGGACCCTCCTTACGAATGGATAACAACATTTGCAAATCCAATCATTTCACATTTGTCTTGAAACTCTTCATTTGTTCGAAGCTTATTCTCTGTGACAAGCGTTTCTGGATTTGGAGTCAACATGTTTTGACAAACAATATAAACAGATCTTCATTCACATAACTCCCTTTTAAATCCCACCAACACTTGCAGATGGGTGCATTATGGGTATGAATTATTTGTAGCCTTCACAGCCAATAAACTGCTCTACCGTCAAAATATATGAATATTTTGGGAATGAAAGCACGCGCCCATCTTCCATGAAAAAGAACTCGGTTCAGGTCTTTAACTAAACATTAACATTTCTACCAACCAATTCTCCCTTCAAACAGGTATTTATCTAAGCAACAGCAGTTCCACCAGTTAACTTTCTCTTCAAACAGTCCTCATGGAATAAAATGGTGGTCCGGGAAAAGGGTTAGCAATATACCTGCTCCTTATCAAATTGGGGGCCAGAACAACATGCAGGCCAAGTTCCGTCATTGTAATCAGCCCAAAGTCCATCTGAAAGCACGAGAAACCTTATTCAATTCTACCTCTCACATTGCACAAAATGAAAACAAAATATAAATACATCCTTCCAATCGGAATAACTTACGTATAGTGAATATTGATGGTGAGTTCGAGCTGAAAAGAAAAACACAAAAAAGGTAAGCCTCTGCTTTCAAATGTCATAAAATCCTTACAAAACACACACCTAGCTTAATTTAATAAAATTCCTTAGACATGATACAATTTTACAATCTGAGAATAAATAGGCAAAATGAAGAAATCAATCGACAATTAGTCTAATTTTACAATCTGACAATCAGCTGAAGACTAAGTTCTACGAAAAATCATTTGAGATATGAAAGAAGAAAAAAGAGAAGTACCGGCAACAGGCATTGGAAGAGCAACATTTGGTCGTATTCCGGCAAGCCGTGCCAGGCCATAAGAGAGATAGCTTGAAATAATCAAACTCTCTCTGGTATCCGGTTTGCCTTCGTAGCAATCCTTCTTCCACATCCCAACTACCGTTGATTCGGATAACGGAAAAAGCTCCGATGAGAAAAGCTAGCAATTGCATACAGAAAACCGCTTTGACTGTAAGGGAAGCCATTGCTCTGGACACTTGTTGTCTGTAAAAACTTCCAAGTTCTAGTACGGAGAAGATACAATCTCCGAGAATTGCCCGCTTCGAAGATCAGCGGCGGAAGACGGCGGAGTTAAGATCGTTGACGGAGGAAGATAATTTCGCGGTTAAATTATAGATTCTGTCATACTAAGCATCTTTTTAAGTTACTGTTTAATTAATTAAAAAGCAACTTTCATAGCAAACAAAAAATTTATATTTATGTGCTATAACAAAATTTGCATAATTGCGCTTCATAGCAAACATATAACTGTATAATTCGCTATACATATATAATTGTATAATTTGCTGGCCTAAATTGTATAATTCGCTAGCCTCGCTGTACATAAATAAATTGTATGATTCGCTGGCCTAAATTGTATAATTCGCTGGCCTATTTCGCTGCAATTATATAATTCGCTGGTCTATTTTACTGCAATTATATAATGCGCAATTGTATAATTCGCTGCAATATCTGTATAAAATTTGTTTTGCATACAATTAAATCGAAGTAAAATATTTGTATATTGTATAATTATAAGTGTACAGGAAGAAGATATATATTTTTCTCTCGCTTTATACAAAAATAGAAACACAATTTATACACTTCTATTGTATAAAGCGAGAGAAAATTGTATTTCACTGCAATTGTATAATTCGCAGTTGTATAATTTGTTGGCCTTTTTCGCTGCAATATTTGTATAAAATTTGCATTTGTCTACAATTGAATCGAAGTAAAATATTTGTAAATTGTATAATTAAGTGTATAGCACGAAAATATATGTTTTTGCATGTGTATATACAATTTTCTCTCGCTTTATACAAAACAGAAACACAATTTATACACTTCTGTGTATAAAGCGAGAGAGGCGAGCAGAGGGAGAGTGGCGAGCGAGAATGGGAGAGTGACGAGCGAGATTTTTGGGAGAGAGGCGACTGACAAACTTTGGCAAACGTTTGCTATGAAGCACAATTAAATCAAATCGTAGCTACTCCATTTATTTTATGTTATTAGTTTGCTATTATATACAAGTATCTCTTAATTAAACTAATAGTTACAGTATACTAATCCAGGTTTATAGTAAAATAAACCTCCAGTTCTTTTTTACTTATTTTGTTTGTATTTGGCACACCTATTAAAAATAATAATTGACATTAGAATTTTATCGTACTCCTATAAATTGATGTTTAGATTAATCTTTGAGAAATGATTTGGGAATGAATAATTAATGTTAAGATAAATATGTAAAGTAATGAAGTAAAAAGTAAACGAAGAAAGTAAGAAGTGATTATTTTAAATAGTATTTAATTAAAATGAATAATTTTACGTAATTGACCTATTAGAGTTAAACACTCTTAAAATGTCGTCAGTTTACTAATTTTGCATGATTTTATCAACAATTTATTTGTCTATGTTACGAATTTGAATTATAGAATCAACCGTTAATGCTTAAGATATATGGCTTGCATAATATTATTGGGCATGGTCTCTTGAATATATTTTTTTTAATGGAGAATCTTGATACAATAATAAGTTTTATGTTTGTGTGACTTGCATGCCACTAGCTGGAATTATACTTAGATCAAGATAAATTGCATATTCTTTACTAAGGATTATATACAATTTTATGAGATCCGTATCGATTTAGGGAATCAAATGAAGGTCAATGGATCATATGATTGATTAAAGAACATAAAGACATCTTCGCTTGATGCTATTTTCAGACATTGCAGTAAATGAGTGGATAGTGCCTGATTTCAGACCTAATCAGATTTTTCTTTGTTTATCTTACTTTCGAACATGTATATTAAAGATCTCATTTGTCTTTGATAAGTACGTAGAAATTTTCGTTAATTATAAATGAAGTCTTATTCAATCTTTTATAGGATTATACGAGAGAGGAGAGACAAAATTTAGTATTAAATAGTACTACTATCTAATTAAGAAAAAATAAAATTTTAGATCTTTACATGATTTATATTTAAAATTTTGAATCTTAAAATTAAATATTCAAAATACTTTTAGAGTATCATCAACTTGCGAATTTTACATAATCTGAAGTAACTATTTATTTATTTATACATCAAATTTAATTATAAATTAGTCATTGAAGCTTAGAATAGGTTATTTTTTATCAGAATATTTAAATAAATAAATTACTTACGTAACATCATCGAATGTCATTATTTAGTTATATTATGCTAGGTGCTACTTTTTGTTAACTTATGTGAAATCACATTATAAATTTTAAAAATTTCCACATTATTTTCAAAAAAAAAAATATATTAGTGGATTTTTTGAGTCACAACTTTTCTTTTTTAGAAAAAACATATTAGTGGATTTTATTTGAAGCAAAAAATAAAATAATTTAAGCCGAAATTACAATAAACTCCTCCAGAGACCAGGTCATACAGGGGCAATTAATGTCAACCTGACACAATAAGGAAACAGAGTCACGACATCGCCAGTAAAATAAATATAAATATTACAATGTCGCAATAATAATACGCCGTAATTGGTGTCAATATTTTTTCAACTCTGCGAAATTGCAAAATTAGGGTTTCTTTTTGGTTCAATTATACGGAGCTTACGGTGAATTTGCAAACCCTAAGCTCTGAATTTCGATTATTTTGATTCAGGAGAGTCTTCAATTGGAGAAAAACGAGCTTCGTTCTTCAATTGGATTGGATATCCCTCAGTTTGATGGAGTAAGGTTTTTTTTTCGTAGTTGGAGATTTGAATTCTCTATGTACTGATGTTAGATTGTGAAAGGGATCACGTAGTCTTTAACTTCAAAGATCAATGTGTTTCTTTATTGATATGCGCATGTATGAAATTATGAAACTCAAATTGTAATGGAATCAGCTTTTAATAAAAAAAAATTCTCTATTGTAAGTTGAGGTAAGGTCAACTCAACTTACTGCTCCAACAGAAAGAGGTAAGTTGAGGTAGTGCAGTTCTCTCCTCTTTCTGTTGGAGCAGTAAGTTGAGTTTTTTTCTCCTTTTTCATTTTTATTGTTCAGTCTTGTCAAGGATCAAAGTGTTAATTTGAGTTGCATTCGTTAAGTAAATTATTGAAAATAACTAATCTCTAGGCTAAAAAAACTGGTTTCAGTTGCATTTGTGAAGTAACTGTTGGGGAAAAAACCATTCTTTAGGCTGAAAAAACTGTTTTGAGTTGCATTTGTGAAGTGACTGTTGGAAAATAATTTAATCTATAGGCTTAAAAACTGTTTGAGTTGCATTTGTGAATTAACTGTTTGAAAAAAAACTAATCTTTAGGTCAATTATACACAATTTAGTGAGAGGTTGGACTTAGTGCAGTAGATAACATTGTCAGTCACTATAGACAATTTTTTGGGACGCTATGCACTCTAAACAACATAGCCGCCGTTGTACACGGGAGACACTATTTTAGGACCAATCTGAGTCCTTGTTCTTTTTCTTTTTCCTTATTATTTACTTCAATTTTCTTTTTGTTGTATCTATGCTTGATCAAATAAGACCTCCCTATCCACTTGAGAGTAGAGATATAGAAATTGCATATGAGATGATCTCTCTGCCAGCTCATATATAAGTTCTCCTTAGTTGAACAGATAAAAGCTGTCTTTCTTTCTGTTAGTGTCGCTCTTAGCACACTTTATCTTTACTCTTGGTATTCTGGTTTGAACATAGGCGGTAGTAGCCCCTGCCAAATCCATGACATTAAGGCAGTATTTATTTGAAAATGATACTGACAAGGTTTATGAGCTCTTTCATTTTGCACTATGGTATTATGGTTACATTCTCCCAATTGTCCTCCTCCAATGCCATTTTGTTTGCATTCTAGTCATATGAGTAGATTGACCTTTGCTGCACTAGATATTTCTGGATTATCTTACCTACTGATACTTTCCAGGAAATAATGCTCTACTTATATACTTGGTGCTGATTGATGGATCCAGATAGCAAGAATTTTGGAAGAGGTAAGACTTTTACTTGTTTACCTTTCCCCTCAAAAAATAAAAATAGGGACATACAGTCTCCTTGCTTGTTACACATGTTGACTGCTGCATGTCTACTCATGTGACTAGTATGCAATTGAGAATTATGCTCTTTATTGCATCCATAGGCTTATAATTAAGGTGAATGTGACACATTGATTGATATTCTTGTTCAGACTCCTGATGGCGAATTTATTTGCTGCTGAAATTTTGTTTTATAGTCCTATTGCTCTTGTTCTTACTTGCAGGAAGTAAAGTTATTGTTTTATTGCCAACTCATTTATGCCGACTTCTTCTGCTTAAAATGATACCAGTGGCATGATCAGGAATTTTACGAAGGGTGTTCAAGCTATAAGTAATTTTATTTTTTTTGGAAAATGGATGCACCATCATATTCAATTTAGTATGAAGCGAACTGATAGAGCAAAAAGAAAAAGAAGAGAGTTTAGAGTTCAATCTAGAAAGAAATCACTTTCAAGTTTTAAGATTTTAAGCCTTAGGTTACTGTAGAGACCTGTGGAATGTGGAAGAGCTTATAAATAAGCTTCTTAAAACCAAAAAAAAAACAAAAAAACACTCGGCATTAGTTAAGTTTCTTAAGGTGTTAAATGAACATAATCTATATAGCAGAGGAATTCGTAGTGGCAAATGAATATACAGGTGTTGTGGCAAGATTACCATTTTATTACCAACTGACTGCAGATTGCATCTGTAGTCTTTTACCATTCTTTGTGTTGCATATTCCTTCACAGATGTAGTTGGTTTGTAAAATATCTTGATATCTTACATAGTTGGTTGTTCTCCTCTTTAGAATGTGTTCATGTTTGATAAAGATATATATAGTTTATAACTGCTGTTGATTTGGTCCAAATATATGGTTAGGGCCAAGAGAACTCACAGGTGCTCGTGATCTTATTAGTCACTTCAAATTGTTGCCTCATTATGAGTTCTTTGGTAAGAGGTCGCTTCCATTATCAATTTCCGATACACATTATCTTCATAATGTGGTTGGAGACACAGAAATTAGGAAAGGTGAGATGATGCAGTTGGATCAGCTCACACAGGATACTTCCTTTTCAAGAGAGACAAGTTCATGTATCCGGCCCTTTGACTTAGATGTCCTTAGAGAAGCCTTCCAACTACGTGAAACGGCTCCAGTCAATTTGTCTCCTGTAAGACATCTGCTTTTGAATTTGGATGATTTAACTCCATTTGTACACCTTCTTCTAAGCAACACTCTTATCCTTTTTGATTTCTGAAGTTGGAGCTTTTGAATTGGGTTTCCTCATATGATGTGCTGAAACATAAATTGTTTTTTCCTGTTATAATAGTTGCTGATCAGTAGGTCTTTTCATGGTGTTTGATAGTCTGATAAAGGCACCCCCACTATAGCTGGAAAATCTAAGAGCGAGATGAAAGACAAGGAGAAGAAGCATAAAAAACACAAGGATAAAGACAAGGAGAAGGACAAAGAGCATAAGAAGCACAAACATCGTCATAAAGATCGGAGTAAAGACAAGGACAAAGAGAAAAAGAAAGATAAGAGTGGCCACAATGATCCTGGTGCTGAGCATTCAAAGAAACATGAAAAGGTCTGCTGTCATCTTAACTCAAATGATTTTGTTTCAAGAATGATGATTCTCATGGTATGTTGTTACTTTGAATATTGTCTTAGGTTCATGTTCAGCAGTTTAGAAGACTGGTTCAACATTATCTTAACTAAGTAAAATCTTTTAAAGTGGATGAAACTACAAATTTCACAACAGGTCTCAGTACCATTGTGCTGACTGTTGCACTTGCTTTCCTGAATTTATACTTGATAATTTAATCCATCTGTACATTATCCTTTTTTGTTACAAATTGCCTCGCTACGATCAAGTGGGAACAATATTGAGATTAATTAGGCATCGAATATGAGGTCTTTGAAATGAACTGCCAGTTGACTTTTTAAGTTATTGAGGCGAAAAGTTGTTGAGTCCGGCCCGATTCTGTTTAGTTTAGTGATACATATATTTTAACTTGGTAAAATTCTGATCCACTCCTTTACTCTAAGAATAACCTCATGTTTGAATTTTGTGTAATCTACTTAATGCGGTGTTGACATTATAGTTTTTCTCTCTGATAGTTTGATACTTCCTTTTTTGTTTTAAGTTCTTTCTGGGTGGGACCTATTAAAATTTTTTTTGCCGGGTGGTACTTAACTATTGAGTATCTTTGTGGAAAATTCACCCTTGGAATTTGGCACTCAAAGAGTCATACTTCACTGTAACAAAAGGGATAAAAGAACTCATTGATTTTGATCTTTTCTTAAACTGATTTCAGAAAAGGAAGCATGACGAGGAGGATCTTAACGGTGTCCACAAACACAAGAAAAGCAAGGTAACTAAAAAATGTTGGATTCATATAATATTTTTCTTTACTATATTTTGAACCTTCTTTATTGAAGAAAGTTATATATTTGCAAACGTTAGTTTTGTGATATAAATTCATTGTACACAATCTAATCCTTACACTTAATATACATTTACCTTTTACTAATTGTCGCTTCATCTTACCTGATAAAACGTTGCAGCACAGGAGCTCAAAGATAGATGAGATTGGTTCAATAAAGGTAGCCGGCTGAATTGTGCGTGTGGTTGTATAATTTATGTTGTCCCAGATTTTGCGTTTGAGAATTTGGAGGGTTCCTTTATTTAGAATTGTGAAGTATCAGTAGTTCATGTCCTGATCAATTCATTTATTGAAGAACTTTATGGCATACGCTGGTGTTGACATCTGTATCTTTATTTGAGTGAGGCTGTTCCTTGGAAGACATTACTGGTCAGATGCATCGAAATTTTTTGCGTATTCATGAGTTCAATCTGGCGGTTTTGATTTATATGGTTCAATTTTTCCCCCTTTTCTAAATAACCACCATGAAAAAGTAGGCATGCATCTAGTCTGGTCTCTACAGTGATAAAGGAGGCATCTGCATGTCTGACATAATGTTTTCCTGCCTGTTTTGGATATCAAATCAAAATTTTGTTCTCATGGAAGTCAGGTGGAACTATCTTACACTCCTTTATCCTTTTTATCTATCATTTAAAGTTTTGGCACACGCATTGAGTAAATCATTTGCTATCATTAACAGAATGATAAGGGGTATTTGACTAAGTTACCCGTAGCTGTTTCTCAAATGATTAGTTATTGACTATATCCGCCTTCTTAGAGTAGTAAAGGTGGAACTGGAGAAGGAAATTAACCCTTTCTTGGTTTCTGAAATGATAAATATTTTAGAACAATTTTTTTGATTAAAGTGATAGATAAAAAAGTTCACAATAGAACAAGGTACAAGAAAGTATATCTTGGAAAATTTTGAACATTCATGAAAAAGTTTGCTGTTAGAGATTCATTTTCATCTTGCAAAGAGACGGCGGAAAAATGTGTTATGGGTGCAGCCTCAAACTCATTATGGTAAGGTGGATATGTGATTGTGGAAGTGTCTGAGATGCACTGTCCTTGAGCATAAAAGATGTAAACTTTTGTCTATGCTGTCCTGAATGTGCTGGTGGAGATATAAGGTGAAACTGGTCAAGGCTAGTTGGAAAAGGATGGAAGTTTCTAAACCATACTGTGGAGTACTGCTTACATCAATAAAGAAAAGCAACAGAAGTAATCAAATGATATGCCTAACTCTAAGGTATTTGTTGTATCTTCTATTTATTTATTATTATTTTGGCTCATTGGAATCAATTAATAATCATGTCTACTTTTGGGATGATTTCTTTGTCTCCAGTCTACATATGTATGTGTGTGCATATTACTAAACATTTTCAGTTGTGTGTTGTTGAAAATTGATCCCCTGATTAAGATGTCAGTAAACAAGTAAATGAACTGGACCAACTGAGCAACTATATCTTTTTTACAAGTAACTGAGTATCTCATTGAAGGAGGATCCTCTCCAACTTAGATGATGAATATGGGTTGGAACTTGGAAATTTGGCTACTTTAAAGTGGATTATGTGCAAGTCTCATGCACAGAGAAGAAGTTGTAACAAGTTCCCCGTCCCCCCGATGTTTCATCAACTTTGCTATTAGAATAATGGTGGAAAAAATTACTGAATAGCCGGTGGAATTATAAGAAAGAGAAATTGTAAGGTTTATATATGTGTGTGTGTAGAAAGGCTAAAAAGGACATGTTTGATGAGTATGCAATATTTGAATTAAGAACAACTTGCAGTGGATGAAAGGTAGAACTTATATTACCCTTCGGGGTGGCCCAGTGGTTTGAGCTTGGGACTTCCATGTTGGAGGTCTCAAGTTCGAAACCCCTTGCCAGCGAAAGCAAGGGGTTTGCCTTCTGGGTCGAGCTCGTCGCACCAGGCTTGCCTAGTGCAGGTTACCTCTCTTATTTGGTTTGCAAGCTATTGCATAGGAGCGGGGGTTTTACCCTGTGCGCACCCAAAGGGTAGCGGCTGCGGGTTTCCCTTGTCATAAAAAAAAAAAAGAAGGTAGAACTTATATTCAAATATGTGTCCTGTTCAATCACTGCATCATTCTGAGTTTCACCTTAAACGGGTTTCTATAATGATCATCTGTTTGCGTGCAACTAATGATTTTAGAGTTTATTTTTGTTCATGACATATGCTGCTTAACATTGAACACATGTTTTGCTTCATTTGGAATTGAAAAGCTATTAGGTTTTTCTATATTAGGAAATATGTCAAGTGCTTTGATCTTTTTATGCTTTATTCAACACTTTTTCTGTTGTGGATTTTAAGGTCTGTGGCCTGATGTTCTTCACAAGGTAACTTTTCAATCCCTAATTTGGAGTGAAATGAAATGAAACATTGGCACTGTGTGGAATTTTCATCACAAGCAAAGCATTTGAAGAAGTAATAAGAAAAGGGTGGTGTCAATAATCTTTTGTATTGGGCATTTTGTTATTTTCCCTCTTTTTTTTCATGTATTATCTGCCAAGTTTACTTGATGTAGTGTTCTTGATATTAACTTGGGTTTTTTTACTAATAGCAGAGGTGCTGATTATAGTACTTTCTGTAGCTTGATATTTCTTGCCTTCCTGCATGCAGAATAGCCTCAGGATGGATTTAGTTCAACGTACTCCCTTGTGTCATATATTAAGGGCTCCCATTAGTTGGCAGTGATGGTGAGGAACTTGATCCATCTTCAGGTTTAGCAAGTTGCTGCATGCTGTTGTATGATTCTATGTTTCCCATTTTTGAGGGCTCTAATCTCAAGGCTCAGTCTTAACCATTTGGAGCTTTAGGTAATAAAATGAGAAGTTTGAGATGAATGTTAGTCTGCTCTTCTGTCATTTGTCTTCTCCATTGAGTTTGAAGGTTAACTTCTCAACAGCATTAAGCATCTGCAGAGAATTTTAAAAAAAGTCGTCGCTTTATGGTCATGAATGGAATCTCTTCTTGTATATACTAGGATATAGCATGAGATACATAACTCCTTTCTTGATGAAATCAAGTTTTATTTTTTGTGTTTGGCCAATTTTATCTGCATTGGACTTGGCTAAGCTAATTGTTAGATGTTCCTAGTGATCAACATGTAAATTTTTGGCTTTTCTATTCGAAATCTTGGACTAAAATGTAGCCCTACTGCAATGTATGAGAAGTTTGTATAAATAGGCAAAGGAGATGATTTGGACTCGACTTTGGGCACTTACTATTGACTAGTGACCATATTGGTTTCGTTATTTGATCAAGGTCATGCTTGAATGCTTCTTTTGCGAGTCCGGTTGTTTGACCCAAGAAGCATGACAATTCTAGTTCATTAGTGATCTTTGACAAGAAAAGGGTGAGTATTTGCTAGGTTCCTAGTGATAGCTGTAGTATATATTGCTCGAGATGTTATACTCGTGTCGGATCCTCAAAAATTATACTATCCCTTTCAACTTTGCTAGAGACTGAGTTCTCATGACAGAATGAGCAGTTGTGTTCTATGAACAATAATGAAGGGACCAGTGGTTGCTATAGATGCATTGCATGTAGTTTGGTATGTGTACAGTTTAAGTAGGAAGCAAAAGCAGCTGTTACTAGGCTGGAAGAACATGTATTATTGACAAGTCACATCTGATTTCAAATTTTTGTTTATAACTGCCGGCACATTGCACACATGGAGGAATCTTTCGCAATGTCACATATAAAAATAAAGGATTAAAGTTATATACATCGATAATTTACACTATTAGTGTAAAATTTCATTTTTACCAAGTGATTAATGATTGATTATCATAGCGATTCACTTGTGAGTTGTAATTATCTTCAAGTGACATTGATTGAATGAAAATATTTTGCTCTTTTTTGACCCCTTTTTGCTTTGTCTTTTGTTTTCACTTTTCCATTTCAGTATTTCTAGAGATTAGACATCATTGTTCATTAATAGGATAATTAACACTTTTTTTTTGGTGAATTAGATTGCGTTACTGCAGAAAAAACCTTTTTATGCTACGTTCCTAATAAAAAGTCATCATCTTTTTGTAGTCAGTTAGCCACATC
The DNA here is from genome assembly GCA_016801875.1 of Solanum sitiens. Classification (NCBI taxonomy): domain Eukaryota; kingdom Viridiplantae; phylum Streptophyta; class Magnoliopsida; order Solanales; family Solanaceae; genus Solanum; species Solanum sitiens. The sequence continues at coordinate 2,746,654 of JABWTJ010000016.1, read as the reverse complement.
AAATCAATAAAAAGACAAGCAGATATATTACACGATGACAAGCAAGAGTAAGAGTGTGTTTGGTATGAAGGAAAACATTTTTTGGAAAATGTTTTTCCAATTTTCTCATGTTTGGTTGGGATAAAAGTTTTAGAAAATGTTTTTTTAAATCAATTCATTTTCCTTAAAATTAAGGAAAATGACTTCCCTTCAAAAATTAAGGAAAATATTTTCCAAAACTCTTTTCCAATTTAAAATTATATTCTTTTTTTGAGAAAAACGTCAATTTTAAAAAAATATTTTCATTTTCAAAATTTTATTTTTTCATCCGATCCCTGCTCCCCCGGCCACCCCCCCAACCCCAACCTCTCCCCAAAAAATTAATTTTGCTTTTTAAAAATATTTTCAACTTCAAAATTTTATTTTTTCACTCCTAATCCCCCTTCCCCCGACCCCACCCACTACCTCCCACCCCACCCCCACCCCCACCCCCAAAAAATAATAATTATGATTTTAAAAAATATTTTCAATTTCATAAATTATTTTTTGCTCTAGTAAAAATAAAAGATGTCTCTCAAAAACATTTTTCATTCATAAATCAAACACTAAAAATCATTTCCAGAAAATATTTTCTACTCACCAACCAAACATGAGAAAATAAGTCCAAAATCTACTTGTTTTTTCCTTCATACCAAACACACCCTAAGAGTCTACTTGAATTAATTTATCTAGAGTGTTTTTATGTTAAAATAATTTTGAACTCTTTTATTGTTGGAGTAAAATCAAAAAACTATTTTAATTACTTATTTTTTAAGTTAAAAAGACAAAAATTAAGTCTAAAAATTTACTCATTTTGTTTTTCTGCTTAGTGTGTTCCTTAGCCCTTAGAAACTCTATCGAATTTTTGATGGAGCTAAAATGTTCCACTTCTAATGCCACGAAATGATTGAGAATTACTACGAAGCTAAAATGAATTTTGTTCTTTATTATATTTTTATTATAAGTATTGCAAAATCAAATAACTAAAGAAAGAATATAACGTGGGAGGATCCATTCATGACTCGATGAATAGTCGAATCAGGAATTTAACCCCTTTTCTATTATGAACGATATTATCAGTTTTAGTAACATATTTCGAATGCTTAAGGCATCACTTGACACATAGTAGCATTAAGCTATGGAGGCTCTTCATCAAATAAATAATTAAATTCACCACTTTGGTATGATTAATCAATCGTTATTAATTCCATATAAAATATACTAATTGAGTGCGATGCTGAATAGGTGCAATAATAATGGAAAATTTTCTTTTAAAAATGATTTAAAGTACGGACAAATTTTAGATCACACAAAGGGGAAAAATAATGGAAAGATAAAAAAGTAATTATATAAAGTGAGATTCTCCACTAAAGTTTTTTTGGTGTTTTAGGGCCTTTTTTTTCTTTCTTTAACTTTTGGTATACTAATTGTAAAAGGACTTTCAACTTTATGCAACGATAATGTTGATAATTATTGCACTCTTCGTAAAGAAAAACGCGTTTCATATATTAAGCTTTTGCTATATGCAGAATTCTAAGAGTTTTTGGTTAAAAATATCTTTTGATTATATCCAAATTTAAATTACATCCTTAAAGTATCATTTCTAGCAGAAAACATTCTTTAACTATACCCTAAACTTAAACTACATTCTTAAAATATCATTCTTACCATGAAACATCCTTCAAGTATTTTAAAGTGAATAATTTTCATTCTTCTACTTGAATATCTCATAAAACTATCCGATATATCCCACAAAAATTAAGTTGTTCCTTCCTAATTATTATTCTTAGATATGCAAAGAATATTATCGTGAACTTTTTCGTAATTGAGTTAAGAATTATGCAGAACTTTTAATTTGATCGTTTTTTAATTCACTTTTCATGTAATTTTAATTAAAAATATTATTAGTTTAAATATGTTTCTTCTCAATTGAATATGCTAGAAGCGACATTTGTTGGAGACTAATGTAGAATGAAACTCAAATACGAGACATGATCAATATTTTGGTCACTTCAATATTAGATTGACCTAAAAATCTATTGAATTATTTGGTTAAGAAAAAGATAAAAATAATTAATTTCCAACTTCATTCGATTACGAAAAAGGCAAATTATATATGCGCACATCTTCAATCATTTTTAGTTTCCATAAGCAACAATGTCTAAGATTTTTTATATTTTCCAAGAACTTCTTGTAGCAAGTAATGAAATTATGCAGAATAACTTTTGTTGATAGTCACGTTAACTGTTCATGTTTTCGTAAGATCCATTAGTTTTTTTGATAATATCTAACAAAAGGATGAAAGTTGTTCATTTATAAATACTTAAAGGATGTTTTCTGCTAAAAATGATACTTTAAGGATGTAGTTTAAGTTTAGGGTATAGTTAAAGGATGTTTTCTGCTACAAATGATACTTTAAGGATATAGTTTAAATTTTAAGTATAGTTAAAGGATGTTTTTGGCCAAAAACTTCAGAATTCAAAAATAAGTTAGATCATAAGGATTTATTTTTACGAATGGGATATGAAAAGAATAAGGTATATATACATGTATACGAATCTTATTCTTATCTTTATAAAGTAAAAAAAAAAAATTTAATAAACTATCGACTCAAAAAAATTATTTTCCGAATGTTCCGGACAAACTTTTCCAAGATGTTTACATATCGAAACGGCTAGTAGATTCTTCTAACTTTTTTACTTATGTCATTGAGATATCATTTTTATCTTTTTTGTTACTTTAATACTTTATCATTTGTAATAAATCTTTACAATTAGTGACAAAGAGTAATTATTATTGTGCTTAAATGATTAATTATATTATTTCATGTCTCTTACAATTATTTTGTTTAGAAAAGAAATAGGAGCCTATATATGTGTCCATGCATGTAGCTCTACATTATTGGGAAAGTATTTGTCCTAATGTCTAAAAGACATTTTTTTAAAAAAAAAAGTTTGGTCTGAAATGATAATATTGACAAACTTTATATTATATGAAACAAATACTATAATAATAATGGGAAACTTGTCCAAAATTTTATTATATAGTTTATTCTGATTTTTCTGAAAGGCCTTTTGCATGTTTGTGAGTGTCCAAAATGGTTACTTCTTCCAATTCCATGAACTGATGAACTGCTACAAATTCACATGATAATTGGACTCATTTGTCAGTTGTTTTTATGTTAGGTTATCTCTTCGTCTCAATTTATAGAACATCATTAATATAGTATAGGTAAATTTTTTAAAAAAAATCGTGATTTATTTTAAATATATAATAAATATTTTGTGTCTATTATAAGATTTTATTTATTATGTTTTTATTATTATATTATTTTTAAATCCTTTTTAATAGGGTTTACATTGATACTTACTATATTCTCTTCACTATATCCTTCTTCTTTGTATATAGATTTATTGTACTTCAGTTCGAGGATTTTTCAGACACAACATATCTACTTTCACGAAATAGTAATAAAATATACGTATATTCTATCCTTTTCGGGGCAATCCTTATTGGATTTGATCACCAAGATATGTAGTTGTTGCTTAGAATAATTTGTATGGTTATAAATTTTTTACTAAAAATTTAAAATATAAAATTGCGTCATTTTCTTGGACAAAAACAAAAAAATGATTTTGAGTACTACATTATTACTTTATTCGGTCACAAATATTACTAGTTGTTTTGGACTTTTAGCAAAAAATAAATTTGTTTTAAAATATCTAAAAGATTTTTTTTCCTTACAAAAAAATCACTATTTTAGCTTCAATAAGTGAAAATTAGTTAAATTAATGAGAATTATTATACGGATAGAGGATAATAAATGCATTAAAGAAATAGATCTACCTATCATCAGAAAACATTTAATTTATTTGTTACTTTTGTTTTGTCCGTTACACAAAAGTCTTCTCTAAAGTTACAATTTGCAACTTTTTTACTTTTAAATTAAGAATTGTTAGATATTACTAAGGTGTAATACATTAGTGTATAACATAATTTAAAATATCCTTTTTATCTCCCTAAAATGAATAAAATTTGTATAAATTTTATATTTTTCAACATTGTAAAAGTTTCGTATCGATAATGCATATAAAAAACTTAAATCTATATTAAAAAAAGTGGATTATTTCTCTTTGTTTACCTTGGTTTTGATGATTCATTTTGAAACATAATAATATAATATGCATTATTACTAGTTTATATACCTAATGTACATGGGAGGTGATTTTATGTTGATTTAAATATTGGATAAGGAGAATACTAATGTCTATGAAGTTTTAAAAAACTATATTTTTTGGTTATATAAAAAATATTATTTGTAAATCATTGTCGGCCACATTCTTCTGTATAGTCAAACTATGCTGCTTTTTTTTTTTTTTATAAAAAAAAATGTATCTACTATTGGTGTCTTCTAGAATATGTATTTACTACTTTAATTTATTTATAATAAAAATAATAACAATGCAATGCAAGTATGAACCATGCAGCGCAGCATCCAATATCCACTACAAATTAATAAATAAATAAATCACATTGTCCTTTATGTTCTTTCAAGAAAATTAATCAAGTTTAAATTATTGTCATCTACAATATAATGTCATCATGTATTTAAGAAAATAATTTTTTATGGTGCTTCACGTACGACCCCTCCCCCCTCCCCCCCAACCCCTCAAATTTTTTTTTATTTTTTTTGTACATCCACTGTCATTTCTAGACAAATAATACACATATATACCTATGATTTTTTCAAGTTAACGTGTGCATGTGTATCCCCTCGTATGAGGGTGGACGGGGATGGATCTAACTCTTAGGGCCCGTTTGACCATAGATTTTGCAAGTAAAACTTGGAGAAAAATTTGGCAAATTTTGTTTGTCCATACACTTTCTCATTATTTGGCAAATTTTTTTGGCAAATTTTCCAAATTCCCAAATACTAGAAAAAACTAGTATTTGGGCCAAATTTCATTATTTGGGAAGTTTTAAAATTCAATTTTTACACCTAACTTTTATATTTTACAAAAACAATCTATTTATTGACACCAACCAATTCAATTAGCTCCCCATCTATCAACTAACTCAATTAATACACTTTTCTATTATACTAGTAAAATATAGCTCGTGCTATGCACGAGATCAATAATATTTGTGAAATATTTAAGATATTTAACATGACTTAAATTTTTTTCTTTAAATTTATATATATTGACAATGAAATTAACTTAATTTAATTAAGCATTAAAGTAATTTGAGGAGTTTATTTATCAATATTATTAGGAGTTTATTTACTTAATTAATGTTATTATAAAGTATTGAAGTAAGTAAAATAAGTAATTGTAGAGGGGGTCGATAAACATAATGAAATAAGTTAAAATTTAATAATTAATTATATTATGAAATTAAAATAATCCATTAGTAAGTTTATTAGAAAATATTAAAGTAAGTAAAATGAAACATTGTCATTTAATAATAATAATAATAGTAATAATAATAGTAATAACAATTTTATACTTTTGTAAGTAATTAGTAAGTTTTATTGGAAAGTGTTAAGTTAAGTAAAATAATAAACGGGTGGGTAAACATATTAAAATAAGTAAAAAATTTAAAATTATTTCTGTTAAGAAATTAAAATAAGTCGTTAGTAAGTTTTATTAGGAAATATTGAAGTAAGTAAAACGAAATATTATTATTTCATAATAATGACAATTTTCTATAAATATTTGCAACAGAAAGGATAGAAATTGGCATTATAAGTCAATAAGCAAGCACATTGACGAAGAACTAAACGTCAGAGCTAAAAAGGATTCTATAATTGCGAAAAAATTGTATATGGAAAATGCAAGCTAATCGAGAAGAGATTGTTCATAAAATATGGGAAGATTATATTAAAGAATAGTTTGAACTCTTTCAGATTATTCAGGGATTGCAATATTTATTTCTTTCTTTTTGTTCTTTTTTTTCGAATTTATATTAATTGTATTTTCATTATCATGATTTGTACCAAGACCTTTTCACTATACGAATATTTACTGTAATGATGCTTGTTGATTTGTTGCGGAAGTCATGAATCTTGTTACGTGAGATTTCTATTTTGCTATGTAATATAAATTTATGGTTAGTTTTGATAGTTTTAAAAACTTATGGGTATAAATCATATTTCTTAAAAAAATGAAATATGTTTTCCAAATTCTATGGCCAAACACATGGTGAAATTTCACCCAAATATTCATCCAAATAATATTTGCCAAAAATATTTGAATATCTATGGCCAAACGCTAGCTTATACTAAGTTAAAATATGACATCTGACTTAACTGAACCCTAAAAGCTAACTCATGAGTGGAAGATTACCCAAATTCATATAACAATGTGATAAGCACTCTTTTATTTTTAATCAGATATCCGAATTGCTTTTAGTATAAAATTACCTTTGTCCAATATTAAAAAGTTAAAAAAAATCTTTGATTGATAATTTATTATTTATAAAATTCTGAATCACTTTCATATTAATACACAAATCAACAATTAATAACTTGTTAGTACTTTTAAAATTTTGAAAGCATTAAAATTTAAATTATCAACTATTATTTAATTTTGAACACTTATTAATAGTGATGAAAGGGGCCACTTATGACTTATGAGATACGCCGTTCTAACTCAACTTGTATCGTTACATGAATCATCACTTCACTACAACTGGTAGCACTGTGCTTCTTAATTTTTGTCGTTCGTTATTTATATTAAAGCTATATAACTAATTATACATATCATATTTTTAATATATAATTTTAAATTTAATTATAATAAATTAGTCTCACTATAACATCACAATCGAACAACCATCGTCACTCACCCAGCTGAGAATAAACTTAGCTGGATTTGCACCATCCAAAATCTCTGTCTTCCATGAATGTACTTTTTTATACAATAATTACTCCATAATCTTCTCCAATTTTCTACCTTTTCACACACAGAGAAACTTTTTCTCCCATTAGATTTTTCTTTGGTTTTCTCACTCTGCTTTCTGTCACTCTCTTGGTTTCTTCTTTTCCTTTCTTCAAATTTCTGTCTTTTTTCCTCACTGTAAACATAGACAACTCCCCCCGCCCCTATGCTTTCAGCAATTTGTCTTCTATTACCATTTCCCATTTGACCAAATTCCAAAAAAGGAATCTTGCTGAACATTCACAAAGAACAGAGCACATTCATTATTCACTAAAAAATGAAATAATGTAAGCTAAATTAAATTAAGTATATGCTCAATAGTGAAAAACTTCTTGTTGATTCTTGATTCAGTACAAAAAGTGTTTCTTAAAGTTCTCATCTTCTTTTTTTTTCCTAAAGAAAGAATCTGTGAACAATGGTGGTTTCTTTTTTCTTCATCTTCTTCCTCTGTTTTTCACCTCACTTGTCATTTGCCACCGTCGCCGGAAACAACCGCCGTGTTCTCCATGAACCCTTTTTCCCATTAGACTCACCTTCACCTTCTTCTCAACCACCTATACCTTCTCCTCCAGCCCCTACAGAGTACCCATTTCAAGGCTCTACTACTACTCCTGATAACAGTGATAATAACCCCTTTTTTCCTACTTACCCTTCTCCTCCACCTCCCCCTGATTCACCTGCTGATTTTGTTCCTGCAAATGTTTCGTCTATTATCCTTCCAAATACCTCCAAATCTAAACCTGTTTCAAGTAAACTCGTTGTCACTGCTATTATCTCTGTTCTTGCTGCTGTCATTGTTCTTTCTATTGCTATCTTTTTGCATACACGAAAGCGAAGGAAACAGAGTGACCGGAAAATTCAAAGATCTGATAGTAATAGCAATGGGTTGAGTCGGGATGGTGCTAAGAATGATGCTAATAATGGGATTCCTAAGCTTCAAAGACCGTCTCAGACAAGTTCCGAGTTTCTCTATTTGGGTACTCTTGCGAGCTCACATGGCGGAGTTGAAACACATAATGCTCAGAATCGTAATGGTAGTAACACTAGCTCTGCTCCTTCTTCGAGAAAAATGGACTCGCCGGAGCTCCGTCCATTGCCGCCGTTACATGGACGGAATTTGAGACAGAGTTATGGGAATACCAGGTTTTTCTCCGGTACTGCTGAAAATGATGTGGATTTTTACTCTTCTGCTGGATCTATGGGTGGTAGAGAGAGTTCAATCGGAGGTGACTCACTGTCCCGAAGAGATTTTTCTGCTGTTGAAGTTGAGAAATTTGTTGGGTGTAGCTCATCTTCTTCGAGTTCGTCATCGAGTTCCGGGTCCGGTTCGCCGGCCCGGTCTGTATCGCTGAGCATTTCGCCGCCGGCGAGTTTGAGTCCGGAAAGGAAAGATTTAAGACCCAAGTCACCGGAACTGGTCGCTGTTGACACCGCTCCACCACCTCAGTATCCACCTCCTCCTCCACCGCCACCGGCGAAAATTGTGCCACCATATACAGAATCTCCATCACCATCACCATCACCATCACCTCCCTGCCCATTATCACCAGAGAGATATTCAACCAGAAGCATAGACTCATCTCCGGGAATTTTCAATCTTTTGGATCAAGATGTTCAGTTTCCGACGAAAATGAGAAATCACATACAGCAAGCCACACCAGCCTTTGGACCACCACCGCCTCGTCCGCCACCACCTCCACCACCGCCTTCTAAGAATATCGAAAGCCCCAAAACACCCTCACCTCCATTATCAAAGCCAGCATTTAGCCCTCCAGTTCTTGAATCTCCTTTAAAACCCATGGGAATTGAGAGTCCAGTATTGGTTTCTCCAATGGAGTTGCCTTCTATTTCGGAGCAGATTGAGAAGGATGATGAGAAAACTGAGGAACCCAAACCAAAGCTGAAAACTTTGCATTGGGATAAAGTGAGAGCAAGTTCGGACCGCGAAATGGTTTGGGATCAACTGAAATCGAGTTCATTTAAGTATGATAATCTGTTAACTACATGTATTGATTGCCTTTTGTTTGTATAAGTTGAATAGAACTGATACTGGTTAATTTGCAGGTTGAATGAAGAGATGATAGAAACACTCTTTGTTGTAAAGACTCCTACATTGAATGCAAACGACACAGCTAGACGTCTTGTTCCCTCACCGTGCCAAGAGAATAGGGTTCTTGATCCAAAGAAGGCACAGAACATTGCAATTTTGCTGAGGGCCATAAATGTAACCACAGAGGAAATATGTGAAGCCCTTTTAGAAGGTATTCATCATTTTCACCGTTTCGTTGAAGAGTTTAACTTAAATATATCGAGTCTTTCTGCTAGTATGTGGTTTATACTGTAACCGTTGGGATTCGTAAGCTGGAAAATAAGAAAGATTACCTAACTACAATAGGTTAAAATGCTTGATACTGTAAGAATTCTTTACATTTGGTGGTTTATATTAGTTATAAATCTCTCTGAATTGAAAATTAAGATCTGAAAAATGGATTGATGGAAGTGTGTGTTAGTATAGATCGAGGCAAAATCATGTAGTTAATCGTGCTAGAAGTTATGCTCCTTCACTCGATGTTCTTTGTTGGTTTCATCATTAGGCAGAAGTTCAAGTGTGTCTAGAACTTGTATAGTGTTTGGATTTAGGAGAATAGACAGCAGTAACAAGTTACATCTTCTATTTAGGAAATGCTGAAACTATTGGGAGTGAGCTCCTTGAGATTTTATTGAAGATGGCTCCATCCAAAGAGGAAGAACGTAAGCTAAAAGAATACAAAGATGATTCTCCAGTCAAGCTCGGGCCAGCAGAGAAGTTTCTGAAAGCAGTGCTTGATGTACCTTTTGCATTCAAAAGGGTAGACGCTATGCTGTATATATCAAATTTTGATTATGAGGTGGACTACCTCAGGAAGTCATTTAAAACTCTAGAGGTAACCATTTTAAGTCATCGTCAACTTCTACTTGTTATTGATGATCCATACACTTTTAGATCAGGAGAAAACTTGTGAATAATGTCTTTAAAATGGTTTCTTACTACAGGCAGCATGTGAAGAGTTGAGAAGTAGCAGAATGTTCTTGAAGCTTCTGGAAGCCGTGTTGAAGACGGGTAACCGCATGAATGTTGGGACAAACAGGGGAGATGCTCATGCCTTCAAACTTGACACACTGCTAAAGCTTGTAGATGTAAAGGGAGCAGATGGGAAAACAACCCTTTTGCATTTTGTGGTTCAGGAGATTATAAAAGGTGAAGGTACTCGTCTTTCCGGAGGAAATCAGAATGAACAGTGTACCACTAATGATGACGCTAAGTACCGGAAACTTGGCCTTCAAGTTGTTTCCAACATAAGTTCAGAGCTTATAAATGTTAAAAATGCTGCTGCCATGGATTCAGAAGTGCTCCACAGTGATGTTTTAAAGCTTTCTAAGGGGATCGGAAACATTACTGAGGTTGCAGGATACATTGAAGCCGTTGGATCAGTGGGAAGCAGTACTAAAAAATTCTCCGAGTCCATGAACAGGTTTATGGAAATAGCAGAAGAAAAGATCATAAGGCTCCAAGCTCAAGAGGTGTTGGCCATGTCACTGGTGAAGGAAATAACCGAGTATTTCCATGGAGATTCAGCTAGAGAAGAGGCTCACCCTTTCAGAACCTTCATGGTGGTCAAAGACTTCCTAATGATTCTTGATCGTGTTTGCAAGGAAGTTGGAATGATAAATGAGAGGACAGTAGTTAGCTCCGCGCATAAATTTCCAGTTCCAGTTAATCCAAATCTACAACCTGTCACTAGCATATACACAGCTAAACGGCAACATAGTTCCTCTGATGATGAATATTTATCTTCTTAGCAGTGTTAGTTGGTCACAACAGGCAACTCCCTAGTTTTTTGCTTTTCGCCAAAACCAATGTAATCTACTGTAAAGGCCTTGTAGGAGTTTGCCTGAGACTCTGCACCACGAATATGTTACTCTTAAGTTGTATTTATTAGATCATTTTGTATAAGATCTTGGAAATTCTTTTATCCTTTTCATATGTATATAGCAAGATTTATCATCACATCCAAAATAATAGGATGGTTCTAACCAACATTGATGGACACAATAACAACATACGAGGGTAGAGCGTGCGCGGATCTTTTAGAGAGGCTCAAGTATTCTTTGTACTAATCTAAGTATGTGAAATATAAAATAGAGTCTTCAAATGTTTGGGACATCTTACAGTCAGCTTTGAGTGAGACTTTTTCCAACTTTGCATATTGTAATTACTGGAATATGAGACTACATTGTTCAAGCAGTAAATGTGAAAAGAGGAAAAATACTGACTAACATCACATCTGTAGAAATCTCTTCACCATTAAAAATACAGAAAAAGAAGCACAAATTACATAGTTGGGTAGCTATGAATAAGGGACTTACACAGTAGAAATAGAACGACCTATATAGATAGTGAACCGTGGTATTTGTACAGGATAGAAAATGATCTAGTAATTATCGAAGGGCGTCGTTTACTTATTGAGCAACAATGAGCTCGTCCATTTGGAATCCGCTATCACTCTCAGGCATCATAATGTCATCATCAGTTGTGAAATGATATCGCTCTCCGATGGCTCTCAGAAGCTGGTACAGTTCAAACATTGTTGGCCTCTCCTTAGGAGCAGCAGACAACACACATCGACAAGCAACTTTAAGGACCTGGAAGATCTCACTGTCATAACCTTTACTAGACAGAGAATGGTCAATCGCGTCTTGAAGCTTAGATTCACCAGAGAGTTGTGTGATCCATTCCACCAAATTCCCCTTAAAGGTCTCGGGAGCTTTGGCAACAGAAGTTGGTGTCTCACCTGTAACTAACTCGAGAAGTACAACACCAAAACTGTACACATCACCTTTTGGTGTAGCCATGAGAGTTCGCGCATACTCTGGCGCAACATAACCAAAGTCCCCGAATTCCCCATTGACAAAGGTACTCAAATGAGTGTCAACTGGATTCATGAGCCTAGCAAGTCCAAAATCTGATATTTTAGGTTCATATTCCACATCCAGCAAGATGCATTTAGAACTAATATTTCTGTGAATGATACGAGGATTGCAGTTGTGGTGAAGCCATGCAAATCCTTTGGCTGCTCCAATGGCGATTTTCATTCTCATAGGCCACTCAAGAGTTTTTTTCCCTTCACTCAACGAATGCAACCTATCATGCAAGGTGCCATTTGGCATATCTTTGTAGACCAACAGCCTTTCTTTTTTCGCCATGCAGAAACCTAAAAGAGGTACCAGGTTACGGTGCTTTACATTTCCCAACGTAGCCATCTCGGATGTAAACTCTTTCTCTGAGTGTTGAGTATTCTGCAACCTCTTAACCATAAGTGAAGTGCCATCATCAAGTACTGCTTTGTAGAATGTCCCGGTTCTTCCTGACCCAACAATATTGTTCTTGCTGAAGTTGTTGGTGGCCTTCATGAGATCACTTAATCTCATTTTTGAAGTAGATTTCTCAAACATTGAAAGCTGAAAATAAGGCACCTTAAGTCAATTAAGAACGCTTGAGCAAGAGAAAACTCACAAAAGAGCTTATGGTGAAAAATTCATTAGTTAAATGCTTATATGAAAACACGAATTTATGGTTCTAAATATAATCGCAATGCCACAGTAGAACCCGTAAACACAACCCACAACCCACTAGAATTGATTATGACCAATCAACAAAGCGCGAACCGAAGTTTCAGTATTGACACAGTTTTTAATTCTCACCTGGATTGCCTTGGAACCCTTAATACACTTCGCCCATTTATTCCCTTCAGGATCATCTTCCTTTTTCCTCTTCCTGGATATCTTTCTCATATATAAGAACATACCAATGGTCAATAATACAGCACCTAAAGTCACCCCACCAACAGCTGCACCGACAATGATTCCAGTACGGGGTTTCTTAGCAATACCCTCACAAAGAGCTAATGGTGGTCCACACAGTCCGGCATTATTGGAATAGATCTCTGCAGGAAAAGTTGCATTTATGAAACGTGGAACTGCTCCAGTCAATCGATTGTTTGCTACATTAAAATTCTTGAGCCGACCAAGCAGGCCAATTTCTGCAGGAATTGGGCCCGTAAACTGGTTGTCGTCAAGTCTAAGGCTATTTAAAAAAGAGCAGTTTGCAAGATTAACTGGGATTTCCCCTGAAAAATTGTTGGATGAGAGATCCAGCATTACCACAAAACCTATAATTTTGGAGATATCATTTGGAATACTTCCATAAAGCTTGTTGCTCGAAAGATCTAATGATGTAATAGAGGTACAATTCTTAAGACCACGTGGAAACTTGCCCTTGAGACCCATGTCAGGAAGACTGATACTCAAAACTCTGGTTTCATCAGGATGCCAGCACTGAATCCCAGCAAACTTGCAGATGAAACCTTCGGTCTGATTATCGAACTTCCATGTAGTGTTCAAGAAATTCAATGGATCTTCAAATGAATCTTTTATAGACATCAGACAGTCAATGTCGCTTTGAACAGCAGAGCAAACAGCACAGCTCAAGACCAAGTAGATCAAAATAGCAGCAAAGGTAGTAAGAGCTCTGTTATCCAAAGCCATCTTGGTGAGACGCCCAGTCATAACCGCAACAATCAACGGTCCTAATTAAGTAGTTGACTGAAACATTTAAGATCTCTATAGACTAGTTTGCAACCCCAAAAAATCCATTGCAAGAACAAATCCGATTTCTCACGAGTTAAGAAGCAAAATGTAAGGCTGCAAGGAAAAATATAAGATGATGAATCAGTTTTATCAATCAATCAACGCTGCCTCACTTCCAAACTAATCGGGAAAAACTATATGAATCTACGTTTCATCCGCTCTCATCGGACTCATTTCATATCAACACTAGATAACTTTTCTTCTTAAGCAAACTAGTGATTCTCCAGAAGTAGAGGTACTCAAATCCCACAGTTACAGGACAACCAAAATAAAGATTAAAGGAAAAGTCAGATACAAGCAGAAAACTGTTCCTCACAGAGTTTAATGGAAAAACAGCAAACAAGGAGGCAAAAGAGACTTGGGAAGAGAAAAAAGCACAATAACAGCAATCCAAGAGATGAACTTACATAAAACTATTGTCAACAAAAGTAAAACTTCATTCAGAAGATGATTTCACCTTATCATCTACATCGACAACCACAAAAGTTCACGCCTTTTACGTGGAAGTTGAAAAAAAAAACACCCCTACTTGATATAAACAAAACACACGATGGAAGTTGATTTTATCTGAACTTACAACGCCACAAGCACAAACTTCACACCTCCAAGAAGGAAGTTGATAAAAGCCCCCTTACATGATATACAGTGAATCCCAACAAGCAAGTTTAATAGATACCAGAAAAGGTTCTGAAAATCAAACAACAAGAGAGCAAATTCCTATCCCAAAAAGAAATTTTAAAGTTGAGAGCTTATTGACCACGACCTTCAAATTTTCAACAAATAATAAACCACTGTCATTGTTCAAAGTATTCAAGAAGGCAACCAATGTATTAAAGAAACGGTTAGTTATACTAAGGTCAACAACAACAACAAACCCAGTGTAATCCCACAGGTGCGGTCTAGGGAAGGTACAATATACGCAAACCTTGCCCCTACCTTGAGATGCTATAGAGATTGTTTCCAAAATACAGAAACTTGATCTTCCACATCCACATCCACATCCAGAAGCACAAAAGTTCACACCTTCAAGAAGAAGGTTCAAAAAAGAAAAAAGACCCCTACTAGATATAAAACACAAACCCCATCTCACACAATCCAGAAAACCCAAAAAGGGTTCTTAAGATCAAACAAAAAAAGGCCAAATTCAACTTGAATTTCCAGAAATACAAGTCCAGAGCTTTTCTATACAATTTTCAAAATTCAACAAATTTACCAAGTCCTTATTCAAAACAGCTACCAACACAATTAAAAAAAAACAATCTTTTCATAAGAACTAGGCATAAATACCAAAAAAAACTTCAATTTCCATAAATTAAGTCCAGACCCTTTCTACACAACTTTCAAAATTCAACAAATTACCAAGTCCTTAGTCAAAGGCAAGCAACAACATAATAAAGCAACAATTTTTAATAAGAAATTCTACCAATAAACAAGTTGAGCATAAAAAATATCAAAAGAAGACCAAGAAATTATAGATGCAAGATACTTACAACCCAGTTGAGGATATCAAATGCTGGATCTTGATGGTCAATTACAAACAAGAAAAAAGGGCAAGAAAAGAGAGTATTTTTTTGATGATACAGTTTTTTCTTTGGTCAAAGAAAGAAGGCTAACAGTGAGAACTAAAACTGAAAACTTGTAAAGAAATTGCAAAAAAGAAAAAAGAGTGTTAAACGGGGACAGGCGACGACCAGTTGCTTGACTTGATATTTCATTTGTTTGTTGGAAAAGTTTTTAGCGAGTGTGAAACCCATCATTATTCTTTGAACCAAAATATAATTCACTCAAATACTGAAACGAATCAAAATAAATTATAGTGCATTGGTGAGATTATTTTGTTTTAATTTAAAAAATTTATATTTAAAATTTAAGTATGAAGAAAATCTTATTAAAATATTTTTTTCTTTTGAATGGATTATGTGTGTTTGAAATTTCAATATGAATTTCGAATTCGTTAGAATTTTTTTTTTTTAAAAAAAAAAAATACTGAAATGAAATATTGAAAATGAACAAAAGACTTTAGATGACTTCTGACTTTTAGACTCTCTTTTTCTCCTTTTCACACCCCAAGCTAATTAATCGAGTTTATATGATATATTTTCGTTTGTTTATTTAAATTCGACATAAAATTTAATATAGTTAGAAACTTTTAAATATAATTTTTAAAAAAATATAATTTTATGGTATTAAACATGTCACCTATAATGTTAAAATTAGGGAGCTAATAAAAAAAAGTATACTTTCTTCTTTAAATGAACTAAAATGATAAATATGATAAACAAATTGAAATAATTCTATAATTGAAAAATATTAATTTTGTTATTCTATCTTAATAAAATGATGATTAATAATAAAAATATGTAATTTTTGTTTTAATAAATAATTTTTTAAAATAAAAATATCTTATTAAACTTTGTATTTAGTCCAATGATATTATATAAATGGAAGGGAGGGATTATACACTTTTTAGGACCATACTCTATTATTTTGTTTCTTTGATAGTTCTATTTATTTTGATTATTTTAGTGATTCATTTTTTCTTCTGAGATTCATAATGAAGAAAAATATTCTTAAAGGGTCACACTGTAATTAACAAGCTTTAAAATTTCCCCCCTTTTTTCAGATTAACATTTGCAATGAAATGTTCAAAATATTGCCACTTAATTAGATTAATCAACTATTACAAGTGAACACTACAACAAAAATGATTATTAGTGGCAATTAATTTTTAATTGTCGCTAAATATGTATTTTTAGCGGCAATTGACACTCTTTATACATTTCTCTAAAGCCTTTAGCGACATTGATTCTAATGACACTTAACTAATGCCGGTAAAGACTCTAGCACTCTTTATTAATGTCAATATTTAATGCCGCTAAAAGATGTTGTTATTGTACTGAAAGTTTCTTCATATATTATACAAACATATAGGAGTCAATGACAAATATATTTAAATGATACGATTCAGAATAATAGACAATTATAACTCAAGAATAAACTTTGATTCAACAATCTCACATAATCTCAACACGCATACATTAAGTGAGGGGAAAAAAAAAGAGAAAAGATAAAGAAAATGAATAGTTTTATTTAAAAAAAAACTGTAATACACTTCATATTTAAAATCAAACAAATATAATATTTAAATATTTATATCTATAACAAGTATAAGTTAGTAGTAACAACATAAAATATTCTATTATTTTTATTAGAATTTAGAGCAATGGAAATAATAGATAATGAAGTTGTAATTAAACATATTGTGTTGCACGAGTTAGACGGCAAGTTTGATCCAAACCTATAATCAACTTTGAAAAATATATAATTTTTTCTTAACATGTTTTTCTCATTATAATTAAATGAAATGACCTTCAAATGCTGACTTTTAAATTTTTCCTTTAAAAATAAATAAATAAAGCACATATTTTATCATAATATTTGTATTAACTAGTGTTTACTAGTAGTTATTAATGAACTTGAAAAAAAATATTGAATGAGTAGTTATAAAAAATTCTCATGGGTCATTTTAGGTTATTTATCAACATAATTTTTTTATATATAAATTGAATTAAACGAATAAAAATAAATTGAATTAAAAAAATAAACGAGTCAATAATATGATAAAATTTAACGAATCGACTAAATCATAATTTGATTTAGCCATCCAAATATTTTTTTTTGTACGAATTAAAATATATAATTGTGAATAAGTTAAAAGCACCTAAAAGACTAAACACAAACAATTTTGAAATAGTAATGATTCGTTAATTTGCTAACATGGGATTTTATTTATTTTTTCTTAAAGTAGATCAATTTTTAACTTTAAAAAAGCGTTTGATTTTGCACTGAATAGATAGGAACATTTAATCAAATCTCAGTTTTATTTTCAAAAATTATTGAAATTAAGCTATAGTTGACCTTTCCACAAAACAAATTGCACATTTATGAACCAAAAATTAATAAAATAAATAAATAGATTTTTAATTATAAATTATTTTAATTCACAACTATATTATCAATGCAATGAATGCGAGGCTCCACAATTGGGCTGTTTAAGATCGTAGCGATACCTTTAAAACATGTTAACGAACATTCAAAATAATTCGAAGCTAATTAATAATCAGTTTAATCAAATTTTTAGTATTTAAAAACGTTCTTTTAATTTCTTTTTCTTGGTGAGAAGTAATAATAATTGATCAATAAATTTTAATATATATATTTGAATTAGTGTCTGATCGACCTTTTAAAAAGATATTTCTAAGTATAGTTTTCTCAAAAAGTATTTTATAAATTTTTTTTAGAAAAATATTAAGAGCTCCCACATTTTTGTATCTTTGATAATTGAACTCTCAATAATAAGACTGGAATGTTATATTATATGATCAGGATCAAGAATATCTTTTTTCTTTTGCTTAAGTTTGGTGGATAGGATTATATATTATTTGTGTATTCGAAAGTTAGTTAGTTATAATATATAGCAAATGAATAGTGGAACCTATGTAAATTCATGTAGTATTTTCTTTTTAAAAAAAATTCAGTGATTTAAATTCTAACGGTTTAATTTTTAGTTTTGATTATAGACTTACATGAAGTCTGAAAAAAGAATAAAATAAATGTTACATATTTGAAGTAACAATGACAACATATCTAATGTATTTTTAGAAATGATACACGATCGGCAAATTTTGCCAGTTGCCCCTACTGATATAGGTAAATAGATTATTTTTGATAAATCCTAAAATGTCTAATGCAGTTTTTTTTTTTTAAATGGTAACGAATGTAAAAATATAATAAAATATTATGAACAGTAATTACATACACTAAAATAATAGAATAATCAGGAAGAAACAATCAATAGTAACATAAACAAATGGACAAGAAACAACAACAGCAATAATATGACTACTAGTATTAACGAATAGCGATACAACACATTATTACCTGCTAACCTTCTATCCTAATATGCTCCTTAACAATTTCTTATCTAAAGTCTTGTTACCAATAGATTTAAACAGAGGTCTTGCTACAAGTATATTTGAGAACTAATGTTTGATCATATAATCTGACATTGTTTGACAAATATATTTGATAAACATCTCAAATTTTATAGGATAGAAACGAGAATCATAGAAAAAATAAAAGGCGGAGACAAGGGGTGAATGATGCATTTTCTTTTCTTCATCTGCCTTACTCCCCCCCCCCCCCCCCCCCCCCCCCCCCCCCCCCAAAAAAAAAAACAGTTCTAGATTTTAAAAAAATGGAATTTGGGCTAAATTTGATTTTTTTTAAAATTTAAAAATTACCTTAAATTTTGCACTTTATTAAAAACATTCATCATTTATAGTTTTTAATTAAATTTCATTTATAATTTGTTGTACAAAATTTATACTGTTATGTATACATTATATATAATTTTTATATGAACTTGTTTTCTAAAGTCATTTCTTGTTGCATGTTGGTGTAATATACTACAAATATAATAAAGTATAGTTAAAAATAAAGTGAACAAAAATGAATAAATCAATTATTTAGGTTGAGGCGCGAAAATCTCGTTCTCTTTAAGGAGACAAGTTCACTGTGGTATAATTTACACCAATCCAGCAATATCACTCCTGACTTGTCCTTTCAGGACACAATTCAATAACATCGTACAACTCAAACAACTTCAGATTTATTTAAAGAATTTAAAGCTCTAATATAATAAATATAGTTGAAGACTTATAATATTTTTTTTTCCTCAACTTTCTCTTTCACCATTACACACAAAAATATCTTTTCCCACTTTTCATCTTTCTTGGGGTTATATCTCCCCTTCCCAATACAAATTAAGATCACATTATTTATATGTAAGATATACTTCCTTAAAATGAATATGAAGATAATGAGTAGCAAATTATGTCAATAAATAACTTAAATGTTACATAACTTGTATAATGAGGCAGAATAATAAGTGAAATTAGTGATGGGTTATGACTTATGACAACAGTGATTACAAGACTTACATCATTGTAGTAACATATTCTTGTCAATTTATACCCATTAATATATACACTAAATATTTTAATTTTAATATTAAAATACTTAAAAATTAACACTTTCAATTACAAATAGTAAATGTAGTTTTTCATAAACAAATCAATTGTATTTTCCTTTTATTTTCTTCCTCTTTTTTCAAATTCATATTAATTATGTTCGTTGTCATAACGAAATATTTTCATTATAAATGAGATTACAAGCTTATGAGTTCATTATAATTTTTTAGAAATAATAGGTATAAAACATATTCTTTTTCTTTTTTGTAAGTGTAATATTCCTCTGAAATTCTATGCCAAACACATGTAAAATTTTGCTTAAAATAACTGTAAAAAATATTTAAAATTTATGGTCAAACACTAGCTGAGCCATGTCGTTATCTACTCACGATAACATATAAATTGAGATAAAAAAATAAATTAATTGGTGTTTTTTTTTTTAAAAAAAAAAGAAGCTGTAAAGGAGGGAGTACTGTAGTAGAAAGCTCTTTATTCATTGTGGCTTGTGCGCTGTCTGCGTGAGTGAGTGGTCTCTGTCGGGTAGCTGTATAATAAATTGTACTCTCAATTTCACTTTCCTCTTTTTCCTCCCTCAAACCCTCCCCAACCCAAAAATGGTCTAAATTCTCCGGCGTAATTTGCCGCCGACACCTCTTCTTCGCCTATCGCCGCCTACGCCGATCGTGTAAGTACACTCGAAATTCTGTTTAATTTGCTTTGTTGCCTTCGTTACTGTCACTCACTACCTTTAGATCAAGTGTTTAATCGTCTACAATTAACTAGTAGAGTTTTTACTTTTTATCAGTAGTTATCAAGTTTGCTCTATTGAATGCTCGTTGGAGCTGAGTTTTTTTGGATTTTAGTAGCTGATCTTTTTATTCTGTCAGTTTATTTTGTCGATCGTCAGTATAACTACTGGCGTTTACCTGAGCTTCAGTGAAATTATACTTCGTCTATTCACGAATATGTTGCTGCCGGCTCTGTTTCGCCGGCTCTCTATTTTTTTTTAAAATAAATTATTTGAGAATTGATGCAAGTATTTTTGTGTTTTTATATAGTAACCTGACATTTTGACAATGCATTCTATGGAGTATTATTTTTCTATATCTGTTGATCCTGAATTTCGAGTAACCTGTTGTTTCTAATATGGCACATTTATGTTTGTGTTTCTTTCTCATACCAAATGGATAGGAAAATAATCAAATGTGGCAAGATTTACAGTGTTTGGCATAGTTTTTTGCTTTTCTACTGCATGCATGGCTTTAGTGAAGTAGCAATACGTTTTTTTTTTTTTTTTAAAAATATCAAGTACTTTGAGCTAAGTGAATTAGTCTTTTATGATAATTTTGACATGGTCATATAAGATACAAAAGAGATCACAACTTACCGGTATTATCAATCCCAACTATGGG
Organism: Solanum sitiens; assembly: GCA_016801875.1. Classification (NCBI taxonomy): domain Eukaryota; kingdom Viridiplantae; phylum Streptophyta; class Magnoliopsida; order Solanales; family Solanaceae; genus Solanum; species Solanum sitiens. The sequence continues at coordinate 2,725,564 of JABWTJ010000016.1, read as the reverse complement.
CTTGACCAGCTCAGCCTTAACGCAGGATGTTATGAATCACGATCTACAGAGTGAAAATAATGAGGTTCTGGGTTGAATAGTCTTGCAAGTTACCAAAACTAAACCACGTTTTGTTTTAATCGCCAAGCAAGCACTATCACCCCTTACCCCAAAATAACTATTTTTTCCTCTGTTTTTGGGTCTGCCATTTTCTCTCTTTTGGCTATGAGTGAAGAACCTGTGACTGTGATCCCATTTTGGGTTCTCAGCAACTCTTTCTGAAAGAGTAGCAGGTATTTTGTACTGGGAAAGGCTCTGTTAGTATCGGTGATGTGAAATAAGTTTAAGAGCATTTATGACCAACTCTACGAAAAGAAAAGTTGAAGGGTTAGAAGAAAAAAAATTGGTATTGAGATTCTCAAAAACAAATTTGATTAGGCTTAGGTGTGTAATATGTTTGACCTCTTTCAATAATCTGTCGACAAATAATAATGTAACATCAAAAGGATCTAAATTTAGAACTTCTATAGTTTTATTTGACAAAAGTATGCACATGTTGTTGCTTTATCACAATTATCTCAAAAGCATTTATTGAAATTTCAATAGTTTATCAGGGAGTTTCACCATGGAAGATACACAATCAGTTGCAACATTGATGGACTCCACAACATCTAAGATACAGCAACTACAGAAAGCATTCGCTGAGTTGGAAAGTCACCGTGCTGTTACTCTCAACCTTCAGTGGAAGCAACTTGAAGAGCACTTTAATGGGCTTCAGAAGTCCTTGAAGAGGCGTTTCACTGAACTGGAAGACCAAGAGAAGGAGTTCGAGACAAAAATTGTTCAATCTACAGAGATATTGGAGAAGCGTCAAGCAGCTGTTATTGCTAAAGAGCAAGCTTCTCTTCAGAGGCTCCAGGAGAAAAGAGATGCAGCAGTTTCTGCCATTTCAGTTGCTTTGCAGATGCATAGGAACCCTTGTTCTGTGGAACCAGCTGTCACTAATTGTGAAGTTCAAGACGAGCCATTTGTTCGGGAAGAAAAACCCGATAATTTCACAGAGATTGGGCATGTTACAGGGGATACCTGGAAATCTATTCAGGATGGTGTTGTGGAAGTTAAGTCTTATCCAGAGCTAGTGAACCTATGCCGAAATATGGATTCTGAAGGTCTGCACAAATTCATATCAGACAACCGTAAAAACCTGGCAGCACTCAGGGAGGAGATTCCACTTGCTTTAAGAGCTTCAACCAATCCCGCCTCTCTGGTTCTGGATTCACTGAACGGGTTTTACAACTCTGATGTGTCTATTTCTGATGCTAAAAAAGATGCTAATCTTTTGGGACTGCGACGAACTTGTATTATGTTGCTGGAATGCCTTAGTACTTTAGTGAGCACCCTGGGTACAGATTCCATTTCAAGTATAATATCAGAAAATACTAGAGGACGTGCAAAAGCTATTGCTGAAGAGTGGAACCCGAAGTTGGATGAACTTGATGTTGATGCAAATAATGGAAATTCTTTGGAGGCTCATGCATTCTTACAGCTACTTGCTACTTTTAGTATTAGTTCCAACTTTAACCAGGAGAACTTATCCAAGCTGATACCCATGGTTTCACGTCGTCGCCAAACAGCTGATCTCTGTCGTTCCCTTGGATTATCTGACAGAATGCCAGGTTGGTTTTCATAACTTGTAGAATTAACTGTTCAAGGGTTTTTTCTCCATTTTCTATTTTTCACGAGTTCTTAAGGCCTCTTTATCCCCCCCCCCCCCTCCTCTTTTAAATCCTTTATTTTTCTCCCCTTGATTTTTCAAAGAGTAAGCTTATGATGGTTCAAAATTAGTCATATCATGGTAAAATTTACAGAATGCAGTGTTCTCGTCTAGCTTCTTGAAAGTCTTAATTCATTTGGAGTCAAGATATTCAATAACTTAATTTGATATGAATGGAGAACTTTAAAAATAGGAAGTAACATATAAAGCTAGAATGATAAAGTGATTTGAAGCACATAACCAAATTCACCAGACACTTGACTGCAAAGGAATACATCACATCTTTGATATTTCCCTTTTTTTGTGCTTTTTACTTATATACATTGACGGTGTAAATTATTTTAAACTTCTTGTTAGCTAGTTACTTACCTTCTTTTCTAGGTTACTGATCCATACTTTAGTATAAATGGTTGCACATAATTATTTTTTAGAGAACTGACATTGTGAAGATACTTTACTTGTCAGTGCAGTCTTACTTGTCAAAAAAAAAAGCTAAAGCTTCATTTCTCTTATCTGCTTGAATGGTTTGCTGCTTGCTCTATACAGGTGTTATTGATGTGTTGATAAACAATGGAAGACATATAGACGCTGTTAATCTAGCCTTTGCATTTGAGCTGACAGAGCAGTTTCCGCCTGTTTCTCTATTGAAATCCTACTTGAATGAAGCTAGCAAAGCATCTACACCTCTCAATTCTGGAAATGCATCACCTACTGTGCAGGTTTGTTCCTTGTGCCTTGGTATAATTTGGACTTGACATTTTTTCTTTTTATTTTATTGCTTTCCAAATGAAGCGTGTTCAGTGTTTACTGTTGTGTCATGGTCCATGTATAAAAACCTCTTTTTCCTTTGGGGCGTGCAATGGTGTATGTAGAACTTTTCATTAGCGGTGTCACTATTTAAAAAGTGAACATATTGTAAAAATATCATTTCGGGAACACAAAAAATGTGCATAATTTGCATATTAAATTTGTTGAAGCTATTTTTTTGCATATCATATGCGATAATGATTTTTCATTCAAGGGATCGCTAATAATTAGATCTCATGGATTTACTTAGTCTTTACAGTATAAAAGGCCAGGGGTTTAATACCTCCTGACTCTATTTCCTCTATTGCCAAAAAGGCACAAAATTTAGGGTATTACACTACATGAGGATCGAACACTCCACCTCGGTCAAACAAGTAGGCACCTAAATACTAATCCATTCCAGGCTTGCTGTAAAGGGGTGTAATTTTTATTTTATGTAGTCATTTGGAATAATTAATTGTTTTTTCTCCAGAATGATGTCAACGAGAAAGAGTTGTCTGCACTAAAGGCTGTATTGAAATGCATTGAAGACCATAAGCTTGAGGAGCAATACCTTGTGGATCCCCTTCAGAAAAGGGTTCATCAGCTGGAGAAAGCAAAGGCCGACAAGAAAAAGGCTACTGAAGTTGCAAAGCCTCAATCCAAAAGACCTCGTCCCAATGGTGTTGGAAATGGCCCCCGAGTAAATAATGTCGTCACTGAGAAGAACTTCTATCCCAGAACGAGCGATAGGTACCCGCAACCTGTTTATGACAGACCATATGCTTACGCTGGACCGACCAGCGCTCATGTCCCATCTTTCATAGGTGTTCCTGCTTACAACTTCTCTCCAGGCCACGACTTTTTCGGAAATGGCTACCATTACCAGGCTCCTTACCTGCATTGATCAGGAAACTTTGATGATTATCCCTTTAACTATTAGTGTTTAACCTTGGAGTTTGCTTAATTTGCTCGCGTGGGCGAATTTAATACTGAATGTAGCCTACTTGTCTATTTCTAATCTGGTGTAAAAGCTGATATTTTGATCTTTGAATATATGCACTGTGTACTGTTTCATGTTTATATCCATTAATCTCATGTTTAACGTTTGTTTCGTGATGTTTACTGAAAATTATATATAAACTAGTTTGTCTACTAGCTAGTGTGTACCAATTCAGGGAAACAAAGAAAAGTCGAACTTGTTCTCGTCCCGGTAAAACGAGCCACCCGTGATAGTCAGGACGTAGATCGATACTTCGTAGATCGATACTTTTTTGTAATGTAACGTAAATATAATAGAAGAGACGGAATCCAAACGACTTCATTTGTTTGGTCCCCTCTGGTGCGAGGATTAAATTCATTTACTTATTATGGGTTATGATTTGTAATAATCTTCAAGTAATTTTAATAACGTAAAAAATGGATTCTCAACATTAAAAATTTTAAAACTTAGAAAAATGAAAAAAAATAAAGGTCCATAGGAATCATGTAGTGTTGATCATCCATTTTAAACCAATGAGGTATGGATAAGGGATAACGTTTTATTATTTTACAACCAATCACAAGCTCCCACGTAAGAGTCATCCACCTCCAGAACCACAAAATTTGTCTGCCACCAAAAAATTAAAAAATCCTCATGTTCATGTTTGAATCTAGTTATATTCCTGTCTGACGCAAGTGTAACAATATTTGCAAAATGGCTACTGCAGCTTCCACAATGGCTAGCCAGCTGAAGAGCAGCTTTGCTTCGTCTTTAACCAGAGTTCACGGCCTTGTTACTCCCAAAGGCATTTCTGGTGCGCCTTTCAAGATTTTCCCTTCAACAAGAAAGTCTTGCTTCACCATCAAGGCTGTCCAAGCTGATAAAGTAATCATCACTCTTCTTATTATCATGTTCTTGATTTTCTATATTTTCTTTGTGTTTTTCGAAAATCAGAAATTCTAACGATGAGATTCAAAAACTGATAAAATGTCACATATGAAATCCAAACATATACAATTTCATTTTTTTCTATAAAGTAGATTCAATTGAAACCCTTTTAGACCACGTAGCTCGACTAAGTTTCCTAATTACAATTTTTGGTTCCACCATGCACAATATAATTTTTCAACGATTAGAATTCAATTGAACCCTCTTCGAATCATGTATATGCGCCGGGCTTTTGGTTAATTCATGTCCTGATCTTCTGTGGTTCTGCAGCCTACTTTCCAAGTGATTCAGCCACTGAATGGTGACCCTTTCATTGGAAGTCTTGAAACTCCAGTCACCTCAAGCCCATTGATTGCATGGTACCTATCCAACTTGCCTGCCTACCGGACCGCGGTGAACCCGCTTCTCCGGGGAGTGGAAGTGGGCCTGGCCCATGGATTCTTACTAGTTGGGCCTTTTGTAAAAGCTGGTCCATTAAGAAACACAGCTTATGCAGGTAAAGCCCAATTCCTAGTTTCAATTTTTACACTGAGTTTTAGTTGTATACACTGTTAACTAACATGTATTTACAAGTAAGGAGAGGTCGGAAGAGTATTCAATTGAACCTCTTTGTCGAAAAATTACACCATGGTCAATTTTTTTTTATGTATATATAATAGATGATGAACACGACCCGGCCTATTGTATGCAGGGGGAGCTGGTTCATTGGCAGCAGCAGGACTTGTAGTGATCCTTAGCATGTGTTTGACAATTTATGGAATTTCATCATTCAAAGAAGGAGACCCATCAACAGCACCGGCGTTAACATTGACTGGCAGGAAAAAAGTACCAGATCAATTGCAAACTGCAGATGGATGGGCTAAATTCACTGGTGGATTCTTTTTTGGTGGAATTTCTGGTGTCACTTGGGCTTATTTCCTCCTATATGTCCTTGATCTTCCTTACTTTGTTAAGTAAATTTCTTTAATTGATGTAACTATTATGAATCAAAGTTGTATATCGAACCGTTGATCTCTTGGGGGAATGTAATGAATTTTTACTTTAAACACTATCATATAGATCCGCACATTGTGTTCTTGATTCTAATTCTTGCCTCAGGCTCTAGTTTAGTGGTAATCGCGCAATGCATAATGTGTTAGGTTCATGTCACGGCTATTCTTGGTTATATAAAAAAAGAAAAAGAAGTGATATCTAGCACTCAAGGGCAGAAGGGCGTGGTTTAGTGGTCAATGAAGTGGTTGAGAGTCATGAGGTCTCAGGTTCAAATCTCAGCTGAGGTGTGTGAAAGTTGATCAAGGCATCACGGTTATCAAAAAAGAAGTTGGTTTCTCCAAATCAACTAGTTCAAGTTGGATTGTTTAGTCTAAATACCAAATGGATTGCTGTTTACGAAATACAAACTTGGCTTGAAAGTGGTTTATATGCATGTCAAAAATGGAATCAAATATAAGATACATGCCTTACATATAAATTGTTTTAATTTAATCAACGGAAAATGTTCACCTTTGAACTATTGGAAATAAAATATCATCCATCTGGTTTTTGGTTAAAAAATGCCTCAAAACTATTTGAAACAGAACAAAGATACACTTGCCGTTAGCAAATTGCTCCAACTATGCCCCTATCCCGTTAAGGGGAAGGCGTCGGAGCCAAGGCGTGATTCTCACACGCCTTTCAATAAAAAAAGTTAACACCCTTTACTATATAAGGCGTGTGAGGGTCACACCTTTACCCTTTTGGTCTGTTTCGATTTTGTTACCCTTCTGGAATTATTGATGAAAAAAGAAAGGTTGTCATTTTAACTCTAGACTCTACAAAATTGCTAAAGTGACAACCGCATTGATTCTCATGTTAATAAAAATTATTCGACTATACTCAACTATTAACGATATCAAAAGTACTTAATCCCTTTTCATTTTAATTTGTGTTTCTTAATGTAAAAATTATTTAGTCAATTTGGTGTAAATAGGGACTTTTTTTTTTTAATAACCAGCCACCAACCGCTACCCTTTTGGGTGCGATCGAATGTAACCGCACTTGACAAGCCTGATGCAGCAAACTCGACCCAAAAGGCAAATCCCTTGCTTTCGCTGGAAAGGAGTTTCAAACTTGAGACTCCAACATGTACGTCTCATGTCCAAACCGCTAGGCCACCCGAAGGGTGTAAACAAGGACTTTCTTTCCCTGTTCTTTTTACAAAAATCAAGTTAGCTATGAATGATCCATTCTTGACCAATGCAGTTTGGATAAGAGATAATGTTTCAAAACTGACCAATAAGAAGCTCCCACGTAAGAGTTTCATCCACCCTAAGAACCACCAATCTGTAAACCCAAAAGATTTTCTTTGCCAGTCATTAACAAGATTTGTCTGCATCTTTTGTTATATTCTGATCAAACAAACAGCAGTACTGCCAAACAATATTTTTTTCCAAAATGGCTACTGCAGCATCCACAATTGCTAGCCAGTTGAAGAGCAGCTTTGCTTCGTCTTTAATCAGAGGTCACGGCCTTGTCACTCCCAAAGGCATTTCTGGTGCACCTTTAAAGATCTTCCCTTCAACTAGAAAATCTTGCTTCACCGTCAAGGCTGTCCAAGCTGATAAAGTAATCATCACTCTTCTTATTATCATGTTCTTGAATTCGACTAATTTTTTTTGAGATAATTATGATGTTCAGATCAATTTGCACGTGCGTCAACCGAGGCCAAATTGGTAGATTTTATATTTGTGTTAAAAACATTCACTTAATACGTTCAATAATCTATTCAGAACTCATAAATTTAAAATCTCTGATGTATCGAGTAATTCTGTTCACTAAGGCTTGACAAATGGGAAAAAATCATCTATAGTTTTGATTTCTGTTTTTCCTTATTGCGGAGCTAAAAATTCTAAAGAGAAATCTTGAAAGTTAACAAAATGTCACACTTAGATTTCAAACTCGCAAAGTAAATTCAAGTTTCGAGAGTATGCCTTATTGCCTTAATCAAATAGGGGCGTAGAGTTTCTAAGTGAAGGCAAGCGCAACTATACATGGAACTAGCTTTTTTTAATCACCTTTTGCCATTATATAAGAGGTTTCTCTTTTGTTGAAGAAATTCAGTAATTTCGTTCTTTGGCTAGTGACAGATTAAGGAATCTGAAAGGGGATTTGAAAAAAAATACTCAAATTTCATACCTAAAGCTTATCTTATAAGAAAAAAATTCTAACAAAATGTAAATTTTGGTTTGTTTTGTGTTGTTTTTCTTGATTCTGCAGCCTACTTTCCAAGTAATTCAGCCCCTTAATGGTGACCCTTTCATTGGAAGTCTTGAAACTCCAGTCACCTCAAGTCCATTGATTGCATGGTATCTCTCCAACTTGCCTGCCTACCGGACCGCGGTGAACCCACTTCTCCGGGGAGTAGAAGTGGGCCTGGCCCATGGATTCTTACTAGTTGGCCCATTCGTAAAGGCTGGTCTGTTAAGAAACACAGCCTATGCAGGTAAAGTCAGACTATAGAATTTTAACTTGATGAGTTTAATCTTTATAACTCGCGGTTGATGATTCACACCATAGATGTCCCTAGTTTCTAAGAGTTTTGCAAATAGACAAAACATTTAACTGTCATCTAACATCTACAATATTTTAGACCATGGTCTAAAAGGGTCATTTACAAAACAGTTCTGCAAGTCAACTTATTGTACTGTTTATGTATACATGTATATATATATCTAAGTTGTGTGTCGAAAATATTGTTGCAGGGGGAGCTGGTTCATTGGCAGCAGCAGGACTTGTTGTGATCCTTAGTATGTGTTTGACAATTTATGGAATTTCATCATTCAAAGAAGGAGATCCATCAACAGCACCAGCGTTAACATTGACTGGCAGGAAAAAAGTACCAGATCAATTGCAAACTGCAGATGGATGGGCTAAATTCACTGGTGGATTCTTTTTTGGTGGAATTTCTGGTGTCACTTGGGCTTATTTCCTCCTTTATGTCCTTGATCTTCCTTACTTTGTTAAGTAAATTTCGTTAATTGATGTAACTATATATTATGAATGTTAAATTGTATATTGAACTACTAAGCTCTTGGAGGAGTGCAATTTAACTCGTTGTAACAAGTTACCTGTCTTATTCTTTATAACTTGTAGTTCGCTTTAAATGACTTGACTGTATATAAAATTCTTACATTTTTCAAGTCGGTATGAGTCTGAGTTTTACTAGTTATGGTCTGGACTGGACACATACTAGAATAATCGAAACAGAACGATTAACACCGTTAGTTTTATATCATCAATTTCCTAACTCTTTATGCAAAACAGCAAAAGTAACTCACTCTACTCAAATTCTATCATAGCTTTTTTCAAGTATGCAAATTAATCCAAATACGAAAAATGAACAGTTAACGAAATATTTCTCTCTCTCTCTCCATGCAAATCATGCATTAAAATACTTTACCTCCCAATTGAGGATACACATGTATAAAACCTCAGGGCCTGTAGATTAGTTTTTTCAGTCGCTGTAAACATTCCTAGAAAACAAATATATAACTACTCATTTCAGCTTTAGAGCACAGCCATGGCACCTTCAGGGTATGTAGCTTACATTTTAAAGTTATTGTAAAGAATATTTATATGAATTATGTTTTTATGACAAATATTTGCTGGTAATCAAGAAAAATCGCGACTTTCTCAAGCTATAATCAGTTAAATTGGAGTGATAGAACTGCTAGTATATGTATAGTTTGAATCCTTTGTATTTTTAGGCATTTTTAATGCGTTAGCTTACTGGTTATGTGCATGTTTAGAATGGTTGGCTGGCTTTGTTTTGAATTGTCACGAATTTTATAGTTGGAAAAAGACATAACCTAAATGTATAATCCGGAAAATTTTAGTAGCTCGGTTGGTTGACTACCTAAACTTTCACCTCGTTGGTGAGGGAATTCCTCTTCCGCAATGTACCCCTAATTTTTTTGTTCATTTTTTAAAATAATCTTGCTGTTGCCATTTGGCAGAAACTCAGACAGCAGTGGCAAGCACAGTGTGGTCGTAACAGCTCTAGACGGAGTCATAAATGTGAACTCACTGTTCACCATTGCCATTTTTGTGGGGCTATCTCTAGCATCTCCAGGGCAAAAGAGCCTCAACAGTAGCGAACATTGTCAGCCAGGGATTCTAACTGTAAAACAACTAGTAATCTTCGAGGTGCTTTCGTTCAGTTTCTTTCTCTTCTCATCACTAGTAGCACAGGCCATAAACTCTCCCTCAATCTTCTGTATAGCGAAGATCTGTCTCATGGTTTCAGTGTTATTGTCAATGGAACACTCCTTAGAGCAGGAATGTTGATGACAGCTATCTCCTCTGTTATGGGCTGCTTGTTTCTCATGGTTTCTATGTTGAATGTGATTGAGATCAAGACTGGGATGCTATACTGTGGAGCTAAATCTACTATTATATCAGTTACTTTCCTCATAATCCTCGTTTCTTCGGGTCTTTTGGTGTATATTTCTGCTGCATGGTATGCATTTATCCACGCAAACGTCCACCCTCATGAAAACAGGACTGCTTGATCATTTGTCCTATCAAATCCTATTTTGTTTTCTAATAACAGCGGTGTCTGGATTAGTTTGTGTGCACTTCAACTATTCTATCAAACCTTTGCTACCTCACAGGAGCTTCATATCTTTGTACAGACCCTTTGTAAGGGGATCTATTATTTCAATCTTTTGTAATATTTGTTTAGGTTATGGACAGGAAAGTCCACCCTGGAAAATCATATGGAAGATTTTCCTTCATGTTAAGATATGTAATATATATATATATATATATATAGTTAATTTATCACATCAATGCATTAGTACAATGATTTTTAAGTAATACAACAACAACATGCCCAGTGAAAACTTAGGTCTAGAGTGTACCAGACCTTACCACTATCTCGTGGAGTTAGAGAAACTGTTTTAAGTAATAAACAGAGATATAGAATGACATTTCTAGAACATTTTTATCTTAATATATTCCAGCAATATTGGTGGACAAAAAACAAAAGCGAAGAACTGTTAAAGAATGACAAAAATCCACATTGGAGGTTAATGAGATGGTGGACTCCTTATAAGGCTTGAACAATCCTCCTGCCTTTGAGCTAGCTTTTGAAGTGTGAGTTAGGCCTAAGACCTATTAAAGAATAACAAAAGTTTCACATCGGTGGTTCATTTGAGCTATATGAACTGTCATATACGCAGCAATTTCCTTAAAAAAAAAAGAAATAAACGCCGTTGCCGGGGATCGAACCCGGGTCACCCGCGTGACAGGCGGGAATACTTACCACTATACTACAACGACTTTGTTGTCTATGTAATTTGTGCAATGAAGAATATTATATTATTTAATAGTGTAATAGATTGTCAATGAATGGTGCTGAATTGCCCATACTTTTTTATCTAAATTGTTAAGAAGAAAGGAAAAGACATAGAGAGAAGAAGATATACAGGATGGCTGCAACTCCCAACATTTACACCCAAAAGTTTCCAACAATTACAACTCAAAATTACATAGCCTCCAACAATGTAACTTGTTTTATAAATTTTCGAAAACAGAGCAGAAAATTGGCGTTAATAGTTGGAAATTCCAGTAGCGACACAGCCTCAGCGATAGACACAGATGAAACCTCACCTGTTGAAATTCCCCCTTCTATTATCTCTGCTCTTAATGTTGAAAAAGCTCTTCTTGGCATAGGTACTCTGCATATCTGTCTTTTTCTTTCTTTTGAAGATTTTAAATTTGATTTTGTTAAAGAATCCACAACGTGGTTAATGATACGAGTGAACTCTTAAAGGCTTGGCAATCCTCCTTCCTTTGAGCTACCTTTTGGGGTGTGAGTTAGGTCTAAGACCTAATTTCATATTGTATCAGAGTAAGGCCTGTCTCACTCGATGTTAGGGCTTCCAAAATTAAAAATTATTCACGCACCAGATGCTAAGCACTGGACGTGAGGTCACAGTTCCACAGATTTGTTCATATGATTTATTTTATTTTAGTCCTTCATTTGACTAATAAGTTTCATTTTAGAATGCAGCAATAACAGATACAAATCACTATGGAATACTAGGACTTTCAAGAAAATGTTCATATGCTGAGGTCCACACTACCTCTCTTTAACGTTTTTTCACCCATCCCACAGATTAAAAAAAGAAAGGGAAAAGGGTCAATTTTTGGCTGAAATTTTTGTAACGATATCAAATTTTATAGAGGATTTTTATTTTTGCATTATTTACTAGTGTATTTTAAAGATATATATTTGGTCGAGAGGATATATTACTATTTATAATGATATAATATTTATGATGTGTACTTGAACACACATATATATATATATATACCTTTAAAATTCACTATTAAAAAAGTCATTTTCAAAATCGTGTATTGTTACAATAATTTCGATCAAAATTCAAAATACATATCAGATTTTCTTTCCAAAAAGAAAAGAAAAGAATAGTTCGTTTGATGTTTGATCTTTGTATTCGTACAATAGGTTCCAGTAGCGTACAAGAAAAAGATTGAAGAAATTATGAATGAGGGATTGGTAGAAGAAGAGCTTAACAAGAAGCTTCAACTCCTAAAAGTATTAATTTCATTTCATTTCTATTTAGTAATAAAAATAAATAAAATAAAACAAAGTTTTAGAGATTAATTTATGTTTTGACATATATATAGGAATCATATTCAATTTTGTCAACACCAGAGGAGAGAAGGCTGTATGATTGGAGTTTGGTAAGGAGTGAAGCACCAGATGATTACAAATGGCCATTTGAAGTTGATCCAACTCCGGCCTCTACGGGCACTCCTCCTCCTCAGGTACTAATTCATCACTTAATTGATTATTATTATATCAAAACATCACTTTAAAAGCGATAATATTATCAAGCACTAGAAAATAAGTAAAATAACATTTTCACCCGTGATTACGTTTTTTAATTGTATATAAACATAATTACAGGAGCCAGAAGATGTGGAACCAACAATATTAGTGGGATATTTCTTTTTAGGTTGGTTTGTACTAGCTGCGGTGTTATCAATTGCCCTTAATCTGTAGAAATAAAATTATATATGTTTATCATATAATATGCAGAATGATATTCATTCTCGTGTAACATATATACACTTAAGTTCTATTTTTTTTTTATTTAAATTTTATACACTAATAATGTAATAATTTTTTTGCATCGTCAAATGTTAATTTACCTTTTATTTTCCAACGCACACCATGGGAGTCCTAATATTCCAATTAGGATCCCCTCATTGTTAGTAGTTTTTGTGTTACCTCAAATCAGTGACATTTACTCGAAGTTAGTTAATCTTAGGCAAGCTTGTATATCTCATATCTTCGTTACGAGCACATTATAACTCAAACAAGTAAAACCTGGGTCAAATATATAAATATATCCCAAAACTTGTTGGGTTTTTCCCCTCGAATGCCTCAACTATGCTATTTCCTATTAAATCATTGAACCACCCATAATTTATTCCTTTTAAACACTGTTGGTTGATGTGAAACCAGATTTTGTGAGAATATTGATAGAGGATACATGTCATGTTGTTTCAGAATTCATTAGTGCAATTGATGGTGAAAATATTCGAGAATAATTATGTTTTACTTCAAGACATTTGAACACATTAGAAAACAAATGAGACTAACACACACTTTGTCTTCATTCCTTCAATCAAAATCATTACAATACGAACACAATTGAAGGCATTTACAATAGAAAAATCGATCAAAATTAGCCAACATCGTTTAAAGGAACAAATTATGTGTGGTTCAATGATTCAATAGAAAAATGACGTAGTTGAGGTACCTGAAGGGAAAAACTCAACATGACGATAGATAATAATGTTTGCAACTTGTAGAAATCAATTAAGATGAAATAACTCATAATGTATACAATCATATTCCATGTTTTATTTCGTAAACATCATTAGTTTAGGTTAAATCGTCATGAATTCCACGACCCTTGCTAATGAGGTTTAGCCACTCAATATAATTGAAATAAGATAGGCAATTACATTCATTGAATAAGAAATTACTTACAAAAGTTAAAGACAATCTCACAAACTTTGAACTTAAAGATCACGTAAGCTCTTTATAAAACTTGTTCAAGTGAACATTGTTCTTCACTATAGTAGTAATATACGGTTATTTTACCACATCAATGCGTAGTGCAGTGATTTTTAAGTAATACAACAACAACAACATACCCAGTAAAATTCCAGGTCTAGAGAGGGTAGAATGTACCAGACCTTACCACTATCTCGTGGAGTTAGGGAGGCTGTTTTAAGTAATAATCTCAGATTATTTGTTGTTGCAAGTTGCGGAATGCAGAATTTCATTTTGGCATCATGCCATTTTATATCTTTTCTTTCATGCAACCTGGTAGTGTTAGTATACTCTTGACGCTGAACTAAGAAATATAGACGGAGAACATAGATATAGAATGACATTTTTCAGGAGGAATGAGCAGATTTCAAGAACGAAGATGATATTCCAGCATTGTTTCTAATGCAGACAATTAAACTCAACAACCATACAAAGAAATAGAACTGTGACAATGTTATTCAGTTGAGGCTTTTGGATATCTATGTTTAGAATCACCTCAGCGGGTCTTGGTCTTCTGCTCGAGGACGTGGACAGCAGCACATATTTTCTTCCAGCAGTGGATCACAATGAGACTTGGTATCCAAACCCAGAAATGATTTGCAAAGACATAGTAAGCGTAATAATAGAAGGGGCTTGTAGAAAAATTATCGCCTTCCAAAATAGCTGTTATGAAGTATATAGCCGTGCCATAGAGCTGCCCCAAACAAATGGATAGTTGAAGTACGTGTCTGTATGCCTTCTTAGTAGCTATTGCATACCTGCCAATGCCAAAAGCACAATGAGGTTTACAGAAGCAAACTTGTAAACATGTCCCTGCCCCGTCCATATACTTCTACTAATAGTTTGGTTGAAAGGATTTAGTCAAAATGATCCCAGCATCAAATCCCGCATACAATATTTGGTTGAAGCAGAGGCAACAAATTTATTTCCAACTTTCCAAAGCCTTAGTGGACAGAGTTACCTGGTACATGAGCTATTGAGAGGTAGCAAGTACCACGTGAAATTAGTAGAGATGCATGCAAGTTGACTCGACTACCACAGTTATCCAAGAAAAACAATCCGCATAATTAAATGCAGCATTTGGATGGTTGTATAAGAACAAATAATCCCCCAATAATCTAATGTAGTGTTGGTTGGCGCTATCAAAAAATACTGACATTAAATTACACGAGAAATTAACATGTTATTTTATACGGGATAAAGTGTGGAATAAGAACAGTGGATTAGCATTACGAAGATAAAATATTCGAGGAGAGAAATACCCTTAAAATAAGTAACTGTTACATTATATTCCTTGTATTATTACTTAATCAAAATTATATTCCCTGTATATTGTTATTAGTTAAGTTATTCTTTGTGCAATTAATGCTCACTGCAATACAATCCTTCATTGTTATTTCCCGCATAACATACGGTACATTTTAAGTCCATGCAAAACTAGAATGTGAACAAGCAAGCCCTTAGGATAAGCACATTGATTCCGACAGTCTCAAGGTGCATGACAAGTTAATATCTCTCGAGAATGATACTTACACTGCAAGAAGGCATGCTGGCCCCTCTATGACAGCTGTGACCCCTTCAACACTAACAACTGCAGCATCTCGGCCTACGTATCTTGAATCACCTTTGCTGTATTCTTTCCCTGCAATATATTGTTTGTGTTGGTACTTTTATAGGTCAAATTAGAAACATATCCTAATACAAATGAACTGTTCATGATTGTAAGAAGACTTGATAAATTGAGACTTACAGACTTCAGCAAGGTAAACGGGACTAGTCTTTTGGTAGAAATCTGGAGTAAAAACAAAATAGCCCTCAAGGACCATGTGGGTTAGGCCCGTGAAAATCCACCAGCACATGAGCACCCTGTCAGTCTTTGATAATTTAGGAACAAATCCTAGCAAGGAGAAGATGGAGAAATGAAGTTAGAAAACGAAATGGGCCACAATGGAGAATGAAAAAGATGAACTTAGCATATAGATATTTATAACACTAACGCAGCCGAAAATTATGTAGTATAGAACTAGATAGAAAAGACAAACATAATAGTAATTTATGTCCTCATTTATCATTCACTACTAACTTTGATTACATGAAACTAACACTTAAGGTTTGCATGAGCTTAATTGAAAAGTGAATCAATTGTCAAGAATGCTTGAAGTCCTGACTGAGGCATAGGATAAGCTGTACAACTCGACGTTTTAGGGTTCAATATCTTCTTTAATCCCATTCACAAGTCAGTAAAGTTGTGGGTTGACATTAACATCAAACTAGATTCTCTTTTTTATGGTCAAGACAGCCTGCAATTACAACAACATACCCATCGTAATCCCACAAATGGGATATGGGGAAGGTAGGATGTAAGAAGATCTTATCCCTATTGTAGGGTAGAGATGCCGATTCGGATAGACCCTCGGCTTAAAAAAAGTCTAATCAGGATTGAAAGGAAAATAATGTCAGCAAAATAGCAAGACTAACAAAGCAAATGAAGCAATAGGTAGTAGTAAAAATGAAGAATAAGATACTAAGCGAAATACTATATAAGGAGAAGAGGAGAATAAATCAGTCATGCAATAATCATTGAATAATTACCTGAGAATATCCACATGAACACCACAACCAGTACGGATGAGATGCCATATACACCAACAATTTCTGACTGTGAGAGGAATAGGGGAACAAAACCAGGCAATTTTAGATCATGCGGAACGTAGGGGTGAGCTTCTCCCTGGCTTGCCATTTTTTCTCAGTGCCTGACTTGAGGACCCTTTCCTGTGATCTGCAATTCACAGAAAGAACAAAGTCCATACGTTAGAGAAGGTGTTACTCAATGAGCTACTCCACAATTCTCACATTCCTATCTAACTTCACTTGTAAGTATAAGTTGAACTCTAATTTGACGATCTATCAAAAATCAGACGGAAACTACCCTACAGCTATTAAACATTTTTTAAGAAATCGGGGCACAAAAGGCAAATACAAGTATCATAGTGAAATCAGTGGAAGTGATCAATCAACTACGCCTCAACTGCAAAATAGTTGGACCTGACTATGTGAAACCATCGTATCCGTTCGATTCTTTTCAACTGCATATTATTCTGATGAACAAGTCAAATTAGGGATTCTCCAATGTGTATGGTAAAGGAGGAAAACAATTTCCTAGAAAGTATTTCACTAAAGAAGTTATTGGGCAACACTTCTCATAGGAAAAATTCCATCAAAAGGATTCACCTATGGCATACAAAAAATCATCTTTTAACAAATATCACGACTCTTAATCCACATACTTGCTACAAACAACACTTGAACATTATTTTCAATAATTTAATCCTCACAATTATAATATGTTTGGCCAAACTTCAAAATCAACTTATTTTGAAAAGTGTTTTCCAAGAAAGTACTTTTGGTGAGGAACAATTTGTGTTTGGCTAATAAAATTTAAAAAAAAAACACTTTTGAGCAACAATTAGTGTTTAACCAAATCTTCCATTACTCCTCAAAAACTCTTATTTTCTCCCAAAAGTTTGGCCAAACACCTCACTTTTTTTCAAATAAACACTTATGATCTCCCAAAAACATGGTCCAAACAAGCTATTAACATCCATCCTTAGTTAATATTTTCCACTCACCAACCAAAGTTTTCGATACACAACTAGGTCTCTAAAAAATTAAAAGGAACGGGTAAAATTTCAAAAGCCACAAAAAAAAAACATAGTATCTAAGATGAAAATTAAGGTCAAAATCTCTAATCACAATTCCCGCACAATGACAGAAAACTAGAACCCTTTTTCACTTTCAAGCAAATGTAAGCATAAAACAGAAATACAAACAAAACATACAAGTAATTACCCTAAAGGATGAGACTTTCACACTTCTCAATCACTTTTATTCACATATGAACATTATAATAAGTATAAAATCTAAAATTTACATAATTCTTGAAACATGCATATAAAGACATGTGCTTTAGCACCCCATTTGGATAAATCATCAAAATAACTCAAAAACTCCATCAAACTACACAAAATTACAAAAGGGTAAAGCAGATAAAAGGGTAACAATTTTTCAGATTCAGTGAGTGTTGACTTACCGGCGATGGAGAAGAAAAGGGAGAGAGTAGAGAAGCTGAGAGAGTGGAGCACTGAAATACAAATAAGTAAAATTGGTGGAGTCACGTGAGAAAGGCACGTGACTCTGACAGATCTTGTTTGGATTGTATGGAAAATAAATTTTTTTAAAGAATTTTTTTATAAATTTATATTTCTTTATAAGGAAAAGAAGTTATGTTGTATAGTTTAAAGTTATATTGTTGTGAAAGTAAGATTATGGTGGGTGAGAGTGCATAGAAATTCGATTTTGGGACCATTATCACTTAAATTCATTTTTTATATTTGAAATTCAAGATTCATTTTTTTGATCTTCGTAGAAAAAAATAAGAATCGGAATTAAAGTATCATTGGCCGCAAATTCTATCGAATTCAATAATTATGATTACTATTTTAAAAATTATTAAAATTTGTAAACAATAAATTCTAATTTCGCCATTTAAATCTACTAACTTGTGTGGTTTCTTACTAAGCAATGTGTTATTTATTTGTGATTGCAATATTATCTAATATCTAAAAGAAGAGTGATATGTGTGGGCATGATTTTTTAGACGTGTGTTATTTATCACATCGTTCAATTATTACTATGTCTTTTTGACCACCAAATGGAACTAGTATTCTGACACTGGGGTGCTGCATGTTGCAAATGTGTTGATAAAAATATTTTTTGTACTTAATATATATATATCTAGAAAGGGGTGCTAGTAAGGGTTCAATAATTAATTTATCTCATAGTCTTAATATTATTTTATATGTATAAACATGCTCATAATTGTTTAGAGAATGGCTGGCTAGGGCCTAGGGTTAGAGAATATTTAAATTGTGAAATTAAAGTATTCATCTGTTAAGTAAGGTTTTTAACGATCAATAATTCAAATCAGAATCATGGATCCAAATTTGTATATTCGATGTTAAAAAATATCAAATTTGAATCTTGAATTTCAAAAGTAAAGTGATGTTACTACTAACAATCTTGGTCGAATTCATTAAGTAAGAATCTTGAATCTAGCTCAGATTCTATTTCATGTAAGAAGTGATACACTTATAATTCAACAAGATCTCAATAACCCAAAGCAACACAAGCACAATTTTTACTAAACATAGTTGAGAAAAACAAAGAAATGGCAGTCATCAACTTTGTATTTCATACATTTCTGAGAAACTACATAGGTTACAGGTTTGAAGTATGCAGTTTTTAAGCAAACCATTGTAATTTACTATAGTCGCGAAGTAAATATCAGATATGAGTAAGTTCTTTCTTGTGTAGACTCGTAAAGGGAAGAGTTCTGTAAGTGGCACCAGATAAGGACTGCTCAAACTTATGAACTTCCACTCTGGATTAGAGAAGAACCAACCCTTGGATAACAATAATCCTATTGTCCAGGAACCCCAGAATGAAATTGCTAATGTTGTAATCATCTTTGTTCAGCAAAACAACTTTGCACGCGTGTTCCTCTACCACAATGTGTCTGGGCCCTCGTTGAAGAGAAGTTCATCATGGTGGTTTCCTTCTCGCCCCTGTCAATAGAATTCTTAGGACTGAAGTGGTGAAAATGTGCAGTTGCAGAACAAACCTCCCTTGGAACTTCTGCTAACGAATAAACCACTTTTCATCTCTTCCCTTTCTTCAAAAGTGATGTAGCTTGCAGAATAATCTTATCAACCTCATCAAAACCTGGTGTGTCGACATCTTTACCTGGTGACTTCTCTTTCCTCGAGTTAGAAGATATTTGACGCAAATGCTCCTCAAAATCCTGTGCATCTCCATTACTTTGCACGGGAAACTTTTCAAACACATCCAAATAAAGTGGTTCTTCAGCCTTCTCTTCATGCTCTTCCTCGGAGTCTGTCTCAAAAATATCTGAAAGATCTTCAGAATCTGAGCATATATCTGTATCTACCATGGAATCATTTTCTTCACTTTGTTCTTCATTTTCAACCATTATCCGTTTGAGCTTATCAGATGCCTTAATTTGCTGATCTGAACGGTGTTCAGGGTGAAATTTCTCAAAGCCAGCCTCTTGATTTTTGTCAGGAGCATCAGTTTTATTTTCAGCTTGCAACCGAAGCAGCTCAAGATCTTGCTCCAGCCGTGGAATGTATCTCTCGACAGCTCTTAAGGAATCTCTGTATTTAGATTTATCTAAGGCCTGTGTAAAGGGGTCAATAACAAAAATAAGAGCGCGAAAAAGTGGGGATCCACATTATAGCATACCCAAAAATTAGCAGAGTAAGAGAACCTTTTTCCTGGAAAGAGTACTTCTTGGAGACATTATCTCAGTTGGTGGTTGAGAATAATTCTTTCCTCTGTACATTATAATGGTGTCATCATCCTGGATATCAAGAACGATTCCACCACTTAATCTTGCAAGCTCTACAGCTATTTCCTTAACCTCCTCAGGAGAAAAGGTTTTCACCACCACTTTCAGAGTTTGGTGCTTCTTCCAATGCAAGTGCATATTTAGGATCACACCCTGGTATATCCCACGTCTTCCAACTGGTACATAATTCTTGCACTTCTCCCCCATTTTCAGGAAGTAGAAGTGTTCTTCTGGTGTCAATATTTCTGGGTCATGAGTAGCCTCCAATATCTCCTTAGGCTCAACCTTCCTAAGAGCTTCAACAAGCCTCTCCTCTTTTTTCCGTGCCTAGAAAGATGAAAAATAGCAATCCCTAAATACTTCAATTGTGTTTTAGAGTAGACATAAAGTAGGTGGCGCAACCCCATCCATAATTGTGTTGGATCACAAATTGCCATAAAGTAATTATCTAAAGAACAATTTATTCTTTAGCATCTAGTGGCAAGTAAATAAGTGACAAAACTAATGTCACAACTAACAATAAAAACAGTTCTAGATTTGCAAATGACACCACAATCAGCACAACTGAAAAATCCTTTTGATATGACTAAATTGATACCGAAAGTCCATTAAATTATTCAACCTCAACAAAGTCATATAGTAGGAACACATAATTTCTAAGTTCAGAAATGGCAAAGGGTAATACTTTCAGGAAACAAAAGATTAGAACAGGCATATCTAGATGACTAGTCCATTCCCATAAACTTTATTCAGAGTAAAGCGTATAAACGAAAAGACCCACAATCTCTAGGAAGAAATATAGACTTAACAGAAAACAAGAAAAGGTATAAGCAAAAGATCTATATTGAAGATACCAACTAGTGGAATCAAAACTTATTTGTTCTTACACTTACATTAGATCCATATTTGTTAAGACATTCTTCTTAGGCAACCTATAGACTTGAATGTCAATGCAGGGGATATTATGAGTATTGGAATGAAATGATGCCGGATACAGTGAAATAGATATAGAAGATTCAAATATCCGACCTTAATTAGGTTGAGATTGAGGTATAGCTTATTGATTCATTCGAATGAAATAAGCAAGCTAAGACAATTTCAAGAGTTATCAAACGCAAAAGAGTATGGTATTTCAAACAGATTGAAGCTACCAAAACCCGTGCACAGCATAAGTAGTTCAAAGTTCAAACATCATCTTTTTATCTTTACAACCGTGGAGTCAGGCCAGTTTGCGCACACCTCGACTAATTCCACGAGTACCTGTGACCTCTCACCAGCACAGGTTTACTTCAAACATCATCTTACAGAACTTCCACTAGACTAAATAACATGCTACAAGAAAAAACATTACCTTCCTCAATTTGAAAAGGATTCTTTCTTCAGCTGTCATTCTTTGGAACTCTTTCTTCTTCTTCCACCTGAAGAACTTCAACCACTTCACAACCTGTCTTTTACCCTTCAGTTTCTTCCTCTTGATTTTATCTTCTTTAAACTCACTGGAACTCTCTGCAACAGCATCATTCCCACCGCCGTTCGACGTTTCCCCAGCTTTTCCAGCGGTACAGTAATACCGGCCCGAATTTATCAATCCAAAATCCCATTTTTGTACGATTAAGCGTGGCCCAACTGTAACTCCTCTCTCAAAAACCTTGCATACTGCATTCAAGAGACTACTATACCATGAGATTAGCACAATCACTTCAAATTAAACAGTTATCAGTGTAAATGCATGATTTTTGCAGAAAAAAAATATCAGAATTTGAAGAAATAGTACCTGGTTTGCTGGGGAACAGAATGGGGTAAAACGGGTTGGAAGATGAAACGGTAGCAGACGAGATGTTGTAGCTGCCGTGATTTGCAGAGCGTCGCCGGAAAGAAGAACCCTCGCCGGAGCATTTTTCACACTTTCTGGTGGCCGACGGGGAACTAGTCTCCGGGAATAGCTAAATGGGTGTAAATTGGATACTTAGCTGATGGACTTGGGCTAGTATGGTCTTCTTTGAAGGCCCAAACCATCACTCGTGAATCTTTTCACAAATAGCAACTTTTTATTTTTTGTAATTGAAAAATAGTCACTATCGCGGAACTTTAAATTCCACGCGCAAAATTCTAAGACATTGTTATGGAGTTTCAACGGTAAAATTTGAAACTACATGGTCGGAAAGTGGTGAATACAATTTCTATAAATCTTTTACACATAATTTCACTTATACTATTTGCTAGGTTGCTTAAAAATATAACATGTTAATCTTGTTTAAATGATATTTGTTAGCGAATTATTTTGAATACAGCTTCAATTCGCTTTTCTAAAAGTTTAAGCTAATTTGGATGACATATGTATTTATTAAAAAAAAACACAAGTAAATGAACCAAGATTAAAGAAATATGATATGTATTGCTTCTTTCAAAGGGTCACATACAAAAAAAGGATATATATACACAAGTATATACCCTTTTCCTTTTTTGATCTAATAAATTTCATGTTAATGAAAATCCACCCCCTTTCATCATTTGTCTAAATTCTTTAAAATCAACCATTCCATCACCATCCACGTCGACTTTCATGATCATTCTCTTACAATCTTCCAAAGTTTTACCTTGTTTCAACCCTAATGATCCCAAAACGGACCTTAATTCTTCCACGGTTATATATCCATCACCATTTTGATCAAACACGTTAAAAGCTTCTCTCATATCCTCCTCTTCGTCCTTCTCGTCCATGATTGACTTATACAATGTCCCGAATTCATCTACATCGATATATCCATCTCCATTTACGTCTATTTTTTCAATCATATGATCAAGTTCTTGATCCTCAATATATATTCCCAAGCTTTGTAACGAGTCGTTGAGCTCTTTTTTCGTTATAGTTCCATCTCCATTACGATCAAACATTTGGAAAATTCTATTTAGCTCTACGGGGTCCATTTCTTAAATGAAATAACAAAGAGAATGATTAAAATAAACCCTTTGAAGGTTTTAGTATAAAAGGATTTGGGTTTGGGATTGATGATGTTATGTTAAAAGAAGCATGAAAATTTGAGAGAAAATAATAAGGGAAATAATATTTCTCAGAAGAGAAAAATATATGGCTAAGGGGTTTAAATGGTGGAGGAAAATTAAAAAGGGTGGTTTGAGGACACCCACTAATTTCGTGGAATCAATGATATTCTTTTTGAGGTATATATTCATTAAAGATATAAAAATAGACACAAGATTCAAGAATATCTAATTCCACATTTCTTGGTTACTTTATTAATTATTTCGTATCAAATATTAGTTAAGAATTTAAGATAAATCAGATTTGTTTGAAACTATTTGACGTTTTAAAAGATACATTCTGTTCAAATCTAACTTTGTTGCTCCAATTTAGAGGTGTATTTTAATTTTTTTTGGATATAGATAAATTATAGTCTAAGAAATCGAGAAATAGATTATATGGACTAATAATAGCACCTTATATTATTTGTGGTACATAGATTATTATATTGTTTATGTAATTATCTGTTATTTTTGTTTTGATTGTTATAGACGGCTTTTTGGATTGTTTTTCTTGAAATGAGGTTTATCGAAACAACATATAAGTTTTGCATATACTTTACCATCCCTATACCCTACTTTGTGAGATTGGTGTTTATGTTTTTTTATTAGTGATATGTTATTCTCGGTTTAATTTTAAATTGCCTATAAATATCGGGTATGGGTAAGTACTTACTCGCGAAGAGGAACGTTTGAGTAGGTGAGTTTGGACGGCATCTCTTGAAATATGGCATTGTGGAACTCATGTCTGTAAACGTGAGGTCTGGTTCAGGACCACGTAAAATATAGTGTATACTATACAAGTAGTAGTATGCATCCAGCTAAATATAGGTTGGAGAAATTGATAAATTCAACAATAAAGTCGTAATAAGTGGCCTTTCAGTCATTGTAGAGACTCTTAAATCTGATTTTGAGTTACTCCGTTGTTCATGGCGGATGTGCTGCAAAGATTAAAGGGACCAGACAATGTTTTAGAGGTGGCAAAATTCGC
Source organism: Solanum sitiens (assembly GCA_016801875.1). Classification (NCBI taxonomy): domain Eukaryota; kingdom Viridiplantae; phylum Streptophyta; class Magnoliopsida; order Solanales; family Solanaceae; genus Solanum; species Solanum sitiens. The sequence goes on along the minus strand of JABWTJ010000016.1, from coordinate 2,701,505 downwards.
CCATGAAACATGACCGGCCAAACTCAAACAAAAAATAGTGTTACTTGTGTTGGTAGATATAGCAAGTGCCTATTGAATTAGTCGAGACGTGTACATGCTTGCTTGTATGAGGGTGTGTTGCTCATCCCTAACTGCTAAAGACAGTAAGAGGGTTGTGTCCAGACACAAATTAAGTACGTTTACCATAAACCAATTGTCTATCCTGTTCAACATGAGTTAAAGGAACAAAAACCGAAGCATCAAAGTTGTTAATCTTACTAACAGCTACTACATTCTGCATTTCACTTGGCGTGGAAGCCATAAATATGATAGATAGGTTAGTTCCAATAATTTGCAATGCATACCGACTAAAAGATCTATCCAACTTTATCATATTGGTTTCCCAAGTTCTATCTTTTAAGATAGTCTATACATACTGAATGGGAGAGGGGAGGAGAGGGTGCACAACTGGAGTTGACAACTGGTCTGTTGCACAAGGTAATTCTTATCGGAGAAAGGAATGAGATCAAACTGTGTGTTCTCCAAGATCTTGTAACAGAAGTATCTAATTGTCAAGTATATAGGAATTGAAATCCCATTGCTTGCGATAACAAAGATATGATTGGTTTTGGATAGTGCTTACTTACTCCAAGTATTCAGAAACACAGAAAAGAATATAGCAGTACTGAAATATATAAGCACAAGAATGAAAAATATACAAGCATAATGCAAGTTGTTATGTTTAAATGGGTCATGAGATGTGCCAGGATCATTGAGTTCACAAACTCCAGCCAAGAAGCTCACCTTTTTAATCACCTAATGCTTTACGCATGTACTATAATTACTACTAAAGAGCTTTATGTGAGTGAACACTAAAACGTGGAACTCTGAAGACTCTGCGGCTACTGAAATCAAATTAGCTAGTTCAAGCTTCTTGACTTACCCGCTGAACTATAAAGTTAACATTCTTCCAAGTAAGTCTAAGTGCCTTTATATTCATGATCTGAAGATATGAAAATCGAAGTTGTACCATGAAAATATGGCTCGGTGAAAAGGAGGCTGGTCTGATAGAAGTAATAAACTAACATTTCGAAGGTAGATAGACACAAGTAGGAATAAAGAAGGACATAGGAAGAAATGTCTACATTCATTACAAAGAGAACTATGTAGCGCATATGGCTAAAAGAACACATGCAATGACAATAGACAATGAGTCAAAAAATAGATATGCTTAACGCAATGATAAATATATTTTAAGGTTGATGCTCTCAAGCAGTAAGGTCTGCGTATACCAGATCCCAATTGTGGGATTACACGGGGTATGTTCTGTTGCTCTCAAGTAGTATTTCACGAAAGTAGGCAGACAGGCCAAAATATATTAGTCCTCTGATTCAGGTTCAGAAAAAAGGGTGTTTATATGTTTTGCCCTTCACTTCATAAAATTTATTAGTTTACCAAAACAAAACACAAAAGGAAGTTCAGAAAGGAAATTTGGTGCACGACATTTTTGTGATAGTACGGCAATAGATGAACGTCTAACAGCACAAACAGATACAGGTCTAAGACTAATTGCAGAAGGTGATGGCAATACTGGAGAATAATAGAAGAAAGCATACATCTAGAGCTAACACATGACAATGCTCATACCTCAAACAACAGAAAGCTGGAAGAATGTTAGGCAAGGTTAACAACTGATTGGCCGCCTACTATCCAGTTCTCAGAATGAATTTAGTATATGAGCAGTGATACTGTTACCTTTCTTAAGCGTGTCGCATAAAATTTCTTTAGCTGGGACAGTTCCTTGTGCCTAAGGTCCCGATTAGAATCCTAACCCTCCCAATTACGAAAGGGTTTTTTATTTGATCTCAGACATGGCACCACATGTCCTCCTGCTATGGGGTTTGCCTAGAATCCTTGCAAAACTGAAACAGGAGAATTTCCTCACAAAAGAATGAATTTGTGTTGCTTTAGAAGGTCAGGGACATAATTTACTCAGTAAATAGTACTTAGATTGTATGTGTCTATAACTAAACGTAATGAATTCTTGTTGTTTTAGAGAGTCCATGACATAATCTACTAAGTAAATAGTAGATTGTACTGCCTATAACTAAACGTAATGAATTCTTGTTGCTTTCAAGGGTCAGGGACATAATCTACTCAGTAAATACCAGCTTATACACTACAACTAATTAGAGGCACATCCAGTAGCACTCGATGTTTAGTTGCAGCTAACCGCAACAACGCTCAAGAATTCTTGTTGCTTTAGAAGGTCAGGGACGTAATACACTCAGTAAATAGCACTCCAGCTAATACATTGCAATTAGTTTTCTTTAGAGGCACGTCTAGTGGTATGCAGTCTTTAGTTTCTTCAAGGCTATGATGTTTTCCACCTCTTACCAAATTTAGTCATAGCCTTATTTCTCAAGTCTATAACACATTTTTACAAAGCATAAACATGAATTTCAGACTATGTGATTGCAGAGGAATTAAAAGCTCACAACAACAATTACGCCTTAATCACTAATTAGTTGGGACTTGGGACCAACAATATAAATCTTTTATATCTGCTCCACTCTATCGAACCAATTCCATTCTAGTACCGGTAAATTAAAGTGTCTTCATACCACCAAAGACAGATTGATATTAAAAATAACTCATACAGGAATCGGGAAAGTATTCATTTAAAACGAACAAAGTTGTCAACTTTCAGACAATTTTGACAGAAATTGCCTATCAAGTACCAAAAGTTCCACATCTTATTAACTCAAAGCACTAAAAATCCAGTTCACAGACATAGAAAACTATTCATTTTCACCTTTTATGGGATATCCCATGGCTTAGGCTCAGGAATTGCAACCACCATCCCTTGAAGCTCCGGTGAGAGGACCACCTGACAACCCAACCTAGAATGCTTGTTCAAAACCCTAGCCCTAGAGTTCCTCTTCAGCACATACTGCTCATCGTAAGAAGCTTTTGGAAGCTTCTCGAGCCATTCTTGAGCAATGTGCACCTCACACTCGGAGGAGCACGCATCAATGTCTTCAAGGCGATGTGAATCTGGGTCGATTAACCCGTGGTTGGTTAGAGCTTTGAGCAGAGTTTGACCCGAGAGTCCAATAATCTCCCGTTTACAGCCCTCAGGGTCAACGGCGAAGAGCTTGACGATCCGATCAGCGACTTTGGCGGAGCCGGAGCGGGATGAACATGAGGATGCTGAGGATCGAGCAATTGAAAAAATCGAAGGGTTTCGTGCGATTCGTGAGGCGAATCTCTGCAAATTAGCGACCGCCATCTTCGAATGTTAGCCAATTTTGGGGGAAATGAGTGCCCTAAACTCTCCAGAACTAGTGTGAAAGGAGAAAACTGTATTTTTTTTAAAAATTATTGTCGGGTTTGGATCCGTTATCAGAAATAATTATAACTCTGTCTAAATTATTTTTAACTTTTCTAGCCGTTCTAATTTATATTATATGACACGTTTGATTAATTTATGTAGCAAAATTTGATTTATAAAGTTGTAAATCATTTCACTTTTTCTAATTTATTATCGAGAGTATTTTCTAAGTAATTACATAGTTATGTAAAAATATAACCTAGCAATCATAAATGTAGAGTAAAAAAGTTTGATATTGTTTCTCTGTCAATAATTTGATTCAGAAAATATTAATAGTCACCGTTTAACTCGAAAAGTACAATGTAGATAGATTACTAGTATATAAGATGAATACGGAATAGAAATTGATATGAGTACACTTTTAAGAGAAATTATCATTTCTATTGCTGATAGGAACATACATAATCAAATATCCCTCTCCTTTCTTCTCTCTTTTACAAACTTTTCATGTAGGAAATAAGAACAATCTATTTTAGATCTCTGAAATCATTCTTCATTCTTCGTATAATCAAATTTTCTTGCCCTGTAGCCAATTGTCGTAGAACTCCAACGATTCGCGTGGTTTGTACTCAGGCACGGTGTGTCCAGCTCCCTGAGAATTTCGGAGATCAATCAATTAAATCAAAGAAGAAATAGAAAACGAAAAAAAACATTTGTTGATATAAACATACCTTAATTGTCAGAAAAGTGAGGTTGTTTGCATAACCTTGTGTGTAACTGCACAAAAGATTTCAGCATTTAAATGAATTGCAACACATGATTATAGATGAACAAGATTTAGAAGGTGAAAAATGCGAACATACCCTGCAACTTGTACGTAACTGCAAAAAAGATTCAAGCATTTAGAATGAATTTGCAATACATTAGAGAAGTTAAGCATGAAGAGGATTTAGTAAGTGAAAAACGCAAACATACCCTTGAATTTGGTCTTTCGTATACCATTGCCTCCATTCATCCACGATTGCATATCCAAGTGAACTTGTCCATTTTTCTGAACCAGTGTATGGTACACACATATCGTGATCTCCACTGCAACAAACAAATATGTGTCTTAGTCAACAGAATATACACGAAATACATATAGACGATCAGTTTTCTTTATGTGTTTTACATAATAATATCACGAGTAATACAGAAGAACGGAAGAATGCATGTTAAGAGACTGAGTGATCTATTGAACCTGTATATGAGTGCCCTATATCCCCGAGTTGTGAGGTTTCTGTGATACGGAATCATGCTTCCAGCATCATGAGTGAAGTTTAAGTGTTTGCATAGCTCCCAAGGACCTGTCACAGTTGCCTGTTGTACCACAAGATTGAACCATAAATCGATCACCAATTGGTAAAACTAAATCATCATCTTTAAAGTTGGGACAAGATGAGTAAATTGTATCTTACTGGTTCAGCATGAATTGCTTTACGAACATCTTCATTGTTTAGCCACGCAGTAGCAACAGTATCGTCCTGCATATTTCATTTCAGATTATGCGTCTCTTAATGAGAATAAACAAAAGGAAAGAAAAAAAACAAGAGTGACTCACAGTGCAAAAGACATTATTATTATCGAGAAGCTCTGGCCAAGATGGGACAAGTCCCTCTTTTACTGGAGCATTAAAAGGCCAAGCACGGCCAAACATTCTGGTTCTGACAGGAAGAGGCCTTTCTGTCTCGCCTAGTTTATGAAAGCTCATTGGCAATTTTGAGTTTTTGGTGCTAAGAGGGCTGTGGTAACACGGTTCTAGTATGTCATAAATGTTTAGTCCCATAACTGTCTGCAATACGCGCAAAAGATGAATTTGAACCAATACAGAACAATCAATAGTTGTCGCGACAAAATGAATCAAGTATCACATTATAACACCTTACCTGACTAATTCTTAATAGTAATAATGTACAATTCTGACTGCTTGAGCTGTAGAAGTCTCCTTTGCATGCAGCAGTTGCATCCTGAGCATGAAAAAGAATAATCAAAGACCAGTTGCTAATAAATCGGAGTGGTAAATGTATAAACATACATTAACATTTGCTTCAGAAAGCCAAATGATTTGAGCATAAGAAGAAGCAAATACCTCGAACATTTTGTCTGAAATGAGGCCCATACCATGTTGAAATGGAACAAGAGCATTACCGTCTATCTTCTCATCTGTCACGCCATTTCCCACCATATAACCCTGTGCAATAGAACATAACGAGTTTACAACCCAGACAACTAGCTAAAATCTTGAAATGTATATACCTTAAACATGGACAGAGTCAGCCCTGACCTTAAAGTTGATAACGGGCTTTACTTTAGCATCGATACCTAGAAAAACATAAGCAGTAGAAGGTTAGTCTGTTTATCCCCTGCCTAGCAGTAGCACCAACCAATAAATGATTACCTTTTACTATTTCAGAAGCCAGCGTTGGCACGTATATTCCAGCATAAGACTCTCCAGATATGTAGAATGGGTTCTTGAGGAACTCCGGGTAGATTGCAAACCACTAGCAACAACATCAGTTAGTACAAACCATAAACGAGCTAGGACAGATCTAGCGTAAATTTATGTAATGTTACTACCTTGAGGAGAAACGAATGGGTTTCGGATGCAGTTTTTAAGTCTCCTGTATTATAGTCATCTTTATTTTTCGAGTAAGATAATCCAACACCAACAGGAGAGTCCAAATATATTATGTTGGAAACCTGGAAGAATCAAATGATAATGAGTGACTAATGAAATGCAAGCATATGATAAAAGTAGAATTAACACAAATAATAACCTTAGACCAACTGTATGGATTGTTATGCAGAATAGGCAGGCTACCATTTGCCTTTCCCAACTCAAAATTAAAAGGTCCTGCAATGTATAGAACACAAAACTCAACTGTTACACGAATTGTTAACATTACTCATTACAAAATAAAGGCATTTGTAAAAAAATCAAGTCTTTTATCTAATCGAGTAGTATCATCTACGTCAAAATATTTTAACCGCTCAAATTCAACTCAACTAGTAAAATTAAGAATTAGAGTTGTTACCATGCTCATAGACAAATCCATCAAAACTTGAACAGCCAGGTCCACCATTAAGCCAAAGAACAACTGGATCATTTGATGGATTTCTTTCAGATTCAACAAAATAGTAAAACATATTCTTTCCATGGCTTTCATCTAAATTAACATACCTGAAATAACATTTTAAAAGAAATTCAAAAAAAGTACAAAAATCAAAATAAAGTTACATCTTTTTATCAAAAAAAAAAAAAGGAATACAAACCCAGCATAATGTTTTGACAGCAATTTGCCAGTGAATCCAGGGATTTGAGTTACCAATGCACTCTGAGGTGCCCCTTCTGTTACCAACAAACAAAATGCCAACAATGTTAATACTATACTATACTCTAAAATAATGTTTTTTCTTGCCATGTTTGGTGTATTAAAATTCAGAATTATTTGATGTTTTCCTTAAAATAACACAAATGATGGGGCTTTTATAGTGTGAGAAAATGAAGTGTGACATCATTATAATTAATATTCCATTAATGCAAAATCTTAATATAGTAAAAAGTCAATTATGAATTGATTTATATTTTTGTAAACTTTGACGGAGAAAATAACAAAAGAAAAGAGTTTTATATTTAAGGGATATTCATCAATTTATATCTGTATTTGGATTTTTGTAATGTTTGACTGAGAAAATGATAAAGTAGAAGTCTAAATATATTAATATTATATATACTACTCCTATATTTATTTACAGATCATTACAGATCTTTTCATTAATTAAGAATTTTATATTATATTTTAAGTTAGATACATTGAAATATAACATTCACTGTTAACTAGCATAAATTAAAATAATTGAATATTTGAATAGTTTTGTATCTGTCTTCTCTTCATTTATTTTCTCTCATTTTCCTCAAGTTTCTATTTAAACTAGTTAACATGTTCGCGCTTTGCGCGATCCTAATAACTATTTTAAAATAATTTCTGTTATAAATTAGCACGTACTAAAAAAGAAGAAATATGATCAATACTTAGTTAAAGCTATAAAATATTTATAATAATTGTTTCAATTTATAAGATATTCCTTTTGTATCATTTTGTTAGGGTGAAAAGAAAATGTTTTATATATTGAAAAAAAATGCTAACATAATTTTTTGCTTAATTTTTTATTTGTCGTGGATCATCAAATGAAAAGTAAATAATTTGTCCTCCTTTTTTTAAAAGTATGGATGCTTTATTTTTTTATGTAAGGAACTACTAAACTTAGACTTTTTTTAAATATAGTTCTTCAATATAATTTATTTAACAAAAAAACATACTCGTTAGGTACATAATCTTTTATAAAATTCTTTATTTTTTTTAAAAAATTATGCAAGTTAAAATATGAAAATTAACAAAAAGCATGTCAATAGTAATAAAAAGTAAAGAACGACTAACTATCTTAATCAAATAAAATATAAATATAAAAAATTATAATAATAAAATTGAAAAGCAACCATTAATATTTCAACAAACAACTCGATACAAAATTATAGTCATTTTTTTATTTTAATTATCAAAGAATTTTAACAAATAATAAATAGTGAATATTTTAACTCTTGAGGAGTTACAAAACTCACTAAATGTATAATTATTTAGAGAAATCACAATTTAAATAATGACAAAAAGAGCAAAGAATGGGAGAAAAAGAATAAGTAGGACTTTTAGTTTATAAGAGTTTCTGCTATTGTTTGTTTTTATATCATATTGAAATTATTTATAATTTTTTCGTCTTCACACAAATTTAAAAAGTTTATCTTTATTTACTCAATGTATTTCACTAAAAAAATACTTCAATTAATTTTAGTGTGTATTTTGTATGTTTTGTTGTGGTCATTTTATTTAATTACTAAAAAGTTAGAAAATAAAAAAAATATTTCATTATTTTAGTACAAAACTTTAAAAATCTCGAGTTTTGATAAATAATATATACTCCCTATATTGCAAAATAAGTGAAATTGTTGAGCCCTTTTTCATAGTACAAAATAAGTGAATTGTTCCAAGTTTAATAGAGATGTTGAAAAATTCTTTCATTTTTGCCCTCATTTACAATGTTAAATAATTATAAAAAAATTGAATTTTTAAGAACATAATATGTACATAACGTCATCAGAAAAATAAATCATTTATTTTAAATTTATTTAGAGTGCTCATTTATGAAATAAATAAATGACTTAATTTTGAGTAATTTAATATATGATGTAAATGAAAGAAAAATGAAAAGAAGTCCTAAAAAGAGAGATAAAGAATTAAGTAAAAAGGAATTGAGGAGACATGTTTATTTAGCAAAAATATAAATAGATAAAAAAAATTGTAAGTGTGAGATGGGTCAACCCGCTAAAAAAAGAACAAAGCAACATAGTAGTATTTCCTTATTAATTTTAAACAAAATTAGAGTATGTCTTGTTACCAAAAGTTTACAATCACAAATAAAGAAAAAAACATATGCTTCCATGAAAATGTTCTAGGTGCAGATCTTGAATAGTTGATGCGCAAATGATAGACTAAAATCTAAATTCATTATTTGAGAAAACTAAATGTAGAGGTAATGAATAAATTCGTAGAAAGGAGTTGAGGAGATATGTCATTTAAGTAGAAAAGGTGAATAAACAAAGGTTTTTGTAATTTATGAGATGTAATTAGCTGTAATAAATATTACAATTCTTTTTAGTTATCAAACAGAGTAATTAATGAAGAGAGTAAACTCATTGTTTAAGTTTCATAATCAACTTAAACAAATATCAATTTTCTGTAACTTAAGAAAATATGTTCATTGTAATTGAATATTGACAGAACAAACTTGGTTCATTCTGAAAAATTTCATTAAATTAGAAGAATTAAATGTTTTGTGAAATTTGAGTCCCACAATCATATATGTAGACTAATTTCACAAAAGTGTTAACAAATATGAAACAAAACTTAATGGAGGGGATCTCATCTCCTTTTTAGTCAATTCAAAATCAACAAAAGAAAGAAATGTTTTATATCATCTAACTTAGAATGAAAAGAAGCGGATAAAGCAAATAAATAAAAGATGATGGAATATTTTTGATCGAGAAATTATGTCATATTAACATGTTATATATATAATATATATCGATATAGAATATGGATTGTATATCCAAAAGACAAGTTTATATAATGAAAATATCAAAAGATTTCTTTAAGCAACAAAATAATCCATGGAAGATCATGTTGCCCTTGATACAAAAACTGTACTTTGTAATATAATCTTATTGTTGAAGGATACATATCTTGATGGATAAATAATTAATTGAAAAGTTATATAAGCAATAATAAGTGCATATATATATTTGTAAATTATTGAAACTTCTACTTTTTCAAATTTTACTCTGACCAACTCTTGATGAATCTCCCACCGCTGTTAAACTTTCTTCTTCATTTTGATGACTTGTATCAAACTAATTTTTGATCGTCTCTTTTGACAAATCTTACACCATTTTTAAACTTTCTTCTTCATCTTGAAAAGCTTTTGCTTGGCTATTGTAACACAAGAAGAAATTCTAAAAAAATATATCTATAATCTTCATAAAAGCTGAAAAACAAAATAAAAAAGATATTAACAATATGAAGTTGGAGAAAATAGAAATGGATGCAACTACACTATAGATGATTGTTATTTATAGATGAGAATTAAGTAGAAGGAAGTTGAGAAGACATCTTATTTAATTAGAGAATTCAAATAGATGGAGGTTCTTTTTGTAACTTTATGTGATATAATTATATGTAATGAATATGATTGTATTTAATTTTTTTAATAAATTGGTTAATGAAAAAGATGAATAAAAAAAATCAAAAAAGGAAGATAAAAGATAAATAGTTTTCTAGGTCATTGAGAGGTGCCACATCTTCTTGTTTATATCTAGCTTTATTATATATATAGATTTTTTGTATTTAATTAAGTAATATACATTTTATATAAATTAAATAATAAAGATAAAATACTTAAAATATTTAAAAAATATTTTTCTTTCGTAATAGTAATTAGAAGAAGGACAAAAAATTAAAAAAATATTTTTTTATTAATAATATAAATTAGAGAGGTATGAATTATGAATAATTACTCTTTGTAAGTTGGCATATGAAGAGTCTTTGTTGTAAATGTTTTTCCATTAATATAATACTTATTGTAATAAATTAAATAATGACTTTTGCAATAAAATAATTAATTTAAATAAAAAAGAAAATCCAAGAAAATAAGTAAAAAGATAAATACATGTAGAGATCATAGAGAGGTGCCACATCACCCTGTCTATGATTCTCCTTTATATTATATTAAGATTAGTGACACAATGCCATAAGTTAAATTAAAAAGCTACGATTTAACTTTCCAAAGTAAATTTTTAATTATGATTTAAATAATAAATATATTATATATTTAATATTAAAAATAATTATAATAACAAATCTTAACAACATATTTTCTCGGCCATAATTTATTAAAAAGGAATGTCTCTTCGTAACTTTTTACGCAAGATCTTCCTTTTTAAAAAAAAAAAAAATTAGTCTTTTTGTTACATGACATACCAATTAATTAAGATGCACCACATATCTTATCTAAATTAAAATTAAAATTAAAAGCAAAAAGCTTCTTTTTCTTTTTAGATTAATAAATATTAATTTATTCCAAGTCTAATAAAGAGGTGACTGTACATACAACATCAATGAATATCTAATTTTTTTTATTAGGTTCAATATTTAATATATATAAATGTATATTACATATTAGCTATTGATAATGTTTAATCAGCTAATGGTAAAATTTGTGAAATCATTTAGCTTTTTGGTTTTCGTTCACACCTACTTAATCAACACAACAATAATATTCCTTAAAGACTTAAGTAATCTATTATGAAGCTGCAAGACAGAATCATGCTCTCAAAATCATACTCAGTTAAGTTAATTATTTGGTCTAAAAATATGTTTGCCGTTAATAATTTGATTCAAAAAAGCTAATTGGCACCCATTCGCTTGAAAATTACAATGTAGATGAATATTGGATAGAAAATGATACAAGCATGCTTTAACATAGAAATTATCATTTCTATTGTTGACAGAAATATATATTATCAAATACATTGTAAAAATTCAATATCCCTCTCCTTTTTTAAATTTTCATGTAGGAAATAAGAAAAATCTATCTTTTATTTCTGAAATAATTGGACTTAATGTTTACTAATTCAGTCTTCATTCTTCATATTATCATATCTTCATGCCCTCTAACCAACGTTCATAGAACTCCAATGCCTCTAGTGGTTTGTACTCAGGCACGGTGTGTCCAGCTCCCTGAATATATCCGAAATCAATAAATTAAATAAGAGGAAAAAATCGAAAACAAAAAATTATTTCATAATATAAACATACCTTAATAGTCAGAAAAGTGAGGTTGTTGGCATAACCTTGTATGTAACTGCAAAAAAGATTTAAGCATTTAAGATGAATTTTACAGAATTGCAACACATTATAGATGAACAAGATTTAGAAGGTGAAAACGCGAACATACCCTGCAACTTGTACGTATCTGCAAAAAAGATTTAAGCATTTAGAATGAATTTTACAGAATTGAATCATATTAGAGAAGTTAAACATGAACATGATTTAATAGGTGAAAAAATGCGAACATACCCTTGAATTTCTTCTTTTGTATACCAAGGCCTCCATTCATCTACGATTGCATATCCAAGTGAAGTTGTCCATTTTTCTGAACCAGTGTATGGTACACACATATCGTGATCCCCACTGCAACACACAAATATGTGGCTTAGTCAATGTCTATTTGTGTTTTACATAATAATACACGAGTAATCTATTGAACCTGTATATGAGTGCCCTGTATCCCCGAGCTGTGAGGTTTTTGTGATATGGAATCATGCTTCCAGTATCATGAGTGTAGATTACTTTGTTTGAGCAAAGCCTCCAACGACCTATCACTGTTGTATAACCATAAATAGATCACCAATTATAGTTATTTTTTTTGAGTAAAGGTAAATCATCATGTGTAAAGTTAGTACAAGATGAGTAAATTGTATCTTACTGGTTCAGCATGAATTGCTTTACGAACATCTTCATTGTTTAGCCACACAGTAGCAATACGATCATTCTGCATATTTCATTTCAGATTATGTGTCTGTTAAAGAGAATAAACAAAAGGAAAAGAATAAATCAAGAGTGACTTACAATGCAGGGGACGTAGTTTGTAGGTTCGATTATCTCTGGCCAAGATGGGACACGTCCCTCTCTTACTGGAGCGTTATAAGGCCAAGCACGGCCAAACATTCTTTTTCTGACAGGAAAAGGCCTTTTTGTCTCACCTAGTTTACGAAAACTCATTGGTAATCTTGAGTTATCAGTGGTTACATCAGGTTCAGTGTTGTGTAACACGGTTCTAGAATGTCCTACGTGTTTAGATCATCAACATTCTGCAATAAGCAGAAAAGGTGAATGTGGATCGATAAAAGCAGAACAATGGATTGTTTGAATCAAACATGACAAAGTAACACCTTACCCGATTAATTTTACCTTGCATTTCTTTACAATGCTGACTCGTTTCATTGTAGAAGTTTCCTTGGCATGCAGCATTTGCTTCCTGAGCGTGAAAAAGAATAATCAGAGACCAGCTCCTAATATATTGAAGTATAAACATACATTAACATTTGCTTCGTAACATATCTTTTGACAGACTAAAATTCTAAAATAAGTTCAAAAGTCAAATAATTCAAGCACAAGAAGAAGCAAATACCTCGAATAATTTATCTGAAATGAGGCCCATACCATGTTGAAATCGAACAAGAGCATTAGCATCTATTACATCATCTGTGACGCCATTTCCTACCATGTAACCTTATGCAATAGAACATAACGAGTTTACAGCCAGCCATAGACAAATCCATCAAAGCTTGAACAGCCATGCTCATAGACAAATCCATCAAAGCTTGAACAGCCAGGTCCACCATTAAGCCAAAGAACAACTGGATCATTTGATGGATTTCTTTCAGATTCAATAAAGTAGTAAAACATATTCTTTCCATGGCTTTCATCTAAATTAACATACCTGAAAAAACATTTAAAAAAAATTCAAAAAAAGTTCAAAAAATCAAAAAAAAGTTTACATCTTTTTATCAAAAAGAATACAAACCCAGCATAATGTTTTGAGTTAAAAGTGCCATTGAATCCAGGGATTTGAGTTACCAGTGCACTCTGAGGTGCCCCTTCTGTTACCAAAAACAAAAATGCCAACAATGTTAAGACTATATAATACTGTAAAAAAATGTTTTTTCTTGCCATTTTTGGTGGATTAAAATTCAGAATTCTTTTATATTTTCCCTAAAACAACACAAATGATGGGGTTTTACAGTTTGAGAAAATGAATTGTGATATCATTATAAGAACTATTCCATCAATTTTGGCTTATGACCAAGATTAATGTAATCTATTTTAGTCTTCCAAACAGAAATATGTCATTTATTTTTTTTTAAAAATCCTAATAAAGAATAGTTTTGTCAAAAAGGATCAATTCAGCTTCATTCGTCTGAGTTTCACGGATCAAGAAATTTAATAGAAATATGTCATTTTTTATTTTTTTTTTAAAATCCTAATAAAGAATAGATTTGTCAAAAAGGATCAATTCAGCTCCATTCGTCTGAGTTTCACGGATCAAGAAATTTAATGGGTTAAGACAAGTTGACGGGCCTTGAAGTGGCGAACCCCAGCCAATCCTAAAAAAGGCCATGGGTTGGAGCGCATTAGCCCTTTTTCATTTTTTACGATTTTCTTTTCAATAAAAATTCAACCTTAATATTCTGTCAATATATTAAAGGGAAAAGGATTAAAAATACCCTCAACGTATTGAAAATAGATAAAAAATGCCCTCCTTCCACCTATTAGATCAAAAATGCCCTTAAAGTTATTTTTAACGTTAAAAATGCCCTTCTTTAACAGAATTATAATATGACATAAATAAATTTTTAAATTAACGTGGCGTTAATTGGTCCACATGAATTTTTGACCCAACTCAATGGAACTGACCTACCTTTTTTAATATAACCCAGCTGATTTTTTTTTTTTTTTGAATCTACTTAATTTATTGAAGGGATTTCACCACAGTTGCTTTGTTTGAGTGTCAAAGACTGAAATCTATTGGGAACATTGTTATTGTGGTTTGGGTTTAATCCTGAATCGTATAAAATTCTTGTTGCGTACTCACATATGGTTGATCAAGGAGACTAGACCTTCGTAGGACGGTCGAACGGACCGTGATCACGAATATCCTGGGTGGTTCCATTGCGGGGATTGTCACCATGTGAAGATGAAGGTTACTGGTGGCACATTGGGATGCAATGAAATTTTTGGTGAAAGTGAGCACTTGTTCCTCAATAATAAGAAAAAGGAAAATGGAAGTCCAATGCAGTCATTGGTCAAATTCTTTGAGTTGGATCAAAAATTTACATGGACCAATACTTTTATGTCATGTGTTTAATTTAAAATTTTATTTATGCCATGTCAAATTTCTGTTAAAGAAGGGCATTTTTAACCTTAAAAATAACCTTAAGTGCATTTTTTGATCTAATAGGTGGAAGGAGGGCATTTTTGATCTATTTTTAATACGTTGAGGGCATTTTTAATCCTTTTCCCTCTATTAAATTATTTTAAAGGACGCGAAATGACAAAAATTTAGAGTATATTATGTAATATAACTATAGTTTCGATTATTTTTAATCCGTTGTCACAATTTCGTGAAATGTTGCTATTCGGTTTCCTAATGTATAAATCCAGAATTTGTCTAATTAGCTCCCTGGTTGTATAAATGCAAAATTTGTATAATTCAGTTTCTGATTGTATAAATTTAGAATTTGTATATGCTTACACTATCTATTTGTATACAATTGATGAAAAGTTTGTATATACTTGCCATGTTTGTATATTCTCAAGCAAAACACACAAACATGTAAGCAAAGTATACAAGACACTACCTCCGTTTGAGAAAATGAAGTGAAACATCATTATAATAACTACTCAATCATTTTTTTGCTTTTAAGTTATGATTAATTTACTCTAGTTTTCAATATACAGTTAAAAGTCAAATTATAGAGGAAATTGGCTATTATCTAATACTTATATAGTTTAATGATGTTCTTTAATATCTGATAAGTTGGTATTATATCAACTTATGATCTTAGATCTTTGTAATGTTGACTGATAAAATTACAAAAAGAAAAAAAAAGTCTCTTATATTTAAGAGCAGGTCTAAAATAGTCTTTCTATATATAAACTTAACAGTTTTAGTCAAATTTATGATTTGAAATTTACGAACGTGAAATCTATTGATCATTGAGTTATCGGATTCAAATTTAAAATTAATAATATTTAGTAGATTTCTTTAAAACGTAGAAATTGATATGAACCTGCTTTAACAGTCAGAAGATAAATTGGATAAACAGAGAAATTATCATTTCTTATTGGATAAATATATATATATCTTCAATTACATGGTAAAAATCCAATATTCTTCTCCCTTCTTTTCTCTTTTATAAAATTCACCCGTTAAGAGTACTCATAAGGAAAAAGAAAAAATCTCTCTTGAATCTCTGAAATAATTGAACTTAATGTCTTCTTTATTCTTCATATCATCATATGTTCTTGCCCTCTAGCCAGCGGGAATAGAACGCCAACGCCTCTCGTGGTTTGTACTCAGGCACGGTGTGTCCAGCTCCCTGAAGATATCGGAAATCAATTGATAGAATCAAAGACGGAAAAAAATAGAGAAATGAAATTTTTTCTAGATATGAACATACCTTAATAGTTAGAAAAATGAGGTTGTTGTCGTAACCTTGTATGTAACTGCAGAAAAGATCATTTAACCATTTAAAATGGATTTTACAGAGTTGCATCACATTAGAGAAGTTAAACATGAAGAGGATTTAGAAGGTGAAAACGCGAACATACCCTGCAACTTGTTCATTCACATACCAAGGCCTCCATTCATCCACGATTGGATATCCAAGTGATCTTGTCCATTTTTCTGAACCAGTGAATGGTACACACATATCATGATCCCCACTGCAAGAAACAAAAAAAATGAACATAACCGTTCTGGTTATAGCATCAAAAAAGATCTCGGATAATTTGTGTGTGATCAGGTACATGCTTACTAACAAAGTTTTCCTTAGGCAGCCTATTTCATGAGTATAGTGGAAGAACATGTTATATTAATGGTTGAAAGTTAGTTTGATAGGAAAAACATCTCACCAAAATTCAAAGCAGTAAATAGAGAATCATGTCAAACATTTAAGACGTCACCGAAATGGAAAGAGTGTCATATAAGATGGGACATAGGAGTAACTGCTAGAGATCTAGTAGTAGCGCATATGTAGACAATTGTCTTTTTTTTTGAGGACTAGTGTATCATGGTAATCATTGGCAAGTCTTTACATTTACACAGCGCATTTAAATTGGAGCATGAGAAACCATACATGAGGTCAGATTCGTATTATTTGTATCTTTGTTTTCACATCTCCACAGTATGTAATATCGACCTGCTATCTGTTAAGACATAGTTGCAAAACATCAACTATTTTTTTATTTCATGAGTAGTGTGTACTTAACATGGGGGGCTATCGTATTCGAGAAACCAGTAGTTTTATAATCCCAATAAGTATGTGCTTTGGGCACTTAGACAATAGAATATACATGAAATGCACAGGACAACCAGTTTTCTCTGTAATTCAAAAGAAAGAAAGAAAATGTGTAGAGGGCAGTTAGAGACTTAATAATCTATTGAACCTGTATATGAGTGCCCGATATCCCAGAGCTGTGAGGTTTTTGTGATACGGAATCATGCTTCCAGAATCATGACTTAGACCTATTTTGCCTGAGCATAGCTCCCAGGGACCTATCACCGTTGTCTGTTGGATCATAGGATTGAACCTTAAATCACCAACTTTATTTTTTTGTTTTGGTTTTTGTAAAGGTAAATCATCATCTTTAAAGCTAGTACAAGACAAGAAAATTGTATCTTACTTGTTCAGCATGAATTGCTTTACGAACATCTTCATTGTTTAGCCACGCAGTAGCAACACGATCATCCTGCATATTTCATTTCAGATTATGTGTCTGTTGAAGATTAAACCGCCATGATGCTAAAAGAGTCAGAGATAAGGAAATTCACTCCATTAAAGAGGTCGAAAGCAAAAGTGAGGGTTCCAAAATAAGGAAGTCCTTGTGAAGCTTCAAAAGCAAGAAATTAATTCCTCAAAGAGGGAACAAAATAAGCTTGAGAGAACTTAAGATTTACAACAGTTGGACAATAGAATAAGTGCATAAGAATGCTTAAAAGATAAACAGGATGCATAGCTAGAGCAATTGACATGTTTTGACACAAAATTAGTCAAGTTGGGAATTCAATGGAGAACCATTGTTAGAGAACAAACAAAAGGAAACACAAAATCAAGAGTGACTTACAGTGCAAGGGACATATATGCCATTGAGAATTTCTGGCCAAGTTGGGACATGTCCCGCTCTTACTGGAGCTTTAAAAGGCCATGCACGGCCAAACATTCTTTTTCTGACAGGAAGAGGCCTTTCTGTCTCACCTAGTTTACGAAAGCTCATGGGCAATCTTGAGTTACCAGTGGTAATTGCACTAGGTTCTTTGCTGTGGTAACACGGTTCTAGAATGTCATAGACGTTTAGATCATTAACTACCTGCAATAGGCGAAAAGGTAAATCGGGGTCAATAAAGCAGACCAAGGAAGTGCTGTCTCGACAAAATGTATCAACTATGACAGAACAACACCTTACCTGCTCAATTCTATTAAGCTTGTCTGAACAATTACTACCCCCTGGTTCGTAGAAATCTCCATGGCATGCAAGAACAGCTTCCTGAGCATGAAAAAGAATAATCAGAGAACATTTGTTAATTGACAAAGAGGCAATGATTATGTTTTTGCTGATATATTGGAGTGGTAGATATGTACACATAGCTTAACATTTGTTTTGTAACATCTTTTTTGGCAGATTAGAATTGATCACTATCTTCTGGCAATTTCATCTATGTTTGATAAACCTTCTCATATATACTAGAAGCTAGTAAGGCTCCAATATCTGGTATGCTACAATAATTTGGAGCATGTCCTAATTAAAAGCATTAGATGCTTCAAAGCATCATCTTTTGCCAGCTATGACTTCCAGAAATCTAAAACAGTTCAGAAGTCAAATGATTCAAGCACTATAAAGAAGAAGCAAATACCTCGTATAAGTCATCTGAAATGAGGCCCATACCATGTTGAAATGGAACAAGAGCATTAGCATCTATTTTCTCATCTGTCACACCATTTCCCACCATGTAGCCCTGTGTGCGATAGAACGTTAAGAGCTTACAGCCCAGACAACTAGTTAACACGTGAAAATCTTGAAATAATATATACCTTAAAGTTGATAGCGGGCGTTACTCCAGCATCAATACCTAAAAGACATCAGCAAAAGAAAGTTAGTTTGTTTGGCCCACCACACCAACCAATGCATGTTCATTTAAGATCCAGATTACCTTTTACTACTTCGTAAGACAAAGTTGGCACATATATTCCTGCATAAGACTCTCCAGATATGTAAAATGGGTTCGTGAGGAACTCTGGGTAGATCTCAAACCACTAGAAAGAGCATCATTTAGTAGAACAACAAATGAGTTAGGACATAGTTAGCATAAAACTAGTAAATTTAACTATCAACTCAAGTTTATGTACTATTACCTTGAGGAGAAACAAATGGGTATCCGATGCAGTCTTCAAGTCTCCTGTCTCGTATTGAGATTTATTTTGGGAGTAAGATAATCCAACACCAACAGGAGAATCCAGATATATTATATTGGAAACCTGGAAAAATCAAATCATAATGAGTGCCTGATGAAATGCAAGCATATGATCAAGTAGAATTAACACAAATAATAACCTTGGACCAACTGTATGGATTGTTATGCAGAGAAGGCAGGCTAGTACTTGGCTTTCCCAACTCAAAATTAAAAGGTCCTGCAATGTAAAGAAATACCCTTCCTTATTATAAAAAAACAACAAAAAGATATGTAAAAGAAATCCTTTGTTTATGATAAATAAGAATAGCAACTGCATCTCTATGGACTACATTTCCAATTAACATCTTTTATTTGAGCTGGTTAAAAGAATTTTCAAATCTGTCAAAGGAAGAAATCAACATTTTTATCTCAATTGCAGAGACTGTCAAAAGCACAGTTTTGGTTGACCTCTTATATATGTAAAAGATTAAAAAGTTTTCAACTTTTATACCTTCAATGTGTTTAAAAAAGCATTTTTACACTAGCAGATCACTTAAAAGATTACAAGAAGTATGAGTTAAAAAAGGGCAATACGGTGCACGAAACATCCCACTTTAGCAGGGTTTGTACTCTAATGCAAGCATTAGTGGTTGCTTCCATAAAAAGCGAGACGACTAACATGAAGAATAAGAGAGGTTATCAACTACAAAATGTAAAGACTCTTTAACCTATAGATAAACCAAAATGTACAACTATAAAAACAAAAGGAGATCTACCTCTACTCTTTAAAAAAAATTCAAACCTTGTACACATAATGTAATTTTGACAAAAAGGTTGTTACCATGCTCATAGACAAAGCCATCAAAGCTTGAACAGCCAGGTCCACCATTAAGCCAAAGAACAACTGGATCATTTGATGGATTTCTTTCAGATTCAACAAAATAGTAATACAATTTCTTGCCATTACTTTCATCTATATTAACATACCTGAAAACCCATTTTCAAGAAACATTCAGAAAAGTACAAAAATCAATATAAAGTTTACATCTTTTTATCAAAAAACACAAAAAAAATACAAACCCAGCATAATGTTTAGAGTGGAAAGTGCCATTGAAGCCAGGGATTTGAGTTACCAGTGCACTCTGAGGTGCCCCTTCTGTTACCAAAAACAAAAATGTCAAGAAACTGGCAATTAACAGTATATTATAATGTAAAATAAAGTTTTTTCTTGCCATGTTTGGTATATCAAGATTCTGAATTTTTTTGATGGGTTTTTATAGTTTGAGAAAATAATTAAACTGTATTATCATACTAATAAGTTGAAAGTAGTCCATCGATTTTTTTTTGCTTAAAAGTCAAGATTGGGAAAAATGACAGAATATAAGGTTTTCAAAATACAGTAAATCAGTTATTATTTGTTATTTAGTATCAAATTATATTTCGTTTGTTTCAAAAAGAATAATTTTTTTAATATAATATTTTAATTTTAATTTTTCATGTAACATAATTAAGATCACAAGATTAAACTTTTTTTTTTAATAATTTGATATAACTTTAATATACAACTATAAAATTAAAAATATTTTAGTAATGTTGGGATTAGTAATGCAGGGATTAATAATGCAGGGATTAGTAATACATGGATTATTTTTATCAAGTGTTTGGTTCATTGTTTTCGACCTCATCTTATGTTTGGATTAAAACTTTATAAAAAACTTCTTTCCAATTATACCCTTAAATTCTTATGCAATTGGGTTAAGGTAAATAATTGCCGGATAATATTTTTTTATGACCTTCTAACTAGCTAAGAAAAGAACAATTTTATCGTCATGTTTGCCTTTTTTATCTTAAATTATTTGAGGATAAATAATTGTCATCTTATTTAATTGATCACTTACAAATGCCAATTTTCAATTTAAAAAAAGATAAACTATCAACTTTTAAAATTGAAAAGACGGTAAACAATAGTAAAATTGAATAAATCATCTACATTTACGAATAAAATTGCAAGTTGTAATTTTTGTATGTATTCAATGTTATAAATTGTTGAAAATACAAAATATTAGAAAACCGCACAAACATTTAATTATTTGTTTATTTTCTTGATTTTATGTTTTATGGTTGTGCTAGTAAATTTATTTAAATAAGTTAGCTTACAAATTATTTAGAGAGAGTTAAATAATTTGTAAGCTAATTTATTTAAATAAATTTACTTGCACAACCATAAAACATAAAATCAAGAAAATAAACAAATAATAAAATGTTTTGAGGGATATTTTTGTCTTTAGTAGACTTATCCCATGGTATTATATCCCATGTATTGCTAATACCTTCAAATAGAAGGTATTAGTAATACATCATATAATACCATGTAAGAGGTATATAACTAATCCATGGATTAATAATATATAGACCCAATTTCCTACCAAACATAGTACTAAATAATACCATCTATAATACATAGACTATTTTATTTAATGCGGCCTACAAAACGACCCCTAAATGAACTCACATGCTTAGGCTGGTATGACTTTTCTAATGGAAAATACTTTGTTATTTAATCATTGTTTTTGTTGAAACTTTTTATGGAATTTTCTATTCTATAAGTAGCTTCCTATCTATTCTAAGTCCGACCTAGAATTACATTATTGAATAAATTATATAATATATATATAGTAAGTTCCTAACCTACTAGAAAAATGGTAAATTCCGTTCATATTATTATTTATTGGCTTTATTGATGCATTTGTAAATAAAAATAAACAAATTTTATATTTATTTAAATATAAATTATTTTTTACCATTTTATTTTAATCTTAAGATCTTTTGAAAAAATCTCATATATAACAAATAAAAGAATGTATATTTTGTGTCTAATTAAATTGCAATTATTGATGCTATGCATTTTCATATAATAAAAGCTCCCACCTACTATCCTTTTTTCTTTTTTTGAAAGCAAAAAGCTTATTTTGCTGTTAGATTATTAATTTATTCGAAGTCTTGATAAAAAGGATGACTGTACATACCACATCAAACTATTTTATTTTATTTTTCATTTTGTTTGTAACAATTCCACTAAACAAAATATTTTAAAGTTCATTGATACTCAGCTTTTTATATACTCCCTCTGTTTCACAAAAAATCACCTAATTTGACTTAGCACAGAGTTTAAGAGTATAAAGAAGACTTTTAAATCTTGTGGTCCTAAATTAAAGTTAGGTCAAATATATAAAATTGTCCTTTGATCTTGTGGCCTTAAACATGCCACGTGGAAAGTTGTTAACAAAAAAAAAGGTCATTTTTTTTGAAACATCAAAAAAAAAAAGGCGACCATTCTTTTTTAAACGAAGGGAGTATATATATATATATATACAATTTTTTTAAAAGTTTTGAAAATATTTTAAATCATTATTTTTGTTCATTTGAAGTACGTAAATAACATGAATTCCAGAGCAGAAAGGAAGGTTGATTAAATACCATTTATAAAAATAATTTTTGTGTAATTCATAACAACCAGATTCCTTAAAAGTATACATATATAAATATTAGTAGAAAAATATTACATATCACACGCTATTGCATGCACGATGTGACACACTTATTTTAATAATGTTACTTATTAATCACATTAACAAATCCTATCTTTATTTGTAGCTATTTTTTTCTAATATTGTACTAATAATCTCTTTACACTTAAGCACACAAAATTATTCAACGTGACAATGACAAAAACACGATACTCCCTCCGTTCCATTTTATTTGGCAATTTTCGAATTTCAAGATTTAAACAAGTCTATTTTTTACCGTAATTTTTTCATACATCTTATAAACATTTTGAATTATCAATTATTGTGACTTATAGTACTTTTTACATAGTTTACAAACATATAAATTTTTATTTAAAAAATGAAAGATTTCATTCGCAAAATTCCAATAAACTTCAACTATTTGACTCTTGAAAAACGAAAAGTGTCACATAAAATGGGACAAAGAATAATAAATCTTTCCTCTATTTTTTATGAGTTAGAGATATTATTTTCGATTTACGTTGTGTTCAAATACTTCTTGATGAGCTTAAATAAGTGTGGGAGATGAATATTGGTGTGAAATAATTAATAGGAGCATGCATGCCTTAACAGTCACAAGGTACATTAGATAACATACAAATACTAATTTCTTATTGCAGACTGAAATTCATGATAAAAATGCAATATTATCATAGAAAAATCTATGAAATAATTGGACTTAACAATATCTACTAATTCAGTCTTCATTATTCATATTATTCTTGCCCTATAGCCAACAATATCTACTAATTCAGTCTTTCATTTTTCATACTATTCTTGACCCTATAGCCACCGGGCATGTCTACTAATTATTCAGTCTTCATTATTCATATTATCATATCTTTTTGCCCTCTAACCAGCGAGAGTAGAACGCCAACGCCTCTCGTGGTTTGTACTCTGGCACGGTGTGTCCAGCTCCCTGAACATATCCGAAATCAATTTAGATCAAAGAAAGGAAGAAAAAAAAACAGAAAAATGAAATGTTTTTCTTGATATGAACATACCTTAACAGTCATAAAAATGAGGTTGTTGGCATAACCTTGTATGAAACTGCACAAAAGATTTAAGCATTTGAAATGGATATTGCAGAATTGCAACACATTATACAAGTTAAACAACATGAAGAGGATTTAGAAGGTGAAAACGCGAACATACCCTGCAACTTGTCCATTCACATACCAAGCCCTCCATTCATCCACGATCGGATATCCAAGAGATTTTGTCCATACTGCTGAACCAGTGAATGGAACACACATATCGTGATCCCCACTGCAAAAACAAAAAAATGTAACATATATAATCGTTCTGGTTATAGCATCAAAAAGACCATCACGGATAATTAGTGTGTGATCAGGTACATGCTCACTAAACATTTACCTTAGGCAACCTACTTGATGAGTATATATAGTGGAAGAACATGTTATAGTTGCTTTGATAGAGAAAATTTCACATCAAAATTGAAATTTTGAAGTTAGAGACTTAGTAAACTATTAAACCTGAATATGATTGCCCGATAGCCCTGAGCTGTGAGATTTTTGTGATACGGAATCATGCTTCCAGAATCATGATCCAGATCTATTTTGTCTGTGCATAGCTCCCAGGGACCTATCACAGTTGCCTGTTGTACCATACGATTGAACCATAAATCAGCAGCTCTATTTTTTTTTATTAAAGGTAAAGATGAGAAAATTGTATCTTACTGGTTCAGCATGAATAGCTTTACGAACATCTGCATTGTTGAGCCACAGAGTAGCAACACGATCATCCTGCATATTTCATTTCAGATTATGTGTCTCTTGAAGATTAAGCCGGCATGATGCTATATGAATTAGAGATGAGGAAATTCACTCTATTAAAGAGAGAACAAAATAAGCAGAACTTAAAAGATAAACAGTACGCATAGGTAGAGCAATGGACATGATGTTTTGATATAAAATTAGTTAAGTTGGGAATTCAACGGAGAAAACAAACAATAAATGAAGACTGACTTACAGTGCAAGGGACTTCTACACTATTGAGAATCTCCGGCCAAGTTGGGACATGTCCGGCTCTTACTGGAGCTTTATAAGGCCAAGCACGGCCAAACATTCTTTTTCTGACAGGAAGAGGCCTTTCTGTCTCACCTAGTTTACGAAAGCTCATAGGCAATCTTGAGTTACCAGTGGTAATTACACTAGGTTTTTTGCTGTGGTAACATGGTTCTAGAATGTCATAAACGTTTAGATCATAAACTACCTGCAATAGGCAAAAAGGTGAATTTGGGTTAATCAAGCATAGCAATGAAATGATGTTCAAGTATGACGGAATAATTAACACCTTACCTGATCAATTTTATTAAGCTTTTCTGAACAATTACTATCCACTGGTTCGTAGAAATTTCCATGGCATGCAACAACAGCTTCCTGAGCATGAAAAAGAACAATCAGAGACCAGTTGCTAATAGACAAAGAGGCAATGATTATGTTTTTGCCGATATATATATTGGAGTGCTAGATGTATACACATAGCTTAACATTTGTTTTGTAACATCTTTTTGGCGGATTAGAATTGATCACTAATTTGCCAGCTATATATTACTTCCAGAAATCAAAAACAGTTTGAGAAGTCAAATGATTCAAGCACTAAAAAACCATACAAGAAGAAGAATATACCTCATATAAGTCATCTGAAATGAGGCCCATACCATGTTGAAATGGAACAATAGCATTACCGTCTATTATATCATCTGCAACGCCATTTCCCACCATGTAACCCTGTGAGCAATAGAACGTAAAGAGTTTACAGCCCAAACAACTAGTTAACACATGAAAATCTTGAAATGTATTATACCTTAAAGTTGATAGCAGGCTTTACTCCAGCGTCAATACCTAAAAGACAGAGGTAGCAGAAAGTTAGTTTGTTTATCCCCTGCCTAGCAGTAGCACCAACCAATATATGATTACCTTTTACTACTTCAGAAGCCAGAGTTGGCACGTATATTCCAGCATAAGACTCTCCAGATATGTAAAATGGGTTCGTGAGGAACTCCGGGTAGATCTCAAACCACTAGAAAGAGAGAGAGAGAGTATCATTTAGTTGAACCATGAACGAGTTAGAAGGACAAAGAAATAAATGAACTTTACTATACAGAACAACTATAAAACTTAGAACTCCACCGGTGTAAGCTGCTCACATTGCCAGTCCCAAGTCCCGAATTAAGGAGTATTGCAGTCGGTTGGTTGCTAGACGAAAACTAACAAATTTAATTACTGAATCAAGTTTATGTAGTTACCTTGAGGAGGAATGCGTGGCTATCAGATGCAGTCTTTAAGTCTCCTGTATTATAATCAGATTTATTGTTCGAGTAAGACAATCCAACGCCAACAGGAGAGTCCAGATATATTATATTGGAAACCTGGAAGAATCAAATCATAATGAGTGGCTAACGAAATGTAAGCATATGATAAAAGTAAAATTAACACAAATAATAACCTTAGACCAACTGTATGGATTGTTATGCAGAGAAGGCAGGCTACCACTTGGCTTTCCAAAATCAAAATTGAAAGGCCCTGCAATGTAAACATATACCCTTCTTTTATAAGTAAAAAACAGCAAATATGATGAATAAGAATACCAATTGCATCTCTATGGTACAACATTTCCACATCCCCA
Source organism: Solanum sitiens (assembly GCA_016801875.1). Classification (NCBI taxonomy): domain Eukaryota; kingdom Viridiplantae; phylum Streptophyta; class Magnoliopsida; order Solanales; family Solanaceae; genus Solanum; species Solanum sitiens. The sequence continues at coordinate 2,675,093 of JABWTJ010000016.1, read as the reverse complement.
TGTTAGCAGGGTTCGGTAAAGGGTCTCATCCCGGCCTAAGGGATGCGATGTAGACAGTCTACTCAAATACAAACATTAGTGTCTGCTTCCACAAAAAAATGGAACTACTAACATGAATTATAAGGGAGGGTATTAACTACAACATGTGAAAATACACTGATTATGTAAAGATTCTTTACCCTAAAGATTAACCAAACGCGCTATTAATCCCTCACTCTATGTTTGCAACAACAGTAAAAACAGTGGTGGAGACAGAATTTTCACAAAAGGGGATCTTCATCTACTATATGTACGTAAATAGAATTCAACCTCGTACACATAATGTAATTTTCCAACGAAGGGGTTATTACGTACCATGCTCATAGACAAATCCATCAAAGCTTGAACAACCAGGTCCACCATTAAGCCAAAGAACAACTGGATCATTTGATGGATTTCTTTCAGATTCAACAAAGTAGTAATACAAATTCTTGCCATTACTTTCATCTATATTAACATACCTGAAAACCCCATTTCAAGAAACATTCAGAAAAATACAAAAATCAATATAAAGTTTACATCTTTTTATCAAAAAGAATACAAACCCAGCATAATGTTTTGAGTTAAAAGTGCCATTGAATCCAGGGAGTTGAGTTACCAGTGCACTCTGAGGTGCCCCTTCTGTTACCAAAAACAAAAATGCCAACAAACAAATTAACAGTATATTATAGTATAAAGCAAAGTTTTTTTTTGCCATGTTTGGTAATATGAAGATTCTGAATTTTTCATAGCATCATGCTAATAACTAGTCCATCAACTATTGCTTCTAAGCCAAGATTAGGAGAAAGTGACAGAAGATAAGGTTTTCAAAATATAGTTAGAGTCTGTTTGGCAATACTGTTGTAAGGGAAAACACTTATTTTGGGGAAAAAATATTTTTTAATAAAGAAATTAAGCTAGCCTTTGGTCTATTTTTTAAATATTTTTGACAAATATTATGAAATTTCACCATGTGTTTGGTTATAGTATTTGAGAAATATATTTCACTTTTTTAAAATATATGATTTATATTTATAAGTTTTAAAATTTATCAGTAACCATAAGTTTGTATTACAAGTCAATTGGAACTTCGTTGCAATAAATAACATATTGTCCATGACAGTAGAGCAATGTGGTAGTTTGGAATGAGTACAACAAGCATCATTCAATACATGGTGAAGTAGACAAAACATATGATTTTGTTACCTGAGCTGATCGATCATCATTTTCATCAACAATCATATCATCACTTTTATATTTTCGGAATATCTGATCACTACTTCGATGTTCACGTAAAAAAATATGTAATACAACGTAAAAACTACTAGAAAGGGTGTTTTTGTAAAAAATAAAAGTTCGATGTAAAATTCAAGTTTCAAAAGATCCCAAATAATGAGATTTGACCCAAATACTAGAAAAACTAGTAATTGAGAATTTGCCAAATTATGACAAGGGAAAAGGTTCAAAAATAACCCTCAACTTTGATTTATTATTTAAATTTATACTCGTCATTAAAATAAAGTTAATTTTACCCCTCGCCATTAAAATAAAGTTAATTTTACCCCTCCTGTTACTAATTTCACCAAATTTACCCCTCATTAGACGGATTGACCCAAATTTACCTCTTTGACATATTTAATGGAGATTTGGGAGAATGGGTAAATTGGTATAGGAGATTTAGGAGAATGGGGTCGGTTATTTTAAATGATCGGGTTAATGGATTAAAATAAGGAATAGGTTTTATTTTTAAAATTCGGGTCAATTTGGGTCAATCAATCTAATGAGGGGTAAATTTGGTGAAATTAGTAACAGGAGGGGTAAAATTAACTTTATTTTAACGGCGACGGGTAAAATTAACTTTATTTTAATGGCTAGGGGTAAAATTAATTTTACTTTAACGACAAGGGTAAATTTAAACAATAAATCAAAGTTGGAGGGTATTTTTGACCCTTTTCCCTTATGACAAATTGTATGAACAAACACTATTTGTCAAAATTTTCCCCAAATAATATGGGCCCTAAGGGGTAGTTTGGTTACTGTATAAGAGACATCTTGTACATGTATTAAAAGTTGCAATAATTTTACTATGTTTCATAGAAGTTTTGTGTTAGATATAAAAGTCAACATAACTTATAACATGTTTGGTTGGTAAGAATTTAAATGTTGCGTAAAAGTTATTCATGTATTAATTTATACGATATTTGATTGCATTTTTTGTAGTCCTACATAATTAATATCAACATAACTTATGAGAGAATCTATGTATAAAGTTATGCAGGGTAGAAGGTGGAATAAGTTATGTGGGTATTAGTTATACATGTATTAAAATGATAAATTTATTTTATTTTTTAATTGGTAACTTTACTGTTTTCCTATATATATTTGTTGTTTTTATTTCTTTTAATATATAGACCATTTTAATTTTTTTTAATTTTTTTTAATTGAAAACTTTACCGTTTTCCTATTATATATAGACTGTTATTATTTCTTTTTATATACTTATAGTTTTTATTTATTTATGCAAATATAAACATTTTATTAATATTAAAAATTTGATTGTATATTTTTGACGATACATATGTTAATCAAATATAGCATTATATATTATTCAATATATTCCACATTTTATTAGCATGTATTAGTAATATTTTGTAAAATATATATTAATGATTTACAACAAGTTTATTCAATAGTTAATAATTCATGTATTGTAATCTCTACATAACTAAATAATACCTGCATAATTAATATCTGCATAACTAATACCCGCATAATTAAACTCAACATAACTAAACTCTGCATAACTAATACATGCATAACTAAACCCTGCATAACTAATACCTACATAACTAAAAGGCATAATACATAAATATGCCCTTTAACTTGGCTTCAAATCACATTTATGCTCTTCAACTTTGGGTGTGCACAAGTAGGCACTGAAACTTGTATAAAGTTGAACAAATAGACACACATATCCTACATGTCATTTTTTTGTCCTACATAGTGTCCTACATGTATTGTGCCATGTAGGACTCATGTGTTTATTTGTTTAAAAGTCAGATAGTTAAGGTGCATGTTTGTGCATTATGAAATTGGAGGTCAAAGTTAAAATTTGAAGCCAATATATGTATTATTCCTAACTAAAACATGCATAACTAATATTTGCATAACTCAATAATAAACCAAACGGCTCCTAAGTGTTTAATAAATCACTAAAACTGTTTTTAAATAAAAATAGGAACATTTTTTACGTAGCCGTATAGAAAGCTAAAAATTTATGCTTTAAAAAATCAATAGAAAATTATTCTTTTCAAGATTAAAGACCTCTTCTATATATAAATATTTTTTTTTAAAAAATGAACAATTTATAAATGCTTACCAATTTGTTTTTTATTAATTAATTAGCATATCTAGTATGTTATTGTATAGCTTCCTATATATTCTTTGATTTCGCTAGAAAATCAAAATTAAAATTATAAGTTTATAAGTTTGAAATTTAAAAAAAAATAGTGTATTGAATAAACAAAACATATAGTATTTAGGATTTTTAAAGATAAATATAAAGTAGAAACCAAACATCCCTATATTTTTCTCCATTCAATTCATTCTCTATTTAGTATTACATTACTCACTTCATTTTATTTACGTGATACTGTTATTTATTGACTTTATTGGAAATAATACTATAAACATGCTTTATATTTGACAATCTTCCAATTTTAGTCTTTTCTGTTTATTTTTAAAAATCTCACGATATCTTAATAGGATAAATTATTTTTTTTTTAAAAGTAATTATTTGCAATTATTGATGCTATATTTGTTTTAGAGTGAAAAGCCTCCCACCTACGATCCCCTTTTTTTTTTTTTAAGCAAAAAGCTTATTTTTCTTATTTAAATTATAAATTTACTCAAAGTATAATAAAGAGAGACGAGTCAACATAATAAATGGTTTAAAGTAAAATAAAATATATTCAAAAAATTGTTAAGTTCAGTTTTATAAAGTCTATATAATGATAAGATATATAAGAGAAATTTCGTCTAACATTCATCTAATAATAAAAGCGCAATATATAATATGTGTTAAATGCATGTTATGATGTCTGACTCAATGTAGACAAATCGTATGATTTTGAAGGAGAGAGAACTCAGGGATGAACCTTATCATATATTTATAATGCTCTTAAAGTAATTTTTAAATAATATATGTTATTATCTTTATTTCAATATATGTGGCATACGTGAAATTTCAAAAAATAATTACATTTTAATATATTTTTTTAAATATTTTAAGTTATTAATTATTGTGATTTATAATATTCTTAATGTAATTTTCAAATAATATAGATTATTCACATAATTTCAATTATACAATATAGATGAAATTATGAAAGTTAACCAATTTTATATATATATATATATATATATATATATATATATATATATATATATTATAAAATGTAAATACATAACATATGAATTGTTAGGGACTTCGTAATACTCCCTCTGTTTGGTATTATTTGTTATGGTTTTTAATTTTAGAGTTAAATTATAAAAAATTTGACTAACATTTTAAGATATATTTTTTTATCATATTAATTTGTAAAAATTGTAATGTATAGTACTTTTTATATAGTTTTAGAATATCTATTTTTTTTATTTAAAATATCGAATTAGTGTAATCTAATTTACCTTTGAAAATTAGTCAAATTGACTTTCGATAAACGCAACATGACAAACAATTTCGAATGGAGGGAGTAATAAAAAAATGAAAAGAAGGATTAAACTTAGGATATCATTCAAACTCTTTCCCATAAAAAAATAATTTGATTGGTCACATGCATTGACAAAGATACAAACAAAAATAATCCAAAGTCGTTAGTGCTAAACAGAAAAACAAATTAAAAATAGTCCAAGTCATTAGTGTTAAACAGAAAAACAAAATAAAAATGATTCAGATTGTAAGTGTTCAATGAGAAAAAAAAAAGATAAAAAAAAATGGTCCAAGCCTTACGAAAGTGCTCGAAAAGAAAAAGACAACAAAAATGGTCCAAATCGTAAGTGCTCTCAAACAAAAAAATAATAAAAGTTGCAAGTGTTCAAACAAAAACATATGAATATCTCAATAAATAAATAACTATACAAATTCATCTAAATTTAATAATTTTACTATAAAATATCAATTTATATGTAAAAGTTTATAAAAATATAATAAAAATTGAATTTAAATATAACTTTGATAATTGTGAAATCAATACTAAAATTTTAAAAATTAAATAATATAAGATTTAAATTCTGAATAAAGATGTATGTAAAGTAGATGAATCTTATTAATTAATTTATGACACATGTTCAAAATCCAAATTGGTCCTAAAAGATAAAAAGGAATGGCACCACATAAAGTTAATGTAGATGGCATGCCACAAAATTGGGATATCCAATAATAAAACAATACCACTAAATACAACACACATTTAAAATGCGCTAAATATATAGATCACTTCTCAAATTTTTTATTCTTTTAAGAGATGACATCTAAAAAGTATGTGGAGCACATCGATCATTTTAAAAAAATTATCTCTAAATTTAATTAGATTTTTTAACAGGATATTTGGTTGGAAAAAATTTAAAAAATATATTTCATTTAGAATAATTCAAAATGTAATTGAAGCTACGTTTTTCATATTTTTGAGATAAGTGTCAAAAACATACTTAGATTATCCTTTTTTAAAAAAATAAATTATTTTCATTCCTGAACTATTTAGAGCGTGAGTTTCATACCTAAACTATCAGTCTATCACTTGTTAGTATGAGAAACACACTTACACTATGTTTGGATCATTGTTACCAATTGTATTGTATTGTATCGTTACTATACCTATAATGTTTGATTGTTACCTAAAATGTTTTGTATTGTATTGTTAAATTTCGTTGTTACGTAACAAAGTAACAATGAAAACCCCCATTTTATGGAACAACCAATTTGGTGTGTTCCCATTGTTACTTAATTTCTTTTTTCCAATTATATCTTTACATAATATTTTAAAATATTATTTTACCCTTTACCTTAACTATTTAAAGGGCAAAGACATAAATCACATACTTTTAAGGCAAAATTACCATTTGTCCCTTATAAGTTTATAATGAAAAATTCCTTAAATGATACAATAATATAAGCGCTGATACATTAATCTGATGCGCAAGATACATTAATTGTTAAGTAATTATATTTTATACATGATACACTAATTTGAGGTACGTTTTATGAACGATACTTGATGCGCGAGATACATTAATTTGATGCGCCGATACATTAATTTGATGTGTAAAAATTAGGAATTTAGGGAATTTGTAAAACTAATAGGGGATAATGGTAATAAGAGAACTTCAAGGTGGGATTTCTGTCATTTATCCTTATTTAAATTTAGTCAAATCTTCTACCTTAGAATAATTAAGGATATTTTAGTAAATTTATAAATTACAATACAATACGATACAATCAAATCAAAAAATTAAAATATCATTAAACAATAACAAACAATACAGTTTAACCAAACATTTTATCTACCATAAAATACAATAGAGTACAATACAATACAATGCATTATGAAACAATGGTATCAATGATCTAAACAAAGTGTTAAGTGGTGCACTCTCTATTTCTCTCAAAGAGTATGAGTTAAGGTAAAACTCAAACTCTAACTTTCCATCTTTCTCTTCTCTTGAAAAATCAAAATTTACCGAGAAGAAACACTCAATTAAAATGAATAGCCTCCAACTTGTTAAACACACACATCAAATTCTTAGTTTTTGATTTCTCACTCTCAATCAATTCTCACGAATTTATCATTTTTTTCTCGCAAAGGTAGACTCCTCTCGTGCACAAAGACAATGAGTATCGTTGTAAGTAGTGATTTCAAACCCATTAGATTCATCAAATTCGACTTTGATGATATTATTTTATTTTTTAAAGTACTGATTTAGATATTATTTTATTTTTAAAAAAAGAACTCTTCCCATTCCACCCTAACCTTTCGCTTCCAATTTTTTTCTCATTTTGTGTTATATATGTACATATTGAAAATACTTTTATACAAGACTCTTTTTAATATAAAATATTTATTTATATTATATTGTGTACTCAAGTAGAAAAAAAATTTCTTAAAATATATGTAAATATCTAACACAAAATGAGAAAATATAAAACTAAATAAATAAATTAGAAGCTAAGGGCTAAATAGGATGGGATTTTAATTTTTTTTTTGAATTTTCTGTTTTAGATAGTAATTTTTTAATCTTTTAATTTTTAATTAATATTAATAGTTTATTAATATGAGCATGCATGCCTCAACAGACACAAGGTACATTGGATAACATACAAATACTAGTTTCTTATTGCAGACGGAAATTCATGATAGAAATCCAATATTATCATAGAAAAATCTCTGAAATAATTGGACTTAATGTCTTCTAATTCACTCTTCATTATTCATATATATTATTCTTGCCCTCTAGCCACTCTTCCAATTCAATCTTCATTATTCATATTATCATATCTTCTTGCCCTCTAACCAGCGAGAGTAGAACGCCAACGCCTCTCGTGGTTTGTATTCTGGCACGGTGTGTCCAGCTTCCTGAACATATCCGAAATCAATTTAGATCAAAGAAAGGAAGAAAAAAAACAGAAAAATGAATGTTTTTCTTGATATGAACATACCTTAACAGTCATAAAAATGAGGTTATTGGCATAACCTTGTATGAAACTGCACAAAAGATTTAAGCATTTCAAAATAGATATTGCAGAATTGCAACAGTATTAGTTAAACATAAAGAGGATTTAGAACGCGAGCATACCCTGCAACTTGTTCATTCACATACCAAGGCCTCCATGCATCCACGATCGGATATCCAAGAGATCTTGTCCATAGTGCTGAACCAGTGTATGGTACACACATATCGTGATCCCCACTGCAACAAACCAAAAAATGAACATAATTTTTCTGGTTATAGCATCAAAAAAGTTCTCGGATAATTTGTGTGTGATCAGGTACATGTTCACTAACAACATTTTCCTTAGGCAGCCTACAACAACATGAGAATAGTGGAAGAGCATGTTATAATTACTTTGATAGAGAAATTATCACAAAAAAATGCATAGAGAGAAGTCAAGAGACTTAGTAATCTATTGAACCTGTATATGATTGCCCGAAAGCCCCGAGCTGTGAGATTTTTGTGATAAGGAATCATGCTTCCAGAATCATGGTACATAGTTATTTTGTCTGTGCATAGATCCCAGGGACCTATCGCAGTTGTCTGTTTTGCATGAATAGCTTTACGAACATCTGCATTGTTGAGCCACACAGTAGCAACACGATCATCCTGCATATTTTCATTTCAGATTATGTGTCTGTTCAAGATTAAACCACCATGATTCTAAAAGAGGGAACAATATAAGCTTGAAAGAACTAAAATTTACAACAGCTGAACTTAAAAGTGCATAAGAATGCTCAAAAGATAAAACAGTATGCATAGGTTGAGCAATAGACATGATGTTTGATATAAAATTAGTTAAACGGAGAACCATTAGAGAACAAACAAAAGATGAAGAGTGACTGACAGTGCAAGGGACTGCTACACCATTGAGAATCTCTGGCCAAGTTGGGACACGTCCCTCTTTTACTGGAGCTTTAAAAGGCCATGCACGGCCAAACATTCTTTTTCTGACAGGAAGAGGCCTTTCTGTCTCGCCTAGTTTACGGAAGCTCATAGGCAATCTTGAGCTATTAGTGGTAATTAAACTAGGTTCTTTGCTGTGGTAACACGGTTCTAGAATGTCATAGATGTTTATATCACTAAGTACCTGCAATAGGCAAAAAAGGTGGATTTGGGTCAATAAAGGCTAAAGCAGAACAATGAATTGTTGTCTTGACAAAATGACAACACCTTACCAGATCAATTTTCTGAAATATCTTTATACATTCATCTCGCGATGGTTCGTAGAAATTTCCATTGCATGCAGCATTAACTTCCTGAGCATGAAAACAGAATAATCAGAGACCAGTTGTGACAGCTTTTTTGGCGGATTAAAATTGACAACTATCTTCAGGCAATTTCATCTATGTTTGATAAACCTTCTCATATATATCCGAAGCTAGTAAGGCTCCAGCATGTGTTATGCTACAATAAGTTGGAACATGTCAAATGATTCAAGCAATAAAGTTAAACAAGAAGAGGCAAATACCTCGAATAATTGATCTGAAATGAGGCCCATACCATGTTGAAATCCAATTAGAGCATTACCGTCTGTTTTGTCATCTGTTGCGCCATTTCCCACCATGTAACCCTGTCCGCAATAGAACGTAAAGAGTTTACAGCCTATACAACTAGTTAACACGTGAAAATCTTGAAACGTATTATACCTTAAAGTTGATATCAGGCTTTACTCCAGCATCAATACCTAAAAGACAGGTATCAGAAGGTTAGTTTGTTTATCCCCTGCCTAGCAGTAGCAACAACCAATACATGATTACCTTTTACTACTTCAGAAGCCAGAGTTGGCACGTATATTCCAGCATAAGACTCTCCAGCTATGTAAAATGGGTTCGTGAGGAACTCTGGATAGATCTCAAACCACTAGAGATAGAGAGAGAGAGAGAGAGAGAGCATCATTTAGTTGAACCATGAACGAGTTAGAAGGACAAAGAAATAAATGAACTTTACTATACAGAACAAACTATAAAACTTAGAACTCCACCGGTGTAAGCTGCTCACACTGCAGTAGGTTGATTGCTAGTGTAAAACTAGTAAATTTAAGTATTGAATCAAGTTTATGTAGTTACCTTGAGGAGAAATGAGTGGCTATCAGATGCAGTCTTTAAGTCTCCTGTCACGTAGTCAGATATATTGTTTGAGTAAGACAATCCAACGCCAACAGGAGCATCCAGATATATTATATTGGAAACCTGAAAGAATCAAATTATAATGAGTGGCTAATGAAATGCAAGCATATGATAAAAGTAGAATTAACACAAATAATAACCTTAGACCAACTGTATGGATTGTTATGCAGAGAAGGCAGGCTACCACTTGGCTTTCCAAAATCAAAATTAAAAGGCCCTGCAATGTAAAGAAGTAACCTTCCTTATTACAAAAAAAAAGAAAAAACTAGTAATATGCATCTCTATGGACTACATTTCCAATTCACATCTTTTACTTTTAACCATCCCCATGTAAGCAAGGTTCGGGATGTAGATAGTCTACTCTGATACAAACATTAGTGTTTGCTTCCACAAAAATGGAACTACTAACATGAAGAATAAGGAAGATTATCAACTACAACATGTGAAAATACACTTATAATGTAAAGATTAACCAAACGCGCTATTAGTCCTAGCTCACTCTATGTCAAAAGGGGGATCTTTATCAACTATATATGCTTAAAAAAAGATTCAACCTTGTACGTATAATGCAATTTTACGACAAAGGGGTTGTTACGTACCATGCTCATAGACAAAGCCATCGAAGCTTGAACAACCAGGTCCACCATTAAGCCAAAGAACAACTGGATCATTTGATGGGTCTCTTTCAGATTCAACAAAGTAGTAATACAAATTCTTGCCATGACTTTCATCTATATTAACATACCTGAAAACCCCATTTCAAGAAACATTCAGAAAAATACAAAATAAAGATAAAGTTTACATCTTTTTATCAAAAAGAATACAAACCCAGCATAATGTTTTGAGTTAAAAGTGCCATTGAATCCAGGGAGTTGAGTTACCAGTGCACTCTGAGGTGCCCCTTCTGTTACAAAAAACAAAAATGCCAACAAACAAATTAACAGTATATTATAGTGTAAAACAAAGTTTTTTTTTGCCATGTTTGGTAATATCAAAATTCTGAATTCTTTGATGGGTTTTTATAGCTAAAATAAACTGTAGCACCATACTGATAATTTTAATATATATTATGGATAATAATTTATAAAATTCATATAATATAAATTTTATTGATATATGATACATTTATTATACATTTCAACATACTTATAAGGATAAATTACCTATATACACATCTTTATTTTCCATAATTTCTATTATTCCCTACCATTTTAAAATATTTCTAAAATCCCTTATTTTTTTCCAATTCTCAAGTCAACAAGATATATAAATATCACAATCTTAACACACGTTTTTTTTTTCCTTTTTTCACTCCTTTAATATCTCCCTAATTTCATTCCACAATCTTATCATTTACAATTTTCATATCAATTTGATTTACAAAAGGATTCTCTCTCCACTAAATTAAATTAAAAAACTACTCAATAGTTGTCTTCTTCAATTTTATTTTTTTCTTCTTTATTTCCTGATAAAGTGTGTCATCTTCATAGTCGTCTTCTTCAATTTTATTTTTTTTCTTCTTATTTCTTGATACATACGGATTAAGATCCTTATTTTAGTATTATAATTACTCAACTAGTCGAAGAAGGATGCATCTAGGACTTCTAAATAGATTGTGGAAAAAACGCTCAAAAAGACGAAAAAAATTGATCTACTAGTGGCTTTGGTAAGGACTTTGGATCGAGATTCATGAATGATACATTTATCTTCTAAAGTGAATGTTGAGAAGGAGAAGTCGAAATAGATCAAGTTGTTGATTTTCTTGTTCATCTTTTTCTGATATGGGTTCAGATTTCTAATGTATCTTGTTGTTTTTGTTTCTTAAATTAATGTATAATACCTTTATTTCAATATTATTATACATTACAATTTCATCATGTACAATGTATCGTGTTTAAATACTAAATTATTCTTATGATTATAGTTTGGGATATATTAACTGTTTTTAATGTATCTAGTTAACTTTATTTCTCAAATTAATGTATAATGTCTTTGTTTCAGCACTTCGATACATTACGATTTTATCATGCACAATATATCGTGTTCAAATATTAGTTTTGATACATAAACTTAATTAGTTTTCATACTTGATACAAAATTTCTACCAAATGTATCATGTATCTAGGTGTTGCTATGTATCTTCTATCATGTTCAAATTTAAAAGGATATGTATCCGTACACAACACATGATACATTAAAGTGTCACACAAGTATGTATCAAATTCATAAATGGTGATACGTAAATGTTATTATCAAAAGTCTATTTAGTTTGAGGGAATATGTGAAGATCTCGAAGATCATGTACACAATATTTTGTCATTTAAACACAACTAATATCAAATACCCTTTTATCAAACATAACTGTACAAATTTTGTGTTAGATACACAATTTTACATCTATGAAATCATATAATTGATTTTTTGATACTCTATATTGTATCGGATATACAACATTCTATTTTTGCATGAGCAAATACACAATTTTTTAGTCATGATACGTAAATTTGAATTTATACTAATGGTATCTGATACGTAGAAACTGCCACAAAGTAATGTATCAATCTAAAACCTAACATTTGTATGGACAACAATTACTTGTTTAATCTATCTAATAGAAATACAACACTTATCAATTTAAACGAGATACATAAATAGTAATGTATTTATAAATTATCCATATAAAAAACAAAATAAAAAAAAATGATTACGCAACATTACAGAAGGTATGAATGATCTATCAAAGCTATGCATCTCTTTAGCATTTGTGTTTGTTGTATCAATGCATAACGAATACATTGAAAATCCCAACTCTTGTTTCTTCACCTCAACGATGTATTAGATCTCCAAATTTTTCAACAACCTATCGATCTTTAATTCACCTGCAATGGTTGATTTGAGATTCACAAATTAATGTTTTGACCAACAACAATTTCATCACTTTTGTACTGTTCATACCTCACCTCACTTTCTCATATATTGAAATGTCTCAACAAGATCGACATGTTCAAGTTGTATAGTACAATTTGTCGACAAGTTTGATTCAAAAAATTGAGATTTTTTTTGAAAGAATCAGAAGAAGAATTTTGGGATACATTAACTAGATTTTAATGTATTATGAAATACAAATTCAAATGGACAGTAGCTTCTTTGATCATCTCCTACTATGGTACCCACGATCGAGATGAGATGAAGAGGAGGCCAAGAAACATAATCAACATTTTCCTATGATTTCCTTCTGCTATATATCAGATTTCCAAGTTCTTCCTCATCTCATCGATATATTGCAATGGTGAATTTGAGATTCACACAAAATTATTTATCCAACTACTATTCATTATGCATCTTATCAAATTTTTGACAAATTTAAATGATTATTTGATGAACATGAGACGATAAATAGAAAGAAAAAATGAATTTTGAATTTGTTGATTTTGGAAGGATTTGCATCTGACTGAATATATGAATATTTGGAAGAGAATTGATGGAAGAAAATTTGAAATTTGAATTGATTGAAGTTGTTACCATTTGGAGAGATTGACAGCAAATTGATTAGCATAATTTGGGAAAGTCATATTCAAAATGGATTCTCTTTCCTTTAAAAGTGTAACTGAATTTGTTTTAATGTATCAAAATTTATTTATCCAGCTCATTTGCTATGTATCCGGATAGCACTTATTTTGAGGGACTTTTGTAAATTGAAAAATAGTAGGGATAGAATGTAATTTAGTTATTACACTATGGGATTTAGGTAAGTTATCCTACTTATAATATATTTTGTTTTTCAGTTTATTAGCAAACAAGTTTAATATATTTTTAAACATAATACATCTATATTACATGCATAATTCACTTTCAATACATAGTACAGATTTATCGTAGTATATTATAAATGATTATAAATAAAAAATATCGCTAAAATCAATAATTATTTATTAAAACGTACTCACCCATATAATTTTTCAATTATTTATGGGCTCATTCCAAAATCATAATAAACATGTTTTTATATTTGACAATAATTTAATTTTAGCTTTTTATTTAAATATCAATATATCTTTAGAAAATCTCATGACATCTTTAAATCACAGAGATTTTAAAAAAAAAAAAGAAATACCACCTACGATAACTTTTTTTTCTTTTTTTTTGTTGAAAGCAAAAAGCTCAATTTGCTGTTTAGATTATAAATTTTTTCAAAGTCTAATAAAAAGTAGACTTGTACATATATGCCCACATCATGTTTTTATGATGTAATTTTGCAGCACTTATTTTAATATTGGTACTTAGAACTAATGACCATAACAAATCTTATTGAAGGATTATCATGATGGGAGCCAAAAATAAAATAAAATTAATGACCTCACCAACCACTTTGTCTAATCAATTTCCTTGATAATATTTTGTTAATCCTTCTTTAATCTCTAATTAAAAACACGTTTATATGTTTTTTTTATATATCACAGGTTTATGAATTCAGGTTATCAAATCTCACATCCTACAGAGTTATCATTTGAAACGGCTCAATTAAAATTTATGACTTAAAGTAAAATAATATAAAATATATTTAAAAAATCGTTAAGTTCATTTTATGAAGTCCATATAATGATGAGACATAAGAGAAATTTGTTGGACTTTCATCTAAAGATAAGAGCGTGATATATAATGTGTTTGTTAAAGGTATGTAATGATGTTTAACTTAACTGTAAAACATCAATTTATATATAAATATAAATTTAAGAAATTATAAATTATATACTAACACTTAAAAAATAAATATATAAAATTTAAATTATTTGTTAATTAAAAATCCAAATTGGTCCTATTAGATAAAAGTGGACATGGCCAAAAAGGGATGGCACAACATAAAGTAAACGTAGATGTCATGCCACAAAATTGGGACATCCAATAATAAAACAATACCACTAAACTAACCACACACGTTTAAAAAGTACGCGGAATACATTATACATCGATATCGATCGCTTCTTAAATTTTATCTCTATTAGATTATTTTTTTATTTTTAAGGGGGTGCACAATTAAAAAGTGCGGAATTAATCGACCATTTTTTTAAAAAAAATTATCTCTAGATTTACTTAGATCTTTTAAGGGGATGTTTCGTTAGTTTATTTAAAATATTCAAAGTTTTAGTTGATCATATTTTTTGTATTAAATTTTAGGAATTTGGATGTATTCTTCTTAGAAAAATATTATATATAATTTAAATAAAGTTATTTTATTAAAAAAAAATAAAAGTAAAAATAGCGTTTTGGTTGTTTTAAAAGTTCCTAGTTGTATTTGGAGTTTATTATCTCTTTTTATAGAGAATCTAAACACTTTATAAATATATGGTAAAATATTTTTATCAGATATTTGTAGATTATTTTTCCTCAAGTTCTCAAGTGAGTATTATGTAGATATATTTATACAATATGTCCAGGGGCGGATCCTGCGTTAGCGTTTTATTCAACTTTTATTATTTTGGCTTCTATACACGTTTATACTCTTATTTTTCGAACTCCATGAATGAAAATTCTGAATCGGCCACCAAATATCTCATATCTATTAATTATAGAGCGGGCCTTTTACGAACTCCCTGAACGAAAATTCTGGATCGGCCACCAAATATCTCATATCTATTAATTATAGAGCGGGCCTTTTAACGCCACATGGGACTCATTAGGAATAAACACTCCATACCATGTACAATAAATTTGAATTTTTTCTTAAAATTTTTGGAAACATGGTTACCTTACTTTATTATTTCTGCATCTTTTCTAGGTCAAAATAAAATATCTTTCAGTTCTTCACCTTTGAATTTTTTCAAAATCTTCCACTGCCTTTCTATGTTGCTGGGACTCTTTAAATATACTGCCGCATTACGGCATTAGTGTCAGATCCTCCTCCAAGAATGCCCGACATGCACCCGTATTTAAAGAGTCCGAGCAATATAGATTTCAACTGCCGAATGATAGTGAATAAGGAAAATACCAAGTGGATATGATGATATAAATATTGCATATATCTCTTTACAAAAAAAATACAACATATTTCATGCCAACCAACTACATTGTGATTTCATAGTTTCACTAAACAACAACATTATTAATATAATGAATTAAATAAAACCAATGAAAAGCTGTTCAAAAAACAACCACAGCAAAATAATGTAACATAAGGACTTTTTGATGAAAAAATTTCAAGTTGTATCTGCATATACTGAACAAGAACTTACTTCCTCATTCAAGGGATGGAGCAAGGCATTCGTCTACCATGTCGACAAGGTTAGGGTTTTCCAATGCTGCAGCGACTCGTTCTTTATCATTCAACTGCTTATTTACTGCAATCAAAAAACAAATGATCAGTGGTAATGCTCTAGAAAGCTCTCGTGTGGTAATGCTTGATGATCAAACAAGAAGCTTGTATGGTTTTCTTTTGGGATAAACTTACATTAACTAAAAGAGTGAACACCATATACACAGAAAAAGAAATGCACAATCAGCTCTATGCCTGTGTGGTATACTAAGAAGAGCAAATATAATTAATAGTTCAGGAACTTTGCTCGAAAAAGGATGATGCCCTTTTGTCGAAGCAAAAAAGAAGGGACAAATGCTGGCAGAGTGACTGCTAAGAATTGGAGCTTACTGGTAATAGTGACTAAAATATTAAATGTTGTATGATAGATACAGAGAGACAATACCTGCAGCTTCCGTGGCATGAGTCCCAGGAGCTACTCTAATATCCACCTGGAAAGACAACAAGGATATATTACTAAAAGGAACAAGCAAACTGATAACTTTCAAATAGATTAACATTTCCGACAATTTAAATTGACAGCTAAATATCAACAAGAAACGTCAATGATAAAAAAAAATCATAATATTCCAACAAAAGAATGATTTCAAATAGAAGTCGTTGATTCTTGTAGTATAAAAATGCAACTCGAATGTTGACATATTATAGAGAGACTGGTTACAGGTATGAACGTCTTCTCCAGTACTCTGTGATTTTGGGAATTGATAACTTCTATAAAATCATAACAGCATATCATGTAAAACATAATAGTCTATCAACTGTAATATGCTTTTTACAGGGAAAGATTGTAACGCACACGAGTCTGTTTAGTCTAAGTAAAAGGGTGATAAAGCATACCTTATAACGTGAAGGCAAACATCGCATAAGTTTCACACGTAAACATAATCCAATAACAGTCGCCATGCTGCAATGTTCCACAGTAGGCGTGAATGTGACCCTAAATCGAAGAACTTCCTCTTCTTAGTCAACACGAAAACGCCAACTACGAGGAATCAAAATAGAATCATATGAAACGGATTTAGTTCTCACCTTACATGGCTTCGCTTGTCATCTACCTCAATGGCATCTTCTGTTATAACTTTCAGCTCTTCCAGAGAATAGGGATGCTCTGGATCTTTTATATCTCTAAGGTAGTGTAAGAATGTTAAGGAATGATTACCTATTCATATCTATAAATTTAACCCAAACAAACAAAACTTCATACTTGCTTAGTTCCCTTCGAAGTGACACAATGATAACCCAGACAGGCAGAAGAAAATTTAGAAGGATCCTAATAGAATACATAATCAAATAAATGTACTCATGTTACTCGTTGAAGGACACTGACATTTGTGAAGCAAAAGGAGAAGTATGATATAATGCAAAAGTTCATCAAGCAGTAAAGTGAAGATTGCAATCACGTGTTAGCAATTAGTTACACTGACCCATACTTAAATTGAATAGGAAGTATACAAAGATAAATCTATCTCAGATTGAACAGTATCACCTCAGATCAGAACCGGAAGCAACATGACCCTGGAAATTTTCATGACATGTGATCCTATATATTCTACTATTTTCTAAGAGTAGCAAACCAATGCGCACTTCGAATTGCCATGGACAAAAGCACAAAAGATGTAAAACAAATGTTGGAGGAGGAAAAAATGCATGCCCTCATCACCCTCCCCCAAATACGGTTATGTGGAGGGTGTGAGTTGAGCTTCCCTTTCCAAACATTATAGAATCTCATGCCATAGAGAGCTGACAATCCAACAAATTCGTATAAGACATGAAGGGGAAGTTCAACACAATTTGAAATTTAGGGAGAATTCCTAGGATTGGGAGATGGATGAATCTCAAAACCTGGTTGATCTTTGTTTGGACAGAGTACCATATGCTATATCAGACCCGTGGAGCATGAGGATTAGGGACGACTTGTTCACAGTTAAAATCATATTAACAGAGTTTGTACAAGAAAGAGAAAGCTTGCAAACACAATTCATGAACCTTTAAGTCATATTAACAGAGTTTGTACCAGAAAAGAGAAAGCTTGCAAACATATTTCGTGCACCAAGGTGCAAAAGGTTTTCTCCATTAATTGTTTGCATAGACGTCCCGTTAATAAATAAGAAAAAGTTATGAAGAAAAGGAGCAAAAGATTCTTTCTCCACTTCATCTTTCACATTGAACTATAGAGTACAAAAATAAATATCAGAAACAAGTAAGACGAAATTAACTCTACTTTGCAAATTCAAAGACCTCCTTTAGGTATTCTACGTATCGCTACTCATAGATTAGCATCCTAGTACTGCTCCATTTGAAATCTGTATGATTGTATTTGAGAGAATAAAACTCACGGATTCTGAAGTGATGGGTTTTAGCCTCATAGATAGTCCCTTATCATAGAAAGATTAATTTCAAGTCAAACATAACATGTAGAATGCAATCATTCAGAAGGATATCAAAAATTTCTAGTTGGTCGATAGTTTCAGCGGAATGTTCAGCCGTACTTGGAGCAATCCTAGCTTGACGCTCCTTCTTCTCATACACAATGGGATTGGCATTTATCAATTCAGAAACCATTTTCAAGTCGGACCTTGGTAAGATTCACCCGTCATTTACAATGTCTATTAAGATCATAAAAAACCTACTAACTTCCTTTGGAATAAAAATAAATAAACTTCCAAACTTCAAATTTGTCTTCTTCTATTTTTGGTTGGTTTCCCACTTGGTTCTGGTACCCGCATTGGAACCCGACTAATTCGCATTTGCACATTGCAAGGCCCTTTACGGGAGGCAACGATACCAGGGCTCAATTCGAGACCCAACCATCCCACCACAACCCATATTGGTAAAAAAATTGTCTTTCTTAGCATTCATTAGCTCAAACGACTGTTTTTTTCTAAAACCACTCCTTGCATCAAAAGAAAAGACAGAAATCTCCGCAGGAAAACCTCATCAAACAGAAGATAATTTGTTACTTTTAAAGAGAAAACATTTACTACCCTCATCAAGCTGAAAGTAAACAAGGAATTACAAGCATCCAGCTGCCAAAATAAAAATAGAAACAATATAGGCTTCAAGCTATATACAAAGGAAAATAAATCACTTCATGACTGACCCGATAAAAACTTATCTAGAGTTCCGCCATAGCTTTTGGATCAAGTTTTGAAAATTTATTTTCAAATATCTATTTGGCCATGAAATTTGATCAAAAGACTTTCATATATTTTCAAGTTCCCAAAAACTAGTCTTCCCCTCATAAAAATTCAATTTTTTTCCAAGTAAAATGCATTTCCAAGCTTCAGAAACTCAAATTTTCAAGTTTCAACTTCAGAATCTGCGGCCAAACTGGAAAATTCAACAAAATAATAGTTATCCAGAATCCTCGTGACTTTTCAATGAACAAATTCATATAGTATATACACAAACCACAAATAGACGTTTACTCATCCAAATCATGTGGAAAAAAAGCATCAAAATCACAAAAATTTCTCGAGTCGTCGGATTTTTTCCCCAGAAAAAATCATAACAAGCATAACAAATTCAAAATTTAAAAAAATTACAACAATAAGAAACAACGAAAAGTAAATTATTTTTAATAGATTATACTTACAAGTTCGATTTCCAATCTGAAGAATCGGATGTTGGCGGGGAAGAAAAACTCCTAAATAGTGGAACCTTTTTTGCCTAAAAATTTTCCTTTTTGGGGATTTAGACTTTTAGTTATCATTTTTATTTTTAAAACGACCTACCTCGAAATGGACCATATAATTAAAATTGTATTTTTGATGTACAAAAATTATTATTTTTTAAAATGTTTCTTATTAGTTATTTTCATATACAATTTAAAAGGCTCAAATATGTCATTTAACTTACAGAAAAGGCTTATTTATGCCATCAGTTAAAAGTTTGACTCATTTATGTCATTACCGTTAAAGAAAAGGCTCATTCATGCCATTATTTTTTAACGGTGATTTTGCAAAACCATTTTTGACAGGTGGCCAATTATATTTCGGCCACGTCATCAATTTATTTAATATAAAAAAAATCAATTTTTATTCAAAATTTTAATTTTTTATTAAAAAAATAATGACATGGCCAATTATAATTCGGCCACATCATCAATTTATTTAATAAAAAAATTAATTCAATTTTTTTTCAGATTATGTTTTTTTAATTAAAAAAATTGATGACGTGGCCGAATTATAATTGGCCATGTGTCAAAAATGGTTTTGCAAAACCACTGTTAAAAAATAATGGCATGAATGAGCCTTTTCTTTAACGATAATGGCATAAATGAGCCAAACTTTTGACTGATGGCATAAATGAGCCTTTTCTGAAAGTTTGATGGCATATTTGAGCCTTTTTCCTTACATAAATAACAATAGGTTTTACAAAATTCGCATCCATTGGTTTAGTTTTTCTATACCTTTATAAATTGATAACTTATACTAAAACTTAAATAAAAGGAAAATATCTTACTTTTAATCATATGTACACACATTCTAGGCTACTTTGTAGAATTATATTGTTATTGATTTATTGTTGTGAATGAACTCTAGACAAAAAAAAATAAAAAGTTAAGTTTTGTCCGACGTAATTTTAGATATGTATTTGAAGTTATTTCAAAGTGCATAAACTTGTGAATTTTTACTTCACATACGTGTTTTTAAAAAAAAAATATTGCACATGCACCTAAAGAGATCAATTTTATGATTTTCTTTTTGTTATATACGCATTTATCTAAGAAAAAATAACTTCACCAATACAAACTATTATAAAGATCAACTATATCTCTAGAAGAATTAAGTGACAAAAAATTAAAGAAAAATAATAAATTAAACGTTAATAATAATGGAAAACTTGAAATCTAATGTACCTGGATTTGACGACTATAATATTTTTCATTGGATATTAAAATAAGATTATTTAGGTCTTTTACATACAAATTCACTAGTAAACATATAAAACCCAAGGTATACTACACAAGATCTCTTGCACAATACAAAAATAACTCTCTTAACTATATTCACAATATAGACTTCCTTTTTAGGAGACTGCAATAGAACACTGACTGACTACTTAAAAAACCATACACCCTATTTTTTTTCAAAATTTCAATCAAAACAAAGAATTTGGAGGAAAAAAATCCAGCACACATGAAAAATTTCCCAGTTTATCTGTTGCTGTTGTCATCCATTGAACACTCAGACGCGGTATCATCCAACGTTGAGGTTGAAATTGTGTCCACTGAGCTACTATCACTATCTGAAATTGAAATTTGGTCCTCCATTGGTTGTTTCAAGTGCCAATACATTATACTTGCTGTGAGTGTAAGCATCATCTTTTGATTTACCTGATTAAACACACACACATACACACCATTATACTATGATTTGCAGTATTACTAAAGTTATCAGTAGAGGACACAATACTAGCATCGAACGGGTTAATTCACAAATGGTCACTGTTATCATGTCTAATTTGTTTTCTCCGAATGACTTTCTGTTATTACTTGCAAGAGAATTATCTAGCAACTTTCGTGATACTTAGGTATAGTTGAGTGACCATATGTGAAATTAAGCCGCATGTGATTTTACGTGTTTTAGTATTAGAGGCAGCAGTTCAATTGCTAGAAAGCTAAAGGCATCACAGACAGGTTATTAAGTATCCTGAAAGATAGAATGCATCAAACATCCATGCACGTTGAGCAAATGAATGATTACCTCAATCAGATCTTCGGGTAACAAAAATATTGAACATCCAAGTTTCCTTGCGATACTGATAATGTAGGTTGCGTTCATCTTCTTTTGCTCCTCTGCATCAACCAAAATTCCGTATTACTAAGAAGTCTAATGTACTGACAATATCATGACTGAACGGACAGACGATGCCTCGTATTGATACTAACAAGCAACTAATATAAAATCAGAACAACTGAAAGGAGCCTATTTGAAGTCTGAAATAAGATTACCAGTTTCTCCTTTTGTAACAAGGCTCCAGTTAACAGCTCGAGGGTGTACAGCACTAAGCAGCTCAAGGAAAAAGATGCCATCTGACAAACTCTTATCCTGTAAATTAAACAAACTCAGTTCTCTGTCTCATGATAACGAGAGGCAAAAGAGGTGTATGCTAGCCAAGTTGTGGGGTATTATTCAACTAGTGATGCATCATCTAACAACTATATCAGAATATCTTGATCATAAATCATCCAATTTTACCAAAAACAGGTGCCCAATTGAAAATCAGACTGCATAAAACTTTCTTTGCAAGCCATATCAGATTATTTTCTACTACAAAGTGCTCTTTTGATTGTCATGTTTAGTCATAGTTAGGGCTTACATATCATATGTATACATGTATAATTAACCTAAGTAAAGCTTGAACTTGTTGTGCATAATAACATTATTTACACGCCTTTTAACTAACGATAACAAAACATTTCAAAGCAAGGTTCAAAACATTGAAAATAGATGCTATATGCACCCACCTACACACACACACAAAGCTAATAATGATCATATGCCTGCTAACAAAGCCTTGCTTTATCAAAATAATCAATTGAAGGCCTACTCAACTCTATATTATTCTCAATCTGAAAATGACTGATCTTTATAAATTATACCTTAAAACTAGCCATGCGACTCTTGCTTCCTGAATTTCTTACTTTGCTGTTGGACCACTCTAAGATATCTGCATCAGTGATTTCCTTCCCATTTGAATGAAATCTCAAATTCTTCAAGAGCTGAAGCATGTTACATCGCATTAACTGCCACAAGTAAGCTGAAATAGGGAACAAAGAACGTTGGCCCCAAACAGTTTGAGTTAAACAACCCCTCCACCCTCCCCCAAAACCAAAAAGAGCATGTTGATATAACAGATGAAATTAATTTTTTTTAAAAGAGAAATGAATAAATTTAAGGAGACAAAAGAAGAAGAATAAAGGATGACAACACTTGCCCAATATTAATTTTTTATTTCCCTGTACAATGTCATTCCCAGCAATATTTACAAGAGAAAACTTCAGTTGCTTCCCGATCTTTACAACTTGGTTGCAGTTTTCTACTTTTCTGAATGGCATCTTGATTGGAGGCTTAGTAGCAATTTTCCAATTAACAATTCCAGGGGACACCTTGTCAAGTGTCTCTAAAAGCAACCATCTGGAAAGACACAAACATTCATTAGATTGAAATAAATACACCTGTGTGCACACACTCATAGACATGGTATTTTGTATGAATACTTAACACTTTCATGAAACCAAATAGATCTATAAATGTCATTGCATGAGCAAAATTAGATCACAACAGAGTTCAAATTCAAAAGTCTGACCTAGTCAGGAAATTTCGTAGTAACATCATATAAGCCGACTACCATGGGGAAAGTTTGCAGCACTAGATAATCGAGGTAGCACTTACCCATTTCTGAGATCTTCAAAAACATTGTCTATGTAAGATGAATTTCCAAGACTATTGATCCAAAAGCGGAAAGCTCTCTCTTCCCTGGACATTTGAGCTTCATCTGGTGAAATCTCCAGAAAGGATATTTCCTTTGTTTGAGTTGATAGCCCATTCCTATGGATAAGACGATTATGGTCAATTCGAGATTGAAACAAGTAACCAAATAACTAAATTTTACTGTTAAAACATCAGTCCCTATGAAATGTGTGGCACTAATTCTACCACACCTGCTATGAATTGGCCAATCATACAATTGGTCATTCTATTACAAAAGTGTGGCAAAAGAACAAAAGTACTTATTCAAGTCACTCTGCTTGCAAATAGTATGCTAAGAAAGAAACATGGTAAGCTCCAAGACGCACTGCTTTAGAAGAACAAGAGATAATATACATATTAACATGGTCCATAGGTTGCACATATTCTGTCCATATTGCTAATCAAAAAGCAATTAAAATTACCAAAACCATGTCCTACAACAGCTGAAATTCTTAGAACACAAAAAGTTTAAACATCAACTTCTTCTCATAAATGTGTCATACACAAGAAAACTTAAAACAGAAACATTCAGTAAGTTCACACTTTGAACACAAAGAAACACTAGCTTCTTACCTATGCTGAAAGATATGTGCCACAAAGGCAAGGTTAAGATTTGGAGAGCCTTCCACAATATCTTTTGCTGTTAAGTATCTTTTGCAACCCATCCTATCCGCATGATCCAAAACCAACTTCGCTCTTTCTAAATGTTCTTTCACAGTGAGTGTGGTGGGATTAATGTACTCCGGGGCAAGAACATTTAAGAGGTGAGCATAAGCTTCTGCATCCTACAAGAACATACGATGGCTTAAGAACCAGCATATACACTCAGAAGGGGTAAGTAAAATACATGAAAGGAAAGAAAAGGAAAGCTCTTCTCTTTTATTTCCGGGTTAGAAGGACAAGAAAGTCTTCCACCACTCATTCTACAAAAATTAGTAGCCCATTTAAGAACTCTCAGATGTCTTTAATTATGTTAACTATTGATCCTTTTTTATTCTTTCAATGGATAACTTTTTTAGAATTTCTGGGAATTGGAAGGAAAAAGAAAAACACCACAGTCACCTTCTCTCTGAGAGGAAAAGATTATCTTTAAAAGACCAAGGAAAAAATGTTGCAGATATTAAAAATTTGCATAGTCACAACTTAATCGATGCAATGTCCAACTCATTTGTATCTACCTTTATGTCAGATGAGAAGTTTGTCACAATTTTCTCGTATTTAGCTTTCTTCAATTGAAAATTCATCCATCTGAGCAAAATTTTTTCTGGAGGTAAACTCATCAGCTCCTCTGCGTCCTGACATCACAGAGTTGAAATAATCAAGTACATAACACATGTTTTGCCACAAGTTGTCTAATAATGAATCATTGATGAGTGTGTGTATGTGTTTACCTTGTTATCATCAACTAACTCCAATAGCTGAGGTGTTTTCTTTAAGTTGAGGTCTGCCAATAGTTGAATCTGAAATAGCATGAAAGAAAATTAATGTCCTTTAAAAGCTTTGGTATTGATTTCAAGTTCTGCGAGCTAAAATGTATGCTGGTGATTTTTTACATCTTGATGCTGATTCCTTCATCTTTAGCGCAATTTCCGTACTTAAGTTGCCTCATTATTTCAAAGTTCAAAAATCCACTAAAATGATTCAGTACGGATACATTTAGATTACCTTAATGATTTGAGATATCACTCCAAGAACAAGATGCCTCTGGAAACCCATAAGAAAGATAAAGTATTAGACCAGTATGTAAAACTACAGAAACTGAAGTTAGATAAAACATGTCAGCCATAAGACCTCACAAGCAAAGAAATTCACGCTGATAAAAGTAAGCTTATGAATATATCTTGAGGAATACTAAAAGCATGGAACACATCTTTGAATAACAATTAGACCATGATATTGCAGAAAAGAAGCATAGGATGGATGACTAAAATCAATATAATCCAGCCACTGGACCACAAAACAAGATAAGATTTGACGTCGCCCCTCAAACATAAGTTTATGAGTAAAACATGCTGAAACCAAGTTTACAAAGCCACAACTGACGGGATCCCTTTGGTAACTCAACAGGGAACAGAGTCAACTAAATCATCGCGGAATTGTGTCCTAAATATATAGGAAAAATCCATTGGAGAACAGATTGCTGATGTGAAAGGGGTACATACCCTTCCTTCAATAAAGTCCTGAGTCCCAATATTCACTAGAGTACATCCAATTGCCTTAGCAGAATTGAGGCACAAGGTGTGATTTTCATTCCTCTCCCATGGATTCAGCATTCTCTTCATGTTTATTGCTCGTTCATCAATTGTTCCAGGTACAGCCACATTGATAAGCTTGCTGCAGCAAAAGGAAAATACTATTAACAATCTAGTCAAAGAAGTTTTACATACTTGAGGCATATTAATAGACAAAAAGTGAAAGATTTGATGCTCACCAAATAAGAACTCCATCCTTGGAAACCTCAAAGAGATCATTAGTTAAAGGATCAATAGGAAGATATTTCTTCAAAAACTCATCATCCGCAAGATAGCTGTTAATGTGTGCAACATATGATGCCTTTTCAGATTCACTAATTGTGTGGAGCAATGTAGAAGTTGCTGACTTGACAAAAGCTGAAGAACTCTTTGCAGTATTTCCCATCCTTGCAGCAGCATGTGCTTGGATTTTCAAATAAACCTGTAATTAGTTCAACAAGTCTTGTGATCTTAGACAAATCAAACCAACAAATTCTTGACGATTACGTTCTAACTAAGTTCATAGATAGAATGGAACTACTGAAATCAAATGCCCGTAGGATACAACGGATCTATTGGAGTCACAATTGCAATGAATGAAGGAGCATACTTGTGGGAGATTAAAAGGTCCTCCTCTTTAAGCTAGTTATTCATTTCTTTTTTCATCTTCCTCTTCCTAGTTGTTAAAACAGATATCAAAACTCTAAATTTACAAGGAGTAACATCGGAATTGATTCATTTATTATCAAAGTATGAACACACAAAATCATTTGAAACTATTGAAAGCTTAAAATTCTCTTTCTGTGCCGAGAAAAGTAAAAATAAGAAGCATGATAAAATCTCTAGCTAAAACAGAGACTGGTCTAAAGTATGGAGTTTCAATTCCTTTTATTTTTCCATTGTCCTGTATTTTGCTTATTTGGAAGTGAAGAAGCTGTGTCTGGAGGTACAATGGAAGGTTATAACAAGGTAATTCCAAATAACAAAAAAATTCAAAACAAATTCATACTTGAATTCACCTTTCTAGCGGTTCCAGACCATTTCTATAGCTTCTAACATGAAGAAAGGATATAGATATCTTCTTCAAATTTGAAAATGCAGAGTATCAAACTAACAACATTGACTTTTAAATGAGATCGTGTGTTACCTGAAGAAATAGTTCGAAATCAACATCTTCTTCCAAGCTTTTGTAGGAATCTCTTAGAAACGAATCTCTTTCTTGCTCTGTAAGATTCTCACCGACGTGCTTTATCCTCGCCATTTTAGATGGTAAGTCTGCGAGCATCAGACCTCCATTTTCTCTCTTCATCGCATTAAACTGCAAACAACAAAAATCCTTAGAAATCAGAACTGATTTTGATCAATCTATTAATACAGTATACCCATCAACTACGCATTCATCCAAATTTTGTCAAATCGCTGTATAAATCCTCAAAAAATTCATTCCGCTCCATTCAAACCTAGTCTACAGAAATTTCATCAAAATTTTAGCGTTGTAACTCCATCTCTCAACCTACCGCAGCTTTAATCCTTTATCCCAACTTAGCTAAAAAGCAGAGTCATATATCAAATCGAAGAACTTACGTGAGATTTCAATCGCCGAAGCTCGACCTGAGTGAACTGACTCTGAAGCCATGGATCAGATACAAAAACACCTACATATCCAGCCATTGTTTGATCTTCTGTTTATCAAAATCTTCGATTATATAACGAAACGTAGAAGAAGAAATGATGATTTTCTCTTGAAGGATTGGGAGATGTTTCTCTCACTAAGCAAAGAAAGTGAGAGAAGCATGTGATTTGAGAATGGAAGAGAGGCCTAATAGTACAGTGTAAACTGGGGACAGAAGAAGAGCTGTCAGTATTCAAAAGTTGTTCTCACCGAAAATTCAAATTATGACTATTTTATCCCTTTTTAACCGCTATCCTTATATTAACATTGTTATTAACCAACAAGGATTATTGAATAATGATAAATACTCCTTTTTTTCTTACCAAGACGTTTGAATTCAAATCTCTTTGGTATGGCGATGTTAGAGCCGTTAAAATGGGCTTAGCCCATGGAGCCGACTCAACCTAACTCGTTATTAGGATAGGATTGGGATAAGATTTTTTAAGCCTCTTTAACACTAGGGCTTATAAGTCCGATCCATATAAATCATCGACACTTGAGGTTTGATTGGGCAAGATAAGCCCATGGGTCAAAATGTTTTATTTAAGTGTAACTTACAATAATATCACTAGTATACAATCTAATTACATAAATACACGATATGTTGTAATATTATGAATCTTACCAGATTTTAGTACGTTTAGATACACGTATCTCGAAATATATGGACTCAAAATTAGGTTAATTTATTCTAGATACACTATATCCAAGATGCATAGACAAATATCATGCCCTCGCCTCCCTCTAATCTTGTTTGTCACTCTCTTACTTTGCTTGCGTATCTGGTATACGAGATACATGCTAATTACAATAGACTTTCTGTTAGGGTTATTAAGAAAATACTATTGTTTGTCATTTGTTATTTGAAAATCTTCTCATTTTCTTGATGTTATAGAATTATAAGTTTGAAAAGAAAAAAGAAAGGGCTAGCCCGCCCCAGCCGTCGGCCCTTCTAGAGTTGTGTTGGGTTGAGTATTTTCAGGCCCTTCCGAATGAAGGGTTAGCCTGGCCTAGCCCATCAAATTCCTTGACTCACGAGATGTGGCCTGCTCTTTTTGACAGCTCTAGGAGTTGTGTTTGTTATAGTTGAGAGTTTTACCATAATATGGGACTTGAGTCTCCCATAGATCTCGAGTTTGAGCCCCTTGGGGTAAGTCACATTTGTTAAAGAACACTTACCCTCTAATATGGAATTTTCTATCTCGAATTCGAATTTAGTCGGGCTCCAATATAGATATCAGACATCGAGTGAAAAACTAAGAAATATATTATTTTTTAAGAAAGGTTGGACATGCGATATGAAACGTCATTTGAAATCAATGTATATGTGATTTGGGATCATAAAATCAAATTTCAAATAAATAAGATTCATACTCTATATGAAAAGATTTTATGTACCATGTGAAAAAATTATATTAAAGAATAAATAATTACTATTATTGTTATCTAGTACTAAATCTTCGTATTTAAAAATTTATAACCGCAATTATTTATTTTAAAAAAGAACATGTAGATATGCTCGTGCCTTCGGATATTCTGCTATCTTATTTATGAATCACTATTTACTCATTAGGTAGATTGTATAAGAAATTTTCATAACTTTGAGAAATTCAAATTACATGTTCAAATGGGCTTGTAACTTTGCAAGTGTTGCTCCATGGACAAGGGGGGCTGTGCTTACAATTACTTCCTTTTCACGTTGCTTCACTTTGATAGTTAGATCATATATATGCCTAACTTGCTGTGAAAATCAAGGGTTGTAATGAACTATTATCAGACCAGACATGGACCTACTTACCTACTTGATATTTTCTTCATGGTTACATTGTAATGTATCAATAATTTCCAATGCACGTATCAAAAACGATCAATACGTGACTTTTTTAGGGAAGATGAGATAATTGAGTAACTTTTGAGTTAAAATTCAAAGTTGAGTGACTTTCTGAGAGAGAAGTGCATAGTTGAGTAACTTTTGAGTTAAAAGTGAAAGTTAAGTGACTTTCTGAGAGAAAAACGCATAGTTGAGTGACCATCTGAGGTATTAACTTTCAATACGTTTAGATCGATAATTACTATTAGTCGAGTGAAAATCAACTCAATTTTTGGATCGTGCCCTAGTGATTATAAGCTATAGCCACTGATCTTCTAACTATATGTAGTTTATCAGAAATAAGACGCCACTACTAAAATGATTTAATAACTGAGATAGAAAAATAGATGGATTGATTCGATCTAAAGAAACGAAGGGAGACCAACTCATTCTATTGTTGTTTTCTTGACGAATTTTCTAAAAAACTTAGGTGAACGTTTATCAATTTTTTAAAATTTTCATTTCAACTTTTAATTTATCAAAATCGATAGAACAAATAAGTTGTTTTTTAGTTTTAACCAATCCTAGCGATCCATGACAAATCAGTAATGTAGAATCTGTTGATTTAATATTGATTTCCTTAAAATACTGACTTGATCCATCAATTTTGACCTAATTTTTAGTAGCAGGTTAAAGATTAAGCTAGTCTTGTCATTTATTAAAGTCCAAGCAAATCCTTGTGTTATTACGTGAGGATCGAAGAGCATTTTCAAACTTTATGTTATGGATTAAATTTTCCTAATTTTTGAAAGGTAATTAGCTCACTTTTCAAATTGTGAGGTCCACAGACAAATCACTAACTTTGATTTTGATTTTAATTTTTATTAAAATAAAATAAAATAAAATAATGGTTCTTGTGAAACTTTCACCCTACGTGAAAATTGAGATCAAGCAATGATCAAATTGAATGGTCAAAATTCAAACAGTATAGATTTTAAATAAAATCTAACTGGTATATTGATCGTTATTTTGACCGAAACGAGCTCAAATAGAGTGACAAAGGAGGCTTGATGAATTTCACACATATAATCCGCTCTAATTTATCTGTGTTTATCATGTCTTGAATTTTTCTCTTGTATACATAGAAAAGTCGTAATTTCTAAAAGTTTAGTATATTCATTTTTTCAAAGAGATTTGGGAAAGAAAAAAATATGTATTGTCCTCGTAGAATTAAAAATATTTTTCTTGTAGATTTGAAATGTATAAATAAAAATTGTAGTTACGGATCAGATTCATATGATTAAATAATATTTTTTCTCTTTCACTATTATTGTCTCTATACCTTGAGGCTTACCTATAAATTTTTGTTACTAATTTTTCTTCTCTATTTATTTCGTATTTAATTATTGTTAATTAACCAATAATTTTTCTAACATCTCATTAATTATATCCATGTGTAGAATTAATTAAGGAAGGGGCCTTATATTTGGTCCTTCTACAAAAGTTCTCCAAAAAAAGAGCAAAATTAAAGGGTTAATGTGATAGACAAATGTGATCTTTCAATGACAAAGCAAATCAAAGCCACACATGATGAGTGGAACCATCCTACTTTATAACATGTCCAAATCACTAGTAATAATGATGATAATTTGTACTACTACTCAATATCAATTTGAAAATCACAAATTTTTTAAGTTTTGGGTTGGCAAATCCCATGTGTGGATTGACCCTACTTGTCCTCTATATACCAATTCAAAACTCCAATAAGGTCATTATCGAGATTTTTATCGCAGATTACTGATTAAATTCATGATATATCTTTTCTATTGATATACACAGATATTACTCAAGTATATACATGTTATACTTATATTATCCTAATAGCTAGGATAGTCCGACGACTAAGAAGGCACCTCTTCAATCGCCCTTCCCTTATTACTAGTTTTGATCTTACTTCAACGAGCCAAACGGAGACAGAAAAGATCAAACACATAAATAAAACACAAGTTTGCGATGTGTGATTTTTCTGATATTAAAAGAAAGATATTGAGTCGAAAACTGACATGTTTGTTCATTGATTAAATTGAAATATTTGTATATACTTTTACTAACTTAAAAGTGTTAGAACATTTGCAAATGTGGCAATGCTTAATTTGGGTAAGTAGATATAACACAAAATTAAATTGGATCTTTTAAGCTAGTTAGTTGGTCTAGGGCCAACATAATTAATTAGACTATCCATGGGTAATGTTGTTCCTCATCTTTTTTATGTGTCACATATTAACATTATTATAATTCTATTATCCTTTAAAATGGAAAACAATTAATTGGAATGGGTCATGTTAGTGTAAATGCTTCACAACTACATTATACCCACCCCACCCCACCAAAAAAAAGGTGAGGGTGTGGTATGATAACAAATATTTTCATAATTTTAGTTAAAAAAAATTGAATTCTAGTTTTTTTAGTAAATTATCTTTGATAGTGAAAACGCTTATTAGGAACTTACTGAGAACTTCTGTTGATTGATAAGCTCCGTCGATCTGTTTGGAGTCGAGTTGAGTTTAATACTATTTTTTTATGTTTATATAGAGATGATATGGGTAGATTGGAATCTTATTCCAACAAATATGTTAATTGTATAGTGTTCTAAATTTTAGTAAAGGCTTCTCAAACTAATATTATTATAATATATACTTTTTTTATCAGAATATGCCCAGTTGCTTCCTTCATGTGCTTTATGATTAAATTGTATCATATGTTTTCTGATATATGTATCAGATTTATATGTTCATACAATTTAACCTTAAAGCAAATGAAGAAAGCCTACACAGAATTATAATCCAAATGGAATGGACTCTTTAGACACTTGGCCCAAAATGAAGTACCTTGCAAGTTCTCTCTTATTATGTCTTCACACATGAAAGTTTTTTTGTTTTTTTTCATTCGTTGTCAAAAGTCCACATTAGAGTCCAAATTAAATTCGAATTGCGCAGTGCGTGATCCATTTGGAGGTGACACTCACAACAAAATTTTCTCCATACCTATGACTCGAACCCAAGACCTTTGGTTAAGGGTTTAACAATCCCAACAATAAACCACAATCCATATTGGTCACTCACGAAGGTTAAGGCTACACAATAGGCACTATGACGGATATAAATGATTTTCTAGCCTTTTAAAAGAAAAAAATAAATTTTATGAGTTTTTATTGTAATAAATTATCATTTTACATATAAAAGATATGAAAAGACCATTATTTTTCTATTTGAATTATAAAAGGACAATAAATCTTATTTTCTCCCGCGATGAAAAGGATTTACTTGAAAAAATTAGAAAAACATGTATCATACGTTGGAAAATTTTAAGAAGTTCCACATAAATACTCTACCATAATGACAATACAAGAATCACTATATGAAATTTTAGTATATATTTGAAAGAAATTGTATTGAGAAGTATAATCTATACATTTTAAGGGTCTTAATTAGACATATAGTTGCTCAAAGATATCATCTTACCATCTTAGGTAGAAATCATTAATATTTTTTTGGGTTCAAAATAAACAATTTTTTTTTTGTAATTCAAAGTAAATGAGTTTTTCAATGACCAAAGTACTATTAATTAATTTGTTTCAAAATTACCTTCTCCTTATCGAATTTTTCAACTACATATTTAATTTTAAGGTATACATCAAACCTCAACAAAATTATTTATTTTGGACAGGAGACAATAATATAATTTTCAACATATGATTGGTTCCGGTAGAGGACATAATAAGTGAGATATATAGAGATATTGGCATGATATATTTGTATGTTTATTTTCGATTTTAAACTCATAATATTACAATTAATATGAACTTAATTAGGACTATTATTGTCAAAAAAAAAATAAAATAGTATGATGTGAAATGAGAGGACAAAATTCTGGTATCCTTGTCCCCCATTATGCCTAAACAAAGTTACCACGACATTATTATTAAATTTTAGAGTAGATCCACTTGTCTAATTGAAATGCTATATCAAAAGTTGAGGTCCCAAACTCTGTCAATTTAACTTTTCTTTATTAAAAAAAAAAAAGTAACACAAATGTCGATAAAATTTCATACACCATTTTTTTTAACAACTACGTGTATAACGATGCATTATTTTCGATAATAAAGTTGAAAATAATATTTTAATAATTTAAAAAGTTTTTTTTTAACAATAATGTGTTAATAATGCATTATTTTTAATAATATACTCGGTATAAGGGTAAGTAGATAGGTTGAAGAACAAGATTTTAACTATTTTAAAAAGGTTGTTTTTGAGAACATTTCTATTTCCTAATTACTATTTGAATGAAGCGCTAAGAATGTTATTTCTATTTTAAACTTGGTGCAACTCTTTGAGGATAGAGACTTCAATGCATATTTTATTAGGAAAAGGGATAAATATATCCTTATTATCGTAAATGGTGTGCAGATATCCTTCATTATATTTTTGGAACATTGATATCTTTGCCGTTCAAAAACTAGAGTATATACATCTTTTATACTAACGGACATACACGTGTCATAATCTTATCCATCGATCTGACATTTGTTATATATTGGATCGACGGATAAGATTACGCCACGTGTCCCTAGGGTCTGTTTGGATTGACTTTTGGCTTATGACTTATAAATCAAAAGCCATAAATTATGATTTTTGGCTTATTTTTGTTATTTTGACTCAAACACTTCAAAACTACTTAAAAGTTATTTTGGCTTAAATGCACCTAAAATATGTCAATCCAAGCGGGCACTTAATCTTCCGTTAGCGTGAAGGGCATATTGCTCTAGCTTTTGGATGATAGAGGCACTAATATCCAAAAGTACGACGGAGGATACCTACATACAATTTACGATAGTTTAAAATATATTTATTTTTTTTCCTATTTTATATGATAAACTCATAATCCACGCACTAAAGGCTTTAAAACACACACATACTTCTTCAAAATATATAAATCGAAAATATCTAATAAAAATATCTCATCATATATTTACGTGCTCAATTAAAATGTATAATAATTAATTCTAATATAATGAGACAACAATATAAACATAACCTTCCTAAAATACAATTTGAATTACTCAAAGAATCTAAGGTTAAGATCTTTTTTTTGGTCCATTTAATGCTTTGCTCTCTGTCTATACCAAAATATTATAGGCAGA
Source organism: Solanum sitiens (assembly GCA_016801875.1). Lineage (NCBI taxonomy): Eukaryota > Viridiplantae > Streptophyta > Magnoliopsida > Solanales > Solanaceae > Solanum > Solanum sitiens. The sequence goes on along the minus strand of JABWTJ010000016.1, from coordinate 2,640,478 downwards.
CTGTGACTTATCTCTGCCAAAAATTTTCCTCTTTTTACAGCTTTGACTTGTTGCCTTCACCTAATAGATTCTTTGCAGTAAATTTTTCTTCTGTTAAAAGAAATGGACTTTAGAGTTAATTCAAACCATAAAAAGTAGCTCTAGGAAGAATTATCCTAAATCATGTACCAAGATTAAATTCTTATCACGTGAATAATGTGGACTCCAATATTTTTATACGTTAAAATTGGACATCTAGAGTATGAATAATATAAGATAAAAATTTAACAAAAAAATTAGAAAAGTGAGTACGATATAAAAACAAAAATTCAATATTAAAAATAATGAATTTGGATATATCTGGCTCAAATGTTATGTTAAGGAAATGGATTCTTGTCTAATTCAATCCAAAAGCCTTCTTTTACGATACAACAAATAAAGCATTTTGCGATAATAATATAATTCTCGTTATTTTATGTTAGTGGCATTAATATAATAACGAGTATTTATAAATATTGTCACAGACTTTAGCAACTCAAGATACAATGACCTCAAACATCGCTAAAAGAAAAATTTATTTTCAATAAATATCTCTTTTGTTATAATTTGTGTGAGGATTATAATCCATATAAAGGAATAAATCTCCCAAACCCTAGTCACTCAACACGTCCTCCCTCCTCATGCCCAAGATTGGACATCTAATATCATGTAAAAAAGTAAATTTTTGATCAAATAAATTAACGTAATCTCAAAAACTAACGAAGAAAACCTTCTTTAATACGTATTATATAAGGACACTAAGTTCTCATCTCGGGAACAATGTTGTACTCCATCAATTGGGAGGTATAGTGTAGCCTTTCCCCTATACATACTATTTTTGTTTGAAGGTTAATACACAAGAGTGAAGACAGAAATTCAAACTCCCCATAAACATGACAAGTGTAGAATTTTTATTTGAATAAAGTAAAGTTTTAATGTGTTTGAAATTAAATGAAAATGTGTGTGTATCCAAACTTTAGATCTTGTGTACATTTATAGCTTTGGTCTCTGCCAAATATCTCTGTCAAAAATTCCTCTTTTTAGTGCTTTGACTCCTTCCCTTAAACCTATCCTATATACTAAATAGACTTCTGTGCCATTGAAACATTTCAACACCTAACATTTCTACAAACATGTACAATTTTGGCCCATACCTCTCCTAGCGTTCGATCATTGATTTTTGAAAATTTATTTTTAAATATCTATTTGATCATAAATTTCGATCATATGCTAAAGTTTGATAAATAGACTTTTGATATGGTAAATAGGAATAGAGTAAATAGCATGCATGTGAATTTATAATGGAACCATTTATAATTTGTCTTAACATTTAATATGTTACTCTCTCTGTCCTTATTTAGTTGACACACATATTAAGATGACAGTAATTAGTATAGTGAAGTTATAATTTTACCGTTATTAATTATGATTTTAAAAATGATGAATTAAAACTTAAATTTTTTTAAAAAGTTTAAATGATGATATAATAGGATTTTTCTTTTTGTACTTTCTTGATCGGTCAAAATGAACAAGTAAATAGAAATAACTTGAAAAAAAAGGCAAGTAAATAGAAACAGAGAAGTAGTAGCCTTTACAGAATTAAATTTAAATTCTAAAATCTTAATATAAATTTTATGTCATATCTTAATTAAAACATTCAAATTACTAGTTAATATTATCCATAATCTTATGAACCAATTTACGAGGTATAGATATATCAAAACTGAATTTAAATACTTTTAAATTGAATAAGGGTTTAAAAAACAATAAAAAATAAAAAACAGAAGCGTGCACGGAGCACGAAGCATTTCATAGTGACGCGTGTGGGGTTAAAAGGTCTATTTTCAAACTTTTGAAACTTTCCTTAAATTTGAGTGATTTGTTGCTTTTTTTATTTTTTAATAAATAATTCAGAAAAAGCAACTACATTGTATTATACTGTCACCTAGTTTTGTACCTAAGAATAAAATTGTATATTCCGTCGAGATGGACTGTGGTACACTGATGAAAGTGATTTTTCATTGATAATAGATTTTGAGAATTTGAGCTTCAATCTAAAGAAATAACATTTTTGAATGGGTCTTTCATTGCACGATCCACATTTCTTTGGGTTGTAATGTGGGCAATAGACATCGAACGGGAAATTTAAAAAGTTGTGTATTACCTCCATTTCATTTTACGTAACATTGTTTAACTTGACATAATATTTAAGAAAAAAATAACAATTTTTGAAATATTTAGTGTAAACAAATCCTATTTTATATTATAATTAGTTTATGACATAACATCGGGGATAACAGACTGATGACTCCCGAGAACTCTTATTGACCGAGTCGTTTGACACCTCGATGTCAACTCATCACATTCTGGGATTGAATTTGTTTCTAAATAATTTACCTCACCTCAAAATAAGATATATTTTTTTAATAAATAATTTAATCCGAGAACCAAACGAAATTTAGTGGTATATACATTGTCTCAACACATTAGATGAAAAAAGTAGATAAATTCTCTTCATCCCACCTATAAAGCAAAGTAAATAGAGTAAAGCTGAATTTTTTGCTGCTTTACCTATCTGTCTTTTTTGTCTGCCTCTCCCATTTTTGATATATGTAATTTTGCCTTTTTCTCTGCTTTTTTTATACTGTGTATACCAACTTTATACTAGTAGGATATCTTTGAATAATACAAAAAGGTACCTTATATTTGGTATAGATCCAAAGTGATACTTTAAATATTCTTTTTAACCCTTCAAGTCCTTCAAGTTTATTAAAAGTTGCACATTTTTGGTTTTGTTGAATATTCAATAAATTCAAGTTGTTAGGTTTCATAATAATGGTACAAATGAAAGATTTAACTAAAAAGTATTAGAAAATGCAAATATTAAAAATTACTCCAAACTCCAAAAATATATAAAGTAGTAAAAACTGCACCTCAATAAGATATACGACGCTCTAAAAATAAACCAAAAAACTAGTAGTAGTAGTAGAAATTTCAAAAACTAGACAGAAAATTTTGATAATTCAGTTGATCGACTATCTAAACTTTCACTTTACTGGAAACAGTTTGATTATCAAGAGTCTTACAGGTAGTCTGAATTGATTTAGTGCCTGTTTGGATTGACTTATTTTAGGTGTTTTTAAGCCAAAATAACTTTTAAACAGTTTTGAACTGTTTGGGTAAAGTTAAAAAATACTTAGAAGCACTTATTTTAAACTAAAATAACAAAATAAATCAAAAGCCATAAGTTAGAAATCCTAACTTATAAGTCATAAGCCAAAAGTCAATCTAAATAAACCCTTAAAAGCTGGTCAAACATACTTTTAAGTTAGTTTTTGAGTGTTTGTCAAACATTAAAAATAGCTTTAAATAATTTAAAATGAATTAAAATAAGTTAGAAAATATTTAACAAAATTAAAAATTATTTAAAATAAATCAAAAATAAAAAATAAAAAACTATTTTTTTAAGTCAATCCAAACGAACTCTTCCGCCCTTACTTTATGCCTATTCCAAATTATAATGGATCATTTTTTTGTTATTTTGTTGTCAATGTCCTGTATTCTCTTATTTTTACCTTTAAATACCACACCCAAAACAAAAACTTTCACTACACAAAAGCAAACCTTTTTCAGGTCCTTCAAAAAATTCTCTCACATTCCTCTGCATATCCAGTAGATACAAAACAACTCCTCCTTTTTTTCAAAAAAAAAAAAAAATCCTTTGAACAATGGAGGTAAGTCTATTATTTTTTTTTCTTAGATTTGGTATATTAGTATTACGTTCATTGAAATTAAAAATATTTTTGTACATATGTATGTTACAGGATAACAGATATTACATGAAGCGTAATCAAGTTCCAGCATTTGGTAGCTGGGATTGTAATGATAATGATTTTCCAATTCCATTTACAGAGTGTTTTGAATCAGCTAGACAAGCTGGTTTAATTCACTATACTTACTCACAAGATTCAGATTTGTATGTAACTGGAGATCTTTACCAGAATCATATTGTTACTCCCACAATGATCGTGGTTCCTCGTCGTAAGGTACTTCTTTCGTTTTAATTTACATGACATAGTTTGAATCGTTACAAAATTTTAAGTAGAATATTCAAGAATTGTATTTAAGCTAGTAATGTACTTGACTGGTAGGTCAAACAAGTGTATTATTGTTCAATAACTATTGATAATATGAGTATTTTTAGATCAAACTAATAACTGAGCGCATTTTTTGTTCTGTTTCTCGTAGTTTAAGGATATTTTTGATCGTTTTCCGTTAATTCATTTGTGCAGAAAAAAGGAAGTTATAAAGAAGGAAGAAAAGATGAATGGGTGATGTGTGATAATTGTGAGAAAGAGTCACCAAGGCATGTGGTTCCAACAACTACTGGACATGTGCAGAGAAAGCCTGTTGATGAAGATCTTTACAAGATTTCTCCTGACTTGCTCTACCCAAAGTCTAAAATGGTACATCTCTTCTTGTTTTTTTTTTCAATCGGTATACATAAATTATACATTGATTATACGCATATGAACTACTTATTTTTAGTTAAAGCAGTTCGATGTATGATTATTTAAGTTAATTATATCTGTAAGTTGTTCAAACGCCTTTTAACTTCTGGTGGAGTTAAAAGACTTTTGGTTAGAGTTCGGACAAAATTCTTGAAACCTAAGTTTTGAAAGTCTTTAGTTTGTTTTTTATTATATTCAAATATTATTAAAGTTCTTATAAATTTACTGTGCAAGTCAGTACAAAATTTGGTAAAAGCGGTGAACCAATTTTTCTTCTTTAGTATCATCCCATGCCCATTCATGTAGCAGAAAAGATGGGACTTTCTGTGTGGACCAATAAAAGGCAAAATGATCACTCTTCTTTTCTAGTGTCACATCTGAAGGGACACTACTAGTTAAAGTGCTAAAATCTTTTTGACAAAAGGATAATAAATATAATATATAAAAAGAGTATGGAGAGTGGTAGACTGGTAGTTAAAGTTAATAATCACTTTTTGGACCATTTATTTAACTATTTTAATTGCACTACAAGTTACAACTTCAATTATTAATACAACCTCATTTATTTTATATATTATAAAAGTCAAAATTCCTTTTTCTGAGACTACAATATATAAAGGGTACATTCAAATTCTTTTTCGTTAGAAATTATATGTATACATGAGGTCGACATTATTTCTTTTATACATGATATATAGAAGACGTTGAATCTGTTTTAACTTTGTATATTTTTTTACTAATTGCAGAAAGGTTTTCGAGGATTCATATCAAGCTGCTTGATGCCAAGTTGTGGTTGTTGAATTTAATGCAAAATGCATATAAGAGAATATGTGTGTTAGTATATACTATTTTACTATACAGATGTTTGAAGTGTTTTTGGGGGTTTAAATCAGTAAAAATATGGCCAGAGAAAAGAAGAAAGATATGGAATATTGGTCATCTCAAGGAGATTAATATATCATTATTATTATATAGTACACAATAGAGAAGACTCCCCTTTTTAACTTCTGTTTGCAAACAGTATGTTTCTTATTGGAAGTAATTTGATGTTCTAGTACTAGTAGTACATTATATACTAGTGGTGGTGGCTTATGTAATTTATATAATTATATGAGGAATTCATATTAGTATTACTTTTGAGTTTATTTCAAAATGTTTTAAATTGGAAATGGATTTATGGTTTTATTTGAAACATCTATATATTAGATCATAACAGGAACATAAATTTTATAAGATTTGATTAAAGGTCCAAACAGGATTTTATTACATTGCGTACAACCAACAGATCCTTATTTGCTTTTGCATCTATAATGGATTACACTGGAATTAAAGGTGGATTTAAAAGGATCTAAAGTCTAAAGAATATTTAACAAAAGATGCAATAAAAAAAATGAACAACTTTAGTTGACTAAAGATGAAATAACATTATAAATCAAAACAATATTTTACACAAGTCAAGTTTTACAATAATATACATAAGTACCTCTATTAGAAATTATTAGTTGCACTAAACTTTTGCAAAGAATTCTACATTTTGTGCTCATATTAGCCATGAGTTACTATTAGTTTAGAAGACATGAAGTTAACTAGACCTACATGATTTATTTGAGAAAATTGTTCACAACTTTGGATAAGATACAATTCCATAGTCTCACTATATAACATGATAACGAATATTTTAATTCAAAGAACAAGGGATAATATTTACAAGGAAAATGAAATAATTAGACATACCTCACCATAGTATATAATATTGTATTTCCTACTTATCTTACTATCTGTATTCTTCCTACTAGATTCACAAAAAATAGAGAGGCAAGCAAGATTGAGGAGGGAAGCAAGTAAAATTCGTATATATCCCATATATATATGCGAATCAATATAGGTATTTGTATTTATCGAAAGTGATACATATACTTGAATGCACAAAAATCTGGTAAGATACGTAACAGTGCAAACTAGAATGTATCCAAGTAATTAGCTTCTAAAACGGTGAAATTATGTCCACCGATGAATTAAATATACGAAGTTCCTTTTTTCAAAATTTTCAGTAAATGTCGGAACCACCTTTGTTAAGGAGGGTGTCAAAACATGTTAATATTCCTTCTATCTAATCTTAATAACACTCTTTCATGACATGCATACATGATACAACATAATTAGTACAAGGCACATGTTTAGTAATGATACTATGAATCATGAGGTTGGGATGTGCTTGTCCCTTCCTAAGTGTTGAACAGAAAGTAGAAAAGAAGAAACAGGGCTACATACATGCACAAAATACGTCAGAAATACATACAAAGCAAAATATACAAAGAAGAGCACCTATGAAGATTGCAAAGCTCCAACACTTGCAGCAAGTTCCATCACCTTGTTTCTTAAGCGCTCAGGGTAGCAGAAGAAATCAACAAAAACTTGCCTCTCGATGGTCTTCTCTGTTTTTTGATGTTTGTAAATCTGTTTTATGACGAGTGTATTATTTATTACTTTACAAAAGAGAGATAACGTGTCTTAAACCATAAAAAATACAGAGGAACGATTTGGGAAATTAAACGGCACAAGAAATTAGCAATGGAGTCTAGGTAGGGACAGAAATAAGAAGACTTGAGATGAAAAGCTTACATCATTCTTCTTCAAGTGCTCACTGTTCACGTCTTCAATGGCTCGAGATAGGTTTTTATTGTAGTCCTCCAATATCGCTAGCTGCTTCATTAGTGTCTATACAGGGAACGACATAAATGTGAATAAAATCTTCAAATTAAACCGAAGGGACTGAAGTGCTCAGCAAGTAACCATTAAAAGGTTTTGCACCAAAAATGAACAGTATAATTATCTGACTATTCATATAACTTAAAAGGGTGAGGGGTAAGCTAAACAATCAAGAAAAAAAAAGAAAAAAAGGCACTCAATTATGACCCATACATTATGGAAACGAAGAGTGAAAAAACCCCTCCGCTAAGTAAACAGATACGACTATTCAAAAGCAAGATATATTGTTCTCCATGTATTATTTCCAAGCTGAGGAATCTATAAGTCCAATTTAAATGCAGTAATTAGTTAAGCACTGGAAGAAATATAAACCTCGAAAGCCTTTGAGCTAATAGAAAGGAGGTAATTAGAGAGATAGAAACCATATTTACAGAAAGCAAAGGGTACAATGGTAAATAATTTACCTGAGGCGTTAAAATTGGTTGAGCAGTTGTTGATGAAGCAAACAATAGCTGCTGCAAACTTTGAAGAAGAGTGCACCTAATATATGACGTAAGAAAGGTATAAGATGTTTTCACACCATGACAGTTTTACATCTCAAATCACAATCATTATTGATTTTAAATTAATGAAATGCCATTATGAAGGAGTACAAGTCCATGCAGAGATTGTAAACGCAAAAGCAAACTCGGAATTCAGATAACATATACTTGTTTCAAGTATAAATTAAACAGGGAGACCTCGACCAACAAAACAGATAAGGAAAGGTAAAAGAAATACAGTTTATGATAACCAGCTCCAAAAGATCTCAACACAGTTCTCATAAAAACTATCCGGTTCAAAACTCCCATCTTCCATGAGCAATTACTACAAACACAACCTCAAGAATCTTTCAAGACACTTCACAGCTACATTAAAGGAAATTAAAATAAGTTAGAGTGGATCCTAATTACAGGCCCTTGTAGTTCCAGCAAGCCATCACTTGAAAATGAACACATGGTTGACCACTTGTCACAAAAAAAGAAAAGAAATAGACACTAGTACACTACACAACTTGACAATTTTACAAGTGTGTGTTCCACACATACCTTATACAATTATAATGAACTAGAAACAGATCAATAGGCAGAAAACTAATATTTGCTGGTTTTCGTTTTCCCTCTCAGCACTGATTCATCAGGACTACACATGGTGATAAGTTGGTGTTCACTTAAGATAAAGAACAATATAAAAATGTGGATAAACCAATGTGTGGCAGTGCTATGGAGGGCCATGTCATATCGTATTGTGTATACATCTTATTATAAAGCTTCAAAGCTGTCCCCAATATGATTAATATTGTCAGAATACTGGAGAGGAGTTATATAGAGACTGGTATAATTCGACAAAATTGAGAACTTACAGTTTATTTATACATTGATCTCTATCCTGAGGAAGAGTGTGTTCAAGGTCATATTGCAAAGACATAAGATCTGAACGAAGGCTTGATATCTGTTGAACAATGCCAGGTGCCGATACATATGTTGATGGACCAGCTTGGATATCTGAAAAAATAATTAGTAAGAATAATAACCAAAAATGGTGAAGAAATATTTCAATGTCCAGATCCATTACTTGAATATAAACTTAAAAGGTCTCTGATGCCATGAAGAAATGTATCGCGATCATCCACTGCTCCTTGTTCTTGAACATCAGATGCAGCTTGGATCAGTGACATGCATCGACCCTAGACAAAAAAAAGATTCATGAGTGGACAACTAAGAAAGCAAAGATAAATATTGTACACCTATGTCCCAATTAAAGATGAAAATTTTCTTTTAAGAAGCCTCAAAGGTATAACAATCCTGTGTCCATATTTCAATCGGCGTCCTACATTGCCTCTAAAACATGCATCAACCGGTAACACAACCTTGACTTCCCAAGATTCTTACTAAAAATAAAGTACTTCAATCAACCGCACCAATTGACAATCCACAACCTCACATTAATTGGGGTCATCTGTATGAATAGTTTGTATATTTTCAACTATCTTCAGCTACATTTTAAATTGCTCCATAAATGTCAAATTTTAAGACCAACACAAACAGGTCATTTTTGCTGCAAATAAAATTTTATAACCAAAATGCCAGCTTCATCTCTTTTATCGTTCAATTTATGGAAGTACATAAATTGACATGGCTAAGGAAATTATGGGAAGATGAATAAGGCTTAAAAAGGAGGAGAAGGGACAAGCTGATGAAGGTTCTTCATGTATAATACAAGTCCTCTGACATGACTCATTCTACGCTTATACTTACCACTCTGCCTTTTGTTGCTGACAGGTATCCATGCAGCTCGGACTCCATAACTTTAAGCAATGAAAATGCCCCAAGCATGGTCTTCTTTTCCAACTGACATGCTACTTTCAGAAATTGATGTCTTGCAACATGATTAATTAGATGATTTATGAACTGCAGAGAAACCATAATTAAGTAAGAATTACAAGAATTTCTAAGCATCAATGTACTAAATAGAAAATGCGGCATGCCAAATTAGCAAAAGCGAGCAAATTAATATCTGCTCCTTATGATGGTTGTTAGTAGAAGAAATAAAGAAGATAACTGTATAGGAAACACATCACCCTGTTTTACACATACCGTTTTTTGCCGGTTAATGTAGAATTCTTGGCGCATGACCTTTAGATCATAATCTCCTACATATTCCACAAGAATAGAATTCAACAAAAAAATATATGCTAACTAAAATTTTAAGATCACAAGGTCAGACGACAATATAATTACCTTCCAAGATGTATGTGTCTTGTAGCTGAGCCAGCTCCCAACAAAGATCAGGAATAGTCTGAAAAAGAACTGCAGTAGGTAATATGCCCAAATATGATATCAAAATCTAGAAGCCATCAAAGAATCTTTAAGTTGTCTTGATTCTTAAAATATGTCTGTTCATTCCGAATCGATCACCTCAGTTGATATTGAAGCATCACCTAATCAACAATATGATAACTCTATCTCTAAGGGTGCTAACTGGCATGTTCTCTTGTTTCATGACTAAGTAATAAATAGCTGGAATATAACCAGAAGAGATAATCCACGAGTGCTAGACAAACCTCGGATAATAACTTCTCTTCTTTGCGATATAAAATTGAGATTTCTCCAACTAGTTCAGCATGTTTTCTCCTGCAAAGAGATAGAGAATTTAATGATAAAGTAGCCCACAAGTACGGATATAACATTCGTTTTTAGAACAACAATGTTTAGTAAACGGCAGAGTATCATTAAATAAAGAGATACCAACAACTACAAAGTTTATCAACAGATTGTACATAAGTACATTCCATAATATTCCAAAATATGAACTATTTGGGGATGTCACAAAAAGAAAAAGAACTAACTTCCAATGCATATCTACAATTGCAAGTCTTTCTATCTATTCTCGTTATAGGGAAATTGTAATGCAACAATGATAGATACTGCAAAGAGATTTCTCAATCACTTCCCTGCAGATAGAAGCTTGTATTCTCCTGCACAAATGTGATAGTTGATGTATAGAAGAGCAAATGACACGCAGTGCCAATTCAGGATTACGTAAGCAATCACATATATCACATATATAAAAGAGAACCCTAGGCCCGCCTACGTGGCACCACCACAAGCCAATATTTCCTTTTAAAATTAGTTATTTACAAAACTAACCTTCTCCTTTCATGAAAACATGTGACTTTTACGAAAAGTTGCGACTTTTATGAAGAGTTGCGACTTTTATATAGAGTTGCGACTTTTATTAAAAGTTGTGACTTTTATGAGAAGTTGCGACTTTAATGAAGAGTTGCCACTTTTATGAAAAGTTACGACTCTATGAAAGGTTGTGACCTTTCCGAAGGGCTGGTTGCCACTTTTATGAAAAGTTACGACTCTATGAAAGGTTGTGACCTTTCCGAAGGGCTGCAACTTTTCCAAATAGTTGTAACATTTCCGAAGCACAATAAATATTTGTTCACACTAACCTTTGTTGTCTATAAATAGAGGAATTTCCTCTCATTTTAAAACATAAAAAATTCTTCTTCTTCTTCTTTTTCACAAATAAATATTTGTGTACTTTGCTCATGTTGAGTGACTCATTGACACCACCACTGTTTATGTTACAGATCCTGGTATGTATTTTTTCAGTCATTAACTTATACTTAGATTATTAAGAATAAATGATAAGATGTAATAATTTTCATTGTCCTTTACATTATTAATGTTTGTTACTACATAATCTTGTATGTAAGATGATATAGTGTTTTAGTTTTAATGATAGATCGATTTTAAGTATTATTTATATATTCCATGATAATAAATTCTCGCGCGATGCGCGAGTAATTTTACTAGTGTAAAATAAGTAAATAACTGAGCATGCAAGATCTCTAGAACAAATGATGCTTATTAACCTGATGCTTATTAACCTTCTAAGTACACCCAGTTCCAGTTTCAAAGGATTTTCTTCCTTCTTTAATTTTTTTGGAGAGAGGGATTTTGGGGGAAGGGGGTGGTGGGACTTGAGTTTAATTGGAACTCACCAATCATTTTGTAGAAGTGAAACATGAAAAATTCAATATATTGTCTTGATATGATCATAATCCTTGATACTCCCACTATTCCCGTTTATGTTTACTACAAACAACATACCCAGGGTAGTCAAATAAGTGGGACCTTAGGAGGGTGGGGTGTATGCAGACTTACCCCTATCTTTGTGGAATAGAGAGGTTGTTACCGATAGAACCTCGGCTCAAGCAAACTCGAGTTTCAGAGCGGTTTAAACAAAAATGGACAAGTAAAACACTATGTTTATGTGACACAATTTCCTTCTTAGTCCGTTACATAGAGAATGGCACACTTTCTAAAATGTGATGCCACCCCTTAGATATATAGAAATCATTATATGACAAGCAACATTGCCTCATAGAACAACCATATGTCACTAACATCATAATGCAATAATCCAAATAGAAAATACACCATGAACACGAACAGCAAAAGATATATCAGTTTTAGGTGCAGAAGAGTGTAGATGACATATACCGAAGAGAATGAAGGTCCAGATGAATGTGAGCCTCATCTGATGTCACTTGACCCTTGAACGCAGTAAGAATAGCTTGTTGCTTAGCATTCTCAACTTGAGCTACTATCCATTGCCTCTCGCTTGGACCAAATCTATCACAAAGAAGGGAAACCATGAAGCTGTGTTGACAATTTCTCAGAGATGATTTATGATTGACATACAGGGGAAGTATTTCCAAGTAGTTTAAATTATAATGTTCTATATTTATATACTAAAGGAACCACAAAAGTAAACTCTCTTCAACTCCTGATGTTATGACGATTAGTGTAGATGGCTAAGCATCCTGTTTCTGGAATGTCACGAAATATTAGGATATATCCCAATAAAAGCCAAAACATTTGACAGGAAATAAGTAATATAAAAAATACAGAAAGTGAACTCCAATATATATTGTCCAGATAGACATCTTTGCACTTCCAATTAGAAACATAAATTGCTAATATTAAACAAAAGAAATGGTGCATACATGGAACGAAGGCGTTGCAATTCAGAAACACGCTGGTGGTGAGACTTTTCCAGATCTGCCATGTCACAATGAAAAATAGTTACAAATCAACCAAACAACAACACCCAATAGCCAGGAGGATTTCTCCGATTCTTGGGGGAAGAAATCTCTGCGTCAATAAGCACACGAGCAAATCCAAATACAAAAATATACCCGACTTGCAGAAAAGAACTGATGTTAAAGGAGGTGTGTGAATGCAAATACCTCGTAGTAAAACGTTTGATATGTCATTAAGGCTAACCCATGAACATTTTGACTTTCCCTCCTCTGCAACTAATCTGTAGGGACCCTAAACCACAATAAACCAGTAATAGCAAAGTCAAGACACTGAAATCCTATAAAATAGATCTGGAAAGTGCCAGATTAAATGGGAAGGGCCAAAGTTTTCAGATATGCAGATGAACATTGTAACAGTTGGCTGGACGATATGTGCCTGTCAAGCCTAATGCCAAGCCCGCCAAATGGGATAACCACTACATGTGCAAAAAGTTGACAAAAAGTAAAATATTTGATATGTCATTTAGGTAAAAAGTTAACTTAGCATCCTCAGCATCAATCAGACAGATCCTAAAATGCACAAATTTTTAGCCAGTGAGATCCAAGATGATCTAGAAGAGCAGATTAACTGGGACGGGTCAGGGCATTGGCCAGCAAAGGGACATTTTCAAGGATGGCAGAGAAGGTACAGACAGGTCATCCAACACACTACTCATCTACAGTATTGCATATGCATAGCAACTATAAAATTCAGCATCTACAAGAAAGATTGCATATCATGTACAATACAGCAAGAAACACAAGTCCTACAGTAAGCCTTCCTATATTTGAAGAGCTCAAGAGAAAAAACTCATCATGAAAGATATAACTCAAAACAAGAGCATATAATATTTATTGGCTCGTTCCAAGAATTCTATCTTAAAATAAGAGAAATTCCAAGGAAGGTTGATACTTTAGAGGTTAACAATTCGATGATCATATTACAGCAACCTCTTTAGCATTGTGTCAGTTAGACCTAATAGAATTCATGGATTAATGAACAGGAAAAAAGCAACAAGTATTCATGGATCAACAGTAAGCAAAATCAGTTAACAGTTACGCATTATACCAAAATTGTGTGTAAGCTTTCAATTTTATGTTGCTTCCACAACCCAAGTCCTATGTCTAAGGTTTGATCAGTCTCCAAATATACGTGATATTACAAGGGTTAAGAAGATAAAAATGCTCACAAGGGAAAGAACCAAGTAAAATAATAATATTCCAAACATACTGTATCTAGATGCTTGGTAAACCACTGATTTAACTCCTTTACACAAGATGAATCCGCCAGCAGATATGCGTGAAAGTCCGAGTAAGAAAGGTATATTCCATCTTCTACAATACAAAAGAATTTGAAATATCAAGGAAATAGTCACAATACCAAAAAGAAATAGATAACAACAACATACACAGTTTAGTTTCTGAGGTGGTCTGGGAGTATAGCACAGAAACAAAAACATAATTTTCTAAATTCAGATTCTCATTTGACCTGCTAATCTTAATCAAGTTGGAACCTAGACGTCCAAGTGAGCTAAGCAATAGACTGTTACAGCTAGTCTGATTAAAATGTGCAGCATATTTATAGAGTATACACAAAACAAGTGCACAAACACATCATTTTTGAAAGCAAAGCAGCAACCAGCACTCTTCTGGAAAAAGCATAATCCCATCTTTTTTTTTGGAGAATCTTAGTAGTCATTATGTACATTGTAAGCATTAGATCTTACAAAAATACTCTGGGAGTGTGAGTTTTGACATCCAAACCAAAGCAATAGAAAACCTTCTAATTAATATTCACCACACATACCCTTTAAGCAACAAGAGAAATTTTCTGAATTAGTCATAAGAAAAAAATGGGCGTACCATCCCCTGAATGATAGTGTGCCAACTCTTGCGCAGTAGAAGCCATCTTTCCAAGAACTGCATTCATCTATGTATAAAGTGAAGCATTTTAGAAAACCATTTAAAATTTTACACAGTATCAATATATGTACATTTCCAATCAGAAGTATATATTATGCTTACTGGCAAACCAGAATTACAGAGACAAGAAATATAGGATGCCTTTAACTTGGAGAGTGGGCCTTTCACAGCAAGTTTCTTTAGTGGATGCATTTGCTAAAGATATGGATTATGGAGAGGTAATAAGAATTTCAGAATGCCTTTACAATGACTGAACTTTATAGCGAAGAGTATCTTCTTTACCGAAAAAGCTACATAACATTCATGCTGCCAAAACCAGCCCAAAGTATACACTAATAGCAGATGGCCTAATATGTAAAGGGGTAATCTGAAGCAGACATGTTAATGTGCTAACATTACAAAAATGGAAATACAAATACATAGGCAAAGGGGCAAATCTGACGTAGCCATTTAATGTTCTAAACATTACAAAAATTGCAAATAGCGCAGCATAATAAAATCCTAAAAGCACTAAACTGACGCAAAATATAAATTTTGATCATTAAGGCCATAAACATAGCACAACTGGTTAATCAATACCTTGAGATATGATGTAAAAACAAACTTCAATGATAAATTGAAGAGCTAAGAGTTTATGTAATTTAACAACCACTTGTTCCGGAAGAATTTCTTTTATGTTACTTTGCTCAATACATCAATGGCATTCTTTTGGGTAACCTACTTCATCGGTGTCATTTATTTTTGTTAATGCACCATAAAAGTGCCAAATGGAATTGCTACAATGCTATACAAGGCTCATGCCCTCTAATCACATATATTGGGAAAGTTTTATATGTAACAGTAAAGAACTCTTGATCTTCCAAACACACTTCAATCCTTAATGTGGATCTTTTCTTTCCCTTTCAAAGGTCAATCCGCTTATCCATTTCCAGATTCTCCTAAAAACACTTGAAGGTGCTACATTCCATGTTTGCTTAAATCTCTCACCTGATCTCCCGTATGTTTAATCTGCCTGAAGGAGTTTTAGCATCTTAAATAAATAATCATCGGATAACAAAGCGAAAGAAGATGAAACCACAAACCAGTTGTCAGATTAACATCTTCAATCTACCACTTTAAATAGTCCAGATTATTAATATTCTGATCCTCCTCCCAAATTGTCTGCCGTCAAAATAGCATTTAAGCTTTGTTTGGTCGAGTTGCAGATAAAGAAAAAGAAGAGTTTACGGTGAACCTGCCTACATATTCACCAGGCCTCACTGTCTTTAAAATATCCACATTCACTGATTTACCATCAATAGTAACCTTGCATATGCCATAATTGGACATGAAATTCTCTGTATAAACAACATGTAAATTATGCAAGTAAGATAAAATAAGTTGCATTTAACTGGCATACCTCTAAATTCCTAGCTGAAAGGCTATCATCTGAGGTAGCCTGCTGTCCATTAAGAATAGAAGTTGCTGCAACTCGAGATCTTCTTCCCTGAATCAATGTAGAAGCCTGACCAGTGAGCATATCATATTGAGACTGCAATCGTCTCAGCTGTTTCTGCAACTCCAATTCTTCAGCTTTTAATGCTAAAGTTGCATCTCTGATTATTAAGCAAACCATCAATATCAGAAAAAAGTTGAGCAAATGTAAAAACAAATTACTCTGAGATCAATTCATTTTAATGTACCAAGGAGCTAAGATAAGGTTACTTATTTCCAAAAAAAAGAATTCAGAGAGAGATACACCATCTTGTACACAATAAACTATCGTCATCAACTCTCTGGTATCTAAGTTGCCTCTTCATATGTAGTTTCTAATTATGGAATAAAGATAATCCAGAACTTATGATTGATCAGATTAATGGGGAAATATAAGTTACTGCTGTTGCATTCGAGGTAAGGACAAGAAAGCTGGGCTACACATACCTATGATCAAGTCCCTGATGCATCATTCACATTATTTCCAGAAACACAACATAAAATCTGAGGGGTGAACTCATATATAGCTGTTTCTTAGGGTCTGCTAACTCCCGCAATCTGAGAGTTTTTGATTAGTGTATCCAAATGAAGGTATTGATTGGGAGCACAGGAAGTGTCAAAAAATAGTAATAGAGAAACAGACCACGAGAAAAAGTAAAGATGAGATAAAAGGCATGTTTAACTAATTTCTATAAGAACTGTTTAACTTACTATTACAACATGAGTAAATACAATGCTGGATTAGTGATACAGTTGAAAGGATAGGTACATCACAAAGTGAATGCGAACCGTTCAGAAACTATTATTAACTTATCAATGTAATTTTGAGCATTTGTATGCACTCAAATTTTGACATAGATTAGAAAAGGTTTAGTAATAAAGAACAACAGATCTAAGAGACAATAGTCATTACCTTATATCCTTCAATCCTTCTTCGCTACCGAAAACTGCCTCTTGGTTTTCTCTCCTCGTTGAGAAGGCTGAAATGCTGTCATAAGCAAAATCTAGATCTTCTCCCTGCGAAGTCATCGCACAAATGTGGATGTTTTTATACACATAGTGCAAGAAGGAATAAAGAAGGATAATAGCAAACATCTTCAACTTTTATTAAATGAAAACTCCTAGTAAATAAATTATCTATATGTACATTTTCTATAAACATAAACATATACGCAGAAGTACATTCAGTAGATACATAGTGTCGAGTGGTTCCCCACCACACCCCCAACAACAACAACCCAAAAAATATACAATGACAGCATATAATGAGGTAAAAAATTCTTAAAGTTGACAATGATAAGTAATTATCAATAGTAATGGTTCAAGATATTACAACTCATCTTGCAACTTTAATGAAAATATTTTCCTCTCTTCTGAAAAGCACCCGAAGTACAACAACAACATACTTAGTGTAATCCCCAAGTGGGTTCTGGGGAAAAACCTTGACAAACAGGTATAAGCTTTCTTATATATTGAGATAAGGAACATGCTAAATGCAAACACCCTAATGAATATATATCAGCATTTGTCAGATACACCATAGGAGGCATGAAGGAACCTTTAACTATACCACCAAATTCTTGAGGTTTCAACCAGACTGAAGCAAATTATATTTATATGAAATGATAATTCCACTATGAGAATGTACCTCCAACAGCTTCTCCTCATGTAAAAGATGCTCGTACCTAGGTTACAAGAGTAGATAATAATTAAAAGTATGAATAGAGTGTTCCGTCATAAGAAATAGAGAATTCTGACGGATGCAAGAAAAGAAACTTGTCTAGAAGGATAAGATAGAGTAGACAGAGTCAAATATAGTGAAATCAAGATGAATTCCATAGGTGCTATGTTGTCCAGAGATGTCATTTCAAGCAACTGGAACATTTCGCATTCTAATGATTGAGGACGAGGAAAGGGTCATATTGACCAGTTTTACTTTTTTCCTCTTTTTATATGACTCAAGAGAGGAAAAATAAGTGAAAAAAAACATAGGACTAAAATGATCACGACCATAAGACTAAATTAAAAGATATTAGTAACTAAGAAAAGCATTCAGTAATTCCTAAAGGAAAGATCAAGAGATAATACAACTAATACCATTACACCTCAATCCTAAGCAAGCTAAAGAGATGATGAAAGTTGAAAATGCTTCAGTAGAAAACTCAAAATTATCACTGTGTAAACTCATTGAACTATAAACGCATCCACTACATCTATCCAATATATCCTAAAGCTTCTATAGTCAACGTCCAAGCCAAAATATAATTCTAAAGAACGGAGAGAAGGGAAGTCCACAACACAAGATGGAGTATTGCAGATACTCTCCTAATTCATTTAGAAATAAAGCCAAAGCATAACTAATAACAATTATGATAACATCCCATTAATGATCGTGAAGACGTTGAAATGACATTGAATATAGAATACAAAACAACTTCAACTGCAAGGTTGGTAGTAAATACAGCTTGTAGATAGAATGTCTAGACATTTTTCAACACTTCTTAAATTACACACACAACGACATGAATAAGATTAAACATAAGACGTTAAAATAGCACAGCCTAGTAACTTTGCAAATTGGAAAACACAATAAATTGATGAATAATACAGCTTCCCATGAATCCGAAATAATAAATAGAACTGTAAATTCCCATTTATCTCTTGAGAGATTCAATTTACACAGAACTGTATACAGTACAGAAGAAATCATGTAAGCTCAGATGGCTTGGTACTTTAAAATGAAAGATCCACAATAAACTGAACTCTAAATTGCATTTTAGCTCGAATTTTGAACATGATGAAATTATACAACCAAACAAAAGCAATTTTGTAGGATGTATGACGAGAGAGAAAGAGAAACTTCACTGTGTGACTTCGGAAGGGGAAAGGACATTGGAAGGACGAAGGCTGGAGCAAAGCCAATCGAGGACAGGCCGAGCGTCGTCGTACTGAAAAGGCCACTCGAAACTATCAGGATCAAGTGATTCGTGACCTTCGTATCCCAATTCCCCAAGCAATGTGCATAATTGCGCACTGCTCATACTTCACTGCTGGTGTAGATCGGAGTTGTCAATTCGCTGAAAACGCCGCCGGCCGGTAGGTGTCTTTGCCGCCGGCACTGACCTAATTTGGTAGATTTTTCAGAAATTTAAATGTTACTCACAACTGGTGCCGGAATATTTTTTCCAAAAGATATGATGTTTCAAATTTAATTTTTTTTATCTTTTTCCCTCTTCTTTTTCATTTTTTAATTTGATAATTAAACTGCAAGAAAAAAAGATAACCAGATTTTAATCTTAATTTTGAATTTAACATTCATTATAAGTTGCAACTCCAATTCGTGTTTTTTGATTTTTAGTTCATTTTGTATTTTCACTTGTCCTATTTATTTACTTTTTTCCACATCCTTAAAAGGCCATAAGAAGTCCCATCAATATTTGATATATTTTATTATTTCGTAATTGGGGATAGTAGAAGAAAAAATACTGAGAGGATTGTAAAGAATTGAACTCTCATAATTCAAAATTAGATATTCTTTATATTGATCGGTGAAAATTGAAAATTTTTCTTTGGCTAGTTGGTTGATTAAATTTTACAGATAACAAAAAAAAATAAAAAAAATACACATATTAGCAAACTTTGTTACATGAATAATAGATTACTAGTTTCCGACAAAACAAAAATATTAAGTGTGGAGCACCAATCATTTCTTTGATATTATATTTTCCTCAAGAAAAGGATATAAGCACCTCTCTAAATCGGAAACTATTAGTTACACACCAAAACTCTTACGAAGAATTTTACAGTTTGTACTTGATCTTAGCTAATGAGTTACTATTATTAGTTAGACAACTTTCACATATATCAAACATAAAATTCATATTTGTATGTTATAGCAAAGTTTGCATAATTGCGTTTCGTAGCAAACATATATGATTCGCAATACATATACAATTGAAGCGAATTGTATAAAACAAGAAAGAAAAAGAGACTTGGGCAGAGAATTGTATAATTATAAGTGTATTTATAAGTGTATATGACAATTATATACGATTTGAATTTGTATAAAATGAGAAAGAGAGAAAGGCAAAAGAGATTTGGGCAGGGAATATACAATTGAATCAAATTGTATAAAACGAGAAAGAGAAATTATATACAATTTGAATTTGTATAAAACGAGAAAGAGAGAAAGGCAAAAAAGACTTGGGCAGAGGAGTACTTTTATTGTATAATTACAAGTGTATAGGACAAAAATATATGTATTTGCATGTGTAGATACAATTTTCTCTTGCTTTATACAATTAAAAACACAATTATACAATTCTATTATATAAAGCGAGAGAGGCGAGCGACAGAAAGCAAGCGAGAGAAGGACTGACAAACAGTTTGCTATGGAACACAAATAAATCAAATGGTAGATACTATATTTATTTTATACTATTAGTTTGTCATTCTATACAATTATCCCTTATTAGTTTAGAAGGCATGAAAGGAGTAAAACAATTTGTTTGAGAAAATTGTTCACAACTTTGGATAACATGAGAACTTATATTTTAACTACGTACGAAGCAAAATATACAAAGAAGAGCACCTATGAAGATTGCAAATCTCCAACACTTGCAGCAAGTTCCATGACTTGTTTCATAAGCGCTCAGGGTAGCAGAAGAAATCAACAAAAACTCGCCTCTCTTCTTTTTGATGTTTGTAAATCTGCTTTATGATGAGGATATCATTTATTAGTTTCCATCTTCAAGAAATATACAGCATAAAAAATGTGATAACGTGTCTAATAACATAACGAGTACAGAGGAACAATTTGATAAACAGAAACGGCACTAAAAATTAGAGATGGTGTCTACTAAGGGACAATATTAAGAAGACTTGAGCTGAAAGCTTACATCTTTCTTCTTCAAGTGCTCACGGCTCACGTCTTCAATGGCACGAGATAGGTTCTGATTGTAGTCTTCCAATGTTGCTAGCTGCTTCATTAGTGTCTTTGCAGGGAAGGACATAAATGAGAAGTAAGAGAATCAAAATATTCAAATTAAACAGAAGGGACAGAAGTGCTCGGAGAGCAACCATCCACAACTTTTGCACCCAAAATGAGCATTATAACTTATGTGACTATTCACATAACTCAAAAGAGTGAGGTAAGCTAAGCAATAAAGAATATATGTTTTACCAAGAAACAAAAAACTGTGGTACATCATTCCACAAAAACAAAGGGCACTCAATTATGACCCATACATTATGGAAAGGCAGAGCGAAAAAACTCCTTTGTTAAGTAAACAAATACTCCTATTAAAAAGCAAGATATATAAACCTCGAAAGCCTTTGAGCATATAGAAAGAGGGGGAAAAGACAAACAGAAACCATATTTACAGAAAGCAAAGGGCATAATGGCAAATAATATACCTGAGGTGTTAAAATTGGTTGAGCAGTTGTTGATGAAGCAAACAATAGCTGCTGCATACTTTGAAGAAGAGTGCACCTTATTTATGACGTAAGAAATATATAAGTAGTTTTCACACCATGACAGTTTTACATCTCAAATCCCCATCAGTATTGATTTTAAATTAATGAAATGCCATAAAAAGGAGTACAAGTCCGTGCAGAGATAATGAAAGCAAAAGCAAACTCGGAATTCAGATAACATATACTTGTTTGAAGTATTAACTAAACAGGGAGACCTCAACCTACAAAAGAGATCATGAAAGGTAAAAGAAATATGGTTTATGCAAAACGGGGTGATTCTTAGCCACCCTTGTTACATGGTGATCTAAAGTAACTTTTAAAGAGATTCCAGTATATAACCAGCCCCAAAAGATTTCAACACAGTTCTTCTAAAAACTATCCAGTCCAAAACTCACATCTTCCATGAACAATTACTACAAACACATCCTCACGAATCTTTCAAGGCACTTCACAGCTACATCCAAGGAAACTAAAATATGTTGACTGGATCCTAGTTACAGGCCCTTGTAGTTCCAGCAAGTCATCACTTGTAAATGAAGACATAGCTGACCACTTGTCACAAAAAAGAAGAAGAAAGAGACGCCTTATACAATTAAAATGACCTAGAAACAGATAAATAGGCAGAAAAAACTACTATTTGATGGTTTTCATTTTCCGTCAGAACACTGATTCATCAGAACTGTTGGTTTTTAATAAAGAAATTAAGAAAATAACACACAAACTTGGAGAGAAAAATCCTGCAGTATTGTCAAAGTGAATTATTTTATTAATAATTCAGAGACCAATATTTTTAGAAAAATATGTTACTAACTTAACAGTAAAATTCAAATAACAAATAAAACGAACTGACTTCTATATTCAAGTCACATAAGACCCTGATAACATAATTTAAAAACCCTAAAATAGTTAACTATTTTATTTCTGCAATACCCTGAGACATATTCTCAACAAGGACTACACATGGTGATAAATTGGTGTTCATTTAAGATCAAAAATGATATAAAAACAAGGATAAACCAATGTGTTGGCAGAGCTATATAGGTCCATGTAAGAGCGTATTGTGTAGAGATCTTATTCTAAAGCTTCAAAGCTCTTCCTAATGTGATTAATATTGTCAGAATATGGGAGAGGAGTTATATAGAGACTGGTATAATTCGACAGAAATGAGAACTTACATTTTATTTATACATTGATCTCTATCCTGAGGAAGAGTGTGTTCAAGGTCATATTGCAAAGACATTAGATCTGAATGAAGGCTTGATATCTGTTGAACAATGCCAGGCGCCGATACATATGTTGATGGACCAGCTTGGATATCTGAAAAATTAATTAGTACGAATAATAACCCAGAAATGGTGAAGTAATATTTCAATGTCCAGATCCAGTACTTGAATATAAACTTAAAAGATCTCTGATGCCATGAAGAAACGTGTCGCGATCATCCACTGCTCCTTGTTCTTGAACATCAGATGCAGCTTGGATCAGTGCCATGCATCGACCCTAAAAATAAAATGTTGCATGAGTGGACAACTAAGAAAGCAAACATAAATATTGTAATCCTATGTCCCAATTAAAGATGGAAATTTTCTTTTAAGATGCCTCAAAGGTATAACCATCCTGTGTCCATATTTCAATCGGCGTCCTACATTGCCTCTTAAACATGCATCAACAGGTAACACCACCTTGAGTTCCAAAGATTCTTACGAAAAATCAAGCACTTCAATCAACCACACCAGTTGGCAATCCTCAACCCAAATTAATTGGGGTCATCTAAAAGAATCCTTTGTATCTATTCAACTATCTTCAGCTACATTTTAAATTATTCCATAAATGTCAAATTTTAAGACCCACACAAACACGTCATTTTTGTTGCAAATAAAATTTTAAAACCAAAATTCCAGCTTCAGCTCTTTAATCGTTCAATTTTATGAAAGTAAAAAGATGTTTGGATGGCTAAGGACATCATGGAAAGTTTAAGGCTTAAAAAGGAGAAGGGCAGGCTGGTGAAGGTTCTTCAAGTTCAATTCAAGTCTTGTGACATGACTCATTCTACGCATATACTTACCACTCTGCCTTTTGTTGCTGACAGGTATCCATGCAGCTCAGACTCAATAACTTTCAGCAAGGAAAATGCCCCAAGCATGGTCTTCTTTTCCAAGTGACATGCGACTTTCAGAAATTGATGTCTTGCAACATGATTAATTAGATGATTTATGAACTGCAGAGAAGCCATAATTAAGTAAGAATTACAAGAACTTCTAAGCATCAATGTACTAAATAGAAAATGCTGCATGCCAAATTAGCAAAAGCGAGCAAATTAATATCTGCTCCATATGATGGTTGTTAGTAGAAGAAATAAAGAAGATAACTGTATAGAAACACATCACCCTGTTTTACACATACCGTTTTTTGCTGGTTAATGTAGAATTCTTGGCGCATGACCTTTAGATCATAATCTCCTACATATTCCACAAGAACAGAATTCAACAAAAAATATATACTAGCTAAAATTTTAAGATCACAAGGTCAGACGACAATATAATTACCTTCCAAGATGTATGTGTCTTGTAGCTGAGCCAGCTCCCAACAAAGATCAGGAATAGTCTGAAAAAAGAACTGCAGTAGGTAATATGCTCAACTTTGACATGCAAAGACATCAAAGAATTCTTGAAGTTGTCTTGAAATTCAGAGTATGTCTGTTCAATGTGAATCGATCACCTCAGCTGACATTGAAACATCACCTAATCAACAATATGACAACTCTATCTCTAAGGGTACTACCTGACATCTTCTCTTGTTTCGTGACTAAGTAATAAATAGCCGGAATTTGAATGGAAGAGATAATCCACGAGTACTAGACAAACCTCGGATAATAACTTCTCTTCTTTGCGATATAAAATTGAGATTTCTCCAACTAGTTCAGCATGTTTTCTCCTGCAAAGAGATAAAGAATTTAATGATAAAAGTAGCCCACAAGTAAGGATATAACATTCATTTTTAGAAAAACAATGTTTACTAAACGGCAGAGTATCATTAAATAAAGAGATACCAACAACTACAAAGTTTATCAACAGACTGTAGATAAGTACATTCCACAATATTCCAAAATAAGAACTATTTGGGGCTGTCACAAAAAGAAAAGAACTAGCTTCCAGTGCATATTTACAATTGCAAGTCTTTCTATCTATTCCTCGTTATAGGGAAATTGTAATGCAACTATGATAGATTTCTCAATCACTTACCCGCAATTAGAAGCTTGTATTCTACTGCACAAATGTGATAGTTGATGTATAGAACAACAAATGACACGCAATGACAATTCAGACGTCAGAATTTTTTTTGGGATTATGTAAGCAATGTAAAATAAGTGAATAACTAAGCATGCAAGATCTGTAGAACCAAATGATGCTTCTTAACCTTCTAAGTACACCCAGTTCCAGTTTCAAAGGATTTTCTTCCTTCTTTGATTTTTTTGGATAGAGGGATTTGGGGGGAAGGGGGTGGTGGGACTTGAGTTTAATTGGAACTGACCAATCATTTTGTAGAAGTGAAACATGAAAATTTCCATATATTGTCTTGATATGATCACAATCCTTGATACTACTAGTATTCCCGTTTATGTTTACTACAACAACATACCCAGTGTAGTCAAATAAGTGGGATCTAAGGAGGGTGGGGTGTATGCAGACTTATTACCCCTACCATTGTGGAATAGAGAGGTTGTTACCGATAGACCCTCGGCTCAAGCAAAAATTGAGTTTTAGAGCAGGTTTAAACAAAAATGGACGAGTAAACACTATGTTTATGTGACACAATTTCCTTCTTAGTGTGTTACAAAAAGAATGGCACACTTCTAAGATGTGATGTCACCCTGTTACCCCTTAGAGATACAAAACCATTCATATGACAAGTAGCATAGCCTCATCGAATTACCATATGTAACTAACATTATAATGCAATAATCCAAATAGAGAATACACCATGAACACGAACAGCAAAAAATATATCAGTTTTAGGTGCAGAAGAGTGTAGATGACATATACCGAAGAGAATGAAGGTCCAGATGAATGTGAGCCTCATCTGATGTCACTTGACCCTTGAACGCAGTAAGAATAGCTTGTTGCTTAGCATTCTCAACTTGAGCTTTTATCCATTGCGTCTCCCTTGGAACAAATCTATCACAAAGAAGGGCAACCATGAAACTGTGTTGACAATTTCTCAGAGATGATTCATGACTGACATACAGGGGAAGTATTTCCAAGTAGTTTAAATTCTAATGTTCTATATTTATATACTATAGGAACCACAAAAGTAAACTCTCTTCAACTTCTGATGTTATGACAATTAATGTAGATGGCCAAGCATCCCGTTTCAGGAATGTCTAGGATATATCGCAATAAAAGCCAAAACATTCGATAGGAAATAGGTAACATAAAAAGTTTAGAAACATGAAAACAGAAAGTGAACTCCTATACATATTGTCCAGATAAGACATCGTTGCACATCCAAATAGAAACATAAATTGCTAAGATTAAAGTAAAAGACATGGTGCATACATGGAGCGAAGGCATTGCAATTCAGAAACACGCTGGTGGTGAGACTTTTCCAGATCTGCCATGTCACAATGAAAAATATTTACAAATCAACCTAACAGCCACACATAATAGCCAGGAAGATTTCTCGAATTCTTGGGAGAAAAAATCTCTCCATCAATAAGTACATGAGCAAATCCAGATACAAACATATACCCAACTTGCAGAAAAGAACTGATGTGAAAGGTGGTGCATGAATGTAAATACCTCGTAGTGAAACGTTTGATATGTCATTAAGGCTAACCCATGAACATTTTGACTTCCCCTCCTCTGCAACTAATCTGTAGGGACCCTAAACCACAATAAACCAGTAATAGCAAAGTCAACACACTGAAATTCTATAAAATAGATCTGGAAAGTGCAGATTAGATGGGAAGGGCCAAAATTTTCAGCTATGCAGATGAACATTGTAATGGTTGGCTGGACAACACGTGCCTGCCAATCAGACATGAGCAATGGATGGGAAGGCCATGCCCACCAAATGGGATAACCACTACGTGTGAAAAAATTAAGGACTAAAAAGTAAAATATTAGATGTCATTTAGGTAAAAACTTGACTTAGCATCCTCAGCAACCAATCAGACGGACCCTAAAATCAAGTTGTACCATAAATACACAAAATTTTTAGTCATTGGGAGCCAAGATAATCTAACAGATTATATGGGACATGTCAGGGCATTGGCCAGGCAAAGGGACATTTTCAAGGTTGGCAGAAAGGGTACAGACTGATCATCCTAAGCCCTACTCATCTATAGTATTGCATATGCATAGCCACTATAAAATTCAGCATCTAAAAGTAAGATCGCATATCATGTACTATACAGCAAGAAACACAAGTCCCACAGTAAGCCTTCCTATATTCGTAGAGCTGAAGAGAAAAAACTCAACATTATAGATATAACTCAAAACAAGATCATATAATATTTATTGGCTCGTTTCTAGAATTCTATCTTAAAATAAGAGAAGTTCCAAGGAAGAAATTGATGCTTTAGAGGTTAACAATTCAATGATCAGATTACAGTGACATTTTTAGCGTTATGTAAATTAGACCTAAAAGAATTCATGGATTAATGAACAGGTAAAAAACAACAAATATTCATGGATTAATGAACATATAAAAAGCAACAAGTATTCATGGATTAATGAACAGGTAAAAAGCAAAAAGTATTCATAGATCAACACTAAGCAAAATCCGTTCAATACGCATTATTCCAAAATTGTGTGCAAACTTTAACTTTTATGTTGCTTCCACAACCCAAGTCGTATGTCTAAGGTTTGATGAGTCTCCAAATATACGTGATATTACCAACGTTAAGAAGATAAAAATGCTCACAAGGGAAAGAACAAAGTAAAATAATAATATTCCAAACGTACTGTATCTAGATGCTTGGTAAACCACTGATTTAACTCCTTTATACAAGATGCATCCGCCAGCAGAAATGCGTGGAAGTCCGAGTAAGAAAGGTATATTCCATCTTCTACAATACAAAAGAATCTGAAATATCAAGGAAATAGTCCCAATAGTAAAAAGAAATAGATAACAACATACCCAGTATAGTCCCTGAGGTGGGGTCTGGTAGTATAGCACAGAAAGGAAAACAGAATTTTCTCAATTCAGATTCTCATTTGACCTGCTAATGTTGGAACCTAAACGTCCAAGTGAGCTAAGCAATAGATTGTTACAGCTAGTCTGACTGAAATATGCAGCATATTTATAGAGTATACACAAAACATGTGCACAATCACATCATTTGCAAAAGCGAAGCAGCAAACAGCACTCTTCTTGAAAAAGCATAATCTCATCTTTTTCTGGAGAATCTTAGTAGTCATTATGTACATTGTAAGAATTAGATCTTACAAAAGATCTCTGGGAGTGTGAGTTTTGACATCCAAACCAAAGCAATAGAAAACCTTCTAATTAATATATTCACCACACATACCCTTTGAGCAACAAGAGAAATTTTTTGAAAGTCATAAGAAAAAAATGGACGTACCATCCCCTGAATGATAGTGCGCCAACTCTTGTGCAGTAGAAGCCATCCTTCCAAGAACTGCATTCATCTGTGTATAGTGAAGCATTTTAGGAAACCATTTTAAATTTTACATAGTATCACTAAATGTACATTTCCCATCAGAAGTATATATTATGCTCACTGGCAAACCAGAAATTTAGAGACAATAAATATCAAATGCCTTCAACTTGGAGAGTGGACCTTTCGCAGCAAGTTTCTTTCATGTTACATTGCTCGATACTTTTCTGGTGCATTAACAAAAATAAATGACATTGATGAAGTAGGTTACCCAAAAGAATGCGCCAGCAAAGTGCCAAATGGAATTGCTACAATGCTATACAAAGCTCAAGCCCTCTAATTATTTGATCCAAGCACCCATACATTGGGAAAGTTTTATATGTAATGGTAAAGAACTCTTAATCTTCCAAACACACTTCAAATCCTTCAAATGGATCTTTTCTTTCCCTTTCAAGGTCAATCCGCTTATCCGTTTCCAGATTATCCTAAAAACACTTGAAGGTCATGTTTGCTTCTATCTCTCACCTGATCTCCCATATGTTTAATCTGCCCGAAGAAGTTTTAGCATCTTAAATAATAATCATCAGATAACAAAGCCAAAGAAGATGAAAACCACAAACCAGATGTCAAACCAGTTGTCAGATTGACATCTTCAATCTACCACTTAAACAAGCCAAGATTATTAATATCTGATCCTCTTCCCAAATTGTCTGCTGTCAAAATAGCATTCAACCTTTGTTTGGTCGAGTTGCAGGTAAAGCAAAAGAAGAGTTTACAGTAAACCTGCCTACATAATCACCAGGCCTCACAGTCTTTAAAATATCAAACACTCACTGATTTACCATCAATAGCAACCTTACATATGCCATAATAGGAAATGATATTCTTTGTATAGACTGCGTGTAAATTATGCAAAAATAAGATAAAATAAGTTGCATTTAACTGGCATACCTCTAAATTCCTAGCTGAAAGGCTATCATCTCTGGTAGCCTGCTGTCCATTAAAAATAGAAGTTGCTGCAACTCGAGCCCTTTTCCCCTGAATCAATGTAGAAGCCTGCCCAGTGAGCATATCATATTGAGACTGCAGTCGTCTCAGCTGTTTCTGCAACTCCAATTCTTCAGCTTTTAATGCTAAAGTTGCATCTCTGATGATCAAGCAAACCATCAATATCAGAGAAAAGCAGAGCAAATGTAAAAACAAATTACTCTGAGACCAATTCATTTTGATATACAAAGGAGCAAAGATAAGGTTCTAAGAATGTTAATTGTTTACTTAATTTCCAAAAAATAGAATTCAGAGAGAGATACATCATCTTCCTGTGCACACTAAATTGCCTTCATCAACTCTCTGGAATCTAAGTTGCCTTATCATATGCAGTTTCTAATTATGGAATAAAGAAAATCCAGAACTGATGATTGATCAGATCAATGGGGAAATATAAACTACTGCCGTTGCATTCGAGGTAAGGACGAGAAGATTGAGCTTCAAATAGCTATGATCAAATCCCTGATGCATCATTCACAATATTTCCAGAAACACAACATAACATCTGAGGTGTGAATCATAGGTAGCTGTTTCTAAGGATCTGCTAACTCCTGCAATCTGAGAGATTTTGCTTAGTGTATCCAAATGAAGGTATTGATTGGGAACACAGAAAGTCTCAAAAAAAAGGAAAAGAGAAACAGAGCACGAGAAAAAGTAAAGCTGAGATAAAAGGCATGTTTAACTAATTTTTTAAAGAACTATTTAACTTACTGTTACATCATGAGTAAATGCAATGCTGGATCAGTAATATGAAAGTATAGGTACGTCACAGTGTGAATGTGAATCGTTCAGAAACTAAAATTAAATTAACAATGTAATTTTGAGCATTAATACGCACTCAAATTTTGACATAGATTAGAAAAGGTTTAGCAATAAAGAACAACAGATTTAAGAGACAATAGTCATCACCTTATATCCTTCAATCCTTCTTCACTTCCGAAAACTGCCTCTTGGTTTTCTCTCCTCATTGAGAAGGCTGAAATGCTGTCATAAGCAAAGTCTAGATCTTCTCCCTGCGAATTCATTGCACAAATGAGGATGTTTGTATGCACATAGTGGCAAGAAGGAATGAAGGACATGATAGCAAACATCTTCTACTTTTATTAAATGAAAACTACAAGTGAATAAAATATCTATATGTACATATATTATAAACATAAGCATAAGTACCTACAGTAAATACATTGTTTTGAGTGGTTCCCCACCAACCCAACCCACCTTCAATAACAGCAACCCAAAAAATATACAATGAAAGCATATAATGAGGTTAAGAAAATCTTAAGGTTGACAAATGATAAGTAATTATCAATAGTAATGGTTCTAGATATTACAACTCATCTTGCAACTTTAAAGAACCTCTAGAAATTTTTTCCTCTCTTCTGGAAAGCACCCGAAGTACAACAACAACATACCCGGTGTAATCCCACAAGTGGGATATGGGGAAAAACCTTGACAAACAGGTATAAGCTTTCTTAACAATTGAGCAAAGGAGCATGCTTAATGCGAACACCCTAATGAATATATAACAGCATCTGTAAGATACACCATAGGAGGCATGAAGGCACCTTTAACCATACCATCAAATTCTAGAGTTTTCAACCAGACTGAAGCAAATTATTTTTGTATGAAATGATAGTTCCACTCGGCTTTAATTACTTTTTGTTGTGGGGGGGTGGGGTGGGGGTGTATGACAACGTACCTCCAACAGCTTCTCCTCATGTAAAAGATGCTCGTACCTAGGTTACAGAAGATAATAATTAGAAGGATGAATAGCGTGTTCCGTCAATAGAAATAGAGAACTATGACGGATGCAAGAAAAGAAACTTGTCTAGAAGGATAGGATAGAGTAAACAGAGTCAAATATAGTGAAGTCAAGATGAATTCCATAAGTAATATATTGTCCAGAGATGTCATTTCAAGCAACTGAAACATTTCGCGTTCTGATTGAGAACGAGGATAGAGTCATATTGACCAGTTTTACTTTCTTCCTCTTTTCATATGATTAGTTTTATCAAGACAGGAAAAATAAGTGAAAACAAAGATAGGACCAGAAGACTAAATTAAAAGATATTAGTAACTAAGAAGCATTCAGTAATTCCTAAAAGAAAGCTCAAGAGGTAATACAACTAATACTATTGCGCCTCAATCCTAAGCAAGCCAAAGAGATAATAAAAGTTGAAAATGGTTTTCAGTAGAAAACTCACAATTATCACTGTGTAAACTCATTGAACTATAAACGCATCAATTACATCTAGCCACTATGTCCTAAAGCTTCTATGGCCAATGTCCAAGACAAAATATAGTTCTAAAGAAATAAGAGTAGGGAAGTCCACTACACAAGATGGAGTTTTGAAGATATTCTCTTATTCATTTAGGACTAAAAGCCAAAGCATAACTAATCACAATTATGTTACATACCCATTAATGATGTCGAAGACGTTGAGATGACATTGAATATTGAATATAAACAAATTCGACTGCAAGGTTGGTAGTAAGTACAGCTTCCATATAGAATGTCTAGACTCTAGACATTTTTCGACACAATTTAAATTACACACACAACTAGATCAATTATGTAGAAGATTAAACATAAGACATTAAAATTGCACAGCTTAGTAACTTTGCAAATGAGAAAACACAATAAACTGATAAATTATACAGCTTCCCATGAATCCGATATAATAAATAGAACTGTAAATTCCCATTTATCTTTGGAGATGTCCAATTTACACAAAACTGTATACAGTACAGAAGAAATCATGGACTGTAGCTCAAATGACATTGCTTAGTAACATAAAAAATAATATAATAATAAGAATAAGAATAAGAATAAGAATAATTTAACAACGAGCTTGATACTTGGTACGACTTCCGATACACAAATAAACAGAATTCTAAATTGCATTTTAACTCAAATTTTGACGCTTAGATTAAATTATACAACCAAACAAGTTTAATTATCCAGAATGTACGAAGAGAAAGAAAACGAAAGAGAGACTTCACAGTGTGACTTCAGAGGGGGAAAGGACATTGGAAGGACGAAAGCTGGAGCAAAGCCAATCGAGGACAGGTCGAGCGTCGTCGTACTGGAAAGGCCACTCGAAACTATCAGGATCAAGTGATTCGTGACCTTCGTATCCCAATTCCCCAAGCAATGTGCATAATTGAGCACTGCTCATACTTCACTGCTGGTTTAGATTGGAGTTGTCAATTGGCTATAACGGCCGCCGGCCGGGAGATGTCTTTTGCCGCCGGCGCTGACCTAATTTGGGAGATGTTTCAAATTTAAATTGTTTTCTTTTTCCCTCTCCTTTTTCTTTTTCAATTTCATAATTGAACAAGTTTTTAATTTTAATTTTGAACTTAACATACTCCTAACTACAATTCATGTTAGTATATTTTAATTTCAACAAAAAATCCCACAACATTGCAATATATTGCATAATCCAATTAGATTTTATTTTTGTTTATATTGATCGGTGAAAATTGAAAATTGCCTAATTGGCCTTAAGCAGATATTTCTTTGACAATATCAATATGGTAGTTGGTTGATTGAAGTTTACCAACAACAAAAAAAATACACATAATAGAACTTTGTTACATTTATAATAGATTAATAGTTTCCGACAAAATAAAATGTTTAAGTAAGTTATGAACATAGTAAGATGGTACTTATTGTTGAAATAAGAATATATCTCACAAAATCATCAAATATGGAGTGCAAATCATTTCTTTATAAATATACATTTTCTTTTTCCAACAATTTAGCTCAGGTACTTCGAGCTAAAATCCACTTTCAGTTCTATAATATTAATAACATTTCAATATATTCAAACTTCAATTCGAGTTTATATAAAAAGAAATCGTTAAAGTATTTGAAGATGTCGGAGGTTTATATGAGCACAAGCACGGACAAACACTACTACACTTTTCCAGGTCTGCAAACCAAAATGCAACATCTAACATTGGACATTGGTATTCAAACCAGCTTTTGCACACCAACAAATAGAGGTATGTCCTCCAAGTCATTTTTTTACTCCACTGAAATTTGAAGTTGAGACCTCGTAGCTCTCCCCACTCCATGATCAATTCAAATGACAGAATGTCTCAGCAACATAACCATAAAAGCCTGTGTTGCAGGTGCAGTAGCAGCTCATTTACAATCCCAAGCTACCATTGTTGAAGAAAAGTTCTATGGGCAATAGGATAACGTCACAAAATAGAGTAGGGAAACAACACTATAAAAACAAACAGCATGCCAGTATATACAACAAGTGAGACCCGAAGAGGGTAGAGTGTACTCAAAACTAACTCCCCCCACTTCATTGAGGTAGAGAGGTGGTTTCCGAATCAACAAAACAAAGTACTTTATGAAAAGGGAAATATGGTAGAGTAGGGAAAGAAGAAGAATCAAAATTCTTTTTATTTACTCCCACAGATCTGTTTAGGAGTTGAAAGAGCATGTTTTCTGTGCCTCTAAACATGTACTATTTCAAATCCACCAAGACATAAAGCACAATTACTTATTGCCACTATATTTAAAACTTTCATGTACAAATAGTGTAACTTTTAATACTATCAAGACACTTGAAAGTCATTTACAAATAAGTTCCTATAGGAAAGCTTAGATTGATAATTAGGAAACATGCATCAAAGGATGATAAACTATCTATAACAACTGGGCAAAATAGACTAATAACATAAAAATCTTTTGCAATTTTAACTTAAAGTAAAATTCTTCCCACTAATTTAATCATCAACAAGACAAGGACCATCAACATTTTAAGAACAGCAGCACATGCTGAGAAATCATAGATGATGAAAAGTGAAAAAGGTTTGTATTCAAGGAAGGACTGTGAGGATCACCAATTACATCTTTCAATAATCATACCGAACTGCATAAAGAATATGTCACCGTCTTGCAGGATAACTGCGTGGAATATAGGGCATTAACCACAATAATGGCAGACTAGAAAGTGAACCGTGCATCAAAGAGCAATAACAGAAAGACCGTCACTCTTGCACAATTCACGTTACTCATGGTAACCATGCTTTCATTAGTATGATACTATCTGTGTCAACTTCCCAATCAAGACAACAGGGAATGTGATGTGCTAAGTCGCTGCAGATAGGACTACGATAATGTCCACAATCAATAACACTAACATCCAATTGACTTGTGAAAAAACAAAGGGGCATAGAAGAAGCCTAACTTTGCTCATGCATTCTAATTTCTAAACACTGTTTAATTTTGCAAAGAGAAATCTCTTCCATCCTATAGAGCACTCTCAGTTTGAAAGCTGAAAATGTAAGGCATTACGAAGACACTATAAAAGGATAATATAATTGAAAATGGAAGAGCTTGTCTAATGTTAGCTCAAAATTCATATATAAATAGCATGGCGATCAAGTTCATTTCTATTTGACACACATACTCTGAAAAATCGACATCTTCAGTTCATTCATCCTCCTCACGTTAACCCTGTTGACATTCCCACGAAGCATAACATAACTGACAATAGGCATTTAAACTTCAGCACCCATAATTGTACACAAAATTCAGATTGCAAGAAAAAAGATATCGCTCTTACTACTAGTCCAGTGTAGTAGAAAATTCATCAGTGGCAAACGCCACTATATTCGCAACCCATTATTAGCTTCTCATTCAAGTATATAAATAACATTTGAGTCGTACCAAAATTTCTGAAATCAACATTACAACTACAATACCTTCGAAACTCTAACACACGCATAATAAAAGACTAACATAAAAAATAGATTTTTAAAAGCATCATTGATCCTTACACCATATGTTGCCAATTGCCTCAATAAGATCCCCTGCTGCTGTTAAGAATTGAACCAAGTGTACCCAAAACTGCAAAAGCCAAAAGAGGACTCACATCCAAAGTGTCAAAAATTGGGGGAATTATGTTCCTGAAGAGATTCAAATAAGGATCACAAAGGTCCCTAATAGCTGACAATGGCTGCCTGTCCCAAGGTATATTCGGAAACCAACTGAGCAAAACCCGAACCATCAAAACCCCACTGTATATATCAAGCCATTTCGCCATTCCAGCTGCAACAACAGTAAAAGGGGTATTCAAACCTCCTGTTGTAGACTGATTCCTAAGGGCGGCGAAAAACATTGGCCCCGCAGAGTACGCCAGAGATTGCCCCAATCCATTGAAGCTCAATTTTTGGAAAATCAACTTCGATACAGCTAAAGTGACTGCAAAAAAAGTTGTAATTGTACGCGTAGAGCTAGTGATTAAAGGGTCAGATTTCGTAGAGGGGTTTTCGATAACAGTTGAGGATGATGCCGAAACTGTGAATTTTTTAGATTTAAGAATGTGTAAAGAAGGAGCTGCGAATGAATTTGGCCGTGCGAACAATGAAATCGTTCGAGGTTTCGAGTAGATTAGGTTTGAAGGAGGAGAGAGGATGGTAGTTCTGGGAAGATTTGGGTTTTGGAGAATTAGGGTTTGAGAAGCCATTGGAGTTCGTCGAGTTTTTCTCAAAATTGATTTTTGAGGTATAGAATGGTTTCTTTGAAAGACCCGCTAAGATTGGGTAGGACTTAGGAGTAGTTTATAAGGGCCCATTTGGTTGGAGTGATTAACAAGAATAGCATCTTGAATTTGTAATTTTGATTGGAAAAACTATAATAATTAATAATTTCATACCAAATTATCATTTCAAGTCAGATACACATACACATATTTTTGCTATCAGATAATTTAAAATAGAAAGAGAGATGAGTCAACTAAGAAATACATGTGAATCACACCAGATATGTGGTATCTAGTAACTCATAATACATGGAAAGAGGCGAGCAATAGAGGAGACTGACGAGTGAAATAGCATAGAGGCGAGCAACAGAGTCAGCTACATGTAAATCCACTTGAATATGGTGTATCTAGAACAAATTACACATAGTTTTGATCTCGTGTATCTTGACTAATTTGGACATGTTAGATACTATATCCGAAGTCTAAAATTCAGTAAGATTTGTAATATTACAACTATTATGACTCTAACTAATTAGTTCTTAAACTAGCGGAATTGTAAGTTACCCATTTTGATTCCAATAGTCTCATGAACCAGATTTTAAGTCGTCGGATATAAAAATTGTAAAATTTTAAATAGAAATAATATTTATTTTCAATGTTTCTAAATTTTGTGATTTAATTTCAATTTTTTTGAAGTTCAACCTCAAATAACATTCTGCAAAATAATAACAATTTTATGTCCAAAAAGTTTTCGAAAAAAAAAAGAAGTTAAAAGCTATCCATGGCTAAACGAGCTCTATAATTAACTATAAAAAAATTGTTTGTGGAACAAACAGATGTCAAAATTGAGAATTACCCATCTCCAAAATCATTGGTTATAATTTCCTTGCTTGATTGAGCATAGAAGGTGTAAAATTTTCTATGATTAACTAATGTTAATGCATTGTTTCATTCAAATTCAATACACCTATGTATATAACAATAATTCAACATAGTTAATACTAGTATTTGATTTGGTTATTAATTTAACATTCTCATATTATACATATAAATTATACGAGAAATATTTTATGTCAAGAATATAAAATAATAGGGTAATGATTAACACATTTATATTTAAGAGTTTATTGTGACATAAAAAATAAAGTATAGAATCAAACGAGATTTATTAAAATAAATTATATATGAAGCCTTTTTTCACTTTTAATAGCTTTATAGCAAAATGAAATTGAATTTTTTGATTAACTTTAAATTAAATAGTTACTTTTAAATTTTGTTTAAAAAATTAATGAAAAGAAAAAAATCAAAAATTAAATCAATTTAAAATTTAATTGGCTACTAATATCTTTCTTTAAATTTTTAATTCATAGATTTCTAATTTTAAATTATTTTAATGAATGATAATAGTCATAAATTATTGAAAAAAATGTACCATTGGAAAATCCAACATACACATGCTATTCAGGACAACTTTGACTGAGAGTCAAAAACTAATGGGCTAAGAATTTTTATTGTTTCAACTGCATCTAACTATTTCAAGTTTTCAATTTTCTAAGTTTTTGGTAAAAATTTACGTAATATTTAGGATTTTAAATTAAATTACTAAAATATTTAATAATTGTGTATAATTTTTTTGATAATAAGATCCAAGATAAGATATTAAAAATATATGGCTAACATCTAATTAACTTGAAAAAACTCAAGAAAATTTGAGGTCAAACTCGGCTTCTTATATAAGAATTCTTGAATTATAAAATTAGTCATTGATATATATCGACATATCTTGAACTAAAATACATTCTACATATATCAACAAGGAGTAGGAACAAGAGATAGTGTATGAAGAACTCCACCAATAGTGTCAGGACATCTTATTTCAAAAGTCTTTTTTCTACTTCTTTTCTTTGTTAATCCAATGACAAATTTCGATGATTTGTGTTTTTTGAAAAAGAAAAAAACAGTTGTCGTGAATCAAATCAGTGGTTATACTTTTGTTTTTTTTGATGGTATAACTGTAACAGACTTTAAAAAATAGTATAAGAGGGTAATGGAACTTTCGTAATGAATAAGTCTGTAGTTGAAATTTCGGGTATAGTTTAGAGGTGGTTTAGACTATTTTCTCAAGAAACAATAATGAATCAAGCGTCATATTAATCTTTGGGTATACTTTAAATCGTGACATTTCGAACTCATATATTGTGATATTCCTCGAACATATGAATGGTGTAACAACCTGTTTATGAATTTGGTTGAGCCTCATAGAAAAAACAATAATGTACAAGTGAAGAGGAGGAATTATTTGTCACGTTAGTAGTAGCAACAAATATGTGAAAGTGTTTGAATGCGAAATCATTGTTGACATTGAAATTTTGTGGGACTCTACAAGACGTGTTCAATTCAAACTGGACTCTACAAGTGTGTTCAGTTTCAATTAGAATTCTTATAAACTACTCAACCTTAAACCCTAAGGGTACTAAATTCTTAAAAGACCGCTCGAAATTTACATCTCCTTTTTTTTTTAATTTCCCACCTGGTATCCGGAGTGCATATTGAAACATCCGATTAAATCCGAATCCCGCTCTGCAGGGTCATTCAGGGAGGACCTGAACCTAAAATCTCTGATTAAATCCGAATCCCGCTCTGCAGGGTCATTCAGGGAGGACCTGAACCTAAAATCTCTGATTAAATCCGAATCTCGCTCTGCAGGGTCATTCAGGGAGGACCTGAACCTAAAACCTCTGATTAAAGGTGAAAACAATCTCACCAGTGCACCACAACCCATAATCACCATCTCTTATGTGTATTATACTTTTGCAAAGTTGTTGCTGCAATAATTAGTAGTGTTGCGGATTCAGGGAATATCAATTACAAAGCAATCAAACTCGTTACGGTAGGATAATTGAAATAATCTTTGTTCTTAATCAGAAGTTTTTAATTCAAGCTTTTTGAAATGAAAAGGCTTGAATTTGAAATTTTCAAAAATTCAAATTTAAATTTTAAATAAGACATATGTCTTTCATCTAGGCGGTACACTTAATAAAATGGAAGAAAAGGATAATGGAGGAGAGTCAGATCCATTTACGCAACATAGCACATTTTATATAATTAGTTCCAGCGTACGTACTAATCACGAATGTGTTTTTGCGTCTAACCATTAAAAAAATGAAAATAAATTAAAATATAAAATTAATCCATAATAAATATTAAATAATTATTAAATATTTTATTATCTTATGCTCTAAATTAACCCCACATTCTCCTATTTTATGATGAAGTGTCTTCATCCTTTTAAGTTTGCCTAGTATCGAGTGGAACCAAATTGGAAATGTCAAATATATGTTAAGACATTCCGATCCTAGGTTTTCTCTATGCAGACGAATATAACAACATACAAAGTGAAATCTTACGAATTAAAGTTATGAAATGTGACTTTGCTCCTATCTCGTAAAGCTCCTGCCTTTTTTATCATATGCTCTTCCTAACTTCTTACAATGACATTGACTCATATAATACATAAACTTTACATAGCAAGTTTGATATATTATATAATTTGAAATAAATCGAAAACACATGTTATAACAAGTTAAATTACACGGTTAATTAATTAGCATAAGGGAAATATTTGCGAACGGAAAAAAGGTAAAGACAAGTAATAAGCCTCTATCGATCCCATCTGAATAACTAATTTCTTCAACATCCGAAAATGACCCGTCATGTACCGCCAGTAAACCACCGCCGGACGACACCCGAGCCCGAATCCCCGACGTTTGCCTAGCCGTATACTGCTCCCTTTCCGCCTCCTTATGTAACGGCGCCGCCTACACCACCGCCGTACCACGGTGGTGTTGGACCATAAGGAGATTTCTACACCACCTTTCTTAATAAGCATATTATATGAGTTATAATTTGTAACTATAGAGGATCATAGTTGTTTTTTGTAGATATATATACACTTAGTGTGGTCCTAACTATATATACAATAATTAATGGTTAGTATCGAAGTAATAATTACAATCAATATTGATGTTGATGCACAAATAGAATGAGAAAGAGAAGCAGATTCAAAATTTAAATTTTTAAGGATTTATTCTTAAGAACTCAGTAATAATAAAAACTTTTTATATAGATTTAGAGCGATTACTTATAATTTTGTGACTTTACATATATAAATTTATATTTTTAGTTAAAAATATTAAGCTCAGATGAATTTGATATAACAGATCACTATAATTAGAATATTTATTGAAAAAGAAGGAATTTGGTCTTTTGAAAGATGTTTAGAGCCGGAGATATGTACTGTTAAGTGAGTGTCATCATTAGGGGAAGATGGCTTTCTTAATTAAAAAAATTAAAGTGTTAATGAGATTTCATGGATATATAGAGTTGCGGATTTCAGGGAATATTAATTATATAATTAGACGTTCTCTTTCTGCTTCATTACTTATTAAGCAAAGTAAATGTAATATTATTTTTAATTTTGGCCGGTGGGGTTACGGGAATATTTGCTTTAAAAAGCAGTATGTAAAACATGCAAACCAATCAAACTCGAGTTTAGAGGCGGAGTCAGAATTTTTGATAAAAGGTTCAAAATCTGAAGAAATAGACATACGAAATAGTTGAAGGGGGTTCGACATCTACTATATACACTTAAAAAATTATTTTAACCATATATAAATAATATAATTTTTCGTCGAAGGGGATTCAAATTACCCCCTAAAGCTATAGTGGCTCCGCCACTGCTCGAGTTGTGGTAGGATGATCGAAATTTTGTCTCATAATTTTAATTGAAAGTTTCAGATTCGAGCCACTAAAAATAATTTCTTTTTATTAGAATTAACCATTGTCGTAAAAAAAAAGTTACGTATATAAATATCAAATACCGAACCAAATCTATTGCAAAGCAAGGGTAGTACTAATTATTAGAAAAATGAGAGTTTTTTTTTTTAATCTCATAAGCTATATGCTATTATTGGACTATATATATTGATCCCTTTTTATAATATAATTTTTTTGTGTCCATTCTTGAGTGTTATGTCTTTTAGATAATATAAAAAAAATGGTAGATATATTATCTTATGCAACATTACAATTTATGATTAGATATTTTAATTAATTTTATAGGTACTTATTAATTATCTTCTAAACAATAATGATATTGATAATCC
The DNA here is from genome assembly GCA_016801875.1 of Solanum sitiens. Taxonomy (NCBI): domain Eukaryota; kingdom Viridiplantae; phylum Streptophyta; class Magnoliopsida; order Solanales; family Solanaceae; genus Solanum; species Solanum sitiens. Next base: position 2,599,388 of record JABWTJ010000016.1, on the reverse strand, counting down.
CGTCAATTAAAATTAGATAAATTTAAGAAAATCACCTAATATTTTATTTTATATTGGGATAGTTTGATTCATAAATGACGGTATGTTTTTATTAAGCAAAAAACGTGATAGTAACATTAGAGATGAATACAAGCAATGTAAGACAGAAATATTTGCCGACCTTGTTGACAATAATTGACATGATTTTGATATTTTCCTAATTTCTACAAGATTGTTAACTTGTCCTTAAGTTATATAGATAAAGAATTTAAGTTTAATTAAATTATCTTTAAAAATAATTTATCACATTGTCAATGAATATAGCTAAAATTCATAATTAGTGATATTATAGTTAAGAGAACTTTAATGAACTCATGTCTTTGATCGATATAGAGAATACATTAAGGGTGTGCACTATTTGAATTAAATCGAAAAATTAAATCGAGTTCTAATTTGGATTGATTTTTTGGTTTGGTTTCGAATTTAGAAAACTAAAATCGAAAAACCAAAAAAACCAAATTATATATATAATTATTGTCTTTCATTATAATTTAGTTTATATTTTATGTTTGAAAGTATATAATTGATAGACTTTTAAGTATTGTGTTTTTACGTTTTACTTGTGATTTATATTAAAAAGTATATTTAAGAGATTCAGTATTATTACTTTTCCTTTTATATAAATATCTAATTGCAAATATAACTTTGATTGTGTTTCTAATTATTGACATAACTGAATAATCAAACCGAAAAAGACCCACAAATAAAGAGAAAAACCAAATCAAACCAATTTATTTGTTTTGGTTTGAGTTAAACTTCTTCAAAATCAAAGATTAAAAAAAAATAAAAAAAATACAGACTCAACATACATATTTAAAGGAGTAATTAATTTGCCATACATCTTAATCTATTACTTGCAATGATTTTTCAAGTCATTAAAAAAAAATTAGTACTTGTAGGACAATTTTTTTAAAAAGATTGTACTATAGTAGGACTCATTATACATTATTTTATTTATCTGATTTGGTAATCTTTTCTTTGGCTGGCTTCTTATATTCGTGCTAAACAGTTTTAATGATGTCATTTATGTTGGAATTTTGCTAGATATCCATTTAAGAAAACATCATCACTAAATTAAATAACTAGGTGAACAAATAATAATAATTTATAATTATATCACCTTAATCAATATATGGAATGATATCTAGCAAATCCACTTAGTTCTTTTCAAAAGATATTTGAATCCTAGTATATATTTTAAAAGATTATAATCATTAAAAGAATTTTCTTAATTATCACTATAATTTAATCTATTGTATTATTTTATTTGATAGCTTTACATTAATTAGCACACCTCAACTAAGTTATTTGAACAAAAAAATAATCATTAACTACTATGCAACATCCTCAGTGCTATTTTTTAACCAAGATACCATCTAATTCCATTTTTTTTTAATTATTGTAATTACCTTCTAGATGGTCTAGTTGTGCAAATGCTGTAAATAAAACAAAATAAATCAAGTTGCCTGATAGAATATTGTTAAAATAAACTAATAAGAAAGAAAGAATTTTTAGACTCGCCACATGAATATTAGTTAAAATTCCCGATTTATAAATTAAAGTCGTGGTGAAATAGTAAATATTCCTTAATTTTTGTCATGGAGTCGTCATTATAGCTAGTTAGGAAGCATTCTTGGTATGGAGTTGTCATAGTAGCTAGCTACGAAGCATTTTACCTCAATACGAGACTGTACGGTGTGAATTTAAAATTAATCGATCATCGAATGAGAAAAAAAAAGGGAGTATAGTAATGACATGTGAAGGGAAATCCCATGGAATCCGGAGAAGAAATTACTAAAATTCAAACTGAAAAAACTTGTGATTTAATAGTAGGAAAACCTTTAATGAGAATTGAGAAAGCACATTGAATGGATTGGCAAAAGATGGATATGAGTTTCAACTGCCAAAACAATCCAAATTAAATGCAAAAGATCTTCAATTGTACACAAATGTCCAATTGTTGCTTTTAGCACTTGTTAAAGTCCTCCCCTATATAACATAAAAAGTTAATTCCCCCTTCCCTTCTCCTTTTATCGAGAGATCTCGGGTTTAATCTCTGAATTTGAAAAATAAAATTATACTCTATTGGAAAGTTTCAACTTTCGAATGTCAAATGATAATTAATAACAACTTTGGTCTTTCATTTATAGGTATATTCAAATTTTGGTCTTTGAGATATATGTTACAATAATTTTGAGCCCAAAGCTATTAGAATTCAGAAACATAATCTTTACTTTACACGAGAAGGAGCAAAATCTGCATACATACCCTTCCTTTCTAGATTCAATTTGTGGGATCAGACTAATTATTACCATGTTATTATTAACGATGTAATACAAATCAATATATTTAACGCTCAATTAATCAAAATATGTGTTTTTGATCCTTTCACACATGGAAAAAAAAAAGACATATTTAAACTAGTTAAAAAAAATATATTACCTTTAAATATGAATTAACAATATAAGTTTAACATAACTCATATATAATTTTTAGGACAAAAGACATAAATCACATACTTTTAAGGCAAAATGACAATTTGTCCATTATAAGTTTATAATTACAGAAATCCCTCAAACTGATACAATAATATAAGCGTTGATACATTAATTTGATGCGCGAGATACATTAATCGTTAAGTAAGATACATTATATTTTATACCTGATACACTAATCTGATGCACAAAATATATTAATTTAATGCGCGAGATACATTAATCTGATGCATGAAAAAATGAGAGATTTTGGAAATTTGTAAAACTAATAGGGGATAATGATAATAAAAAAACTTAAAGGTGAAATTTCCGTCATTTTTTCTAATTTTAAATAATAAAACGGTCTCTAAATATTGATAACTGAAAGTCAAATGTACTTAATCAAACACCATCATGAACTAAATTTAAAATTTGCCAATAACTAAGAGACTATTATCATTCTACTAGTACTTTCCACTAGACCTCAATGTTGTTTGCACGCACCTCGACTATCGAGTAATTTATTCATCATTGGATTTCTTGATAGGGTACTTGATAGCATTGAGTTGAACTTTACGAAGAGCAGCTTGGCCAAGATCAATGCCACAAATATCAGAGAGCCTAACAAGATACAACAAAACATCAGAAAGTTCTTCACCAAGATGTAATTTCTCATTTTCTTTCCAATCTGGTAAACCCTTTGGAACTTCTCCTTTCCATTGAAATATTTCTGATAATTCTCCAACTTCTCCAACCTGTCCAATTAATATTAAATTAGATAAATTATAATATAAATATGATGATGAAATTGATTTTTATGGACTAATAGGAAAAACACAAAGAAAAGAGCCCTGTTTTTCCAAGTAATGACAAGAAAAAATTGTCATTAGAAAAATATTAGACCGCAAAAAACAAAAGTAAAAAGTCAAGTTTTTAATATATAAAAAGATGTTTGACTTTTAATATCATTCGAAAAGAGGAAAAGTGTCATGTAAAATAAAATCGAGTAAATAAAAGATGAGTGAAGTACATGATAACATCTTTTTGAATGAAAAATCGCTTTATGTTATATTTAATGTGAACTTGAATTTAATCGTATCTCAATAAAAATATTAAAAATAGAAAAAAAAAAAAACAAGTGCTCCTCATATTCTGGTTTGGTGAAATGTTTTTCTTGTGCTTTAAGAAACCAAATCAGACATCCACTTGTAATGCAAAACAAAAAACACTAAACAACAACTTCTATACACACAAAACAAACGTTTTATTTATTTGATTCAAGATTAAACAACAGAAACTGGATAGATCTTTACATCTAATATATAAAAAAATCTCGAAATCTGAATTAGTTGGATCAACAAATTCAGATACATAACAATTTATAAACAACAAACACTAGATATCAGATAAACGATATAGAGAAGACTATCATGATTCATAACAACAAGTTGTATACCGCATACAGATCAAGAATTAATAAACACCAACGTCAAAAGAAGGTACATAAACACTAGATGTTAGATAAAAGGATATAGAAAAGATTATCGTGATGTATAACAACGAAAAGAATAAGACGCACAAATCGAGAAATAGAACGTACCATAGCCAAAAGAAGGTTTCTTGGGCTATGAAACTTCTCCCAATCTCTTTCTTTAGCAAAATCATCCATTTTTTTCTTAAGAATATCAAGTGTTACACTAGTCATCTCTTCTTTCCCTGTCATTTTGGACAAATTGAAAATTGATTACTCACACAAATAGAAAAACAGAGACAAAAATATATTTTTTCTGTTATTTTTTCTCTTTTGGCTTCACTATTTATAACGTCAACCAGACAAAAAAAAACACCAAGACTTTTCTTGTTTACTGCACCGGATACCGGCTATTACCTGTTTCCACTCATGTGGTTTTACTTTCTTTTGTTTTCGGTTCGTCTCCGCAACTAGTTTGAAGTTTGACTAATTCAGATTTATGTAATTAAGATTTTTGACTGGATCTAATAGCTGGTATGTTTTGATATTATTCTTGTGATATATGAGTAATTTAGTATTTATAATTAAGAGTCTGTTTGAATTGACTAGATTTTTATTATTTTGACTTAAAAACAAGTGTTTATAAATTTGTTTTTTTAATTCGATTATTCTTAAAAAAAGAGTCTTTTGATTGGTAAGTTTTGAGTTCATACTTGTGATATATGAGTAATTTATAAGATTTGTCATTGATAATTTCTTACCTTATTCTTGTGGTATATGAGTATTTTAGGATTTATAATGAAACCTCTTAATTGGTAAAATTTTGACCTTATTCTTATGGTATAAGAGTATTTTAGGATTTATAATTAAACTTCTAAATTGGTTAAATTTTTACCTTATTCTTGTGGTATAAGAGTATTTTAGGATTTATAATTAAACCTCTTAATTGGTTAAATTTTGACCTTATTCTTGTGATATATAAGTATTTTAGGATTTATAATTAAACATTTTGAGTAGTTTTAAGATTTATAGTTGATCCTTTTAATTGATAAATTTTGGCCTAATCCTTGTGGTGTATGAGTATTTTAGGATTTATAATTAAACCTCTTAATTGGTAAATTGACCTTATTCTTGTGACATCTGAGTAATTTAGAATTTATAATTAAGTCTTTTATTTGGTAAACTTTGATCTATCCATGGATAGTTGGTAAGTGTGAAATAATACAATTTAGTCTTCAATATCTATATTTAGAAAAAAATTAAAATTACATTACAGACAAATATGAAAAAACAATACAATACAATTCCTGATTATTTAGTTAGTAGTGAGACAGTTTAACCAATAAAGAAAAAATTACATGAATTGATACATTTTAATAAATATATTTTTTCTTAAACTATTCAACATAACAAAAGATTAAAGGTGCAGTTTCAATTAATTATACATTATAAGGACTAAAATTAGAAATTTGATCAATTGTTACTTGGGATATTGAAACTCAAAAATATTACTATTATTAGCTCACTAAATAATTAGTCTGATATCATAAACACAAATATCAAAATTTATCAATAACAAAAAATTAGAAGTTTGAAGGACTTCCAATTTGTCAATAATTATTCATATATTATAAAAACTAAACAAATATTTTTATCAAAAATGATAATCGATAACAATAATAACTTCGCCTCATAAACAAACCAATTGAGTAATATAAAATTTTTAATTCTTCATTTAAGTTCAAATCACATAATCATCATACTAAATAAATAAAGAGAATTATAGTGGGCTGACTAGGTAAATCGAAAATGTAATCACGTGTATATATTATATAAAAGTGTAAATATTTTATTTATTTTTTTCAATTTAAATTGTCAAACTAGTCCAAATCAAGGATTCTCACTAAGATACTTGGGAATACTCCTGTGTATTGGGCTCCATGATGTTTTATTATTGTTACTACTATATATTTAGTAGGACTATTTTTTAAATATATTATTAATAAAATATTATATAAATATCGATTAGATCAATATGAACTAAATAATATGAAACAAAAAGCGTATTTGTTATGCTTATTGTCGGTTTAATTGCGTGAGCCAACAAAATACATAGTTTGCTCGAGACACACAACTATTTTTTGGCCAATAATATTCGAGTCATACTTCTACTTTTTGACTCTTTTAAATTATTTCTAACAATTATTAACCACTAAAATTTTCAAAGATATAAGATATCCCTAAAAATAAATTGCTTAATTTATTTAGTTTTTGGGAGGGTACAGAGATAAATAGGTTTTAGTCTATTTTAAAAATTGAGTGCAATAATATATTAATTGAAATTTTGAAGTTTTTTAATTATTTAAAATAAAAAGATCTATTAAAGTTTAAGATAGATGTTTGAAATTTATTTTATATTGAGATAAAGGTTTGAAAAATATCTCAACTTTGGTCGAATTTGTTGTTGCGATACAAAACTTTAATGAGGAACTATTACCTCTCTAGACTATTTAATATTGTATTTCAAACATATATATTTGTCCACGTGGATGTGAAAAATAATGTAAAATTATAAATAGTAATGTGTCCAAGTGGCACATATATACTTTTAAGATACACTATTAAATAGTCCAGGAGGTAAAAAAATACACTATTAAATAGTTTAAGGAGGTGATAGGTCATCATGAAAGTTTAGTATCGCAACAGCAAGTTCGATCAAAGTTAGAGATATTTTCTAGACTCTTATCCCTTTTATATTTATCATTTTCTTTAATGGATTTTTGTTGGTTTTAAGAGATAAATTGCACTATATATAGAGTTATATAAATGATTTTTCAAAGAGGGCAATAGTGATTTGCCTTCTGGATCGAGCTCGTTGCATCAGACTTACCTAGTGCGGCTGTGCGGATTACCTCTTCTATGTGGTTTGCGAGCTATTGCATAAGAGCAGGAATGTGGATTTATCTTGTCATAAAAAAAAAGAATTATAACGTAATAAATTGAATATTCCTCAATAAAATAAAAATTTGAATAGCTAATCAATTGATTTGTTAAAATTAAAATTACAGAACTCTTCCTCCTTAGATGAAATTAATTAGTTATTAATATTTGTAACTATCATTATATAACGTGTGTAATCATTTGATTATATGATATATGAAGTGTATTTTCATTTATAGGTAAACTATCTTAAAAAATTTTAGATGTATTTTCGAGTGAACAAACATAGTTAATGTTTATTTGACACGGTTCACTCTATTCGTAGATAAAGTGTTTGGTGTGTGTTTTAAAAAAAAAATCTCTTTTCTCACGTAGACGGTAGTGTCCAAAAAATATCTATTTTGAGCGGCACTCGTAATGTTGTGTTCAATGTAAATAAAAAGGCATCAACGAAGAAGCTGCATTAGTCAAGCAGGCATTTGAACTTTTTTGTATAAATTTCAACACTAACTTTTCTGCATTCAATGGATCGATGGAGATTTATTTTCGGTCGTAGAAGCATATCCACATATTTATTAATTCGACGCAATAAAACTTAAAATCAAATATTATATTTAAAATAACAATACGGAACACTACACATACAAATTACAATTGATAACAGCCATGCATGAACCATCCAAACAAACGGTAAAATGTACTAATCACATGTTAACATCATATGTCATGTGTATCTACTTCTACTATTTTAATATATAAGCCACAATAACCACACACCTTACGGTCGACATGCCTGCCTGGCATTAAAAGGTCAGGGGTAATATGGATATTTACATTTATATTATGCTTAACTATTGTTGTATACAGTGGCGGACCCAGAATTATCGTTCAGGAGGTTCGAAAAATAAAAATGTTATTGATGAAATTCGAACTTGGGGCATGCAGCTTAATATTCAGGAATCTTACCATTAAATCATTTATTTTTAATTGTTATTAAGGGGTTCAAAATATATACATCTATAAAAATATAAAAAATTTACTTTATATATATCGTGTATTTTTTGTTAAGGGTGTTCGGGTGAACACCCTAGACCCAATGTGGATCCGCCCCTGGTTGTACATGACTGCTTTGCCACATATATACCACATATATTTGCATTAATTGACATAAAAGCCCGTCTGTGTTTTGCTTTTTACTTTGCTTCAGCCCATTTTTTTTGGAATTCCTATGCATGTGGGGCCCTTGTATCTCTCTATTTCCCTTCTTTGCAATTTTCTTTTCACTATTGCCCAAATACCTTTTAATATATGGACCCAGTTGAGCAATTTTCTTTTCCATTTCTCTTTTGTGTCTTAAGATTATTCTTTAAAAAAAAAATCACTTTATTTTTTTCGTGTGAAATTAGCTTTTTGTAATTTAATTGCTTCTTATATTTTAGTTACAAAATATATTAGAGATATAATTTTTATAAAAAAAAACTAAAATTTTGAAAAAGATTTAATTGAGTTTTGGAATGAAATAACATATTATTAAAAATTGCGTAAAAATATTATAAATCACAATAATTAGCAATTGAAAATATTTAGATTTGCTCTCTTATTTCATGTCTCATTTACATTGAAACAAAAGAAGTATCATACATTATTTGAAAATGAAGTGAATGCTTATTTCTACACGTGCGTCTCATAATAAATCATAAATATTTATGCTACTATAAATAATTTGACTAAATATTGAAAAAAGAGCTAAATTGATAGAGTAAGAAATTTAAAAAAATTACAATCTTTTTTTACATAAAATACCATAAATCACGACTTAAAATATTTTAGAATCATATAAGAAAATTGATGGACTCTCTAAATTCCATTCGTGTCATATAAGTTGAAACCAAGAGAATAAATATTATTTTAAAATTATGTAAATTCAATAGGCAACAATAATTTACAACTTAATTATTAAAAAATCTATCTAAAAAGTTGAATGACTCTCGAAATTATATGTATCACATAAATTAGGACAAAATAAATGACATATTGGGCCTGTGCTGGCACGGGCTAACATATCTAGTGTATATATATTTGTTATAAATAAAAAAGTATACATTTTATTTAATTGGATAAATTAACTAATCGGTCTTGTAATGAATATTAGATGAAATAAAATTCCAAAATGAAACGAAAGAATTGTTCAAAGTATTCATATATATAGTAGTTTGTTCTTATCCAAATTCTTGAATAATTAATCCACAAACTCCAACATTAATGATTTTGATTAATTAAGTCTAAGATAAATTAGGTGATCCAATTAATAGCTACTATAATGCTAATGACAGGTACTCATTAATTAGTAGTAGGTGGTCATACAAAGGATAGCAATATTTTTTTCGTAGAGGATATTAATCATGAGTATATTTGTAAGATTAACATTAGCTAGCTAGGAATTGAATATTATTCTTATCGATTGGCATGCAGCCAAGGATTTCATGACAATTAACTGAAAATTCATTTTTTGTGAGATCGTCAGTAATGTATTGAGGGCGTCGTTAGAGTATATTGAATTAGTATAGCTATCCTTCTTTAGATTCTTATCATGACGTGCTTTTATCTTGATGTGATATAATTTAAATGAAATTGGTAATATGATTTTTTTCCGAAAGGGATCATACTAGTAAGAGTATCACTACACCTTATATATAATCTCCATTTCATTTTAGCTATCGATGTATATAGTACTTTATTTAACGCTCAAGTAGCAATATTTTTCGTATCACTCGTCAACATGCATCAACCAAGTATATATGACCACCATACTAACTTCTTTGTGCGAATGTGTCTTCAAACTCCGGAAAAACTTAGTAAATCAGTTGATCTGTAAATGAGAAAAGCACACTATATCAAATTTTATGTCATCACTCTATTAGCTTCATACTCGTTAAATTATTAATGCTTATAGCAATTGTTAGGCTAAAGTTATCAAAATATTCTTAACACGACATGATATTATCTGCTTAGGTTAAGTCTGCCTTAATATGGCATGGCGCTTTGCCTGGTCTTAAATATAGAAGTAGCATATATAAAGGATGGTGCAATTTAGATGGCTTTGTTTGACAAATTGGTTAGTATAGTTAGGGAAAGTAAAAGGGAACCAAATTATGTCCTCTTAGTGGTTAACATGATTGGAAATGACTCTGAAAGATTTGTTTAATCAAAATTGATAGTATGATTTGATGGACTAATTAAGTCAATATATTATGTAAAATTGGTGCTTTAAGTTACCATCAACCGATCTGGGTCCAGCGGATGATACTCCTCATTCCTTAATTATCGATATCAGGTTCGAATATTGAGCATGAAAAAATCTTTCTTAAGAAGCGTTTCTCTCAAATATAGCTTTACATGGCGCGAATTCAGAATAGTTGAATTCCAATACGAGTATTGAACACAAGATGAAAAAAAAACTCGATACTTTAATTTGATTGTTCATTTAAAATATAATAAAACTAATAATGTAGTGTTCAATCATAGGTAAAGCAGATTCTTTTGCACTAAGATATCACTTCATGCTTCTACACAAATTGGGGGTACAAAATGAACAGATTCTCATGACTTGATTACACATATATACTATATGATATGGTTTGGCCCTCAATTTCCAATTTCTACATGGACCACTTTCATTTGTCCCTTGATATTAGTCCTCCGTCACGTATTACTTGTTCATATTACTTAAAATATTCATCTCAAAATATTTGTTATTTAAAAAATCTAAATGTAATTAATGAAAAAGAGTTAAATATGTATTTAAACTAAGTGAAATTGAACAAAATACTTCTAGACATCGATAGTTTGTGCAAGACCATATTTGTTCAATTTCACATAGTTTAAAAATATTCTTAACCTATTTTTTTATAATTAATTAATTTCCACCCCACTCCCATCCCTTTTTGCCCTTATTTATAATTTCTGAAGAGCGTGTGAAAAGCAATTAAATTGACAAGTAATTATAGAATAAAGAGAGTACTCGATTTTGAGGGTTTAGGGTTTAAGTTTCCTCTCCCACTTGCCCCCAAAACCCCAAAAACATCTCTTCCATCATACTAGATTTTGAGGCAATTCAAGATTTACAGTTAAAAATTATAGATAGTATAACGTGATAACTTACTTCAAACACTATAAACTAAAAAGAACTATAATCCCAAACTACATAATCCAACTTGACCATTCACACTTAATGTTCTATCACTAATTCCAAATCCAAATTTGATATGTTACAAATTATTGGATCCAAAAAAAAAAAAAGTTTACATATTTTTTTTAGGATAATGATTACACTATCAAAATTTAGAGTTGACAAACACATTTGTAGTAATAGGGGCTGTTTATTGGGTCATTCTCATCTACTGGAACTTGCTTTGCTTTACAGTACTTGTACTTTATGCATCCTCTGCATTCATTGTAGGTGCACTTTGGTGCCATTGATCCTATGTGAGACTATACATAACAATGAAATGATCTAGTGGGCACTAATCAATAAGATCCCTTTTTATCATTGTTGTTTCATCCTAACCAACAACTCTGAAATTGCTAGTTCAATAGCTTTTTAACAATGAACGTCTTTGGGACGACTCAGTTGGTTTGGAGGGTAGTCATCCACGCGTATGATCGGGGATCTATCACCTTCAATGCCTTCTAAGTCGAGTCTGTTGCATACGGCTTGCCTAGTGCAATTTATATCATATGTGTGGTTTGTAAGCTATTAAAGAATATTTCTTTTTCATGCCCAAAACTCAAAATCAAGACTTCTAAATAAAGGGAAAAAAGTAGAAACATGTGGACAGATAGAATTTTTTTTTATCTGTGGCTAACATGTTTGGCAAATCTAAAATAGGCAAAAAATAACGAATTGATGCACACTCAAAACTTGAAGAAGAGAGACACAAATTCTACCATTTCATTATGGGCATACAATATGGAATGCACATACAGCTGAGATTATAACACGTGATTTTATAGTCAGACAAATATCATAACACATTTTAATTTTGTTGTCGCACAAATATCACGATATATATAAAATCATTACAAGTCTACAAGTTTCAATTGAAGAACTAACTTAAATAGCCGTCCACTCAATCGATTAAACTAAAAATAATACTCACTCTGTCCCATTTTATGTGATATTTTTCATTTTTCGAGAGTCAAATAGTTTAATTTTGACCGGACATTTGCGTATGGAATTTTCATTTTTTTTAAAAATGAAATTTATATATTTGTAAACTACGTAAAGAGTACTATAAGTCACAATAATTGATAATTCAAAATGTTAAACTAATCTATGAAAAAATTACGATTAAAAAATGACTTTTTGAATCTCGAAAAGTAATATAAAATAGGGAGTATATATATATATATATATAAAATTCACGTATAATAAATATAGTATATGCATATGAGCCAAATTAATGAAAAATAAACAGTAAATCTGTCCGACTATATTGTTGGACAATTTCCTTTTGATGCAGACACAACACTAAAGAAGACGGACATAAATTGTAGAATTTCGTTATGAGCCAAAAAGATTTAGCTGAAAATTGCATACCTTTACCAAAAGTATGTGTGATATTTTAAGATTTTTTATAACTACCTACATTTAAAGGATATTTTTCATTCATTAATAGGTAAATTTCTTTACTTTAAATATATAAAGATAAAAATAAAAAGTAAAGGATAGAAATAATTTCTAACAAATTTTAATGGCAATGAGTATGTTCACACCGATTAACCGGTGCATTATTTGAATATATTGTAGAGAATATATTGTCTAGTGGATAGAAGAAAGTTGTTAAGAGGTTTTTCACCGGGTGTATTAAAGTCGAATTATTCTGGAATCACGTTGTGCGTAGGGCCCCATTTGATGGGAAATGCTTCCTAAATTATTTATTTTTTCATATAAAGGGCTCGAACATGAGATATCTGATTAAGGGAGGAATCGGATGTGCAATTTCATTTGTATACACCGGGTGGTTTATTGATTTTTTAATTCGATTGAGGTTTTGTCTAAATTTATGAGTAGATTTGTTTATTAAAAAAAATACGAATTTTAATGAGAGCGAAAAGATTGTGTATCCGTATCAAATTACACATGTGATATACACTAAAAAAAGTGTGTTATACTTGTTCACTTAAAAATACATTATGTATCTTAAAATAAATAATTTAACGAATGAATACATGTCCTAATATCCTTTTTCGATAATATATATATATATATATATATATATATATATATTCAATGGTAGTAAGTTGAGACTCTAATTAAAGTTCTACTCAAAACAAAATTGATAAAAATAAGTCATTTTAATTATGAATATTAAATAGGCTTGATTTTAGGGGAGGGAAGATTGTGCTTGTCACGACTGGAATCTAGACCCCAGACGAGACCGGCGTCGTTGACCTCTCAGAGGTCGCAAACAAGCCTACTTACGTCATACTTACTTTACATAGGTTAATTTTAGCGGAAAATTTGAAACTTTTTATTCTATAAACATGCTTGCCAAACATTCTTAAAATTTTATAATCGTTCATCATCAACCATCTAACATTAAAGAGATAAACAACTGAAAGAAATAGTTCATAAGTCTTAATTGTATAATTACCAAAATGGCCCAAATACAAAATCTGAATAAAGAGCAGGAAAGAAACGCTAGTGGAACATGTTCCACTAGCTCAACTCTAAAGCTACGCTAGAATATAGAACAGTAGTATCCTCGAAGCATGAGGACCTACCCAACTCCGGATGAATGCTGACGTCCGGAAAGCTGCAACGATGATCCTGCAACTCTATCGACCACCTGTACCTGCACCTAAAATAGTATAGATGTATAGGGTTAGTACACACTTGTACTAAGTACGGGTATATGCAAGCACACACCACGGACATGCATGAGAAAGAATAGCTCTTTCCTAACAACATGATTTTTGGAAGTCAAGTCAGTGGACTTGCCAATTTGAGATTAGGAAGGTCATGCCATGAGGGTAACATGCATCATATTCAATATCGTATTGCACACAACACATATCATAGCACATAACACATAACACATAGCTTCGTTCGTATCATTCATTCATATGCCATGATACCTTGGAATCATGGACTTAACATTAAGACTTTCCAAAATGAGGGCTCAACATATGGGACCTCAACTAGGGAGTCTTCATTAGCAAACACAGAGTCTGCTTCATTCATTCATACGTACTTCACTGCATTTCATTCATAGGCCAGTGAGAACACCAGCTTTACCTAGGGTGTAGTTTAAGACTTTCATCGGGTTTGCTGTGCAATGATCAGGAATAACCTAATGTTATTACCTGAGTCTAGCTCACCTCTTGATTATCTTACCCTAACACCTTCGGTATCATTCAATTCTTTATGTGCTTCATTTGAGGCTGGCCTCATTCATTCATTGGGAACTTTAACTTTAACCGACATAGATCATGTGAGCATCATGAAATCCAGTGTCTCCCCCACACCGAAAAGAGGTGGAATCACCGGCCAAAGTGACCCAATAACATGCTAGCGTACATGGGAATTTAACCCCGCCAGATCCCTATATTGGCTGTATAGGTTCGAAGACTAGGAGATATAAGGAGACCCATACCCGGCAGGCCGGACAGTCTCATCTCATGAGAGTTACGTGAACCTCCGTCCTTCCTGAAAGAAGGCATCACCGCTCATAGCTAGTCTATCGGTGCTCAGTATAAAGTTCCATTGCATTCATCTCATACGTCATGGAAGCTGGCTTCTAGTATGAGGACATCATAGCTCATTAGATGATTTCTCATCTCATCATTCTTATTGAGTGTGTTAAGCTCAATACTCTCATCAAAATGTTCATAGAGATTGGTCTCTTCATTATCTTACACTCTCATTTTTTTTTTGTACGTATTGGTAACATTTACTTAGGCTCATTTGAGATTGCTCTCATCATCTAAATTAGTCTCAGATCATGTTGTCACCACATTTTTCATCATTAGCACCTTTCTTTTCATAGTTACTCACCTCGTATTCCGTGAATGTTCATTTCATCATTTCATAGTTCATCTCATCATATTCCAATGCACTTGGACACTTAGTGTATCTTACACTCATACTTAACCCTCCTAGGGTTCATCATTTCATTACATACATCTTAGGTTCACTTATTTTTGAACGTATGTTAGACTTATGTGTCTATACATACAAGCCATGGGGCTGCATTCATAGTTCGTTAAGTGTTCTTATTTTCCTAAGATTATGTAGTACAAGACTTATGTATCTTGTATATATATATGCCAAGATTTTGATTTTTTTTTTATCTAATTAGATGGCATTATTCTTGGATATTTTACTCACGTATGACTTATGTATCAATACGGAAATTCGGGCAAGGAAACCCCAAATCTTGAATCACTTGGATATCATTTGTATTTTTTCATAAATTTTATTTTCTAATATTCATAACGTTAGACTTTAAATTAAATCTCGCGCTTATATTGAAAGATAAATTTTTTTCTATTTTAATTTCCCTCTTAATTAATCAAAGTGTTGAGGGTTCAAGCCCCCACACCTCTTTAATTTTTAAATTAATAAGAGTTCACTTCAAAGGGGGAGGTTGTGGGTTCGAACCCCCACAACCCCCTTTATTTTAAATGAATTTCGCTGGAGGGGGAGCTGGTCGCGAGTTCGAGCCCCCCCAGCCCCTTCTAATTATTATTATTTTTTTTTCTTTTCTTCCTTCTCCTCGCGCGCACTGGGAGGTCGTGGGTTCGAATCCCACGCCTCCCTTTTAATTTTCTGTCCCTTTTTTGCGAAACTCAGGGACCCAAGGGTCACGAGTTCGATCCCCCGCTCCCTCCCTTATTTTCTTTTATTTTTTTTCGCGAACTCCAGTGACCAAGAGGTCACGAGTTCGATTCCTGCCCCCTCCCTTATTTTCCCTCTTCCTTTTTCTTTCGCGAACCCAGTGACCAGATGGTCACGGGTTCGATCCCTATCCCCCTCCCTTATTTTTCTTCTTTTTTTCTTGAACTCCAGTGACCAGATGGTCACTGGTTCGATTCCTGCCAGCCCTTTTTTTTTTAATTTTTCTTTTGACGTCCAAAATTTCCAGATTCTTTCTAAAGCCTATTTCCAGGTTCTAGAAATTTACTCTATGATTTTTCTACACCTTTTTCATCAAATTACACATTAGTTCTTGGGGAAATTTCATAGTTCATTTATAACGTTTTAGGTGCACTTTCATGGAGTCGTTTAGTCAAGAATTCCTCTCTCAATCCAGCCACATAACTGTTCATATGAACACCACATTATACACAACGTTAACACATGAAATACAAGAAGAAAAACATGCTTTAAACGTCTCCAAACAGTGGCAAAAGTCCACTGCCGAAGCCCACCCACATGCACACTTTCTTCGACTATTTCGTGATTTCACGCACGTAACCTTATTCACATTCAATATAAACACGTCAATCATGCCTAAACCTAGCAGCACAACATACCCATCCTACGAATTCGTTTGGGAGCTAAGGACAAGGACATACAAAGGGGAACAACCTTAGTTTTAAGAGTTTAAGAAACGTTCGCAAGAAAGTACTCTTGGAGAAAGAATTCCATGAGAGAAACCCATACCTTTTGACGTTATTCAAGCTTGAAGCTGCTGCCCGGAACTCCAAACCACGCCAAATTTACTTCAACGCACACCCTACTCGATGAACCTCTCTTAGCCTTGTCGTTTTGATTCCTTTGTCTTTACTTAAAAAAATTCTAGTGAGTTCTTCAAGTGTGAAGAACTCTTGATGTATTTTTTTCCTGCTTTTCTAGTTGTTATTGGCAGAACTAACGTGAGAAAGAGGTTGAGAACGTGAGAGAGTTGAGAAACGTGAGGAAGAGAGTTGTCTTAGGATTAGGAGACTAAATTTAAGACTTAGTCAAAAGTTAGGATTTTAATTAACTAAAAATAAATAAAGAAAATCTGATTTTCCTTTTTATTAATCAAATTAATAATTATCAATTAATTAAGTTAATTTATCAACCTTAGATCTTGACACCCCTAAGTCTTGATCCTATTCATTTTTTTTTATTTTTTTTTTGGATTGTTACATTACCCCCCCCTTAGGAACATTCGTCCCCGAATGACACTACCACTTCACATTGTAATTCCCGTCAGATCATGACACAATCACTATACATAGTCAATCAATAGCAGCAAAGTACGGAGAGATAAGGAAACATTGGTTTAAGAGTAGGAAGTCTAACCTCAAGAGCTGAACAGGTGAGGGTAGCGGGCTCTCATGTCGGCCTCAGCCTCCCACGTAGCACCCTCAACAAGATGATTTCTCCACAATACTTTCACTGTGGCAATCTCCTTGTTCCTCAGCCGCTTGACCTGTCTGTCTAAGATCTCAACAGGTACCTCCTCATAAGACAAGTCCTCACCAACTCCCAAACCTTCAACAGGTAAAATTGATGCTGGATCACCTAAGCACTTCTTCAACATAGAGACATGAAAGACTGGATGAACAGAAGCTAGCTCTGCAGGCAATGCTAACTCATAGGCCACCTCACCCACACGCTGTAGGATCTCATATGGCCCAACATACCTCGGACTCAACTTCCCTTTTCTACCAAATCTCATTACCCCTTTCATAGGCGATATTTTCAAGTAAACCTGGTCACCAACCTCAAACTCTAAGGGCCGTTTTCTGTTATCAGCATAGGATTTATGCCGACTGTAAGCAGTAGTCAACCTGTCCCTAATTATTCTGACCTTCTTTAAGGCCTCCTGAATGATCTCCGGACCCAAAATAGATGACTCTCCATCCTCGAACCACCCAACTAGAGATCTACACCTCCTACCATACAGTGCCTCAAACGGTGCCATCCCAATGCTGAAGTGATAGCTATTATTATACGAGAACTCTATCAAAGGCAGATGGTCATCCCAGTTACCTCTGAAGTCTATCACACACGCTCTCAACATATCCTCCAATGTCTGTATGGTGCGCTCGGCCTGCCCATCTGTCTGAGGGTGAAAGGCAGTGCTAAGCTTCACCTGCGTGCCCAAGCTCTTCTGGAAAGATCTCCAGAAATGAGAAGTAAACTGAGCTCCTCTGTCTGAAATAATAGACAAGGGAATCCCATGTCATCTCACAATCTCATCAATGTAGAGTCTCGCATAATTCTCGGCTCTGTAAGTAGACTTCACAGGGATAAAGTGGGCAGACTTAGTCAATCTGTCCACAATAACCCATATAGAGTCATGCTGCCTCCTAGTCCTCGGAAGCCCAACTACGAAGTCCATATTAATGGCCTCCCATTTCCAAGTCGGAACCTCAATAATCTGAGTCAGACCACCAGGTTTAAGATGCTCTGCCTTAACCTGCTGACAATTAGGACACTTGGCCACATATTCTGCAATGTCCTTCTTCATGCCATCCCACCAATAAATCTGCTTAAGATCATGGTACATCTTGGTGGAACCTGGATGTATAGAATATCTGGAACCATGGGCCTCTGCAACGATTCTGGTCCGCAAATCATCCACATCTGGCACACACAGCCTGTCCTGATATCTAAGTATGCCATCACCTCCCAAAGCGAAAGACTCATTCATCTTCATCAGCACTGAGTCCTTCAGCTCCATCAACACAGGATCTAGATGCTGACCCTGCTTGACTTCAACTACCAAGGATGATTCAGAACTAGGATGAACTGAAACATCCCCACTAGTGGAGTCAACCAAACGCACGCCCAATCTGGCCAGTCTGTGTACATCTTTCACCAGCTCCTTCTTCTCATCCTCAACGTGAGCTGTACTTCCCATGCTCATCCTGCTCAAAGCATCAGCTACAACATTAGCCTTACCTGGATGGTAATGCACATTCATGTCATAATCCTTCAACAGCTCCAACCATCTCCGCTGACGTAGATTCAACTCTCTCTGTGTGAACACGTACTGGAGGCTCTTATGGTCTGTGAACACATCTACATGCACTCCATACAGATAATGCCTCCACAGCTTCAGTGCAAACACCACAGCTGCCAACTCCAGGTCATGTGTGGGATAATTCTTCTCATGAACCTTGAGCTGTCTGGATGCATAGGCTATCACCTTACCAACCTGCATAAGAACACAACCCAAACCAACCCTAGATGCATCACAATAAACAGTGTAATTCTCACCACACTTAGGCAAAGTAAGCACCGGGGCTGACGTGAGTCTGTCCTTGAGCTCCTGGAAACTCTTCTCACAAGTCTCCGTCCATTCAAACTTGGCTTTCTTCTTAGTCAAAGCTGTCAATGGGGCAGCAATGGAAGAAAAGCCCTCCACAAAACCTGCGGTAGTAACCAGCCAATCCCAAAAAGCTACGGATGTCAGTGGGAGTAAGAGGCTTTGGCCAGTTCTTTACAGCCTCAGTCTTCCTGGGATCCACCTCCACGCCCTGATCGGACACAACATGACCTAGGAAGGTCACTGATCTCAGCCAGAATTCACATTTGCTGAACTTGGCATATAACTGATGCTGTCTAAGTACCTGCAAGGTTAGTCTCAAATGCTATTCATGCTCTTCCTTGGTCTTAGAGTAGATGAGAATGTCATCAATGAATACTATGACGAAAGAGTCAAGGTATTCACGGAAGACCCTGTTCATGAGATCCATAAATGCAGCAGGTGCATTCGTGAGACCAAATGACATGACTAAAAACTCATAGTGACCATAGCGGGTACGAAAGGCTGTCTTTGGGATATCTCCATCCCTAACCCTAAGTTGATGATACCCTGAACGAAGATCAATCTTAGAGAAGAAACTAGACCCTTGGAGTTGATCGAACAAATCATCTATTCTGGGGAGTGGATACTTATTCTTTATAGTGACTTTGTTGAGCTGCCTATAATCGATACACATTCTAAGGGTTCCATCTTTCTTCTTTACAAACAACACTGGAGCGCCCCAAGGGGATATGCTCGGCTGAATGAAACCCTTGTCAGTGAGATCTTTTAACTGCAGTTTCAACTCTTTGAGTTCAGCTGGAGCCATTCTGTAAGGAGGAATTGAGATTGGTTTAGTATCGGGTTCTAAATCGATACCAAAGTCAATCTCTCGAAGGGGAGGGACTCTAGGTAAATCATCAGGAAACACATCTAAGAACTCATTCACTACAGGTACTGAGTCTATGGAAGGAATGTCATGATCTAAATCATTAACACTCACAAGATGACACAATAGCCCCTTGGACATCATTTTATTGGCCTTAAGGTTAGAAATCAAGGGGTTAGGACGACTCGAATTGTACCCCTCCCAGACTAGCTCTTCTTCATTAGGGAAGCAAAATCTCACCACTCTACTATGACAGTCCAAGCAAGCATAACAACTGTGAAGCCAATCCATGCCAAGAATAACATCAAAATCATGCATGGGTAACTCAATCAAGTTTGCACACATAGTTTTACCACTCACAACTATTGGGCAATCCTTGTATACTCTATCAGTTATTATATTCTCTCCTAAAGGTGTACTAACCACTATAGGATTATGCAGAACTTCAGGCAATATCTCAAAAGTAAGAGCAAGCAGAGGAGTTACAAAGGAAAGTGTAGACCCTGGATCAAGTAAAGCATAAACAGAAGTTGAGAACACTTGCAGCATACCTGTGACCACATCAGCGGACTTCTCCTGCTCCTCCCTGCCCTTCAGGGCATAGAACCGGTTCCTCTTAGGAGGCTCGGCTGCTGCTGCACCCTGTGGATTAGGCCTAGGCTGAGCATTACCTCCAGCCTAACCTCTGTTCTGTAGACAGTCTCTGACCATGTGCCCACTCTTACCACAACCGAAGCAGGCATTAGTGCCCTGTCTGCACTCTCCACTGTGAGCTCGGCCACACTTAGCACAATTCTTCTTAGGACGCTGCATCTCACCTCCATTGCCCCTCTTGGGCTCAGGTCTGCCTCCTGTAGTTGTAGCACCTCTCTGAGGATTAAAATTCCCAGAACTCTGCTGCCCCCTTTTGAACCTTGGCTGCTCACGGACTCCAAAGTTGTTCCTGTGGCCTCCATGACTGGGTCCTGCCTGATCTTGAGGCCTAGTCCTCCTAGCATCACGAACACCTCTCTTTTTGCGGCTGTCCTCTACCTGCTGGACAT
This sequence comes from Solanum sitiens, assembly GCA_016801875.1. Taxonomy (NCBI): domain Eukaryota; kingdom Viridiplantae; phylum Streptophyta; class Magnoliopsida; order Solanales; family Solanaceae; genus Solanum; species Solanum sitiens. The sequence continues at coordinate 2,578,281 of JABWTJ010000016.1, read as the reverse complement.
GCACCATCAACCTGGAAAGATCCATATTATCATGGAGCATCGCAGATCGACACTTCTCCTCCAGGTCCCCATTGATTCCTGTGAGAAACCTGTTCATCTCATCCCTGTTGTTAGCAATCAGGGAAGTAGCATACCTGGATGATTTCAACAAAGTTCAGTATTCTCCTCATTCTTGCTATGTAATGCTAGGGAAGATAACATACCTTGACAGCTTAACAAACTTCAGGGAATACTCCCTGACTGTCATAGAGCCTTGTTTAAGGTTGATGAATTCCTCAACCTTGGCCTCCCTCATCTCCCTGGGGAAGAATCTCTCCAGAAATGCTGTCTTGAACAGCTCCCATGTGACTGGCACTCCACCTAAGACACGACTATCTTGCCACATCTTGTACCAAGTCTGTGCAACATCCTTGAGCTGATAGGAAGCCAGCTCAGCCTTCTCAATATCAGTGACCCCCATAGCCACCAGGATCTTATGCACCTCATCCACAAACTCCTGGGGATCCTCTGCAGTCCTAGACCCTGTGAAAATAGGAGGATTCATCCTCGTGAAATCCCTCAGCCTGTCAGCCATGCTATAAACCGGTGGATTCTCCCTCTGAACATTCTGCCGGTTGACCTGGGCATGCATAGCAATGGCCTGTGCCATCTGGGCCAGAGATGCCCTCACCTCAGCATCAGTCAACCCAGCTGGATTAACTGGCACAGCCCCTCCTGCAGCTGGAGCCTGGGGTGGAACTCGGTTGCCCCTAGTAGCTGCTCTTCCTCTCCTCTGATCAATAGCCCTTCTAGGGTCCATTCTCTGAAACAACAAAGATTGATGTTAGATACGCTCATAACACCAAGAAATCAGACATTCAGAAAAGTACGATAAGATCAGAAGAAGGGAAATTTCCTACGCATCATGCAGTCTCTAATTCAGGATAGTGGTGCACTTCACTACCATGACTTAGAAACTACTCAATGTGGTTGATGTGAAATCATTATTCTCGGAATTTTAACCTAGTGCTCTGATACCAACTTTGTCACGACTGGAATCTAGACCCCAGACGAGACCGGCGTCGTTGACCTCTCAGAGGTCGCAAACAAGCCTACTTACGTCATACTTACTTTACATAGGTTAATTTTAGCGGAAAATTTGAAACTTTTTGTTCTTTAAACATGCTTGCCAAACATTCTTAAAATTTTATAATCGTTCATCATCAACCATCTAACATTAAAGAGATAAACAACTGAAAGAAATAGTTCATAAGTCTTAATTGTATAATTGCCAAAATGGCCCAACTACAAAATCTGAATAAAGAGCAGGAAAGAAACGCTAGTGGAACATGTTCCACTAGCTCAACTCTAAAGCTACGCTAGAATATAAAACAGTAGTATCCTCGAAGCATGAGGACCTACCCAACTCCGGATGAATGCTGACGTCCGGAAAGCTGCAACGATGATCCTGCAACTCTATCGACCACTTGTACCTGCACCTAAAATAGTATAGATGTATAGGGTTAGTACACACTTGTACTAAGTACGGGTATATGCAAGCACACACCACGGACATGCATGAGAAGGAATAGCTCTTTCCTAACAACATGATTTTTGGAAGTCAAGTCAGTGGACTTGCCAATTTGAGATTAGGAAGGTCATGCTATGAGGGTAACATGCATCATATTCAATATCGTATTGCACACAACACATATCATAGCACATAACACATAACACATAGCTTCGTTCGTATCATTCATTCATATGCCATGATACCTTGGAATCATGGACTTAACATTAAGACTTTCCAAAATGAGGGCTCAACATATGGGACCTCAACTAGGGAGTCTTCATTAGCAAACACAGAGTCTGCTTCATTCATTCATACGTACTTCATTGCATTTCATTCATAGGCCAAGTGAGAACCCAGCTTTACCTAGGAGTTGTAGTTAAGACTTTCATCGTGTTGGTTTGTGTGCAATGATAGGAATCACCTAATGTTACTACCTGATTCTAGCTCACCTCTTGATTATCTTATCCTAACACCTTCGGTATCATCACTTCTTTATGTGCTTCATTTGAGGCTGGCCTCATTCATTCATTGGGAACTTTAACTTTAACCGACATAGATCATGTGAGCATCATGAAATCCAGTGTCTCCCCCACACCGAAAAGAGGTGGAATCACCGGCCAAAGTGACCCAATAACATGCTAGCGTACATGGGAATTTAACCCCGCCAGATCCCTATATTGGCTGTATAGGTTCGAAGACTAGGAGATATAAGGAGACCCATACCCGGCAAGCCGGACAGTCTCATCTCATGAGAGTTACGTGAACCTCCGTCCTTCCTGAAAGAAGGCATCACCGCTCATAGCTAGTCTATCGGTGCTCAGTATAAAGTTCCATTGCATTCATCTCATACGTCATGGAAGCTGGCTTCTAGTATGAGGACATCATAGCTCATTAGATGATTTCTCATCTCATCATTCTTATTGAGTGTGTTAAGCTCAATACTCTCATCAAAATGTTCATAGAGATTGGTCTCTTCATTATCTTACACTCTCATTTTTTTTTTGTACGTATTGGTAACATTTACTTAGGCTCATTTGAGATTGCTCTCATCATCTAAATTAGTCTCAGATCATGTTGTCACCACATTTTTCATCATTAGCACCTTTCTTTTCATAGTTACTCACCTCGTATTCCGTGAATGTTCATTTCATCATTTCATAGTTCATCTCATCATATTCCAATGCACTTGGACACTTAGTGTATCTTACACTCATACTTAACCCTCCTAGGGTTCATCATTTCATTACATACATCTTAGGTTCACTTATTTTTGAACGTATGTTAGACTTATGTGTCTATACATACAAGCCATGGGGCTGCATTCATAGTTCGTTAAGTGTTCTTATTTTCCTAAGATTATGTAGTACAAGACTTATGTATCTTGTATATATATATGCCAAGATTTTGATTTTTTTTTTATCTAATTAGATGGCATTATTCTTGGATATTTTACTCACGTATGACTTATGTATCAATACGGAAATTCGGGCAAGGAAACCCCAAATCTTGAATCACTTGGATATCATTTGTATTTTTTCATAAATTTTATTTTCTAATATTCATAACGTTAGACTTTAAATTAAATCTCGCGCTTATATTGAAAGATAAATTTTTTTCTATTTTAATTTCCCTCTTAATTAATCAAAGTGTTGAGGGTTCAAGCCCCCACACCTCTTTAATTTTTAAATTAATAAGAGTTCACTTCAAAGGGGGAGGTTGTGGGTTCGAACCCCCACAACCCCCTTTATTTTAAATGAATTTCGCTGGAGGGGGAGCTGGTCGCGAGTTCGAGCCCCCCCAGCCCCTTCTAATTATTATTATTTTTTTTTCTTTTCTTCCTTCTCCTCGCGCGCACTGGGAGGTCGTGGGTTCGAATCCCACGCCTCCCTTTTAATTTTCTGTCCCTTTTTTGCGAAACTCAGGGACCCAAGGGTCACGAGTTCGATCCCCCGCTCCCTCCCTTATTTTCTTTTATTTTTTTTCGCGAACTCCAGTGACCAAGAGGTCACGAGTTCGATTCCTGCCCCCTCCCTTATTTTCCCTCTTCCTTTTTCTTTCGCGAACCCAGTGACCAGATGGTCACGGGTTCGATCCCTATCCCCCTCCCTTATTTTTCTTCTTTTTTTCTTGAACTCCAGTGACCAGATGGTCACTGGTTCGATTCCTGCCAGCCCTTTTTTTTTTAATTTTTCTTTTGACGTCCAAAATTTCCAGATTCTTTCTAAAGCCTATTTCCAGGTTCTAGAAATTTACTCTATGATTTTTCTACACCTTTTTCATCAAATTACACATTAGTTCTTGGGGAAATTTCATAGTTCATTTATAACGTTTTAGGTGCACTTTCATGGAGTCGTTTAGTCAAGAATTCCTCTCTCAATCCAGCCACATAACTGTTCATATGAACACCACATTATACACAACGTTAACACATGAAATACAAGAAGAAAAACATGCTTTAAACGTCTCCAAACAGTGGCAAAAGTCCACTGCCGAAGCCCACCCACATGCACACTTTCTTCGACTATTTCGTGATTTCACGCACGTAACCTTATTCACATTCAATATAAACACGTCAATCATGCCTAAACCTAGCAGCACAACATACCCATCCTACGAATTCGTTTGGGAGCTAAGGACAAGGACATACAAAGGGGAACAACCTTAGTTTTAAGAGTTTAAGAAACGTTCGCAAGAAAGTACTCTTGGAGAAAGAATTACATGAGAGAAACCCATACCTTTTGACGTTATTCAAGCTTGAAGCTGCTGCCCGGAACTCCAAACCACGCCAAATTTACTTCAACGCACACCCTACTCGATGAACCTCTCTTAGCCTTGTCGTTTTGATTCCTTTGTCTTTACTTAAAAAAATTCTAGTGAGTTCTTCAAGTGTGAAGAACTCTTGATGTATTTTTTTCCTGCTTTTCTAGTTGTTATTGGCAGAACTAACGTGAGAAAGAGGTTGAGAACGTGAGAGAGTTGAGAAACGTGAGGAAGAGAGTTGTCTTAGGATTAGGAGACTAAATTTAAGACTTAGTCAAAAGTTAGGATTTTAATTAACTAAAAATAAATAAAGAAAATCTGATTTTCCTTTTTATTAATCAAATTAATAATTATCAATTAATTAAGTTAATTTATCAACCTTAGATCTTGACACCCCTAAGTCTTGATCCTATTCATTTTTTTTTATTTTTTTTTTGGATTGTTACATTACCCCCCCCTTAGGAACATTCGTCCCCGAATGACACTACCACTTCACATTGTAATTCCCGTCAGATCATGACACAATCACTATACATAGTCAATCAATAGCAGCAAAGTACGGAGAGATAAGGAAACATTGGTTTAAGAGTAGGAAGTCTAACCTCAAGAGCTGAACAGGTGAGGGTAGCGGGCTCTCATGTCGGCCTCAGCCTCCCACGTAGCACCCTCAACAAGATGATTTCTCCACAATACTTTCACTGTGGCAATCTCCTTGTTCCTCAGCCGCTTGACCTGTCTGTCTAAGATCTCAACAGGTACCTCCTCATAAGACAAGTCCTCACCAACTCCCAAACCTTCAACAGGTAAAATTGATGCTGGATCACCTAAGCACTTCTTCAACATAGAGACATGAAAGACTGGATGAACAGAAGCTAGCTCTGCAGGCAATGCTAACTCATAGGCCACCTCACCCACACGCTGTAGGATCTCATATGGCCCAACATACCTCGGACTCAACTTCCCTTTTCTACCAAATCTCATTACCCCTTTCATAGGCGATATTTTCAAGTAAACCTGGTCACCAACCTCAAACTCTAAGGGCCGTTTTCTGTTATCAGCATAGGATTTATGCCGACTGTAAGCAGTAGTCAACCTGTCCCTAATTATTCTGACCTTCTTTAAGGCCTCCTGAATGATCTCCGGACCCAAAATAGATGACTCTCCATCCTCGAACCACCCAACTAGAGATCTACACCTCCTACCATACAGTGCCTCAAACGGTGCCATCCCAATGCTGAAGTGATAGCTATTATTATACGAGAACTCTATCAAAGGCAGATGGTCATCCCAGTTACCTCTGAAGTCTATCACACACGCTCTCAACATATCCTCCAATGTCTGTATGGTGCGCTCGGCCTGCCCATCTGTCTGAGGGTGAAAGGCAGTGCTAAGCTTCACCTGCGTGCCCAAGCTCTTCTGGAAAGATCTCCAGAAATGAGAAGTAAACTGAGCTCCTCTGTCTGAAATAATAGACAAGGGAATCCCATGTCATCTCACAATCTCATCAATGTAGAGTCTCGCATAATTCTCGGCTCTGTAAGTAGACTTCACAGGGATAAAGTGGGCAGACTTAGTCAATCTGTCCACAATAACCCATATAGAGTCATGCTGCCTCCTAGTCCTCGGAAGCCCAACTACGAAGTCCATATTAATGGCCTCCCATTTCCAAGTCGGAACCTCAATAATCTGAGTCAGACCACCAGGTTTAAGATGCTCTGCCTTAACCTGCTGACAATTAGGACACTTGGCCACATATTCTGCAATGTCCTTCTTCATGCCATCCCACCAATAAATCTGCTTAAGATCATGGTACATCTTGGTGGAACCTGGATGTATAGAATATCTGGAACCATGGGCCTCTGCAATGATTCTGGTCCGCAAATCATCCACATCTGGCACACACAGCCTGTCCTGATATCTAAGTATGCCATCACCTCCCAAAGCGAAAGACTCATTCATCTTCATCAGCACTGAGTCCTTCAGCTCCATCAACACAGGATCTAGATGTTGACCCTGCTTGACTTCAACTACCAAGGATGATTCAGAACTAGGATGAACTGAAACATCCCCACTAGTGGAGTCAACCAAACGCACGCCCAATCTGGCCAGTCTGTGTACATCTTTCACCAGCTCCTTCTTCTCATCCTCAACGTGAGTTGTACTTCCCATGCTCATCCTGCTCAAAGCATCAGCTACAACATTAGCCTTACCTGGATGGTAATGCACATTCATGTCATAATCCTTCAACAGCTCCAACCATCTCCGCTGACGTAGATTCAACTCTCTCTGTGTGAACACGTACTGGAGGCTCTTATGGTCTGTGAACACATCTACATGCACTCCATACAGATAATGCCTCCACAGCTTCAGTGCAAACACCACAGCTGCCAACTCCAGGTCATGTGTGGGATAATTCTTCTCATGAACCTTGAGCTGTCTGGATGCATAGGCTATCACCTTACCAACCTGCATAAGAACACAACCCAAACCAACCCTAGATGCATCACAATAAACAGTGTAATTCTCACCACACTTAGGCAAAGTAAGCACCGGGGCTGACGTGAGTCTGTCCTTGAGCTCCTGGAAACTCTTCTCACAAGTCTCCGTCCATTCAAACTTGGCTTTCTTCTTAGTCAAAGCTGTCAATGGGGCAGCAATGGAAGAAAAGCCCTCCACAAAACCTGCGGTAGTAACCAGCCAATCCCAAAAAGCTACGGATGTCAGTGGGAGTAAGAGGCTTTGGCCAGTTCTTTACAGCCTCAGTCTTCCTGGGATCCACCTCCACGCCCTGATCGGACACAACATGACCTAGGAAGGTCACTGATCTCAGCCAGAATTCACATTTGCTGAACTTGGCATATAACTGATGCTGTCTAAGTACCTGCAAGGTTAGTCTCAAATGCTATTCATGCTCTTCCTTGGTCTTAGAGTAGATGAGAATGTCATCAATGAATACTATGACGAAAGAGTCAAGGTATTCACGGAAGACCCTGTTCATGAGATCCATAAATGCAGCAGGTGCATTCGTGAGACCAAATGACATGACTAAAAACTCATAGTGACCATAGCGGGTACGAAAGGCTGTCTTTGGGATATCTCCATCCCTAACCCTAAGTTGATGATACCCTGAACGAAGATCAATCTTAGAGAAGAAACTAGACCCTTGGAGTTGATCGAACAAATCATCTATTCTGGGGAGTGGATACTTATTCTTTATAGTGACTTTGTTGAGCTGCCTATAATCGATACACATTCTAAGGGTTCCATCTTTCTTCTTTACAAACAACACTGGAGCGCCCCAAGGGGATATGCTCGGCTGAATGAAACCCTTGTCAGTGAGATCTTTTAACTGCAGTTTCAACTCTTTGAGTTCAGCTGGAGCCATTCTGTAAGGAGGAATTGAGATTGGTTTAGTATCGGGTTCTAAATCGATACCAAAGTCAATCTCTCGAAGGGGAGGGACTCTAGGTAAATCATCAGGAAACACATCTAAGAACTCATTCACTACAGGTACTGAGTCTATGGAAGGAATGTCATGATCTAAATCATTAACACTCACAAGATGACACAATAGCCCCTTGGACATCATTTTATTGGCCTTAAGGTTAGAAATCAAGGGGTTAGGACGACTCGAATTGTACCCCTCCCAGACTAGCTCTTCTTCATTAGGGAAGCAAAATCTCACCACTCTACTATGACAGTCCAAGCAAGCATAACAACTGTGAAGCCAATCCATGCCAAGAATAACATCAAAATCATGCATGGGTAACTCAATCAAGTTTGCACACATAGTTTTACCACTCACAACTATTGGGCAATCCTTGTATACTCTATCAGTTATTATATTCTCTCCTAAAGGTGTACTAACCACTATAGGATTATGCAGAACTTCAGGCAATATCTCAAAAGTAAGAGCAAGCAGAGGAGTTACAAAGGAAAGTGTAGACCCTGGATCAAGTAAAGCATAAACAGAAGTTGAGAACACTTGCAGCATACCTGTGACCACATCAGCGGACTTCTCCTGCTCCTCCCTGCCCTTCAGGGCATAGAACCGGTTCCTCTTAGGAGGCTCGGCTGCTGCTGCACCCTGTGGATTAGGCCTAGGCTGAGCATTACCTCCAGCCTAACCTCTGTTCTGTAGACAGTCTCTGACCATGTGCCCACTCTTACCACAACCGAAGCAGGCATTAGTGCCCTGTCTGCACTCTCCACTGTGAGCTCGGCCACACTTAGCACAATTCTTCTTAGGACGCTGCATCTCACCTCCATTGCCCCTCTTGGGCTCAGGTCTGCCTCCTGTAGTTGTAGCACCTCTCTGAGGATTAAAATTCCCAGAACTCTGCTGCCCCCTTTTGAACCTTGGCTGCTCACGGACTCCAAAGTTGTTCCTGTGGCCTCCATGACTGGGTCCTGCCTGATCTTGAGGCCTAGTCCTCCTAGCATCACGAACACCTCTCTTTTTGCGGCTGTCCTCTACCTGCTGGACATGCACCATCAACCTGGAAAGATCCATATTATCATGGAGCATCGCAGATCGACACTTCTCCTCCAGGTCCCCATTGATTCCTGTGAGAAACCTGTTCATCTCATCCCTGTTGTTAGCAATCAGGGAAGTAGCATACCTGGATGATTTCAACAAAGTTCAGTATTCTCCTCATTCTTGCTATGTAATGCTAGGGAAGATAACATACCTTGACAGCTTAACAAACTTCAGGGAATACTCCCTGACTGTCATAGAGCCTTGTTTAAGGTTGATGAATTCCTCAACCTTGGCCTCCCTCATCTCCCTGGGGAAGAATCTCTCCAGAAATGCTGTCTTGAACAGCTCCCATGTGACTGGCACTCCACCTAAGACACGACTATCTTGCCACATCTTGCACCAAGTCTGTGCAACATCCTTGAGCTGATAGGAAGCCAGCTCAGCCTTCTCAATGTCAGTGGCCCCCATAGCCACCAGGATCTTATGCACCTCATCCACAAACTCCTGGGGATCCTCTGCAGTCCTAGACCCTGTGAAAATAGGAGGATTCATCCTCGTGAAATCCCTCAGCCTGTCAGCCATGCTATAAACCGGTGGATTCTCCCTCTGAACATTCTGCCGGTTGACCTGGGCATGCATAGCAATGGCCTGTGCCATCTGGGCCAGAGATGCCCTCACCTCAGCATCAGTCAACCCAGCTGGATTAACTGGCACAGCCCCTCCTGCAGCTGGAGCCTGGGGTGGAACTCGGTTGCCCCTAGTAGCTGCTCTTCCTCTCCTCTGATCAATAGCCCTTCTAGGGTCCATTCTCTGAAACAACAAAGATTGATGTTAGATACGCTCATAACACCAAGAAATCAGACATTCAGAAAAGTACGATAAGATCAGAAGAAGGGAAATTTCCTACGCATCATGCAGTCTCTAATTCAGGATAGTGGTGCACTTCACTACCATGACTTAGAAACTACTCAATGTGGTTGATGTGAACTCATTATTCTCGGAATTTTAACCTAGTGCTCTGATACCAACTTTGTCACGACTGGAATCTAGACCCCAGACGAGACCGGCGTCGTTGACCTCTCAGAGGTCGCAAACAAGCCTACTTACGTCATACTTACTTTACATAGGTTAATTTTAGCGGAAAATTTGAAACTTTTTGTTCTTTAAACATGCTTGCCAAACATTCTTAAAATTTTATAATCGTTCATCATCAACCATCTAACATTAAAGAGATAAACAACTGAAAGAAATAGTTCATAAGTCTTAATTGTATAATTGCCAAAATGGCCCAAATACAAAATCTGAATAAAGAGCAGGAAAGAAACGCTAGTGGAACATGTTCCACTAGCTCAACTCTAAAGCTACGCTAGAATATAGAACAATAGTATCCTCGAAGCATGAGGACCTACCCAACTCCGGATGAATGCTGACGTCCGAAAAGCTGTAACGATGATCCTGCAACTCTATCGACCACCTGTACCTGCACCTAAAATAGTATAGATGTATAGGGTTAGTACACACTTGTACTAAGTACGGGTATATGCAAGCACACACCACGGACATGCATGAGAAAGAATAGCTCTTTCCTAACAACATGATTTTTGGAAGTCAAGTCAGTGGACTTGCCAATTTGAGAATAGGAAGGTCATGCCATGAGGGTAACATGCATCATATTCAATATCGTATTGCACACAACACATATCATAGCACATAACACATAACACATAGCTTCGTTCGTATCATTCATTCATATGCCATGATACCTTGGAATCATGGACTTAACATTAAGACTTTCCAAAATGAGGGCTCAACATATGGGACCTCAACTAGGGAGTCTTCATTAGCAAACACAGAGTCTGCTTCATTCATTCATACGTACTTCACTGCATTTCATTCATAGGCCAGTGAGAACACCAGCTTTACCTAGGGTGTAGTTTAAGACTTTCATCGGGTTTGCTGTGCAATGATCAGGAATAACCTAATGTTATTACCTGAGTCTAGCTCACCTCTTGATTATCTTACCCTAACACCTTCGGTATCATTCAATTCTTTATGTGCTTCATTTGAGGCTGGCCTCATTCATTCATTGGGAACTTTAACTTTAACCGACATAGATCATGTGAGCATCATGAAATCCAGTGTCTCCCCCACACCGAAAAGAGGTGGAATCACCGGCCAAAGTGACCCAATAACATGCTAGCGTACATGGGAATTTAACCCCGCCAGATCCCTATATTGGCTGTATAGGTTCGAAGACTAGGAGATATAAGGAGACCCATACCCGGCAGGCCGGACAGTCTCATCTCATGAGAGTTACGTGAACCTCCGTCCTTCCTGAAAGAAGGCATCACCGCTCATAGCTAGTCTATCGGTGCTCAGTATAAAGTTCCATTGCATTCATCTCATACGTCATGGAAGCTGGCTTCTAGTATGAGGACATCATAGCTCATTAGATGATTTATCATCTCATCATTCTTATTGAGTGTGTTAAGCTCAATACTCTCATCAAAATGTTCATAGAGATTGGTCTCTTCATTATCTTACACTCTCATTTTTTTTTTGTACGTATTGGTAACATTTACTTAGGCTCATTTGAGATTGCTCTCATCATCTAAATTAGTCTCAGATCATGTTGTCACCACATTTTTCATCATTAGCACCTTTCTTTTCATAGTTACTCACCTCGTATTCCGTGAATGTTCATTTCATCATTTCATAGTTCATCTTCATCATATTCCAATGCACTTGGACACTTAGTGTATCTTACACTCATACTTAACCCTCCTAGGGTTCATCATTTCATTACATACATCTTAGGTTCACTTATTTTTGAACGTATGTTAGACTTATGTGTCTATACATACAAGCCATGGGGCTGCATTCATAGTTCGTTAAGTGTTCTTATTTTCCTAAGATTATGTAGTACAAGACTTATGTATCTTGTATATATATATGCCAAGATTTTGATTTTTTTTTTATCTAATTAGATGGCATTATTCTTGGATATTTTACTCACGTATGACTTATGTATCAATACGGAAATTCGGGCAAGGAAACCCCAAATCTTGAATCACTTGGATATCATTTGTATTTTTTCATAAATTTTATTTTCTAATATTCATAACGTTAGACTTTAAATTAAATCTCGCGCTTATATTGAAAGATAAATTTTTTTCTATTTTAATTTCCCTCTTAATTAATCAAAGTGTTGAGGGTTCAAGCCCCCACACCTCTTTAATTTTTAAATTAATAAGAGTTCACTTCAAAGGGGGAGGTTGTGGGTTCGAACCCCCACAACCCCCTTTATTTTAAATGAATTTCGCTGGAGGGGGAGCTGGTCGCGAGTTCGAGCCCCCCCAGCCCCCTCTAATTATTATTATTTTTTTTTCTTTTCTTCCTTCTCCTCGCGCGCACTGGGAGGTCGTGGGTTCGAATCCCACGCCTCCCTTTTAATTTTCTGTCCCTTTTTTGCGAAACTCAGGGACCCAAGGGTCACGAGTTCGATCCCCCGCTCCCTCCCTTATTTTCTTTTATTTTTTTTTGCGAACTCCAGTGACCAAGAGGTCACGAGTTCGATTCCTGCCCCCTCCCTTATTTTCCCTCTTCCTTTTTCTTTCGCGAACCCAGTGACCAGATGGTCACGGGTTCGATCCCTATCCCCCTCCCTTATTTTTCTTCTTTTTTTCTTGAACTCCAGTGACCAGATGGTCACTGGTTCGATTCCTGCCAGCCCTTTTTTTTTTAATTTTTCTTTTGACGTCCAAAATTTCCAGATTCTTTCTAAAGCCTATTTCCAGGTTCTAGAAATTTACTCTATGATTTTTCTACACCTTTTTCATCAAATTACACATTAGTTCTTGGGGAAATTTCATAGTTCATTTATAACGTTTTAGGTGCACTTTCATGGAGTCGTTTAGTCAAGAATTCCTCTCTCAATCCAGCCACATAACTGTTCATATGAACACCACATTATACACAACGTTAACACATGAAATACAAGAAGAAAAACATGCTTTAAACGTCTCCAAACAGTGGCAAAAGTCCACTGCCGAAGCCCACCCACATGCACACTTTCTTCGACTATTTCGTGATTTCACGCACGTAACCTTATTCACATTCAATATAAACACGTCAATCATGCCTAAACCTAGCAGCACAACATACCCATCCTACGAATTCGTTTGGGAGCTAAGGACAAGGACATACAAAGGGGAACAACCTTAGTTTTAAGAGTTTAAGAAACGTTCGCAAGAAAGTACTCTTGGAGAAAGAATTACATGAGAGAAACCCATACCTTTTGACGTTATTCAAGCTTGAAGCTGTTGCCCGGAACTCCAAACCACGCCAAATTTACTTCAACGCACACCCTACTCGATGAACCTCTCTTAGCCTTGTCGTTTTGATTCCTTTGTCTTTACTTAAAAAAATTCTAGTGAGTTCTTCAAGTGTGAAGAACTCTTGATGTATTTTTTTCTGCTTTTCTAGTTGTTCTTGGCAGAACTAACGTGAGAAAGAGGTTGAGAACGTGAGAGAGTTGAGAAACGTGAGGAAGAGAGTTGTCTTAGGATTAGGAGACTAAATTTAAGACTTAGTCAAAAGTTAGGATTTTAATTAACTAAAAATAAATAAAGAAAATCTAATTTTCCTTTTTATTAATCAAATTAATAATTATCAATTAATTAAGTTAATTTATCAACCTTAGATCTTGACACCTCTAAGTCTTGATCTTATTCATTTTTTTTTATTTTTTTTTTGGATTGTTACAGTGCTCCTATTCATTCGTATAAGTTGGATATATGGCTTAAGAATGCCATTTTTTTTAAACTTACATTGCTCAACAAAAAAGTGGGTCTAAAATATATTGAATGCCAATTTTTTTGGCTTATATTACTCAACAAGAAAATTGGTAAAAAATGTATGTCAATATTTTATTGTATGAATCATTTCATGAAACTTTTAAGTAATCAAAAAATAAACCTTTCTACTTACTCCCATTGGACGTTTTATAATATTTTCACATATTATTCTCAGAATATCAACGAAATCGCAAAAAAAATCATGGTCATGTGCGAAAATCAGAGCATTGTACTTATATAAAAAATGTCAATTTAAATAACAAGTAATTTATTGAATCATTCCAAGCCAGAACATTGTTAATTTGGTCTTTTAAGTTAAAAAAACAAAACTCCAAGGAACATAACAAAGACGTAAAAACTAATATTGTTACTCCAAATTCTCGAAGATTCACCCGTTTTGTTATCACTCTGTCCACCACCACTAGCGGGAACAGGAGCCGTGGCATTTTTTCCATCGCCACCGAAAGAGGTAGTCAAATTTAATGTGCCTTTAGATTTCAAATTGTCAGGATCAAACTTATGCGCCACTGGTGTACCGTCTTTCACCGCTGGTCCAACTTGCCATACCTGATTCACCTGTTATGATAGAAATAAACATGTCATATGATTATTAATAAAACTAAAATAACAATAAAATGAATATATACCAAAGTTAGATAAAAAAATAATAATTTCAAGAAACTCACTTATATTGCCAAGAAAAAGAAAACGAGTCCAAAATATTTAATTACCTCAAGCACATATTCAGTGTACTTCTATACGTGACATCTGAGAAGGATAGTGTTAGCTGGTCAAGTGTATATGCATTCTTATATGAGTAAGAAACTGTTTCCGATAGAATTTTAACTTATGATAAGGTATAAGTATATTCTGTCCTTTTCAGACCGTACTTTGTTAATTTGTTTTTGTTATATGATAAACAAAAAATCAGGAAACAAAAAGTAAATATTACCGTGGACATATTTGACGGTAGTATCAAAGTGGCCAATATTTGCATGACGCTATTAGAGTACTCTGCTTTAGAATTCAAAACTTTGAACAAAAGTTTATCAGTTTGTGTAATCGATGTATACGAAGTAAGATTGTAAGTATTAACAATCATGGATCCATTTGAAGCTTTGAATGCGATAAGACATTGAGTGCCGATCATGGATGCGTTAATTGGGTTAATTCCCCATGAAATCCAGCCATCAGAAGAAGGCAGAGGAGCAACGAAAGCAATTGAAAGTGTTGAATTTGTTGAATTGTAAGTCCAGTAAAGAGACGATTTCAGATAAGGGAGAGCAGTGCAGTTGGCGAAGTGAGTGTTACCGGAGATCGGCGCCGGAGAAGACGAACAATTGTTTGATATTGCAGGGGAAATTAGGAGAAATGCGACGAGGAAGATGAAATGAAGATGGAGAAGAGAGGCCATATTTGCAGAGATGCTGAATTTTGGGGATTTGATATTTATATAAGGGAAGGAAATCGTTCACTTATATAACGTTGATAACATTGTTAATAAAAATACTCCATCATATAGAAGTATAGTTTAACCGGTAATAATAGGTTTATTTAGGATTCGTTTGGGCATGCGATATGATATCGTAATATAGAATCACGATATGGTTTCATAATATAAAATGACGAAATGAAATTGAAGTTTTGTTTGGGCATGTGATATGATTATATATTTTGTCATAATTATAAGAAATCCATAAATTGTAAACTATTAAAATAACCATAATTGTTTAATCAATCTTATCAAATAAACAAAAAATTATAAAATCGCATACTAAATTATTACAAAATTATTTGTTTCCCACTTAGTAACTGTTTTATCAAACTTTTATTCAATAAAAAATTTGAACATAAATTGTAGCGTACTAGTCTCTAACATAATCCTCCCACATAATAATGACAATTTCCTCAGGTTGAACTTGTATTTCTCGATCATGTGACCGAGAAGACGAACCATCATTATTGTTGTGAGTCTTTTTTTGGTTAATATCATTCATATTTTATTACTCCTTTTCGAAATAACTATGTAACACTGCATAAACTATGACAATTTTCACCTTTGTGTCAATATCATAATGGTTCATGTATTATTTCAATATTTTGAATGTACTTTTCCAAGCTCCAAAAGTCGGTGAGGTTATGTGAATGAATTTTTGTGATTGACTGGATACGATATTCATAATTTGAGTGTGATTTGTTGGAGACGAAATATTAAAGTGAATGTATTAGAAATTTAGAATCTAAAAATTGAATAATATAAAAATCTTTAACGTAGTTCAAAAGGATGAATTTCATGATGTATATATACCATATAAAGGGAGCTTGGCCGTGGGCCTATAATTATAGTCTGAGTTGGGCATGAATCGACATGCTGTAAGTTTCCAATGAAATGTCAAGAGGACTTCCATATGAAATGCCAAACTCAAGTCAAACGTTTTTCAAAAATTATTTTTATATATTCTATTATTATGTCATCGAAAAAAAACATTAAATGAAATTTGATAGAAAAAAGTGATATACAAAGAGAATGGATAAAGAGAAAATATATAGTATTTGCACCGAATTAATGGTTGTGTAATTCTGTCAAACAAGAATATCTTTACCTAAATGAGATAGATGGTGTAATATTTAAATTTAATTTATAAAATGTGAATTAGACGTTAACATTCACGATCATAAATATATTCAATTAACTATTTGTTTTTAATGATTATATCGTTTTAAGTGGACAATCCGTCAATTCAGTACTAGCTCATCATAATGAGGACCTCATTGCCCCACTGAACGACCAAGACTTTCACATAACGTCAATATAGTTCTCGTGATAACTTTGCACTAAGTTTTCGTTATATAGTGGACAAGTAAATTAACAGAAAATTTTAATATGTAACATTAACCTCTTAATTTATTTTTTAGGAATAAAAAAGGGGGTGGTTTAGTGTGGGCCCCAATGAGGTTGCACAGTTAACAATTTATCGCATTTCGGCGCAGCGTCTCATACGCTTCCAATTTTCTGCTCCTTCCGCACATTTGCTCTTGAAATTTCACAGACCATCCTTCTCCCGCCCCTCCCAGCCCCGCCGGCTACTTTTTCAATTTTCCGACCTTTTTTCTAAAGCAAATTTCATGTATATATAGAGGGTAGCAATTGATTATACAGATTCTAAGAACGTTGTGGTGGTTTCAAGATCGTAGAGGAAAAGAAAAAGTAGAGGAGGAATGGCACCAATCGTGGGTTCAAAGCAAGCGGAACAACTAAAGCAAGATGGGAACAATTATTTTCAGAAGAATCGGTTTGGGGCTGCCATTGATGCTTATACCGAGGTATTTTTTTATTGTTAATGTTAGGTCAAAATGGATGGATATTTCTCTTTTTCTCTCTTTTTTTTTTAATTTTATAGGATATTTGATTCTACTGAGTGCTTTGTTTTTTAGGCTATTACTTTGTGCCCTAATGTTCCGATATATTGGACCAATCGTGCTCTATGTCATCGGAGGCGGAAGTATGTGTTTCTTCGATCTCTTTTTGTTCCGTTTGATGGTATGTTTGTAGATGTGTTTGGATTATTGTGATTGTTGATTTATAGTGACTGGAGAAGAGTGGAGGAAGATTGCAGGAGGGCGATTCAGCTTGATCATAATTCTGTGAAGGTACGAAACATTGTGATATTTAGCTTGCATGTTCCTTTTTCCAATGTTGTGTTTTCTATCGAGCTGATAGTCTATTGAAAATTGTCTCTCACATTGACAACATAGGGGTAAGGTTGCACACAGACCACCCTCCCTGTACAACATTTGTGGGACACTGGGTTTGTTGTTGTTGCTTTTATCAAGGTTGACTTAGATGTGTTTTAGTTTATCACTTAATTTAGTTTGCTTTCTAATGGATGTTGAAAACCCTCATGGTCATAACTAGTTTGAAGAGGGAAAAATGGAAATATGAAATCTTAAATGTTCCATCGGAGAAATAGTTTGCCGAGTGAGCAGTTACTGTAATAGGGTCACTACAAAAAAAACTTGAATATGGTATTCTTGCTAGTTGTACAGATCAATGCAAAGATACTCTGGAGGTTTTTATGATGTAAATCCTGGAGATTGTTGATTTGTAACTATTATTGATAAATTCAATGTTTTAGGAGAATAATATAGCATGTTAGAACATCCACATAATCAAAGTTGAGTACTTCTACAGAATCTATGTTTCTTATCTGCTGAATTTATGGTCTTTCTTAGTTGGTGTTGCTAGAACTTGTTTTTCCCCTACAGATATTAACATAAGAGTGATTTCTGGGTAAACAGGCCCACTATTATCTTGGTCTTGCATTGCTACAAAAGGAAGATTATGCTGAAGGTGTGAGAGAATTGGAAAAGGTATACATTGTCTCTTACAGATGTTTAAATATTTGTCTTCCAAGTGTCCATACATCACATTGGTGCTCCACACTTTTGTGGCTTTGTCTTTCTGCGGTGTCTAATCTGTATCCAAACAGCCTCATCTGTTTGTGAGTTTAGACTACAGACCTAATGTTTATGAAAATGATGATGTGAGAAGGGAGGTCTTTTTCCCCCTTATAATTTGGTCAGTCATTATGCATTCTTACTTTTGTTATCATTGTTTCCTCTTTTATGCTCTTAATAAATCAATACGAATGCAATTCTATAATTAGGGACGTATTGCGGTTGCTATTGTCACTGCTCATTGCTCGATATATTTTTTTTGTAACAACTGTGAACATTACCATTGATAACAAACGAGAATTTCAGCTTTGATCACCTAACAACACAGCGTTCCTATTCTATTCTCTTTTTCTCAAAGCTAGTTACTAGTTAAAGTTTGAATAAAAATCCTACATTTATACTGTTTTTTTTATCCCCGAAATCTACCTATCCTGTCTATGAATTCATTTTTGATCTGTGTTATAACTTGTTCCTTTTGTCGATTTACTCCTCTGTATATTTTCCAATTCCTCGCTCTACAAGTGTGATATACCATAGCCCCCCATAAAGCAGCAACTATTTCTTTCTTTACTTTACTCCAATGCTTTCTGTTGAAAGTTAGCAAGCTTGATTGTCGGAAAACAGGTTTCTTAACCTTTTATCATTTCGTTCGTTTACTTCTGACTCTGTATTTTCCATAAAAGTGCCTTAGGTTCAAACCTTAACTAAAACTGATCTATATCACCTTCATGTTTCGAGCTTAGTAATCATGTACAGTAATTCCAATTTGCTGTTTCTATCTTGCTTCTGTAAAACATCTTGGCCTTAACCATGTACACTCTTATTAGAAACCAACATTAGCATCTTTCATATGTGTAATTGGATCATCTTAGTGGTGAACTAATCTAAGCGTGGCTCTTTGAAGTTTTAGGAAAATAGATGTTAGGCGAGGTGCAAGAGATAAATGAACACGTATTTATGCTAGAATAATTGGTTTAGTGTTCTTTTGTTTTGATAATGATGGTGCCCAAGCTAGCTTGTGTGCACTTAAACTATTTCACCGGATATCTGCTACCTCCCACTAGCACATACACCAAGTAACTCTGCCTAACAAGGTTTAAGCATATCAGAAGAAATCCCGGTGATTTCTTTTGTGTTGGCTGTATGCTTGTTTTTAACTGTGATAGTTCTCTGAATGACATATTTTGGAATTTACATATTATGAAAATGCATTGTCAAAGTAAATCATAGTTCATTGGAGCAGAGGTGAGCTTACTGGGAAAATGTTAAGCTCAATTCACATTTCTTTTCAAGCACACAGCTTGAAGAAATGTTGATGTTAAGGATGTAGTTATTCCTAGTTGATGGCAAGTATAGCTAATGAGTTTATTCCTCTTACCTATTTTGAATGAATGAATTCCTCAAGAAGCATTATCAGATAATTTGCTTGGTAACTGTTGTTTGTTTGTTGTGGCAAATCTATATGCTCGTTGTTGGTTGCTCTTACTAGTAGTAACTGGAAATAGTAGTTTCAATACCCGGAGATATCAAAATAAAATTTCAAGCCAAAACAAAATAAAATTTCAAGCCAAAACTTTCTTTAAGTTTTTTTTTTAAAATTATTGAGTTCAATCCACCAAGTGTGAACCATAGGTTGCAAGTGCTCCTAAGGAACAATTTAAACCTGTGAAACAACTGAACTCCTGTAAGGCTAATGCTTCCAGGCTTGGGGTCTGGCTTTGACTTCAATAATCAGACTTACCTACTTGAAGCTCAAATTACAATAATGTATGTTAAAACATGTTAATTAGCATACTGTCATCATTGTGTTCAATTCAAATCTTCTTTTTAGTACTGGATAAACCTATCAACGATCATTTTTCTTTTGATGATTTGCTGAATTATTTTAGTTGAAGTGATGATTTTAGGGAAGTTGCTCTGCTTAATTATGATGAACCCTTCGAGGTGGCCCAGTGGTTTGAGTGTGGGACTTCCATGTTGGAGGTCTCAAGTTCGAAACCCCTTGCGAGGGAAAGCAAGGGGTTTGCCTTCTGGGTCGAGCTCGTCGCACCAGACTTGCCTAGTGCGGGTTACCTCTCCTATGTGGTTTGCGAGCTATTGCATAGGAGCGGGGTTTTTAACCTGTGCGCACCCAAAGGGTAGCGGCTGCGGGTTTCCCTTGTCGTCAAAAATAAATAAATTATGATGATACAGTTCTCTTCTATGTATCCTGTCAGGCATTAGACCTTGGAAGAGGTGCGAATCCAGGAAGATATATTGTTGGAGAGATCTGGGAAGAGCTTGCTAAAGCTAAGTACATGGAGTGGGAGCATGAATCTACAAGGCGCTCCTGGGAGCTTCAGAACTTGAAGTAATGGCTCTTCTAATGTTGCTCATAAATTTCTTTTACTTTTGTTGAATTGTTATACCAATTACATAGGTCGCCTCCCCATAATTTTTCTTGTGTATGCGCCTCAGAGAATCATGTGAGTCAGCTCTCAAGGAGAGACATATGCTTGACAGTTCTCAGACAGAAGGGCTCAAAGATGAAAAATCAACAGCGCTTTTGAAGCAACTGGAAGCTCTTGGTAAGGTTTTCATGAAAGCTGCAGCAGATGATACTCCAACTGAGGTGAGCATTCAAGCAATTATCATGTTAGTCATTTTTCCCTTTTGTAAGCAAGTATGTTTTTTATTAACCTTTGACACTAACAAAATTCCTAGGTTCCTGATTACTTGTGTTGTAAAATTACTCTTGATATTTTTCGTGACCCTGTTATTACTCCGAGTGGGTTTACATATGAGCGGGCTGTGATCCTTGAGCATTTGCAAAAGGTAAATTTGTTTCTCCTCCCTCATTTCTTCTTTGTTTTCCATTGGATTTGTTAATTTATGTTCCTGATCCTGAGCTTGGCAATTTAGGTGGGCAAATTTGATCCAATCACAAGAGAACCACTTTTGCCGTCCCAGTTGGTGCCAAACCTGGCCATAAAAGAATCTGTGCGGGCATTTTTGGATAGGCATGGGTGGGCATACAGGATACAGTAAACTTTTCGTTGGGCGTACAGGACGCATGTCCTTGGTGGTGCTAGTGAAACCAAGAACAGAACCATAGGGGCGGGAGGACACATCTTTTGGTGGTAGTCATCTGGCTGCCAACTGCTTCCAATATAATTCAGTATTAACATGGTTTCCCGTGTAATTCATGTTAACCTCAGTTGTACAGTGTAGTGCTTTTGTACATCAATTGTACAGCAAATCGTCACGAGTATTTTGTAAGATGTTACAGTGATACACTGTTGATCAAATGAAACAATAGTTTTTTGATAAAGCTAGCTTTTGTGTGAAGAATTTGAAAAACTTAAACTAGCTTCTAACTTCATTTTGCAACATGTTCACCATCAATATAGGCACAAAGGGGGGAAGATAAACCTACACTCTATACCCCAAAAGACCAAGAATGAAGTGGATAGAGAATCATGAGGTTTCTCATGTTCAAATTCTACTGGAGACAATATTAGGTGATTTTTCTCATGTCTTAGGCTTGGTGGATAGGGTTACTCAATACTTGTGCTGGAAGGTAGTAAGTCCCCCTTGAAATTTTTGAGGTGCATACAGATTACTCCCTGACATTTTGCTTCTGTTATTAACTCAACCCCATTAGTTAACCCTTTTCACATTGATTTCACTTGGACAATTCACTTTTCTTGAATAGTCCCTCTACGAGTAGGACATCAAAATATCAAACCATGACTGAAAAAAGAAAAAAAAGACATGAGAAAAAAGCATATTGACTAGTGATTGTGAGACCTAACTTCTTAACAGGACAAGAAAGGAATTGATTTTTTTTTTCTTTTACAAAAAATGAATTTTTTATCTGTAAGCATAAATTGATGCAACAATAAATAAAATTAAAGCAACAACACCTTTATATAATTAAAAATAAACCACAAGAAGGGGACAAGTGGCACTTTTATTCTACTTTTGCCAGATGCAAGGAAGTATCCACCAACAAATAAATAAATTAAATTAAAAACAATATTTATATCTTGAACAGAAGCAATACAGCCATCTCTGTACAAATTGTGATAGTGTATAAAATTATTGATACTAGTTTTTACACCAATCAATAACACATACATTAATTCGATATAAATATTCGATCCAAAATATTTACCAAAAGAGTGCAACTTGTAAATAAATAAACAAAAAATAAAGCATCATAAAGTCCTTACACTCTGACCCTTTACGTAACCCAACCCCTCAAAAAAGAAAGAAAGAAAGAGAGGCTATAAGAACTTTAGTAAGGGCACTTTGAGCTTCTACAAATACCCTAAAGTCAAGCCTGCAAAGAACAAACAAATCTTCTTGAAAGGGCAAAATATATTAAATAAATATTATTGCCCTATCGAATCTCTTGAAAAACACATTATCCATTCAACAACCTTATTTTATATATATTAAATATTTTCCTCCAACTCAGTATTATTAAATACTGTACTGATATAAGCCACTTGTCCTCAATATTAACTTTTTTTTAATCATTCAATGTCCAAACTTACTTATTTGATCAATTAAGATTTGTCAGATTAACGAATTTTAAATGAATCTGAATTTTAAAGCAATAAGTACTAAACTAGTTAAGCATATTATTTTTCATAGAGAGAACACCTCGTAAATTATTAATTTCGTCATCGAATTATTAAAAGTCTTTAACTACATGACCTAGTGATGGTTTCAACTATCAATCCTCGTAAACAGTGACGAATTCAGAATTTTTATTAAGGGGATTTGAAAAAAAAAATAGTGCTTAAGATTTGATGTTTGAATCCTTCAATCACTAAACCAACCTATAATCTTATATTCAGAAGGTTCAAAATCAATATATAAACATAAAAAAATTTAAACTATCTTAAATATATAACAATTTTTTTTGCCGAGGGGGTTCGGGTGAACCCCCAGTCTGCCCCTGCTTGTAGAAGCATGAAATTCTTGATAAAAAATTGAGAAAAATATTGAAAACGCTCCTAAAATTAGCGAGAGTTTAAGAATGTATTTCACTTATATTGCAATATCGAGCGTGTATATAAGTTCAGTTAGACAAATAAAAGGTGTTCCGTACCAAATTTAGGGGTATTCAATCCTTCTGTTTTTCATATATTATGATAGACAAGTGTATTTTTCTAATGTATAATATGTTCCAACAAATACAGCGTCGTCAACCCGTCGATATCGTATTTTTAATCAGCCGCCCGAATTTTGAAACTGGATTTTCCATGTTGTCAACGACGCTTGGCTGGCTGCTCTGACCATTGAATTAATCTTATAAAAAAATGCTCCTTGCCCATATCTATGGCATGTGGAATCTTAACTAGACTATGTAGGCACACAATGTGCATTTTTCGCGTTACACATCGCAAATAAACAATTACAATTCATAAATCAATAATAATAACATGTTCAGTATATCGAAGACGAATTGATTAGCTTTTCAATTGTTACATTCATATTTTCATTCAATCAAATAAATGGATCTATTACTTTTATTCAAAATTTGATTAATTATTGCTATCTAATCATCTAGTACGAGTTGCCGCGGGAAACAAAAGGCAGCCGTTCACGGCGGTAGTGTGAAACCCGACGGTTCGGCATTTTACCGCTGACGGTGACAACCATGCCGGCGAGTTCGCCGTCGGTATGATGTTTGTTGTTCTTTTGTACGAACTAAACCATTTGTTCTGCATGAACCGGTTTTTCCTCCATGGCGGAAACGTGAGGCCTCTGCTTTTCAACGATCGTCTCGCCGCATCGCTCATTGCTCTCAAAATCTGCTTTAGCTCTTCACTTTTACCAACGAAAATATTCGGCAATGACTGTAATAATCGTTCGTACTGAATCGTCGGCCTTGCGATCTCGAACTCTGCTTTAAAATCGAGATCGACGAAGTAACGAGTAGTGGAATCCGATTTCGTTATGTCAATAAACTCATAATTTCCGGCAGCAAGTCCGCCGGATTTCTCCCATTTCGTCTTACAAACCGCCGCATTGTAACCGA
This sequence comes from Solanum sitiens, assembly GCA_016801875.1. Taxonomy (NCBI): domain Eukaryota; kingdom Viridiplantae; phylum Streptophyta; class Magnoliopsida; order Solanales; family Solanaceae; genus Solanum; species Solanum sitiens. Next base: position 2,554,141 of record JABWTJ010000016.1, on the reverse strand, counting down.
AATTCCTAAGATACGCCATTACATTCCTCTGGATCATCGATTTATTCGATTTAAAGCACGAAAACACTTCCAGTCCCTTCGTTGCACAGGATACAATCACATTCCGAAACAAATCGAATTCGCTACGGAAAACTGGGCTCGGCATTATCTCAATCCTGTCAATTGATACATCAAGCTCAGAATCAGAATCATTCTCCGGAGTACTTTCATCTCCGGCATTATTTTCCAAATCACCGAAAACGAGATCGGAGAAACTAGGAGAAGCAACATCATCAGCAGCAGCATGAGCACTGTGTTCACTGCCGCTACTGCCAACGATCCGAGCCTTCATTTTCTCGTCTAACGGGTCAGTAACTCTCTTCATTCTGCTAAAACCAGACATTTTTTTTTATTAAGTAAACCACAATTAATTCGTTGTGCTTATTAAAATAGCTATTTGACACGAGAATATTCGAATAAAAACTGGAATTCGAAACAGAAAAATAAAAAGAGGAGTGAGTAATGCTTTTATAAGTGTTTGAAAAGAAGAGAATGAGTCATTGATAAAAAAGGATATACTTAGGAAAATTCTGGTAATTAATTGAATGGATTAGTTAGATAGATAAGTGTAGGGGCATAGGGGGTACATATGACTCTTCAGAAAATCGAAAAGGTAAACACTAAAAAATAATTAGTATAGGCTGCATGGAATTGGATTAAGATGGGAAAACGTGTTTTTGGGAGCTTCTATATTAAAAAACTAATCGAAAATAACTATCGCCATTTTAAGTTAATAAATATATATATAGATGATTTGGAAGAAAGAAATGTGTACCATGAACAATATGGATAAGATCATATTACAAAAATGTCAAATCAGCTAAGAATTCAAAGTTTTGTATTTGTCCTATAAAAACGTAGAGTCGAAATATTGACAATGTCATGAATAGTGCTATGTTATGGTATAAGGCTGGTTTAATTTATATTGAAGGATAGTTGTTATGACTTGGGTTACAAGAAAGTGAGCTGTAGAAAATTAATATTGAGCTAATTTTGGAAATACATTTGCCTTTTGAGTTTTGTCCTTAGAAAAATGTTTCAAACCTTGATCGAAATTATTGTAACGATATTAAATTTTATAAAATACTATTTAATAGTATATTTTAAAGATATATATGTATCTATTTAGATATATTATTATTTATAATTATGTAATATTTTTTATGTTTATGTAGACACGTATATACTTTTAACATACATTATTAAATAATATAAGAATAAAATATTCTTTTTAAAATTTAACATCGTTATAATAATTTTGATCAAAATTCAATATATTTTAGATTTTTTCCTAATATAAAACTACAAAACTGACTTTGTATACACATTGGTTATTGCATTAAAGCTGCCATGGATTCGACAGTCGATGCCAAACTTTGCGGCCAAGCAAGATAGTATAGTAGCCACATAAGCATTAATTTTATTTTATTTTAAACTTTTCGATTAAAGTTGAATACAAAGTTATCTTTATTAAAAAGTGCATAAGTCTTTAAATTTAGACAGAAGATCTAAGGAAGGAATTGGAAAGGAAATTAAAAAAGAGAAAATTGTATGAAATAGTAAATTATTTATTTAAATAAATGTTATAGCTATAGTTTATTTTAATTGTAATGTGCAACAAACATTCTCTTTTTCTTGCCATCTGATTTAATATACAATTAGTCATTTTTTATATATAATTAGTCATTTTATATAGTTCGTATAAAATGTATAAAATATAATTGTATTTGTATAAAGTGAGAAAAGTGTATATACAAATATAAATACATATATTTTCATCTTATACACTTGTAATATACAAATTCAGATTTTACTATACAAATTACAATGTATAAATGAATTTATACAAAATTGAACAATTTGTATAAAATGAATGTTTATAGCAATATATACAAATCAAAAGCTTCATAACAAACATAAAATTTGCTATGGAGCGTAATTATAAATTATAACTATAACATATAAATATAATTTTTATATTTGTTATATATAAAAGTTGCTCATTAAAGAAGGGTCAATTTTTGATTCTTTTGCATTAGGTCCAAATAGTGCCTTTTTTTAAATGATTTTAAATTGGCCATGGGACAAATTAAAATACCTAATAAGTGAAAATTATACATTTAGAGTGTGTTTGGTATGAAAGAAAATATTTTCTAGAAAATGTTTTTCAATTTTCTAATGTTTGGTTGGGATAAAAGTTTTGCAAAATATTTTTCAAATCAACTCATTTTTCTCAAAATTAAGGAAACATTTTCCAAAACTCTCCTCCAATTTCAAATTACATTTTGTTTTGGGGGGGGGGAGGGGGGGGGAAACATCAATTTTTAAAAAATAATTTCAATTTTAAAATTTTATTTTTCACCCGATCCCTCACCCCACCCCACCGGCCAGCCCCACCCCCTCCCAAAAAATTAATTTTGCTTTTAAAAATATTTTCAACTTCAAAATTTTATTTTTAAACTTCTAAACCCTCCCCCCCATCCCACCCCCAACCCCCAAAAAAATGAATTTTGTTTTTTAAAAATACTATCAACTTCAAATTTTTATTTTTTCACTCCTACCCCCCCTCCCCCTCCCCCACCCCACCAACTACCCCCCACCCCACCCCCACCCCAAAAAGATAATAGTATTTTTTATTTTAAAAAATATTTTCAATTTCATACATTATTTTTTACTCTAGTAAAAATAAAAGATGTTTCTCAAAAACATTTTTCATTCATAAATCAAACACTAAAAATCATTGTCGGAAAATATTTTCTACTCACCAACCAAACATGAGAAAATAAGTCCAAAATCTACTTGTTTTTTAGAAAAACATTTTCTAGGAAAATATTTTCCATGGAAAACATTTCCTCCATACCAAACACACCCTTAATTCATAAATCTCTCCGCCTAATAGTCCAACTGTTCTCACTTTATTTATTTTTACAGAGGCTTATTTAGAGCATGTTTGGATGAGCGTATAGCTTTAGACTTACGAGTTAAAAAGTAGGGTGGACGTTCGGTTCTTCGATTCGGTTTAATCAAATTTTAGTTTAATTTTTTGGTATTCGATTTTAGAAAAATGTGCATCATATTTATACCAAACTAAGATCGATTGGGTTTGATTTTTTCTACTTCGGCTCGGTTTAGTTTGATGGTTTTAAATCGATTGTTTGGTGTGAATAAAAATAAAGTGAAAAAATGACAAAGTGTTAAGAGTTGCATGTGCTTAATAAAAATAAAGAGAAGGTAAATATACGACATTATTTTTTATTTCTCTCCTAGCTGAATGAATATAGAAAAAGCAAATATAATGACTCACAATGTATGAGAAAGTACATAAACAGAAGCTAACAAGCGTTTGCTACAACAATAGTTCCAGACTTAATTTTCATTGTAATCTTATATCAGTAAAATATTTTTTTATCGTAAAGGGCTAGCTGAAGTAAAGAGTTTAAATGGGTCATGTAAATTTTTTGAATAAAAAATGTATAAGATTAATAATTAAACAATTATATAATAAAATATTTTAAAATTTATTTAATAAAACTTCGGTTCTTCGACTTACTTGGCTTATAATTTTTTCGGCTTATTTGGCTTTAAAACAAGTGTTTAAAAGGATTAATTTTTTTAAAAAAAAGTGTTTAAAGCTATTTTGATTTAAAATATTTTTAAAAAATTAATCTAATGTGGGGCGGATTAAAAATGGAAAAAAATGTTATGCAGGGCGAGTGGAGCGATTAAAAATTTTGTGGGTTAAGCTCTCCCCGCCCCATTGCCCGACTGCTTTCAATCACTCATCACTTCAAGCATGTACCACAATTCCAATTTCCAATACGAACTGTTTGATTTAGCTAAACTAAATGCTTCATCTAACTCAATTTATATGAAATTTTCCTATTTCGTTTGTGTAAAGAAAATGTCACCTTTCCTTACTAATAAGACGAACATGATAGACTCTATAGGCAACAATTTTATATTTAATATCATTACCCCATATATTCCCTTCATTTTTCTCATTTTTATTGGAAAACAGTGTACTAATACTGTAATACACAAAATAATATACAAAAGAATGTGAATGAATTCATTTTGTTTCTAGAAATTGACTTTACAGAGAGAAACCTTAAATACAACAAAATGAAAACATGAACTAAGCTGGACCAATTAACATGGGCCATTGGGCCAAATCTTCTCAATTCCATAGCCCATTTCATTCGAAGCCCATTAAGTAGGCTGCATAATTCTGATGTAGTCATTAAACCTCAGCACATTGTCATTCTAAGACATGATTAAAATTACACAGATGGCCACTTTGAGAATCCCTATTCAAGAAATAGTTAAATTCACACACACAAAAAAATCAAGTGTAGCTCGTAGGGTTTATTAATTTTCTTTGTCTCAATTTATGTGATACGGTTCTAAGTTTAAGAATCGAACTTTTAAATGTTAATTGTACATTTGGACTTTGAATTTTACATTTTGTGAAAAATTTACATCAATTGTATTATAAGTCATTGCAATATATCATTCAAAATATTTAAATGGCATATGAAAAATGCGTAAAAGAAAATATGTTTGATTCTTGAAATTCGAAAGATGACCTATAAATTAATTTATTAGCCAAGAAATTTAATTCCCCAATAACACAGAATTACTTAAAGTTGTTAATCTTGTGATCAAAATTTAATTCCTTAATAACACATGACTACTTAAAGTTGTTAATCTTGTGATCATCATTAAAAATTAAAAGGCTTAATTGTGAGTGCTTTGTGTTGTGCATGTACATGACAAGACATATATCCAACATTTTATGACACATATATATATACTATTTCATAAAAATAAGTTTGTGCAAATATGTCATTGTACAGACTATCAAGGAACATGGTCTAATTTTTTACTTCTCATTTCTGTTTCTTTTGTTGGTAGACAATGGCTACACTTGATTTAATTACACATTATTTTTTATTTGCTTTTCAAACACACTCATACCTATTCTTTTTTTCTTTTTTTTAAGTATGTCTCTTTCTACTTTGTTTATGTTTATAAAATATGCGATTAAATAATAACCAAAAATAGGTATGAGTTGGTAATGAATTGACACAATTCATAAGTTCATTAATCGTTTTTTGGTTATCAGTTCATAGGTGATAGGTGAAACTTCATAATAATATTTTTGATAGAATCTTACAATAAAATTTAAAATATTATGTCAAAGACTGGAAAAGCTGAAATTGTTAATATTAATATAATCTAGAATATTTTTTTTTTTGTTTAAATCATGTCACTTAAATAACTAAAGATAACTAGAATAAGCATTCATCGTTACCGGCTAAAAAAAGTAATTTGTTATAACGAATTAATTAAACTACAATGATTATATAGACAATACTCTACGATATTAGTGTATATAAATTACTTAATAAAATATCTAAGAACAACTCACAAAATTAGCTAGTGCGATGCATTATAAATTCTTCATCGAAAAAATACCATAGTACTTTCAAATGTCTTTTACGTGTTTTAGACATCTTGAATGAGAAAGAAAAGAAATAAAACAAGAAATCATATACATGTGTGTGTTATATCAGGAATTCATATTTCTTTGAATTCCAAAAATGACATTTTTCTAGTATTTCTTTTTTTCTCTAAAGAAACAGTTTCCTTAGCTGTAAAGTTGTAATGAAAAAAATCTCTTTAACTAAATACAGATGAAATGTATACACCGTCAAACTCATACATATAACAAAAACTACACATAAATTTTTTAATATTTCCCCCAAAAACGCTCTTATGGCCCTTCAACCTAAAACTCTCTCTTATATAATAAGAGAAAATTAATTAAATTAAAGTAGATATCCTGACTGAATCATACACATTAATAAAGACGTGTCTGTTTCAACTTAAAACTCTCTCTTATATAATAAAAGAATATAACAAAGAGACTCTTTCTGATAAATTGTTCGACTCAAGGAGAGTAGCGAGCATGCACCATGATGATGATCCTTATAGTGTTTCTAATTATCCCATTTTAATCATCACATTGATAATAAATCTCTGGTACATTGCTGTAAAATCTTGGACATGAATTGTTTGGCAATGAAATTTGTGTTGGTCAAAGACAATGACTAAGGCTATAAATGAGAATAATAATACTGCATGAAAAAGGCTACCAAATAGTAGTTGAGACTAGAGATATCCAATGATATAAATGTATGTATGCCAAAATAGATATAGTCAAATATTTTGCTAAAACCAAATGCCTAATGAATACTGGGAAAAAAAAATGCCTGATAAATACTCCCCCCTCTTATTTGTCATCATATAAAAATAAATGTCCTGTTTTATTCATTTGATTTCAAAAATCAAGTAATAATTTATTGTTTATATATATATATATATATATAATCTTCCAAAAATTAAAGAAGTGTTAGTTGGTTGTACAATTGTGAGAGTCTCTTTGTACTAAATTATTTTATACATATTTTATCTTCCAAAAATCAAAGAATTGTTAGTTGGTGCACAATTTTGAGAGTCTCTCTTTGAATTATTTTACTTGTCACTAACAAACGATGAGTTTGACTATGATACCTTATTTATTATCTTTACTCATACAAAATATAATCTCTTTTTAATCTCCCTAGACTAAAAAAAAAAAAGACAATCTAACCAATCACAATATTGGAGTATTACTTCCAAGAACTATAGCTAAATGGGAAGAATGTTGTTTAATTATGTCTTAATCTTTGAAAGTAACAATTATATACTTTGGACTATCTATTTATAATAAAGACTCGGAAACAACTTCTTTACCTTCGTAAAGTAATAGTATGTTCTGGGTACACTCTATTTCCTTCAGATCCCACTTAGTAAATTTCACTGAATATGTGCTATAATAAAAACGTCAAATAATGTGGTCCGGAGAAAATAATTAGTCCATTTAGAGTGATATAACAAAATTTTTATTTTATTTCGTCTATAATAGCTCAATTATTGACCTTAATTAGAGCATCAAAGAGACTAGTAACACTTTATATAGTGTTAGATCCCCTACTGCATAGCCATGGAAGTTTCAATGACCACTTAATTATCAGTATTAATAATTAAGTCGGTGTCACACCGTGTTTGAACATTGACCAGAAAAAAAAAAAATAGAAATTTCATTTATTCACGTTTTTTATTTTTCCAAGTATTTATTATGTTCCCAACTTCTACATAACATTCTAATTCAATAAATATATTTTTACCTTCATAGTTTAGTTAGTTATAATATGTTATCATTATCCACCAATGGATACTTGTGATAGACTAATTCAATAAATATATTTTTACCTTTCAATTTTTTCATATTCTCCCCCACTGTATTTGCTAACTTCTAGTTAGGTATAGTATGATTGGAAATGACTAGGAGTTGTGAATCGGTGACCAGGGCGTAGCTATGTTATAGTCAGGGTAATTAATTAGACACCCTTTATCGGAAAATAATATCGTATATATTAGTAAAATGATACACAAAGTGATTAAATAACATTTTTTGAATATCCTCAGTAGAACAAGGTGTTGTAGCTCAGAGGTTTTAGACGCCTTGAAAGAGATCCGAAAGCAAAGCGCTTTCTAACAAATGTAATTTTATATCGATGACTCGAACGTGAGACTAGAGGCAAATTCCAAAATTTGAAGCCTATAGAAATTAGATTCTAATCCTTCATAGTTATTGAATTCAAAATTATAAATATTGAATTAGAAACAAAGTTATCTATGGCTGAACCCGAAATCGAAAAGGCTAACACTACTACTTTCCTATCTAAAACGTATGGATAAAACTTTACAATCATTTCACCACAATTTTTATTGATTTCGAAACAATGCCATCAATGCATCATTCTCATTGGAAAACGTGGTGTTATTTGTGGTTGATATAGGAAGACATATATATTGAATTATGTATATTAGTTGCATGATTGAATATACATATATATTGGCAACTATGGCTGGCATTGCGGCTGCAATATTTGAGACATTAGAGTGTCAATTGTCAATTTCCAACCCACATTCCCACTACTGACCAAAATCAAAAGGGGTGTTACAAATCATTTGTTTTTGGACAATATACACTATATATGTATGTGACAAAAATGTATTAATTCTAGGTTTCTTTAATACTACGTGACATCCTATTCAAAGGTCATTCACCTTTTTACTATCTCAATATACGTCGTCTCATTCTTGAAATTCAAATTTAATTACGTAAAAATGAGATGAACGTCATACGAAAGTTTATAGGATATTCATACATTTTGTCGTATTTACAGAATCGCATACGGAGATTTGCTTTCGTAATTGCTTATATCTTTTATTTTTGTTATATGACATTTTCACAATTTATTTTTAATGAATAATTATAAGTTGATATAGGAGATTATTTCATCTTCACAAAAACGTGAATGTGTTTGCTATTTGTTTTCTTTTATTAATAATGGTAATAATTCATAAATTCGATCGGAAGGGATATTTTTATATTTAAAAAAAAAACTTAGAAAGTGAAGAATACTCATGATTCAGACATATTGTCTTAATGAACAAAATAGGAGATCTCGTCATAAGATATCATGTCGAACGATTTAGTCATAATATAATAAAAATGTTGATATTTTTTATATAAAAAAAGAACTATACGTTTTAAAAACATAATTCAATTTTTTTTGTTTTAACCACAACTAACTTTTAAAAAAATTAAAAAACAAATGAGAAAAAAAATTATAAAGTGCGAAATCAAGCTTTCATTAACTACATAAAAATTCAGTTAATCAAATAATTGAGCTACTAAAATTTCTTTCTTTTGTGTCACCGTCACAACTAACTAGTTTGCAGTTGAAATAGAATTTGATAGATTGACTCTTCCCTTAAAATATTGCACAACGTAAGCCACACTTCAAGGAAATTAATTAAACGTCTTTTCAGTAGAGATTCTATTGGAAATTTAAGGCAAAATTAGTCTGGGAGGGTCAAAATAATATTTAGAGATGTCAATATGGGCTAATTCATTTTCATAAAAGTTTTAAAAATTTCAATATAGCTTGTTATTTTTTATATTTTATTTTTATTTAATTCAAGGGTCAATCCTCTCCATATTTCTCCAGACCCCATAAATCGATAGAGTTATTTACGCTAGACTAAAAAATTATTTTCTTAATAAACTATAAAATTCAAAGTACAACCCTATAAAATCACGAATAAGACCAAATCAATCCCACGAGTCTAGCTAACGGCTCTAGTGACCTCAAACCACCCCTTAGTGTTTTGAAACTTCTCACACCGTCGCATAAAATTTAGTATTTATGAATTTATTATGTAATTATGCCAGTTGGAAAAGACGTGAATAATACTTGATTTGTATTTCGAAGAAATAGTAATTATAAAGTACTTCCTCTAACCATGTAATTTGACTTGCTACCATATTACTATATTTAATTTTGAAAGCGAATTATTTAATAGCAAGAGTAAAATATATAATATTGATAAGTAAATTATTTTATGAACAAAATATATAGCGACGAATTCAGAACTTTCATTTAAAGCGTTCGAAACTAAAAATATAAACGTGTGTGTAAATCAACAAAACACAATTTTAATAAATTAGCAGTATATAGTTTATAGGGCTAAAAAAACTAGTTCCATTACAACGATCATTTAGCATGTTTGGATTTTTTGTGTTTAAATCCAGAGGCTTGAGAGGGTTAATTTATAAAGAGATATATCACTATGTTACAACTTGCTTCTTGTTCATGAAAGGGTTCAAAATTAATATATCTATATAAATATAAAAAATTATTTTATATATATAATATAATTTTTTGTTCATGAAAGGGTTCAAAATTAATATACCTATATAAATATAAAAAATTATTTTATATATATAATATAATTTTTTATCGAAAGAATTCGAGTAAACCCTAGAACCTATATAATCAACCGTGAGAATATATCTATTTTTAATATTGCAAAAAAGTAAAAAGATAGATAGATGGAGTAACTATGATTACTACTATCATAATATAATTGTATAGTATTATATATTATAATTAATGCTAACCCAACATAATCCGATTTAATCGGAGAAGTTGGTATTAGCGCAATGATTGACCTGCCAAAAACAAGTTGTTTAGAAAATAATAAATTTATCTAAGTAATTTGCTTAGATGGATGTGATTATGATAATTAAATTAGAAACATGATTACATAACAATCTTCATCGTAAATAAATTAAAATAACGAGATTGAGATACTTTAGACATATAAAAAATATTGTAATGAATCGATATTGATTAAAGTAGATATGAGAGAAATAAACGTAAATTGGTAATGAAAAATTAAAAAAAATAATTATACATAATATAATATAACTTAAATAAATTACTGATAGAAGCGTAATAGGTAGTCGAGTTTTTAGATTATTTGTCAGCAACAGAAATAAGTTATAAATATGAGACAAAAACTTTTCCTTTTTTTCTATTTAATTCCATTTCTCTATTTTTTTTCTCTCTTCTTCCTCAATTGAATCTCATTCTATTGAAGCTTTTTGTGTGTTCATTTCTTCTTTCATGGATAATGACTACTTCTCTAATGGTGGAATTCAACCACCATTCCATTTTGACCCCAAAATTCCATTAAACTCTCTACATTCACCTCAAGAACAAAATTCAGATTACTTTCTAAACACCCATTGGGATAATAACTCTACAGATAATCAATACACCCATTTTGATTCAGCTTTGAGTTCGATAGTTTCATCTCCAGTACCGTCCAACTCTGCAAATTCCAATTCATCACTCTGTGAATTGATTGGGAAATTGGGTTCAATTTGTAGTTCTCCTTCAACCCCATTTATGAATAACTGTGATTCGACTAGAACTTCGTGTTATACTACACCCATGAACTCTCCTCGGAAATTACATATACCCATAATGAACCAAATTGGAAAAGATAAATTACCCAATTTGGGGAATTCAGTTGTTATGAATTCTCCTCCATTTCCATCTCTTTCATCTGCTAAGTTCTCTTGTTTTGGTAGCCGTAGTTTTAATGGCAGAACGAGTCAGTTTGAGCTGAATAATGAAGAATCGCGGTATGGATCTGGTACTGGGGTTATGGGGAGAGGAAATTTAACTAGAATATCGAGTAGACCTTCTGTTGTGCAAAACAAAAACTCAACCCTAATGATGTGTGAGAGATTGAATTTGGGCAAAATTTCAGGTCGTAATGAAGAGTGTTCTGTTTCTGAGCAAGACCCAAATGGTGAAATAGAGTCACAAACAAGAAACGTATTGAATTCTAAGAAAAGAAAAGCAGTGAAATCAAAGAATTATGTGCCAATTGTAGATGAAACTGGAAAAAGAAGAGCAAAATCAATAGAAGGTAATGGGAGCAACAATGGAACTGTTAAAATGGAGGAACAAAAGGGCAGTGAAGATGATGGAGCTGAGAGAGAAACAAAGGAAAATCGAAAGATTGCAGAGCCACCAAAGGATTACATTCATGTTAGAGCAAGAAGGGGTCAAGCTACTGATAGCCATAGTTTAGCTGAAAGAGTAAGTCTAAGAAGTTCATCATCATTTTTTCCTAGTTTGTATTATGATTATACGACAATTTTTATTTACTTAATTATATTGTCAACGCGTCTTTACGCGCAAGTTTGATTCTTTACTAGTAATGCCTAAACCAATATGTCACGTCCACTAATTTCACAAGATACTTGTGACCTCATGCTACCACAAACTCTTTGACAGATGGAAGAAATCATTTTAGTGGTTTTTTCCCTCCATTGGGGTTTGAACCCGAAGCCTAATGTGTGACGACCTCATCTAAAACTTAAAATTTTGAGAGTACTTGCAAGTTGCAACGATTTGAAGTCGAAATTTTCATCTGTAAATTCGTCTAATTATTGCCTTGTTTGCCATTTGATTAGGTCCGTAGAGAAAAGATCAGTCAAAGAATGAAGCTTTTGCAAGATCTTGTACCAGGCTGTAACAAGGTTTGTCTCCAAATACTTCAGTAGTTTCTTTGTTTATCATTTTCTTTAACTTTCGTGATGATCACATTGAAGTTTTAGTTGAACTTCCAGTTTTAACATAAATAAACAATTTTTTACTAGGTGACTGGAAAAGCATTGATGCTCGACGAAATCATAAATTATGTTCAGTCACTCCAACACCAAGTTGAGGTAATTCAAGATTTTGACGTAGCATATTGTATATTGTGTACACTCTACCCTCTCCAGACTTCCACTTGTGGGATTTACACGGAAGATATTGTTGTAGCTTCTGATTGATATTTATCGCAACATATTGTAGTTCTTGTCTATGAAGTTGGCTTCAGTGAACCCAAGAACGGATTTTCACATCGATAGTCTCCTTCACAAAGAAGTAAGTGTTTCATATATATCAATGAATGACTTCCTTAGCTTGTTACATTCAAATGGAAATTCATGGGGTTATTTTTCCTTTGTTTCAGATAAGTCAACCAAGTGGTTCTTTGCACCAACATGTTTTCCCAGTAGATGGATATGGTGAAAATCTTGCTCAGGTAATAAACTATTTAACAACTCGTCCGTTATATGAATCCTAACTAACTATATCGCTCCATTTTAGCTCATTTCCGTCCAATATTATGTTATAAAAAGTACTAGAATTTCGATATTACTACTGGCGATTTCTGATTAGAGTTCATTATTATCCAGTTTCCCACAATCTGTGAGGATGATCTCCAAAGCATTGTCCAGATGGGATTTACTCAGAACTCTAACCAGGATCTGATATTGCAGTCACAGACATTCCCTGGTAAGAATAGGGGAAGCAAAGTATTATTTTGAGGGGTGTGGGGACTTATGATAATTGGCGGTACGCACTTCCTATCGTAACTAGAGTAAATATCTCAAAAGGTTATTCAACTATGAGGAATTACGTAGTATTAATGGACTGCAGTATTCCGCTATCGACCCTTATAATATGTACACTTATACAATGAATGTTAGCTGATAATGAGGAGAAAACCTTAATTTGTGATTAATATATTTGTTTTTTTCTGATGCAGTGCCTAATTCTGAATCTCACATGAAAATTAAGATGTAATCACCATTGATTTGTCCACAAATTAAGGTCCCCCCACTGGAGAAAGAGACTGCTGTATATAAGCAGAGAGATTTTTAGTTTAATCTGCTTCAGAAATTGCTAATCAACATGATTAGGATTAGCATTAAGGGAATTATTTCCTCACTTATTGTAATCTATAATTGATTTGAGAATTCTAATTTTTGCTCTTGCTGAGCTATTATAGTATTTACTGTATAATGTTAACATCATCTCATGTATTGTAAGATATTGAGTATTATTTCTCTGTAAAGCAATTATAAATGGAGATTATTACAAGCTTAAATTATTCAAATAATTGTTCATTAGTCTTCTTTTGGTTAAATCATATCAATTGACAAGATAAATCCCAAATCTTCCAAGAGATTTGCTTATGGTTGGTGTCAAATTAAACATTGATTAAATCAAAATTTTCAAACATTTATGATTATTAAGTTAAGTATGTTGTAACCAGCTGTATTAGTGACAGGGGCGATGCTAGCGGTTTCATCCTGAACTTTTTCGATAAAAATAATATTATTTATATATGATTAAAATTATTTTTATGTGTATATAATAAATATTGAACTTATTTTGATTAGTCGTGTATTTAGTGGATAACTTTCAATAGATTAACTATATAGAGCAGCTTCTGCTCTGATTTACAGTGCTAAAAAGTCCAATTATTTAAAAATAAAAAAAGCATAAGCCTATTCTTACAAACTTTTTTGATAAAAATCTCATTATAAGTTAAATCCCAGGCTGGCAATTGGTTAGATTCTGACTAGACCTAATGAATCAAAGGACTTTAAATTTTCCAACTAATCCAAAAATAATTAAGTGAACAAGAAAAAGGTTAAATAAAGTAGGGGAAAGATACCATAGAAAAAGATAGATTAAAGATTTAATCATTCGATAGAAGAAAGTTAATACTAGTAAAAATTGGGTTTAACAAAAATATTTCTGCTTTGCAGCCTTAACTTTTTTTAATTAGAAAGATTCTTTCAAATAAAATATCTTCTTTCTATTTTGTTTTCTAATGTTAAAATAAATTATAATAAATTAGTACATAATAATATTTTGCTAATTAAGATATTAAGACCGACAAACTTGTCCCCAGCCACACAAAAAAATGAGAAGATCTGTGTTCACACTATTAATTATATCAAATAATTCCAATAATATTATTTTTCAAGATTTAGATTACTATTTTTAAAGAAAATTTTCACTATGATTTTCTGGACAGGACTTAGATGTTTGTTTCTAAATCTAATGTTTATTTTTGGTTAAGTAAAGACAAATAACATAAATATTTTTTTTTCCATTTCCGTTTGGCTGTTTTCGATTTGAAATTTATTAATTTAAAATATTTGTTTTCTTCACAATAATTTAATAAATATTCTTCATGTCGAATCAATGTTTCAAGATCAAGCTCTAGATATGACACTATCTAATGGAAAATGTTTTATCTTTCATAATATATGATGTGATCTCTTATTTAATTGGACCCCTAGAAAAAAAAGTAAAATAAAAATAAAAATACAAACTTTCATAAATTATTTCATGATAATCAAAAAGCAAAAAGAATAAAGTTACTCTAGTTACTTTAGTGCATCAGTGGTTTCTTCGTTTCGACTCATTTAACTTTTCATTGAAGCAGCCAAAGAAATTCCAGTCATAATTTTTTTTTCATATTCTGAATAAATTATTTTTATAAATATTAAATAAATTCTCCAATGTTATTATAATATTTGAGTTAAAGGTATTAGATTCTGTCAAAATCCTAACTTGCATGTAAATTTGGAATGCAAGGATGTATATTTTGATCTGGTTTATTTGAGTTCAATATTATTAATACGAAACATAAATTACGTAAATGTTCACTAAAATTATAATAAATAGTAGGTATAAATTATTAATAGGCTTACTATTAAAATCTTTAAAGGTGAAACTCTTAAATTTAAATTGTGTATCCGCCTCAGCCGTGAGGGTGTCCATTGCAAAGTATACGATTAATTACTAAAAGATTAATTAACTTAATTGGCTACCCTACAAAGTAATTATTTACAAGAGAAAAAAGGATTAGTGAAAATAGAAAGAATAGTGTTGGCAATTGACTTGTTTGTAATTCAAAATGTTTTAGAAGAGAAATTTTTTACTTACACGTTTCTAACTATGAATCAATTTGGCAATTGACTTGTTTGTAAATCCAAAATGGTTACAGCTATTCTTGAACATGTTGCCTACAAATGAGAATTTATATTTTTGTATAAATATATACTTCCTCCGTCTCAAATATAATATCTCTATTTTTCTTTTGTATGTTTCAAAAGAATGACCCCTTTTCTTTTTTAGCAACACTTTAATTATAACTTTTCACGTGACATGTTTAAGATCACAAGATTAAAGGACATTTTGGTACATTTAACATAACCTTAATTTAGAACCACAAGATTAAAAAGTCTTCTTTCTTTTCTTAAACTGCGTTCCAAATCAAATTAGGTCATCATTTTTGAAATAGAGAGAGTAACTTTTACATATTTATAGCTAAAATATAGATGAACGCATAAAAAAATTATACGATATATGTATTGTAGCAATTAAAATGAGAGCATCCCTTTCACCAGGACAAACAATCCTTTTAAGACTAGAAATGGATCTTGAATTTCTAGATCAATATAGGTGTAAAAGAAATGTAAGTAGGAATTGAACCTATGTTGTTTGAGCATTTAATCATACACAACACTCAAAACTTTTGGAGCGTGAGAACCAACAAATTATATCAAATTTAACAGATATTATAAATTCACGTGCATCATAATTTGTGACGATGGAAAGAGAAAGTCTATTCCCATGTTCCCATGCTTTCAATAAATTGACCATTAAAACTCTCATAATTATATTTAAAAAAATGAATTAGTGATCTATAAAGTCAACATAAAAATCAATGGTTGCCTAATAGTGTTTTTTGTAAAGTACTAAGGAGCCGTTTGGTTATTGTATAAGAAACATCTTATACATGTATTAAAAGTTACATTAGTTTTACTATGTTTGGTAGAAGTTTTGTGTTAGGTATAAAAGTTAACATAACTTATACCATGTTTGGTTGGTAAGAATTTAAATGTTGTATAAAAGTTATTCATGTATTAATTTATACGGTGTTTGGTTGCATTTTTGTAGTCCTACATAATTAATACCAACATAACTTATGAGGGAATCTATGTATAAAGTTATGCAGGGTAGAAGGTGGAATAAGTTATGTGGGTATTAGTTATACATGTATTAAAATGATAAATTACAGATTTACCCTATAAATTTATTTTATTTTTTTTAATTGGCAACTTTACTGTTTTCCTATATATGTTTTTTTATTTCTTTTTATATCTAGACCATTTTCATTTCTTTTTTAAAAAAATTAATTGGAAACTTTACTGTTTTCCTATTATATATAGACTATTTTCATTTCTTTTTATATACTTACCATTTTTATTTATATATGTAAATATAAATATTTTTTAATATTAAAAATTTAATTGTATATTTTCTGACGGTACATATGCTAATCAAATATTAGCATTATATATTATTAAATCTATTCCACATATTATTAGCATGTATTATTATTTTGTAAATAATATATATTAATAATTTACAACAAGTTTAATATTCAATAGTTAATAATTCATATATTATAATCTCTACATAGCAAAATAATACCTAGATAACTAATATCCTCATAGCTAATACCCGTATAATTAAACTCAACATAACTAAACCCTGCATAACTAAACCCTGCATAACTAATACCTGCATAACTAATACCTGCATAACTAAACCCTCCATAACTAATACCTGCATAACTAATACCTGCATAACTAATACCTACATAACTAAACCCTGCATAACTAATACCTGCATAACTAATACCTGCATAACTCTAACCAGTAACCAAACGGCCCCAAAGTAATGAATTGAGACCTAAAACATGTGAATAACCTAGTTAATTTATTAGTCAATACTTCAAAGTGCTTTTAGTTACATTGTCAAAATCATGTGCCAAATTGTGATAATGGTTTTCATACAAGGATAAAAAGGTAATTGGGCACTATAAAAGTGAAAATGACGAGCAAAAAATAAAGAAGAAAAAAGAAGTGAAGTCTTTATCAAGAAAAGAATGTTTAAATAGACTGAGGTGAATAGACACTGACGCAAATTTGATGGCTTTTTGTAGGACATAAAATAGTTAGTACTCAAAATTACAAACTAAATCACCAAATAGTTGGTCTCCTCACAACCATTTTGCATCCTATGAAATTTACTTTAATATTCTTGATTCAGTCTTCGAGGACCATAACATAGAAAAGTCGTGTAGTGTATAATAACCCCCCCCCCCCACCTTTCCTCCCACTCGAAGGAATAGAGACGACTCTCTTTGTTGTAGTAATTGCGAATGAGCAGAGTAGGGATCGAGAAACTGTTTGTTATTGATATTGATCTAGAATAAGCAAACTATATTGGAATAGGTACTTGAAAACGATTTGGGGGGATTGATGATGAAAATTTAAGACTTAAGGATCAATTAATTTACCCAACTAGGTATAAAAAGGCAATGATAGTGTAGTTGGAAGTGAATTTGTAGTGGGATGTTCTTTTATATTTGATTGAACATTTGTTAAAATGTCTTTGTCTATGTCAACATCATGCTCTCTTTGTCACAACTAAAGTGGTTGTTAGCATTCACTCTTGGTCGTGTTTCCTCGTTTGATGTTGAACAAGTTATGTTGCTTACAAGTATGGCAACAAGTTTGTACCAAAGCTGGTGGATTTGGGTATCATCAATTCCACTAATTTATAATGCCAAAAAGGAAAAGAATCCAAGGACTCAAGGCCTGCTACAACCTCTACTCCGATCATCTACAGTCAGTCGGAGCGTACAATTCAGATCTTTGAAGATATGTTGTTTGCCTGTGTAATTGATTTTAATTGGCATAGAAATCCATTCTTCACTTATAAGTTTGAAAGAAAGTATCTGAAAGTAGGGCAATTTTTGCTCCTCAACAACTGAGGTTTGGAGATAGTAAATCTTACCACTATTTCATGAAGGTAGATTGACTGTTTTCGAAGATCCTGAACTCAACTTAAATGTATCAAACCAGATTTAAAAGGAGAAATAAAAGTAACGAAGACATTGCAAATAACAGGGAAAGCATTCTAAAGCAAAAGAAAAGGAGAAAAGGATCACTAGCCAGTAACCACAACAAAATAGAAATTTAACCGAAGCATGATAGTAGCAGAAATCAAGGTACCAAAAATTATGTGAACAGCATTTGTTATCAGGTATGCAAGGAGAATCCGATCTCATTTAACAACCAAAAAAATGCTCAAACAAACCACCCACAAACATGACACCCTATTTCAGAATAGCAAACTGCTTAAACAATTAAAGTGTCATATCCTATCTAACCACTTCTCGCGAAACTTACACAAAAATAGCAAAATGCTTGGAAATCAACACAAACGGGTCATCGAAATAAAAGTAACACTAACTCAGCCAGAACGACCAGCAGCACATGTTTATATGGCAATCACAAATTCAGAATACGCTGAAACAAGTAATGAGTGCCAACAATAAACGTAGTCCAGGCGTCAATGTCAACTCATGGTAAGATTTAAGAATACTGAATATAGAAAAATATCCTCACAAAACCAACTTGTTAAACAGGAAAAAGGGAAAAAAAACATATAAATTAATCTCAAAATTCAAAGAGCTCCAATTAAGCAGCTGCAGCCTTGCCCTTCTTCTTCTGTAGTTTCTTCATATAGAACTCAAGTTCTTTGCCCTCCAAGATATACCTGTCAATTGCGATAAAAATATCATCACTTGAGTTTGAACAGATGCAAAAAAACATTATCACGAGTCTAGAGCCGGGAAGCAAGGTTGTCAATGCGGAACTTACCCATCAGCTCTGCCACACTGACCAGGGCGAGATGAGATGCAAGCATATAATCTACCAGAACTAAATTGCTCTTCAAGGTGAGAATCAAGTTTGCGCTCCGCCTGGCGCTTCTCAATTTTCCGGAGTACATGGTTGCTCTTCTTAGTTTCCTCAGCGGCAGCACCTTCTCCCTCCTGCCATATGTCAACCAAACAAAATAAACAACATATACAGAAAAAAAGAAAGTCGTCACTACTTGGTCATCATAATGGACATTTCAGATTCTCGACACATAAAAATGAGTGGATACTTTTTATTAAAGTGAAATACATTAGTTGCTGGAGTTGAACAGTTCAAAGAAAAGTGAATAAGCCGATAATTGGTAAATTAGGAAAAATAGACTTATTTAGATACAGAAGAATGTGACTGAGGAGAGATCAAAGTATGTAAGAGACCACCTTCGCTGCATTGTTAGAGGTCAACAGTATCCTAAATAAGACCTTTTTTTTCCATTCACTCGTGCATTTTTTATCTTTATCAATTCTTTCTCAATCTTGGGCAAGTTATTTTCAGATCATAACCGGACATCATGTCCGAACTTCAAAAAATGTTAAAAAGTCGAGATGAAGAATTTGCAGCATATAATGAATTATTATTGTACAGTAAAATGAAAGAGCTATGGAAGCCAGCAAGGAATCAACAACTACTCATCAAATGATGTTAACCAAGTATGGAAGTAAAGATAACAAAATTTGGTTACCTCAGCAGTTTCCTTCTTAGCAGCAGCCCCCTTTTTCTTCCTACCAATGTCAACACCATAATGCTGGAGGTACCACTGTTTAAAGGGTGCAGCATCCACCTGCACGATTGCACTCTTGACAAGAGTCTGTGTACGAACAAGTTCATTGTTTGAGGCATTATAGACCACGTCAAGGATACGAGTCTTACGGGTGGTAGCCTCGCTACCCCATGAATAATTTCCTGTATCCAATCTTAGTGCCCTCCATTTAACATTGCCACCACGAACACGAATGCGTCTGACTGTCTTGTTACTAGAGATCTTAGTATTAGCAGGCTGACGGCCAAGCTCGTACCTTTAACAATAAGAAAAGTATATTCACACAAAATCAGCAGCTTGCCCAATCAGACTTTCCATTACAACATCACAACAACATAAATAATTTTCAACAGATTTTTCACATGACTATGTTTACAAAAATTTTTATAGCAGTCATTTTGTTAAAAGTATTTTATGTACTCTATTTTCCTTCCTGCCATAATCATTAATTCATTTTATACAAATGCAGATTGTGTTTTCCATTATCTTAATTAATCTAATGCTAATTATTAGGGATTAAGGGTAGCTCATCAACATGTTCACCGAACCTCCACCATTTAGGTGGGAGTTTGATTTCCCATATTGTATTCCCCTCTCCTATTTCTCCTCACTTTCCGTGTATACATTATGTTTTTAAAAAATAACCTAATATTAATTCCTATCACTGACCCCAACTAATTTTGGAAGAGTTGCTTGTTTGATTGATATGGATCTCCCAACTTACAACTCTAAAATTATTATATGCTTGTAGAAACAATCCTTGAGAAGACATCTACTGTGTAGGATTTTTTAATAAGGAGCAGCAAATCATATTAATATTACCCTCACAAAATTACCAATTCCACAAGGGAGAGTGGAAATTATATTGCAATTTCTACTGTAGTTAGTACTTAGTACTACTTCATTTGAAACAACAATTAAGAATAGCAAGTAATCTGACTCTACTCTAGGAAATGAGATTATTTTCATGTGCTTAGTAAAGTTTCCATCGTATTGTTAACTGTTAAAAACGTTTAAATGAAGTTTTCGCTTTTACAGCGAAGTTCTTTCTCTTTACTACTATCCCAACATTTACTCAATATCACTTCCAATTTGCTGGTATTAATATCAATATACAACTAATACTCACCAACTTAACACCAGAGATAACCACTTACTTCATTGAGACACAATTCTTTCGTACAATACATTTACCAGTTAGACAATGTGTATTCATATACAAAACGATTAATGCAGTATTTTGATAAACTTTCTGTGTATTTTTAAAGAATAAGCACCTAGTAGTCATAAACCTGACAAATAATCGAACAATATGAGCACAATTAAGGATAACGAAAGATGAGAGATGTTCAGGCAGAAGAAAAAGAGGCAGTAGCACTAACTTTCGCTTCTTCCTCCATGTTTTCTGCTTGCCACCAGTGGCACGCCTTTTGTGCATAGAGTCTCGTGAGATACCTTCATATCCATAAATAAATCCGTAAAATCAATTAAAATTCGTCTGTTTTTCCATCAAACTGCACATGAAATTAGTGTAGAAAATAAGGAAATAGCAAGTTCAGATTCATACCCATGGTTACTGAGAGCTAAGCCGCACTCCCTCACACACCACTCTTCCGCTTTGAACGAAAAACACTAAAACCCTAACATTTTGAATGTTCTTAAAGATATGGGCTGGGCTGAAAGTTCCGACTTTTCTGGGCTTTTCATTCTTGGCCTAATATCTTGCATCTTGACTCAGTACGAAAGTCGTCTATATCATTTATTTTGGATTTAGTGGATATCGGACACAAGTGGAAACCAAAAAGAAAACAAAAGAAAAGAGCTATATATTTTGTTTGGATGGTTGTTATATCATATATGTATTTCACAGTGTATCGGATATACTATTTTAATAAATATAATATTTTATTTTGTTCTCCATCATTACATAATGATATATATATTAAATTATAAAGCCACAATAAGTTGTAAGGTATTGAGGTGAAGCTACTGTAAAAAATGTATAGTAAAGGATAAAATAGAATCAAATTGAGTGTCAAATGATTTAAATATATTGTCAGTCTTTAAGAGCATTCTTACTAATATATCCAATATACTTTTATTAATGGAGTATCCAAAGAATAATATCTTAATCTCATAAGTTTCAATATACTTTTGTAAATGGAGTGTCAAAAGAAGAATATATAAATTTCAGAAGCTAAACATAGAGAAATTTTTACTACTATAATTGTACACAAACACAATCATTATCTCTAGTACGGTCTTTGCTTGCAATTCAAGAACTGATTTTGCCTACATCAATTTCGAACGACATTCAATTAATTCCACTCAACAAAAAGACAAAACACAAAAACCAAAATATGTCACAGCAAAGATGCCAGATGAAACTCTATTACAAGAGGATCCATTGATAGTACCCAATGCAGAATCAGAAATTACAGTCAAGTTATTCAGCAAACACTTTTTCCTAAAATCCAACTATAACGACTCCATGGTATATATGAACCGTCAAGATAATGATGCTGATCCTTTTTATGTCATGTCTGAGTTAAAGTTATGCCTTGCTATCAATGCTCATCGGCTCTGGTTCCTTGGGAGCAGAAATTCTACATAAAACAAAGCCACGAGTGAGTCAATAAAAGAACAAGAAGTAAAGGTCGAAGTCGAGGGGTTATTCTAAAGTCTCCCACTTACGGCTGGGTTTGCTGAATCCTGCTTATTCAACTTTGCAAACATGTTTCCGTAGAACTTTGCGTCCTTCTTGTTAATTTCCTTGACTTTCTCCTTTAGAGCTTTGTACTCAAGCTTCACATCCCTTGGATATCACATAAGAGAACAAGCTTCAGCACCATAACTGACAAATATGAAAACTTGGTATAGTGTAGAATGGACTTGGTTGTATACCTGTTGTCAGGATCAATCTCAAGAGCTTTCTTAATGTCAAATTCAGCCAGATCAAGATCAGCCATGTTCATATATGCTTGAGCTCTGCGGTAAAGAGCTTTGACATTTGCACTATCCAGTTCCAACACCTACAGCTCACACAAATAATCCTCAAGAAGAAAGCAAAAGGGACGAATGAGTATTTCTTTAAGGGGGGGATTTCTAGGCTTCGAGTTCTATACCTTGGTACACAGTTTCTCGGCCTGTTTGTAATCTTTCAATTTCAACTTGCAAGCTGCATTATTTAAGTTGCAGGTGATCTTCAATGCTTTAGACTGTTTCTTTTCCTCCTCGCTGAAGGAAGTATCATAATCAATGAATTTAGCAGCCTGCATTTGTTAAAATGTACAGTTACATAATCCTGGCACATCACAATAGCATCTCAATCTTCACCCGCTAATCTAGTTGTAAACAATACAGTAAAAGCCAAGTATCTACCTTCTCATATCTCTTAGATGCCCTTGCGTATTTACCAGCCTTGAACAGTGCATTCCCTTCTTCTTTCTTTTTGCCAGCAGCCTCAATTTTCTCCGGGGTGTTCATATCCCATGATTCCTTGTCCTACAGGCCACCAACAAGAGTATATGACTTAAGTATAGATCCAGAGAACAGTGACATATAGCTAAGGTTAGAAAATAAAAAGAAAGAAACCATCACATACCTTGACAAAAGAAACAAGCTCAACCTCATAATGCACAGTTGAATTAGGAGGAACAACAGCTAAATCTTGCTTTGACTCAGATGAACCAAAGGCATATTCAGGTGCAATTGTAAGCAGCGCCGCTTCACCCTTCTTCATTGTCATGACAGCTCTGTCCAGCCCATCTATTACTTGTTCTGTTCAGGGTAAATTAGAGCTCAATCAATACTAAAAAGACAAGGGAAAATCACAACATAAGATCTGTGTAGTTGAACAATGTATTCGGAGTCATACCCTCATCTGTCTTAAACTCAAAAAGGTTATCTTCACTTTCCCCATCACCGCCCTTCTTTGTGAAGACTGTGCCATCTGGCAGCTTGCCAACCAGTTTTACTGCAGTATGCAAATTGAAACAACCGTCAGATATCATAGTATTCAAGCAACTTATAAGCACAAACTAAAGAATTTTTCCTGTGACAAACTAACATTTAACAACAGCCCCTTCATTGGGTCTCTCATATCCTTCCCCTTCTTTCAAGATCTTCTTTACTACTTTCTTGTCATCAGTAACATTTGAAACAGTTTTCCACGAGACCAACTCCAAGTTGATCTGTAATGTGGCATTAGGTGGAACGGCTCCTCCATCACTCGAGGCTGGTTTTCCTTTCTCTCCAAAGCCATCTGCAGCAAAAAAATCAGACTTATTAACAACAGGCCTCATATCGGCAGATGATTACACAGTTACTTGTTAGCAAGCATCACTTACATTGCGGTTTCACTGTCAATTGGACCTTTTCACCTTTCTTCATAGTTTTCACAGCCTTAGCAAGAGCAGGACAGAAATGACCTGTTCCATTAAGGATGTCAATACAAAATTAGGATATTCTTTTTTTTTACCCTAATTGTGGGGCATATGAAGTCAAAGGTTACCATCTTGAACAGTGAACTCCACTCCATCTGATTTTCCCACCACTGTGCCATTTTCGAGCTGAGCTTCATACTTAACTAGATTACAGAAGGCAAAAGAAGATGCTTAATTTATGTTCAAAACAGCTATGGCATAGTCCATTATTATTTGAAAATGATAACACATACCTAATACTTCGTCAAGATCTTTTGGGTTTTCCCATTTCTCCCCCTCTGTGAGGATCTTCTTGAAAATTCCACCATCCTTGCAAATGTCTTTTACACTGACCCATGACAGCAATTCCACATCAAATTGTAGAGTGGCATTTGGAGGGATAGTTGGAGGAGAACCACTCTCTCCATAAGCTAGCTCAGGAGGAATGGTGAAAATAGCATTTTCACCTTTCTTCATTGTCTTTATACCTTGATCCCATCCTTTAATTACTTGTCCTATTAAGAAATAAAAAGCATCAGCTAATCTCGAAGCAAAATCTAATTCATCTAGTGCAAATACTAATTACATAGAAATCAGAGACTTTATAAATATGAAAAATTCTGTATTTCTTGGTTTTAATATGATTCCTCACATAATTTGATTTCAAGCAAATCAACTCTCTGTTTGTAATCTTTGACAAGCATCATCATCTGAACCCTTAATCTCTAGTGTTGAGGATAAGATCTAATTTGGAATGCCCAAGACCATTACAATAATCTTCCAAGGAAACAAGGAGGAGAAAATCTGAGGAAGCTGTAAATAGTGAGAACAGCTTCACCACATCTTCAAATTCTCGTAATCATAAATTTACAGTTGTCAATATCATACCTTCTCGACAAGCTAAATCCTACTTTAAACTAGAGAACAACCTTACGTGTTACCATATTATATATATTTACTAAGCCCTTAGAGGAAACAGGCTCCAATCTCATATCATCTCTACTGGTCCTATTAGGACAATCAAGCTTTGATTTGGTTTATCAAATCACATAAGTTTATTCAATAACCATTAACAAGCAAATACAAAAAGTCAAGGGACGTTCACTAACCTTGACCGAGAGTAAACTTGAAGGGGTCCCCTCTATCGCGACTGGAATCAAACTTGGTTCCGTCAAGCAGAGTTCCAGTATAATGAACTGACAATGCAAAAACCAACGTGAGCTCAAATAACACGAACAAAATCATGTTCACCGCGAAGCAGATGAAACAAATGCCAATTAAATAATCCAAAAACCATAGAAATGAACTCAGAATCAATCCACGAGCCTAGCGAGCGCAAAATACTAATTTACAGCAGATAATACTATTGCAAGTAATTAATCAAAACAACATTGTAACCACAAAAACATATTAACATAAACAAATCTTATATGCAAACTAATTACCTTCGACTTCATCACCAGGCTCAGGAGTTTCCCAACTTTCACCTTCCTTAACAAGCTTCTTCTTCAATCCCTGATTTCCAATTTCCTTCTCCTCGCCTACTTTCATGGTCGAACTGTCCTCCGGCAGATCCATGTCCTCGTCCATTCCCTCTACCGGTGGAATACCAAAATCATCGTCCATTTTTCCGTCAAACACAATATGCACTCACACACAGAAGATTGATTGATTGATCGAATCGAACTCAGTGAAAGCAAATAATGGCGTGTTAGAGATGAAGAAGATGGAGGCTTAAATGGTGTGATAGATAGTGTGAAAAGAAAGGGTTTAGGTTCTAGAGTGTTCCAAGGTTTTTGAGAGAGCTTTAGCGTGACGAAGGGTCAGGATTCTTCCAGATATCTTAAATTTAGATAAGCCAATATATTACTAGTAATTCTTAAATTTAGATGAATAATATAATATTTATTGGAGAGTGGGGACCACTCCTAAATTCTTATCAATCCAACTGCTGATTTTTAATTAAAGTTTTAAGTTAGATCGCAAATGAAATGGGCTGAATTTGGGCCAACACTTGAAAAAACGGGTCGTAAAATAAGGGGGCCTTCATTTAAGATATAGCCAGAGTGTTGAGTATTTTCGTTTCTAAAACATAAATCATGTTCTGGTGTTTTAGGCCTCTCATTTATATTCATTAAGATGAGTAAAATACCTTGAATTTGAATGCACATCTAAATTATGTTTTGTGATAAAATAAAACCTGATATTCCAAAACCAAGCAGCATAAATAGAGTGTTCGATTTCCTTCTTCGTTTTCTTTAGTTAACTTTACCATTGCTGGATGAGCTTCCAAAATAGTAGTTGTTATGTTTACAGGGTTGGAGTTTGTAATAGAACAACTATTGTCACTACCCAACACCAACATCAAGTGTATACAAGTAACCAAAAGAAAAAATGAAAAATGTTTCATTAGCATCTCTCCTTGACAATGACAACGACAATGCAACGTAGTAATTCAAACAAGCCTACTACAATATGAATATTCACTTTCCATGTAGCGCCCTGTGGTAAGCCTAGAGACCAGTTAGCAGGCAGATGCAAAACACTTCATGATTTAGCCAACTCTCAAGTCTCAACTCTCGATTGGCATGATGGAAGCATTGAGCAACAAGTATCCAACAAATCAGCTGTATGGCTGGACTAACCTTTCATTTTGGTCAGCACCATGAGATTTCTCACTTTTTTTTCAGTTGAAACTATCATTCCATGCCCAACACTATTTTCAGCAGGCCAGACTTTTTCTTCACTTACAGTCAATCACTGTTCAACGAAGTGCTTCCCCATTTTAGTGTCTGATTCACAGTTGGAAACTACTTTGCATTAGTTTGAGATCCATCTGCCAAAGAATAATCACCCATTTCCTCGAATTATTGTCCTTGTAGTCAACTGAATCAGCAACTCAAGACTTCCCAGCACTGCAAAGTGAAAATGAGCCATCTGCACAAGTGCAATGTAGAAAAAGATACTTGGTTAAACCAAACTTCATGATGAAGCATGTTGAAGACTTGCAGCGCTCTCTGTCTATGTTGCTGGGACTCTTCATAAATGTCATCGGGTGTGTGTTGGACCCTTCAAAAGAAGTGCATTTTTGAAGGATCAACACAGGTGTGGGAACATTTTTGGAGAGGCCAAGCAACTTAGCTCTCAATAACGTAGTTGGAAAAAGATGATTCTGAACAGCAAGACTAGCCTTTCCGATTCTAATTGCTGATGGCGCTACTGAATCTTACTGCTGATAAACAATTTCTCATTCATCAGGCGGGCAAAAGATGTACTTCCAAAAGACGATTGATCAATATTGAAAACATAAACATATCAAAGTAGATACTAGTCTTTATTTAGAAAATATAAAGTATTCAACAAAGACTTGTAAGTCTTTTCATTCATTAAACTATCCCTCTTCTTAAATTCTTCAAGAAGTTCAAATGCATAATCTCCTTTTCCTTCCCTACTCAATTCTTCCATCACTGTTTTATAAGTAAGCTGATCAGGTGACAACGAATTATCCAACATATCAAACACCACCTCACTGGCATCCTCAAAGCGACGCTCCAAAGCAAGACTACAAACCAGTATCATATAAGTAGATCCTTTCGGAATAAACCCTTTATTCCTCATTTCCTTAAAAAACTCAAGCCCCTGATTAACTCTGCCCTTCTCGCATAACCCTTTGGCTATATAGCCATAGGTATACGCATCGGGCTCACATCCATACAAACCCATTTCGCGATAAACACGAATAGCCTCATCAACCTCCAGACACTTAGAGTAAGCCTTGATTATCATATTCAATGCAAATGTATCTGGAATCACCCCAAAAGACTTCATTTGCTTCGCTAATGATCGAACAGAATGTAAATACACATAACAAACATGTAATTTATTAAATTTACTGAGAAGAGCATTCAGCAACAAATTATAAGTTTCTAACGACGGCTTAGCATCTTCACATTTAGTCATTTTCTTGTAAATATCAAATGCACGATTAAATAAGAATTTACGACCGCAACAAAACTTAATCATGGAATTGTACAGAGGGAGGCTCGGCGGGCAAGCGCCGGCGAGAACTTCCTCGACTAGGGTCTCCGCAACGCGATAACGCTTACTTGAGACTGCAATGTTAATCATGTTTAAGTAAGTGACATGGTTGTGCTTGTAGCCCCGTTGTTGGCCGGTCCACCGGAAGATATCGAGGGCGAGGTCTGGGTCTGTTTGGGATCTCAAGGCTTCATTTACATCAGCTGGTGTGAACCCGGGTTTGAGATTGTTGATCCATGATTCGAACTGTTTCTCTAATGGAGTTTGAGTTCGGGTCCGAGGGATAGGTACTGGGAGTTCATCGGAGAACGGCAGCGGAGATGTTAGGGTTTTGGGGTGGTGATCGGCGGAGGAGGAGCTGGATATACGGCGGAGAGATAGTGAAGAGAAGAGAAAGGAGATGACCGGACGGCGCACGGTTGCCTGCATTTTCGGTATCGGAGAGAAGAAACAAGGGTGTGTTTGGTTGAGTTGCTGTGATTTCGTAATTTGGGTCATTCATACATTGGGCATGGGCCTAAGACAATTAACTCATATGGGCCAAGAAGCTATGTTAGGCCCATATTTTCCGCTAAGTAGTCCCTTATAGTAGCCCCACTATCGGGCTAAGTTAGGGGCATTGGTCGGTTTAGTTCGTTTTATGTAGGGAAACTTACATAAATACACTATAATAAAAAAATATTTATCATTTTTAGAAGTAATATTTCTTTTTTACTTGATCCATTTTAATTCATTTATAATATAAGTTTAATTCATATTACAAATAATAATTTTTTATTCACATATAATACAAATTTTAATGATAGATAATTCATTTATCACACGTTTTAATACACTTATAATATAATGTGTCAAATTTTTATCAAACAAACATAATATATTTTTAAAAACTATTATAATTCATATATAATTCATATATATTGCATACATAATTCACTTTTAATACATATTGCAGAATTAACATAGTATTGCTATAAATGGTAATAAATAAAAAATATTGCTAAACTCAGTAATTATTTATTAAAATATATCAATTGATGTAATTTTTCCTTTTATGTATTATTAGTTTAATTAAGAATAAATTTTAGGAATTACATAGTTCTAATATAAAATTAAAAGCCCTCTTTAGTTTGTAATTACATTAGTTCCTTAAAAAGTAACACAAATCGGATACATTAAAGAGTATCTCGGATGTATTATAACATAAATTGGATATATTAAAAACTAGCTCGAATAATTAATATGTAGTTTGGATACATTATAAAATAAATCGGTTGCATAATATGTAGTTCGAGTACAATAAATACTAGATCAGATACATTAATATGTAGCTCGGATACATTACAGAAATAAGGAATTTTAGAGTTTTTTAGAAATAGAATGGGATATTGGAAATAAAGGAAACATAAGACGTGCATTTTAGTAATTTTTTCTTTAGTTTATCGGTTTCTGACTTTCAATTACATTATATCAATAATCAAATCAATAAGATATTTTTTTATCAATATTGGTACTTAATGTTTCAATTTTTTATTTAACAAAAAATATTTATAAAACAAATATATGACTCCTTCATCAATTTAACGTTGTAAAACAATAACGTAATTCTACAAATCCTCGTAAAATAAAAACATCAATACTCAACTAACATGAAAAAAAACTATAAAACTGTAACAAAAAGAGAAATTAAGAGGAATATAGTTCTTAGATTAGATTTTTGATATTTCGTCTAATAAGAAATTGTGAACTCAAAGTCGCCGTGAAATCTGAATTGAAACCTAAAGGAAAATGATATTGAAATAATAAGGCACTAAAATTAATATTTAAATAAAGAATATAGTCATCATTTAACTTGTATTCCTTCTGTGTTAATTTATGTGTGAACTCGTAAATGTTACTAACCATCTATTGAGCCTAAATGTATACAACAGTAAAACTTGTGTAATTAATACTAGATAAATTCATAATCTCTCTAAAATAATATTTTTCTCCTGTCCCGATTTAGGCTAATGGAGAAAATCACCAATTTAGATAAGATAAAAAGCTAATATATTTTCAGAAGATCCTCATATAAATATATGGCCCCAGTAATATCATAAATTAATTATTTTAAAAAGTACAAATATATCTATGACAATTTAATAAATATATGATTCTATTGTGTGTGTTTTTTTCCTTAAATTTTAAATTTTGTTGAAGCTCGTCTCTAACTGTTCTTATTGCATCCAAGAGATCAAGTATTGTTTTTTCGAACTGCACCATAAAATTATGAAGAGTTCTAGATGTGATATAAGTGTTTTCTTACACGTAACTGATTTCAAAGGTAAAATATCATCTTCAACATTGCTTTTTTCAATGGTATCCACAATTTATTTCAGCATTGAATTTCTGAACAAGTATCACTTCCACCTGGATAATTCAACAGGTTATTGACATACATTTTATTATGGTAATCGAAATCATTACTTATGACATAAAGTTCATGAATAATGTCTTCACAAGTGGGTTCATTCAAATTCTTTGGGATTGCATCCCCCGAATGAATTTCACAGTATAGAAAACAATTTCATTGTTTTTGTTGAACATTTGTTGTTCAAGCAGGGATTGCAAAATTGATGGCTTCCAAAACATTAATCTTTGTTGGATCAATTTATCTTATTTCATATCCTTCTAATATCATACGATATAGTATGTTACAATAATACATCTTGTAAGTTCTTATTGTCCCAGCATCACAAGGTTGAATTTTGGCAATATTATATTGGGTGGCAATAAAAACAATTTAACATTTTGTAGTCCTTCTATATTTCTATTATGGACTGGACAATTACATACCATAAGCAAAACTCGTCTACCATGCATTTTGTGATCAAACCAACAAATATATTCATAAAAAAAACAACTTGTCATCCATGCTCTCTCATTTGCACGATAGTGACAATTTAATAAATATGATATATAAATTAGTAAGATACAACGATTTCATGTATTTATTGTACTTTATGTATAATATATACTTTTTTAAAAGTGTAATCAATAAATACAATACATAAATTATTAAGATACAATGATTTTGATATGATTAAAATTAACTTCTATTAAATCTCAAATCATTCTTTAAATTAATAAATATTAATTTATCAATTAAATAATATCTTTATAAAATAATAAAATTTCATGATCCCGTCAATATTAATTTAGAGAAGTTTTACTGTAATTAGAAAATAGCCGTTCTGAAAAAAATATTTATCAAAAAATGCTTAAATGACATCTTTCTCTTTTTCTTTAATATTCAATATACCGCAAACGTAAATCGTTTCGAATAAATTATATATTAGGAGACTCAAAATATCGAGAGGTCTCATATCTAAAACTTGAGATGATAAAATGAAATTTTGAGTTGATCGAAATTGAATAGACAGATTTCTTGTATGGTTAAATTATATTTATTTCCTTAAGTATAAATAAACTAGATTCCATTTTCTCAATGTTATCATTATATATAGCCAATCTATACTTTTATGTTTTCAAATTATTTTATATACATAAACAAACAACTTTCACATATAGCAAATACAAAAATTATATTTGTATACTATAGTTATAGTTTGCATAATTGTGTTCGCTACTCATATACAAAAGAAAGCACTTGTATAATCTGCTTTGGTATACATATACAAAAGATCAATTGTATAATTTGTGTTTGCATAAAGCGAGAAAGAGAAAAAGACAAAAGAAAACTGGACAGGGAAAGATCGTATTTATAAAATCATAAGTGTATCGGACGAAAATATATGCACTTGTATTTGTATATACAATTTTCTCTAGCTTTAATACAAATAAACACAATGTCTACATTTGCGATTTTGTATAAAGTGAGAGATGCGAGTAAGCGAGCGAGATCTGGGAGAGTGGCGAGCGAGATATAGGAGAGGGGAGAGAGAGGAACAAATATATATATATATATATATATATATATATATATATATATATATATATATATATATATTTTTTCGCTTTATACAAATACAAACACATTTTATATATTTGAGTTTGTGTAAAAAGCGAGAGAGGCGAGGGAGAGAAGGAGAGTTACGAGCGAGATTTAGCAAGAAAGATCTGAAATAACAACAGTTTGCTATGGGATACAATTAAATCATACTATATTTATTATATTTAATTTAAATTAATAATTTACTATTATATACAATTTCTCCATAAAAATATGACTATATTTATTATAAACTAATTACCGAATATATGGAAGACTATCCGAAGGAATATTCTTTTTCAAGCTTCAAATTATACTCATTTCCGCGAGCCCAAGCTTCAAGCCCAAGTCAAATTCCACGAGAAGACTAGTTTCTTTCATCCGAAATCGCGTGGTTTAATGAAATGTCAAATACCAATTCCATCCCTATTTGTTCTTGAGAATTACAATCAGTACCTATTCATAAAATGGCAGAGGTTCGTAATTTTACGAACAATTATTGGGCAAAGTTGTCACAAAATAACCGACAATGGATAAGTTTGAAATTAACAAATAGGCAAAAGGGCTTTTATGTAAACTTACTTGAAAGAGGACCACTCCTTTTCCCCACCACCAAGCATCTTTTCCATTTTTTAATTTAATTTTTTTCTTTTGATTTTTGTTTTAAAATTTCTCTTGTTTATCTTAAAAAAACTATTTTAATATTTTAATTACTTTTTATATGTTTCCAAAATATATTTTGGTTTCTTCTACAACGCTTCTTCTTATGATGATTTTGCTGTTACATTATCGATCGGAACAATTATCTTCTCTCTAGAAATCTTCCTTTATCTCGATCTTTCTCTCTCTATATGTTTAAAGTTTCACTGTTTCTCCAGCATTAAGCGGTGAGTTTGATTTTTTCTTCTTTAATTTGTATGTTTTTTCTATTATATCGTGCTTATTATGCGTTTTTCTAGTGGCCGGAGGATTTACTTCTGATGTGTTGATCGGAAAATCATGAATAAATTCAATTGCATTATTCTTCTGTAGCTTCAAATTCAATTTTCTTCATATTTAGCTGCTTCTTTTTGTTTATAATATGAAATGACTTACTGTTTTCGGTGTTGATTTGAATTGGCACTATAAGTGTTACTGGAAAATCTGAATCTTTTTTTTTTTTTTGGTTCAAAATTGCTGTTTGATTTTATCTACTATAAATATCAAGCTCTTCATGTTTTTTTTTTTAATATTTTGTTTATTACATGTTTTTCACGAGGAGTTTTGAGGTTTGATCATCTTCATTGATGTGTGTTTGTGTATATAATTTATCAATTACCATTGTAATTTGATTTGTACTTATGGTGGATTGTTTTTAATTTGTAATTCTCCTTTGAGCACTTCTGTTTGTTGACGGTCGGCACAATTATGAAGAAAATAAAACCAGAGACCTCTCAAAATAATTGAAGCTGAATCAGTTTAATATTTAGCTGTTGATGTCATATAGAGATCATTGTTACGACAAGGAAAGGTAAAGCTAATTGCTACATATGTTCATGTATATTGATAAATCCAAGAGGTGATTCCTGTCTTTGAATGTCCCGGTTCTATATCATCATGATAGTAGGCATGGATGAGCTGATCAGAGTAGTTATTTCTCGCCTGATGTACCAAAGATCCTATAGAAGGCGAGCCCCGTAGTTCTAGATAGTGGGATAGATCTCGGTGGGCTAGGTAACACAATAGAACTCTTCAACAGAATAGCAGCCTGCATATGCTATTCACTGTTTTTAGAGCATCTTTTTTATCTCATCCTGTATCTCCTTTCTCTCTGTGATTGTTTGACACATATTCTGCTTTTTATGTTTTTTTTTGGTTTATATTTTTAATCCTGATTCTTGAATCCTTTAAAGCACTGAAGGTAGCATGCGTTATTCATGTTCTACAGCTGTCTCTGACTTCTCTGTAACTTCTTGACAGAGAAAACATAACTGAAGCTCATGGAAAAGAGGCATGTTCATGGTTTGATATTTTGTTGGCTTACTTTATCCAATATATAGCTAGTATACGACAGAAACCAGTGGCTGCCTTTTAGATGATAACTACTGATTGCAGCTCGTGAAGGCTGCATTTAAGCATGTTGATAGTCTTTCAATTGATTTTCAATTTCTTTTGTGATGAGAGGTGGATTTTTTACCATTTACCGTATCGTATGCTGCACATAAAAAGTGATATATGTCAACAATCACGTGAAGATCACTGTTTCTACAGTGTAGAAACCTCTATCAGGAGGTTAGAGGTCCATTGAAAAAGTGTTGTTCCGCCAGTCATTGTAATCTTAAAATGGAAAGGTAATTTATGTTCACACCTTATTTGGATATTAAGAGGTGGTTTTCCTTTTGATGACCCAATCATTTTGTACTTTGTTCTGTGGGACATTATAATTCCAGATATAGAATATTGAAGGAGCTTGGAGATGGAACTTGTGGTAATGTATATAAGGCCATTAATACCGAAACATCTGAAATTGTAAGTGATCGTCTTAGTTTATGTTTTTATTATATTTTATATATCCACACATGTTTTTCAGATTTTTCTCATTTATTAGTTGATATAAGGAGACGTACCATAATCATATTTGCAAAATCTAAGACTTGAGTAGGAAGTTTGTGCCTGACAGCACCAAAAAAGATTTTGATCTGTGCATGTTTGAAGAGTTGCACGTCTAAATTAATAAAATCATATAGGTATTACTTGTAAGTACCAGAACATGGTAATGCTTGGATTTGCTCCTTGGTTTCCTTTGTAATGGCAAGTTATTGGTGCATCTTTCACACAACAGTACTAACATGTGCCAAATCTCAGGTAGAGTCTGCCTAATCAGAATGGGCCTTTACCATACATAATAATTTTTGAGAGCCATGTTAAAGTTGCATTCCACTTATAGTCAAGTCATCAGATTAGTTTTAATCATGCCTATGCTATTTCCAAAAATGAAGAATAATAAAATTTGACCTTTTCACTTTTTTTTGTTCCCCTTGGAGGGAGTGGACGGAGAGGTTCATGTTGATTGTTTCTCTGCGCTCGTACATCTCACAGGATGTTGATTCCTCTCAAAGATTGTAGCTTATAGTTTCGTTTCATGTATTGTAGGTTGCAGTAAAGAAAATGAAGAGGAAGTTCTATTTTTGGGAAGAATGCGTTAATCTACGTGAAATAAAGGTGTGTAGGTATCCTCTTATTTGGTCTCATGTTGATGATCTGAAGTTGAGTATTTAAACATATCTATTCAGAAAAACTGTTGTGTTAGAAAAGAATTTCTTGTACATATTTATATATTCTTGGTGCAAGCTAAGCTTTTCAATCTTTCTCTGTGCAGTCCCTCCGTAAATTGAATCATCCTAACATCATCAAACTGAAAGAGATTGTCAGGGAAAACAATGAGCTTTTCTTCATACTTGAGTACATGGTATCAGTTTAAGACCTTTGTCTAGATTTTTGTGTTGCACCTTTCTCATTGTCTGTGCTGCAGAATCTTTCGTTCTGATAACATAATGTACATATATGTAACTCTGGCAATCAGTGCGTTTAGTTTCAGAGTATCGAAAATCTATGTCAACGTGAACCTCTAAACTGTCTCCTTATTAATTGTCTAGGAACGTAACTTGTACCAACTAATGAAAGATCGGCAAAGACCTTTCCTAGAGGAAGAGATTCGAGGATTGATGTCTCAGGTGTTGCAAGGACTTGCCGATATGCATAAAAATGGTTACTTTCATCGGGACTTGAAACCTGGTATTGAAATGTCATGTGGTCTATTTACTATCTTTATTTATGGAAGTGGGAAACTAAAGTGACACTTGTTCTGGCTCAGAGAATTTACTGGTGACGAATGACGTAATTAAAATTGCTGACTTTGGGTTGGCTCGTGAAGTGTCTTCATCACCTCCTTTCACTGACTATGTTTCAACTCGTTGGTGAGTTGTCTTCTCTAGTTTGGTGCATCCTTTGTTCCCAAGTGCTTGTAAAATTTTTGCCTCTGATGTAAGGATGTTCTCATGTCTTTAAAAGGTACCGAGCACCAGAAGTTTTGTTGCAATCTTCATCATACACACCTGCTATAGGTATGCACTGTCAGTACATTCTTGCAATTTCAGAAGCTTCTTGTGTGGCACACTGGATCATTTTTTCATTTGACACCAATAGGTTTCAGTATGTTTAGAAACTCAAGCTAGCATCCTGAAATTTTGTTCTTGAATCTTGAGGGCCGTTGCAGCTAGTTTGTTGCTTGTCCTTATATACTTGTAAATCTAAGTACATTGCACATCAGCATATTTTGTGTCTCTTGATATTTTACGGTGTATAATCAGTCTTTCTTTAAACGTTTCCTGTTGATTTTGATGGTAAGGACGTAGTTTGATCTGCCATGGTTCTTTGAAGGTAATATAACCTTCAATGGGTTCAATGAAGGTTGTGTAAAAGAAAATAGGAGAGTGCCAGGAAATCCTGTGGACCAAGTTCACCATGCTTAAGCCTTGACTTTAAAATGCTGGCTTGATTCAATAGTAGAACTGGAATATGTGACATTTGCTGGTGTTCTCCTAGTATAAACTAAGAATTTCCTAAGTTTTTTTTCCA
This sequence comes from Solanum sitiens, assembly GCA_016801875.1. Classification (NCBI taxonomy): domain Eukaryota; kingdom Viridiplantae; phylum Streptophyta; class Magnoliopsida; order Solanales; family Solanaceae; genus Solanum; species Solanum sitiens. The sequence continues at coordinate 2,517,149 of JABWTJ010000016.1, read as the reverse complement.
TGTTTGTATAGCATGATATTAGATGAATGTACAAAAAAATTTGGGTCAGTTTTCTAGAACATTGTTGACCGATAACTTGGCTCCCTTTTCAATTCTTGAAGTATCTTATGTCTATTCACTACTTCACATGCTTGCGTTTTTTCAGTCTCTTTTCCTTTATTTTTTTAGATTGCTTTGTTTTGGGATTTTATAGGTCATTCTATGATCTGTCCAAAAACATACATCTCTTTGAACTGCTCTTCTTTTGGAGTTCTCAAACATTCTAAAGTTTGACGGCCTTACATAGAAATTGGTCAATGTGTGGAAAGAACTCTTGGATAACATTTCATGTTTGTTTTTGTTGGTTAATTGATCTTTTTCTTGACTCATGAGAATAAGGTCTGTACACAGATATGTGGGCAGTTGGTGCGGTACTTGCTGAGCTTTTCACTCTTTGCCCAATATTCCCCGGTGAAAGGTGATTTCATATCCCATATTGTCTTGCACAGAAATGATATCCTAGCTTCTTTATTTTGGAGCCTAAACTGCTTTGACCTTAAATGTAACCGACAATTAGGTGTAGTTAGTTAGTTCCAAGAGCTTGTGGATCATATTGTTCAAATACTATGGGAAACTGGAACTTGATTCGTATCATTTGGAGAACTATTTCCTTAAAGAGTAATCTTCCTTTTTCTTTGACCAGTGAAATTGATCAGTTGTATAAGATATGCTGTGTTCTTGGACCGCCAGATTGGACTAGCTTCCCAGAACTGAGAAGTGCTTCACGGTTGTTTGATATAAGTTGTTTTGATGTAAGTCCAGGATGAACTTCTTGCTAATTTCCAGCCAATTTCTTTTGACCTTTATTTCAGACATGTGAATGATCACGTATTCAGATCATTTTTTCTTCTTCTTTTTGTTCCCAATAGATTACACCAGCCAATCTGTCTGATGTCATTCCAAATGCTAGCTTGGAAGCTATTGACTTGATCAAGGTATTCCTACTAGCTGCTTCTTTACATTGCTGTCATATTTTATGCACGAAATACGAAGTGGTTCTTTACTGATCTATCCCTCCCTTCATGACATAGCAACTCTGCTCGTGGGACCCATTGAGAAGACCAACTGCTGACCAATGCTTACAGCACCCATTTTTTCATGTAAGCCATTTTATATTATTTGCCGTTTGCTTCAGATTTTTACTGTAATTGGCATCCTTCCATGGAGATTAAAATAACCTGCCACTTGCTAATGAATAGGTTGATATGTCAATTCCTCGTCCTCTAGGGGATCCATTGCAGATGAATTTAAGTAGTGTTGGTAAGAACTTGTAAGATACTTTTAGCATCTGTCACTATCCACTTTTAGTTCATGAAGCTATCCTGTTGTGCAGGACCTGAGCCTAATCTTGAGTTGAACCTGTGGGATTTTGGGACAGAAAAAGATGACTGCTATCTTGGTTTGACTTTGGCTGTGAACCCAACTCCCTCTTGCCTGGGTATGAACTTTCAAGATTTTAATTATTTCAGGTTTATTTCTGTATAACATCCCACTGTCTATGGCTTAATTTGTTGCAACAATTATAATTTTTTCATGTATATTCTGGCTTTTGTAATAACTGACATCTTTGTCATTGACTGATTGTGTCTTCCTCTATCTTGTTTCTTAGAAGCAATACCTACACCGCTTTTGTCCACTCTAAAAAAGGAAATATATATTTTTGATATGGTGGTAATCCTAGTTTAAGAACGTCTCAAATTTGCCCAGGGAAACATATTTCTAAAGACAGTATACCTGGCTCTTATATCATATAAAACACCCTTAAAGCAAAAAACCATCTCTGTGATAGTATCATTCTTTAAGAGCACGAGGACTGACATCCTTGCTTAGAGTTTATGTCTTGCCTTAATTTTTCAAGTTTTTGTTTTATCGTTGTATGCTCTCTTTTCCAGTTGCATCTTCCTAAAAACAATTAACCATAAACCTTATCATGTAGATTTATTTCCTGCAAAGATGGCAAGTAAAAGTCAAGGTGCGGGAATGGTGAGTGTCTTAGTTTTTTTAATTTTATTTTACTACTCGGGTCACTGTTTTCAGGTTTTTCTTCCATAAGACTCCTGATTTTTATAAATTCTTCTAAAATGTTTTTAACAACATTGGCAGGATATGTTCTGCCCTGGTTTCCAAGATCACTCACAACACTCAGGTAGCTCATATACTTTTCCTCCTAGTGTAATATATAATATATTGTTGTTGTGAAGAAATGAATCTTAGGCTTAACTCAACCCAAAAGATAGCTTATATGGGGAGGGTTGTCCAAGTCCATATATAAGGAGTCCAAATTTTCCTTATCCCACCAATGTGGGACACCGGGACTTAACAATTGTGTTAACAATTCTACAATTTTATACAACCTCCTTTTTTCTTTTTGTTATGGGTGGGTGGTTCTATAATAGTATAATTGCCTTGTGTTTAAGACTCTTGAGTGAAACCTAGAATGCTGAAAGGTTTGTCAGCATATTATGGTTCATTCTGGGTATTTAATGTAGTTGGTTGAAATCTTCACCCTTCTATACTATTTTACTTGGAGATGTCATGGCTGTGTTGATCTCTTCTTTTCAGTTTTCTGGTCATTGTTTCCTACTGATCACCATCAAATATCTACTCCGGTGGACTCCTCCTTGTCATTATCATTCAGGTCAGTATCCATTTATTGGATTTTCTTTCTGTTAATGGCATAAGTTTTGGTGGGTTTTTGAGTAATTTATTCCCCTGTTGAGAAGATAAATGGAATCATCGCGCTACCCAGTTTTGGTGTGTTGTTCAGTGATGTATTACCCCTACGGAGAACAGAAATGGAATCATCTTGCTACCCAGTTTCCTTAACAAATCTCTGTTCAATATCATTTCTCAGACAGCATCACATACATGTCCTTTCTCGATAAGACCCAATTGTATCACAACTTGCATGTCAGTTCCGGGGAATGAAACTGAAGTTGTCTTTTTATTTTTGTCTGCAGCACGATTCCACAGTCAACTATTGGAGCTCCACAATCAACTGGTTTTGGCATGACATCTCTGCAGACTAACTTCTTGGAGCGCCCCTTTCTGGCTATGTCATCCTCCTTTCAGCAGGGACGTTGCCTTTGAGCTCCTGATTCAACTCTCTAGTTCGACTAAACAAGCAATTATACTAGTATTTAGTTGTGATCTGTATATGTTAAAGTCTATTTACTAGATTTTTTCCCCATAATTCTCAGAAGATTCTCTTCTAAAGATGTAGAGTGACCCACACCCCTTTTAGGCGGTGTAGTTGGTGTCCTTGCGGGAACAATCGTATAGAAGATGACTTGTAATTATTAAACCATCATAAACGTGGAGATAGATATAACTCTAGTTCTTTATTTAGTTGGGTGAGCTGATTGCCTGGCCTTTTGGGGCTACAAAACATATGATAGCTACTCTTGAAGAAGGTCACTTCTTAAAAAGTTTAATGTTCAATTTCCTTGGTTGTTCTTGGAGGTAGGGACATAATGAAATTTTGAATTTGTAACTTGGGGAATTAACAGTTCAAAACACTTTTGATCTACGACGAATATATGACAAATTATATCTATGAGGAAAAAAATACACGGTGGGAACTCACGTTTGGGTGTTTAATTTTTGTGTTCTGCTATTCTTGGTCTATTTCTAGTGCCTAGTACAACTTTTTTTTAATATGAAATTACTGTTATGTTTAGTCTACTTATGTGTCTACTACAATTTTTGATGTTGTAGATTCTAGGATGTAGTGAAACTTTTTTGGTGTTATATGGTTAAACATTTTTGTCCACAGTAATAATAAGATTTAAGGTAAATTTTTAAAGAACATTTAAAGGAGATTAAAAATGCTCATTTTTGTCAAACTCAAAGAACCAAAATCATTCAAAGCATACTTAAAAAGACTAATTTGAACGTACCTCAAATATAAGGGACCAATTTCGTTCATTTTCTCAACCAAATGTCCAACCTCATTAATTTTTTCTAAACTGTAACGTAATCTCCTTTATTTAATGAAACCGTGAGACTCTAATAACCAATCAACCACCGCTAAATCAGATAACACGTGGCAGAAGCCCGGATAATCTTCCAACAAACACACCTCCAGTCTGATTCAAATCCCTTTTCTTAGATTTTGCTTCTTCCACTCTTGTTGGCCAAGTAAACTTAGCAATTCATCATCAGCTTCTTGAAGTCCACTCTTTTCTTCTAAACCTTAGAAGAGTGGATTTTGAAAAACCCCCAAAATCACAGTAATAGTTAATAGAGCTTTGCAGGCTTACAGTTATGGGTGGAGATACTACATCCCCTCATTCTCCTATCATCCATTCCATTGGTACAATATATGAAAATCTTCCCATATTTTTTTTTTGTGGGGTGGGGTGATTTTCACATTATTTGCATAATTTTGATAGGCATGTTTGTTAAGTATGGTGTGTTTTGAGAATCATTTCTCCCTATTTTTTCTAGCTGACATAGTTATTTGTACCAACACTGTTGGTGGTAGGAGGTGACAGAAATGTCGAGTTGTGTTCAGAATTCAGTGAAAAAGAAAATGAGGTGTAGCAGTAGGTTGACGGTTAGGTAAAACTAGTTTTGAAAATCTGATCAGATAACTCACTGGACTAATTTAGACTTGAGACATGCAGTTATTGATTCTTGCATAGTTTTTTTATTACTTGAAAATCTAGACTCGGTACACTGGCAAGGCTGAAAAAAAAAGATTGAATTTTTGGTACTTTGCAGAAGAATCATCTTTTGATCAGAACTTCCCTGATAACTCGCTAAGCTCGCTCAGGTATTTTCTGTTACTGGTTCATGTTTTTTCTACAATCAAGGAGTCAGCACAGGCTCTGTGTTTGTATGTGTACATGTTTGTTATATTAGTGATTGGAAATTGGAATGTCTGCAGTGGTAGTGATCGTTTTGGCACAAAAGTAGAGAATGGTTCTGTGGATTTGGAGGAATTCGTTAGAGCTTCTTCAAATATAATTGATGAGATGAATAAAAAGCAGATAAGGAATGTATATATGGATGTCCTCAAGAGTTATGAGGAACTGCAGTTCCATGAGGACCATTTGAAGGAAGCCAAAAATAAAATCTTGAGGTACAATAATTTATGGTAACTCATTTCCTATTTTGTTCTTTTCCTTTAGGAGATAAGTAACTAGATATACAAATTTAACCATGCTCCTCAAATTTATCAAACTTAATTATTTTGTGAGTGCAGTGTAAAAGTGTTAACTAAATCCCTTTTTAGTGGTTGAGGTAGAGATTTGGGATAAGTAGCAAACATAATATGATACGTACAGTGAACAAGAGCTAAATTCTGGAACATCATTCTGACAGACCCTCTTGGGATCCATTCCTAGTGAGAATATGAACATTAAGTTTATCGTAAGATCGTAAGTGTGGAAGCCCCCCCCCCCAAAGGCGCATTGGTAGCCTCCAAAGCACCATTTTTTTTAAGCAAGAGTGGAATCTGGAGATTTCCAAAAGGAGTTCATTCCCTAGTTAGGATAGGAGAACTGAGCTAGCTTTAGATCGGAATTCAGATTTGGTTCAACGGTGAAAGTAGTACAATTTGGGATGTGCAGTAGGTGCACATCACGTGCTTGAGTCATGCTACAAACCAAGTCTAGAATTTAAGTGGAGAAGAGTAAGGTATTGGGCTGGACCCATTATTCTCCGAGTTTCAAAGTAATATTGATCTCAGTTATTAAAAAAGAGTGCAAGATATTTTTATGTTGTAGAAGTATAATGGTCAGGTGTTTACATCAGCTTAAATTTTCATGAGATGCTTAACACAGCTCAACACACACTGATGTTGTAGTGTCAACCATTGCAGTGGAAAAGCTAATCCCATTCCAATGTATCTGAGAGGATAAATACAAATTCTTCTTGTTATGCAATTAATGTTCATTCACTTGACCTGGAGAGTAGAGACAGCAATTTGGATTAGTGGCCCTGTGATGGAATATTTGCCGTTTCTTTCGCATAATTTTAAACTTAGTTAGCTAGTTATATTTTTGCATAACCTTATCTTCCTTCATCTCAGCAGTTATTAAGTTTCTCAATTGTACACATTAGATTCCAGATAGCATATTATAAAGTTTAAAGTTCTTTGTCTTTGGTTACTTGTAATTATGTAAATACTATGCATTTGTTGAGTTACATGGTAAATGAACACCTGCAGCTACACCCCTGGATCGTGGATTGAGGAGGTGGGTGGCATGAAAGCGAGTGATTACAATATACCAAAAAAGACGACACTCTTGTTGATTGGTCCAAGAGGATCTGGAAAAAGCAGTCTTGTAAACAAGATCTCCAGAGTGTTTGATGATGATCCTTTTACACCAGAAAGAGCTCAAGTATCGTGTATGTTCTCTTTCTCCTTTTCTCATGCAATATAGTGAAACTCAGATAAAAGATAATCAGAAAGAATGTGTGTATCTTGTTTCCTCTGTTTGTCCTAGATTCTAATGCAATCATATTGTTTTTTTTCTTTAATATTAGTTGTCAGATAATTAACTTGTCATACCAACCTCATGGTTCTAAATCTGTGGGTTACCAGATTCTTCTGATGGAGATGGGACATATTTTCTGCATGAGTACACGATGCCAAAAGGTTCAAGTTCTTTCTGTTTGTATGACACACGTGGTTTGTCGGATGATTTGAATGAAAATAAGAAAATTGTGGACCGCTGGATGAAAAAGGGGGTTCGTCATGGGAAGCTAATAACGAGGTTTATATGATTATTTTGAATTTCCTTGAAAAAAACTTAGGGTATCTCGACTCTCTGAAATGCTCCTTTTGACAGGGATTCTGATGATGCACATCCGAAGTCTAAAGTTCGCCGAAATAGATACTGTGCCAGTGAGACCAATTTGGTTAATTGTGTCATATTTGTTGTCAGTGCGGTCCAAATTCTACAATCGATGGACAGCGATGATGAAACAAAAAGGCAACAAACTCGAGCTGTTGCTACAAATTTCAACTACCCTCTCTGGTCATTCAAAGGTACTAATTCACTTTATTGTAATGTTGTTATCACTTCAATCTGTCTTTTGGCCTTTTGAGAGCAGTGTAGTTGATTAAATATTAAATGCGTTTTGTTAGTATTAGAAAAATATGTAGACAGGAACACAGTGTACTTGTGTTCTATTAGATAACGGTTAATATTAATTGAAGCTCCCTTGATCAGAATATGGGGGAGTTACAAATAATGTTGAAGTAATCATGTGAAGAAGTGTTGGCCGATCCAAAAACAAGTGTCAGATCGATACTAAGTTTATAACATATTTTAGTATCTATCATCCCATTTCCTCTTTCTCGTTGTTGGAGCATATTAGATACAGCTCTTTTAATTTGCGTATTCTCGCCATCTCAGATGAAAAACCTATTGTTGTGCTCACACATGGTGATTTACTTTCACTTTTGGATCGTACGCGCATCCGCATGCATTTGGGACAGCTGCTGGGTATTCATCCCAAAAAACAAATTTTTGACATCCCAGGTGACATCAAGATAAGTTAGCCTGCTAGTACATGAATTTGTTTAAGTTGAACAAAACTCTAACCGCCCCGCACCCCCGTTCTGTTTTTCTCCATTTGGTCTTGTGTTTTCAGAAAGTGATGATTTTGGAACTAGGTTGACTATACTCAACATGCTGCGCCATTGTCTTGAGCATGCTGATAAAAACCTACCCTTCAAAAAAGACCTACCTTTCAAAAGCCCATATAGCAGCAAGGTGAGATTATTGTTAGAGCAAATTATGGTTGATTTATGTTTTAGGCGGTTTCACGTCTTTGTTAGGGACTTTTTAAAGTTCTTGTCTGTAAAAACGGCTTTACTGCACCTTCCTTTGATCATTGATGGACATCTCCTAGATCAAATGGGTATTCAGTCAACACTTCAACCTTCTAGCTAGAGTCTTTTGGGAACCGTCAATTTAGTTAAATGTTGAAGCAGTAATGCATAGTTACAGAGACTTTAATTTTGGTCATTTTCCACTTATACGCTTTACCTCTTGGCAAGAATTACCTATTATGCTACTTCTATGGATCTAGGGTGTTGCATGTTCAGATGATGTCAAACTTGGGCAGAGTTAAAATGGGTTGAGTAAATAAAGAGTCATGTAGCAATCACTAAAAGTTCACTTGCGTCAGAATGGGTTGAGGTGTGAGTCACAGTCAAGCCATCCAACTAGAAATCGCTTCTACAGTTTTATTTTTCTCTGAAAGCTTTAAAGTTGAGTTGCTAAAAATCGTTCACTCTGCAATAAAGTAAAACTACTATACGGGAAAGAATTTGGCTGTAATTTTCTTTATTCAAGTCATCTACTATTTAACGGCCCCCAACTTACCTGGGTTGAGGTATAGTTTATTCCTCTATTATTTGGTGAAATCCTGTAGTGGTTAGCAATGTAGCCTGTTGGATGATTGATTTGGGCTGTTCCTATTTTTCCACTTAGATGAATGTCCCCCACAACCCGCCTAACCTGTTGAATTTGGATGCCCACACTTTATGGATCAATACTGACACCCTTACTGAGATCCAATTATGATATTGCTATTTCTAGTTCATCGATATATATTTGCGCACACAATTGATTTTACGTATAGCATTTTACTAGCATTATGACATAGATGGAAGAAGTACAATGCACGTATTCATTGTTTTAGAGACGATAATTGATTTGTGCTGCTTGTAAAATCTACCATACTCTGCATCTACATGTGCTCTTCAGTTCAAATTACTGCTGCTTGTGAAATTTCAAATCATGTAGTACTGTTTTTGCTTTTAGGGGACCTTGCAGATGCTTGCAGTACATCTTCTATTGATATATGCGGTTCTAGCAATACATTTTGGAATGGGGATGATGTTCAAGAATACTCTCAAAGCCAAAGTTGCCTCAGTTCCCGATTCACAGGTATCACAATCACATATGGACATAGATTGGCATGCAACTTCCTTTGATTCTGCACCCAATCTTCAGCCAGAGGCAATGCAACCACATGGAGAAGTAGAGTGGCATGCAAGTGAGGTTGATTCTGTTTGCAATCTTCACCCTGAGGCCCCCCAATCAGATGAAAACTTAGATTGTCGTGCAAGTGAGGTTGATACTGAGCGCGATCTTCACCCTGAGGCCCACCAATCAGATGAGAACTTAGATTGTCATGCAAGTGAGGTTGATTCTGTTCGCGATCTTCACCCTGAGGTCCCCCAGTCAGATGATAGCTTAGATTGGGGTGTAATCCGACACTTATGGTCTGACTAAGCTTATTGATGAGCTCCGATGTATAGAGGTTGATGCATACTTTCTCTGTATAAACGTCATTAGCTGTTTTACTTTCCTTGTATATAACAACTTTCAGCAATAATTCTCTTGGAAAAGAGTACAGTTCTTTAGGAACTCTTTGCAAGTTGATCATTACAACTTACAAGCGTTTAACTGAACTGTTTTACAGCTGTTGCTGTTGCATAAGTGATTATATAACATCATTTTTCTCGCTATGAGAAGCACACTTGTCGTGGCGTGGCATTACTCTTATATTCGTTGGGTCTGTAAATAGAAGAACTAGAAATGCTTGTCTGCATTTTAACATGCACATAGAAGGAAACTAATAGGACTCAGAAATTTTGATTTACTGGGATTCAAAAGTCAATAATTTGTACTTCTATGAAAATTTAACACAAGGTTTGGAAGACAAAGTTAAGCTCTGATTCACATGATACTGAAATGAATTCAATCAGGACTTCAGTAACATTAATATTGCAGAAAAGATTAGAAGACATCATATATATATATGTGCTATAATAAGGCACAGTATGACACATCAATCAATGGCAACTGCATTAGAAATGAAAAACCAAGGGCAACTTAAAAATATTGCTGGTATGGACCCTTGCTCATGCTACATATTACAAGGATGAAAAAAAATGGATAAAATTTCATAACCTCATTTATCACTATGCTGTAGAAGTAAAAACAGGACTTCTGTGTTCCGAGCAAAGAACCTACATTCTTGAATTCAGCGTGAGTTTTGTTTCTCGATTCCTTCAGTTTTACCTGAATCATCCGTAGGACAAGTACTTCGCTTGCTGTAGCCTGTATATTTCCTTTGAGAAAAGACATCATCTTCCTGCAGAACAAGAGTCTGGGAGGCTCTGCAAAAATTTTGCTCTTGCAACAGGGTCAGTGGAAAATCGACCCAACACAGCAAATGTGGCTGTGTTGCTTCCAAATTTCTCGATTCCTCTAGATATCATACAGGTGTGATTTGCTTCCACAACAACGATAATGTCTTCACCTAAGAATGATGAAACAGTCTCAGCTATTTGTCTGGTAACCCTTTCCTGTACTTGGAGTTTAAAGCCATAAAAATGTACTACTGATTGCACTAGAGGTCTTCCAACCGGGTTGACTCCGTCTGAAGAGTGATAACCAACGTGCACAACGCCTTGAAAAGGGAGTAGATGATGTTCGCACTGAGACCAGAATGACAAATTGAGCTCAGAGCAGATGCCATCATTAAAATTACCACCCTGACCAGAAGGACTTCGAGTATCTATTCTACTTCGAACAAAGCCATTCAGTTTCATCTCCAAATTAGAGTTTCTAAAGTTCATGAACCACTTCACAAACCGAGATGGGGTTTCTACAAGCTCTTCTCTCAATGGGTCTTCGCCCAGAGACTTAAGTATTGAATTCACTGCATTTGTCATAGCTGAATTTGCTTGTCCTGGCATGCCACAAGATTGGGAAGGGCACCACGATTGGCCAGAGGATCTACGATGAGCATTGTCTATGCTAATACCTCTGAATTTCAGTAGACTCCAGAAATCAGTCCAAACATCAGCATTCCCATCCTCAAAAACACCAGAACCTGAGGTAGCTGTTATCTTTACCCATCCTTGGGAAGTGGAGTCGAGAAATGCTGATTCAAAATTTGGAAAATGAATATGCACACACTGTAGAACCACAGCAACGCCTGTTGGCTTGATTCCATGCTGCAAAGCAGTGCAAACTTCATCAGCAAGGCGCTGTGGACTTTGGAGCCGTTTTGCAAAAATATCAGCAACCCGAGAAAGCTTGCTTAGTCCTACAACCCTTTTTCCAGATGGGACATAACCTACATGACACTTAACCTGGAATGGAAGCAAGCAAGACTCACAATATGAAAAGAGATCAAGATCTCGAACAATCACAAGCCCACCAACTCCTCCAGCCTGACCACTTCCACCCTCCAATCCAGCTTCAGGGAATAACGCGCCATGAACGATATCATTCACTTTTTGTTTGTAACCTTCATACAACGAAAAATATGAAAGACTAGAGTCAAACAGTAGTTTAAAACATCAATCAACCGACCCATCTACAATTGAAACTATAAACATGTTTCATGCTAATAGAAGATGTGGATTTCCTTTGCATACAGCATGATGAGTTCTGCAGTGAACTAGTATAAGATAGATTTCAATGACTTGCAGCAATTTGTTATGATGTAGTCAAGTTCTTGGTTTTCAAAAAAACTTCACTAAAGAAAGCCCCACATTTGTTTCAACCTAGAACAGAGATCCAGCACTAACCAGCAATCAAATATTTAAATGTAAACTGCACAAAGGAGCAAGGAACAAGAAAGACCGTTTCTTAAATAAACAAGATGAAATTCCTACTTGCATATGAAGAAACGTTGTTCCTAGAGATGCTTCTCTTGACTAGAAAAAGAACACATGATATCATATTTTAGCTTATGCACTGTTCCCACAAAAGAAATTCTTAATTTTTCAATTCCTACAAGTCAGTAATGCATTGTTCCATGATCAAATGGAAAAGTTTAATCTTTCATCTTTACTTCCCCTCACGTGTATTGAAGAGACACACACACATCAGTTTCCTTCAACTGCGCTTCAAGGATGAGTATCCAAATCAAATACATGGTTGCAACTACTTGACGGGGACATCATTTCATGGGCGTCCAAAGTCTGGTTTCAATATTCATGACTTCCCCTGTCCCTAACTGTATATAGGTTCACTTTCAATAACATCATACCAACATTTACTAACAAAAGTGGTTAGAGAAAATGAAGTAATCCAGTTTGCGTAACGACAGGGGCTTCATCTAACAGTCTTCAACCACCATCTTGGTGGACACACTAGAATGGCCAAACATAACCTCTACACTGGATATTGAGCCGCTTTTCCGAAACTTCAAAAGGTACAGCGCTGGATTCATCTAGAAAATATAGAATACATAAAGCTCATATCCGATATTCAAAGACAACTTCTTTTCCTGGAAAGTTTGACGACTCAGGCTTTACTAAATGCAACGCTAACCAACAGGTGCATTAGGAGATTACTGAAGTTCCAAAAGGGGGCAACGGAAAGCCCATCGATCAAGAAGTTACGGCAAACCATCCAAAGATACAGTTTTGGACCATCCGGAAGGAAGGAACTTGAGATATTCTGAGGGATTGGAAAAAACCACCCTAACCTGAAAACCTTTTAAAGTTTGATGCAATCATTGCTTCAAATATTCCGGAATAAATATTCCGGCTACACAACAAAAATAATTATTTGGTGTAATGAAGAAAACCAGACCTGGAAGTACTTTTAAAACTCAAATTTAAAATGGTATAAAAGCAACTAAAATTGTAATCCTAGAAATGACAAAGCTTGTTTGTCTGGTTTAAAGCTAATTCCTCCACCTTACCCCCTTCTCTTTCCTTTTATACAAAATACGGACAGAGTGCTCATAATTGCAGAACCTTCACTAAAGGAGAACAAAAAAAGACCAATTCAGTAAATTCTTCAACTAAAAAAAATCCATCTTTTGGCATTTTCCAGCAAGGGAAACACACAAACTAAAAGCATGAGACAAAAATAAGCATTCATCTATTCAGCACTTCTTACTAATAAATACACAAAGCCCCACTAACAAACTTGATGAACATACTCCTCTTTCCCTAGATCTCATAAAGATAAAAAGTAAAACAGATCCATGACACAGAACAAATAAAAAACAAGTATTACAAAATCCAAAAGGGTGTCAAAGTTTACCTCTTGTTCCCTGTCTTAGAGCCTTAGCAACACGAAAAGGGGTTTTCTTGATTCCTTCCCTATTGATATCTTCACCCAAACCCTGCAATAGGACTCTAACAGCATCCTGAATAGCCAGTGTTTCAGGCTGAGTTTCAAAGCCAAGCTCAAAACTAACTTCGTTATCTATTTCTGCATGATAGTGCCCTTCATCTAATGCGCCCATTGACACACAAAACGAAATAATAAAACAGATCTTACCACCTGAATCACAGGTGATGAATCAAGAACAAGAACAAAAATTGAATCTTTAATTCAAAAGATTTTAGCCAAAGATTCCAAATTTGAGACACCCAATGACCCAAATGAGGAAAATTTGACCAAAATAGGGATGAAAAGGGATTTGTAGGGCTGCTATTGATGGACATATACTATAGGGATCTGGAGATGAGATGCATATGCATTACTACAAGAACTTTGCAGTATTTAAAAAAATGTTTTCTTTTAATAATAAAAATACTTAAATAAATAAAAATATGAAAAAATAAATTTTAAAAAATGTAAGGTTGCAGTTGATATTGGAATGTGTGGAAAGCTTTACTTAATTCTATCACGGCACTACTTGCTTAAAAAATTAAGTAGTGAATTTATAATGAGAACACCTTTAATTTAATTTAATGTAAATTATTTATTTTATTTTTAAATTGTTAACGGCTTAAAAAATAATCATTTACTTAACTAAATAAAATTCAATTTAGCACCTGACATAAAAATTAATATTCACGATAAATTTACGAGTTCTTTCTAATTTCCTCTCAAATCCAACTTGGCTTGTCTATTTCATTCCCATCGCATTGTAGCAATAAGATGAGTTTCTCAATCATTTATCGCATGGTTGTGCTTGCGCAACTCCTACATCAATAAAACTTGTGAAATCGTTCTTATTTACTTGTGTGGCTTACAAGGAGTGACAGGTTAACAGATTTAATCGAGCTCAATAAGTTTAATTTAAATTTGATAATTTAAATTTGATATATATTTTTAATTTTTTTTATTTAATATATAAAATTATTAATTTAGAATGTAATAATTTAAATGGACTAAAAATGGGTGGTGCATTGGTGAATGTTGTTATCTTCTATACACCAATTAAAGTGGGTGGGGAGAATTGAGATGCCACTAGCCAGTGACCACTAAACAAACTCATCATTTTGTCTTCTACTTAAATATGGCAAAATCCTCATATTGCTCTTCAATTTCAATCTTGTGGGACCAAATTTACCATTTTTGAAAGCATAAGCATGGCATATTCACTGTGATTTGGTGGAATTTTGAAAATGCAAAAGACATGATTTCCTCCTTTAAGTAAACTATCTTTTGGTGGGGGTGAGGAAAAGAAAAATCAAAGTGAGATCATGTGGTGAGGATATGAACTTTATCGATAAAGTAATCAGTTGAGTCACTAAAATTTTCTTTATGAAGTAAATATTTTTTCTCAATAAATAGGTTGTTCCATAATAATTTTGTAATAAAAGACCTATACATATATGATCACATGTATATTATATGGATAAAGAAGGGTGATTACAAACTTTACGAAAACAGAGAATTTGATCATAATTAAAATAAAAATTCCACTGGTATCGCAATAGTAGCTTTTTCGATATAATCATAAGCAAAACTCATAAAATATATTCAGAGTCAAATTAACAGTGATTTCTTAACGTCAAAGTAATGATTAAGTTTCACCAATAAAGTTTCTGTCAAGTGATGTTAGCTTGGTTAGTTTCTTGCTTTTGTTGATAGTGTGTTTGGCATTTCACTTGACTTTGTAGTTGGTCAAAAAAAAGAGAAAAAGATACGACTTTAATTTGCTGGAAAGGATTCTTTTAATTAATTTATTTTACACACTAGATTCAAATTTTAAAATGAACTTTTTTCCAACCTCAAAAAAAAAAGTTGGGGAGTGGTGATGACCACGATATAAAGATCAAAGAAAAGGACTTGAGAAATGATATAACATACATAAATTTGATATCCAGTCAGGATTGGCTCGACAGTGTTTAAAAAAAGACATGTGTTTTAGGTTTCCAAATTTAAGGGGCCTCATTTTTAATAATAATAAGTTATAAGTTATTATTATTTTAATAAATATTGAATACTATTTATAGAAAAAGTAAACTTTTTATGAAAATAAAGGAACTATTAGAAGAAATTTGACATATTTAGAGTACTATATCGCATAAAAAATAATTTAAAATAAGAATGGTTATATTATCAATTGAAAACTAGAAGAAATCAATTATATAAAAGTTATTAACAATTCAAATTTTAGGCCCCGTTTGATTTTTGCTTTAAGCCACTAATATGCTTGAGCCGCTCCGGTATCCAGTCAAACAAATCACAACATTCTATGTAAAGGGTTAAAAACACATTTAAAGTATTAATATAATTATTAAGTTCTAAAATGTTAGGTGTGTGAGTTTACTTCTTAACTATTATCAAATATTTATCGAAACATACCTTAACTATTTATTTGTTTTAAAATTGTGTTAAAACAAATTACTGGAAAAAAAAAGTTACTGGACGAATGGAACAGTATAATCTCATGTGGGCTGAACCATTAAATGGCTGGTTTAGTCATGGGCTGAAGCCAGGATATTTGGGCTTTATTTAGTAGCCCAGTTGGCCCAATTTCGTGACCCGAAATAGTAAGAAAGAGGCGAGTACACTCTCAGTTCAGCTCCAAGCCATCAATGGAGGAAAATTCTTCAGTCGGTGCGAAGCCATGGAGTCATCATCCTCTTCACCATCATCATCATCATCATCACTTTCAGATAGTACATAATTGTCCATTACACAGCTACATGTTGCAGCTTAACAAGCATGTACCAACGTGCCCACTTTCCACTCCTTCTCCATTGCCGCAAAACCCTGAACAGATTACTCCGTCTTTGTTGCCGGAAGTTTTGAATATGCAGATTTCTGAACCTAATGTCAGCTTTAACGACTCAGGGTAACTTTCACTCAATTAATTAATGTTTTCTTGTGCTTTGATTGAAATTGGGTTAACTTGAATATTGTAATTTCTGCATAGTTTTCTGATATTGCTTGTCTAATATACTCATTCTCAGTTTTAAATAATATCTGCTGGCTAATTTTGTAACGAAATTATGAGTTATGTTTGCTTGCCCATTGAGAACGCACTTCAGCCACTCAAGGTGCAGGATGTTAGTTTACAGTGGTGCAATGTCTGGTATGTAGCTAATGTCAGTCAGACTGCAATTAGATGCAGCGATGGTTGGACATGTTAAACAACATTTAGTACTGTAATTGCCTATTCTGCTTATTGTGATTGGAATGGTTATCCCTGCCTGACAAGTGACAGGTCTACATCCATCCCTAAATCTCGTGGGGTATTGTTTACATACCTCCCATTTTTGTAACTGTCACCTGAGATCAGCGCAGGTGTTCCTGCACCCCTGAGTGGACGGGAAAGAAAGGATTTTGGGTCAGCAATTTGAGAAATTATGTTACAAATAGTTTGTGGAGATCCGAAATGACAACTTATAGGAGCATCAACTCCCCCATCCAGCAATATACACCGCATCTCTGCCTTCATGCTCTCCTACTTGTGCTGGCCAGTTTTCCCAGCCGTCCTTTTCTGTTCCCAGAGCCATTTTTCCTTAGCTCAGTCCCTTTGACTCTATCACCGCGAAATCATATCTGTTTCTGAACTGTGCATGTGAAGTGGTAATATTGAGTTGATTGGGGCTGAATTTGGGACTCAAGAAATAGGTGCAAAGTAAATAGTGATGTCTGTGCATATGCTGTTTGTCAAAAAAAATTGAAAAGAGGAATGAGTTTGTCCATCCAAACGCCGAAAAGTATTTGATCTTGTTGTCTTTTAGTTCTTGGAAAAGGGGATGAAGATTGGTTTTGTCCATCCAAACGCCGAGTGTTAGTGGGTGATAGTTGAATGGTTAATCTTGTCTATTTGTTGTAATGCTACTTTCGATAGAAACATGAAGCAGGAAATAAGTATTTTGGCTTCAAATAAACTTGCATGAAATAAATATAGATTATAT